>VSWD01000011.1:14684600-15884600 GCA_033119305.1 Pinctada imbricata | reverse complement strand
TTTACTGTAAAATATACAATGTTTAGCTTTTGTTGGTGGTCCAGGATTTATTTATTAATTATCCTCTTTAGTTTTTGCAAAAAAAATATAAACCTATGCGTAAATGTGAATGTTCCTCCTTTTTAATCAGACAATTGAAATTTTTCCAAATGAAGTTCATGATATGGACACCTTAAGTTTTCAGGGAAAGTATTGTAAAATTTTATTCGTTTTGAAATTAAATATGATGGTATTGTGCAAGAACTCATTGCATAGGACCTATATTAGGTATTTCATCTATTTTATATTCCTTTCTGCTTTCATTTTTCTGCCATCAAAGCATGTACTTTTCACTCAACAAAAGGCTTCATTGATTTTGTTCATCATGGTTTTTTTTCAAATATTTGTGAAAGTTAAAAGTGCTTTATGTATGACTTGAAAATGTAATTATCTTGTAAAGCAGAATCTAAAATGCTTTATTCACCTAATTTGATTCATTCTTTCAGTCATATTTAGATATAATGGCCTTGAACTAAGTATATAGTTTCTGCTTGATATGAAACAGGGATAAAAATTTGAATTTTTTTTTTATAAAACTTTAAACTTTCAATATATCATTATTTGCACAGCAGAAAAAAATGTTGTTCAGAAATGATTATTATAATTCTTTTTTATTCACTTGAGAGACTGGCATAATTGAACAGTAGTGTTGATTTCACTGATTTGTCAGCAAGACTGAAAGTTTGAATTATTAACATATAAATATTGCATATACATGTATATCTATAAGGTCAATGTACTGATTTTGTCTTTTGTCTCTATTTCTGTTGAAATGTTACTGAATAAGACAAGTGTTCATGACACAAGTTTAATTTTAATGTTTTTAAAAAATTATTTATTTAATTAAGCTACAAAAACTTTATTCTATGAAAAAATAAGAGGTATGTTTTGTTACCTACATCATATTATATAATTCGAAATGCAAAGCTGCCTCTATACAAAATATATGTAATACTTTGATGCTATATATTTTATATAAAGGAAAACTTAATGATTGTTTTATGACTGTTCTTTTGTTTTACAATATTGGCTTGGTGCAGGATACTGTGCCATTTGATATTGGCAGGTTTATGCACAGATCCAGACAATTTTACAGGAGCCCGATTTCGTTCTAGAATTAGGGGATGGTCAGCTTGTAAAAATGGAAAAAACTAGCATTTTAGCTGAGTCCAGGAAAAGAAAAAGAAGGGGACGGTCTTACCACTCCAATCCCTACTCTATTGTACAAAATTTATTGAAAATGTTTGTTTTCATTATTAAGGTACATGCACTGTTTTTCTTGGTCCTCTGATCTATTTTCTTTGCACAAGTTACAGAGATTTGTGGCTTCACTGAACAATATGGACTCTATTACATGGTAGGGATGAAACAATATATCGATTTATAACTTTGTAATTGGTATTGCGATACGAAATGTGTATCGCAATATATCGCACCCTTATAGATACTAATAAGTCGTGGAATATCAGTTTGATTTTAATCAAAAAGCTTTGGTTAGATAATAGCTTGATGAGTCTTTAAAAAAAACTGTATCATAGAGAAATTCCAAGCTCGACCCTAGTTAGATATTTTTATTAATAATTAATTAATCAATAGACAAAACGAATTAATACACAGAATTTCGAATTTCATCTTTATTGTCAACTTGAACCAAACAAATAAATTTGAAATGAACACAGAGCGGAAATTAGTCGACGCATTATAAATTTAATCGAGAAAATAAGAGATTTTCACACAATTTTCTGAAAGTGTCGATCCGGCTATAGTGACAAATCAATCATGGGATGAACACATGTGATATTAATCATGTTTTCCCTTTCTTCATATTTTCCCTCAGGGGGTTAGCACTTCAGACCTGCCTAATTCGTCAATCGATTACTGATACTAGTGTAAAGCTTGGAGCTATAATTAAATGATCGTTGAAGAAATTAAGATTCGCGATCAAGAGACTGATATATTACAGTCTACAAAATAAGTATATGATGAAGAAAAGAGACCTATATTACACATACTGAACACAGTGAACTTTTTGCCAACTGATGCACATCTAATATTACACGTGCGCGTATGATTCAACAATAGTGACACGGTAAAACTGACATTCATGAATGCAGGCCTTCAAAACTTAATACATGTGGGATACAAAGCGGAAATAAGGAAGTTACAACTTCAATAAGTGAATAATAAACTAAAGGTAAGTAAACTGGATTTCTTCCTGTTTCATAGTTATAATATGTTATTAATCAGAAACGTACGAAATAACGAAAATTGGAACGAAACATGCAAGCCCCCCCCCCCCCCCCTAACGGCAGTCTTGAAAAGAGCAAATTGTACGTTGGTCAATCTCTCAATATAGATGGATCTAGATAAATATACATTCACATACTTAAATATATATATACATTATATGTCTTGTCTAAAGTTTATCTTGGCGACATTTTGATTGTCATTTTTAAGTGCATTAAGTGGTGTATTATCTAGATGCTTTCTTATAGTGAACAAACTCTCTAATGGAGAAAGCGATGTCAAGTCTTGTTCACCAAAGTACTGTAGTCCGATAGAACAATACATATTTGTTTCCTACTACTTATGTATACAATGCTTGCATTATGCATGTTATGTCAATGCTCTGTAAACAGTACAAAAATGAGACATCATCCACAATAGAAGTTTGTAAAAACTAAGTGAAGGAAGTCCATTATAAGAAGACGTCATCAGTATTCGTACTGTCGATTCTTAGTGTTTTGCTTCATCGCGAATGCCCCAAAGTAAGCCTTACTGGTAACTGCATGCCTTACTCCATACATTGAAAATTATTTTTGCTAGCTTCTTTCTTTTTCACCGTCCGTACCCTCTTTAGAACTAGAGTTATGTGCCCTTGGATTTTTCACACTTTGTCAGGGATTCACAAAGGAGCCCGATTGATTTTGTGAATTGATGAAGTTCGCATTTTGTCATCTGTACCTTACTCTGGAGTTAGGCACGGTCCATTTGATATTCTGGGGGGGGGGGGGGGGGGCTTGGGTTTTTTTCGAAAAAAATAATTTTGCTCTCATTTTTGATGAAAAAAATTAATTTGCTTATGGTGTGACAGAAAAAAATAATCTTGCTCTTACAAATAATCTGAATTTGAAGAATTACCATAAAATTTCGCTTAAATTCTTGAAAATTTTCCGGCTCATTTTACATTTTACATGTATGTGAATGAAAAAGGGCTTCCTTAAAAGCTTAAATAAATTATCAATATATATGTAATGCTATTAATACATATTGCATGTATCCCATAGAGTCATGTTTTTGTAAGGTTGGAAGGAGAACTTCAGTTATTCACCAATTTACAATTCTTAGTAACATGTAAAAAATTGTCCAGTAAACCTTCCCCTCAGACCCTCTTATACATGTAATATACATGTACCTTATATAAAATATTGAGAATTGTATTGTAAAAATATTTTATCTCTCTGTTTAAAAGTGAATTGAATACTTGCATAAAAATAAACTAATATATTAATGTTTTTAATAAAAATTTAAATAATTTCTATTGATAAAACACAAACATTCTTAATATGCACATCACTTTGTTAACAAAATTTCCTTGCTCCAATTTCGCCAGAAAAAAATAATTTTGCCCCAGTCCGGGGCGAAAAAAATAATCTTGCTCCGACAAAAAACCCAAGCCCCCCCCCTGAATATCAAATGGACCATGCCTTAATGTAATTATTATGTGCCTCGATCCGATTTTTTCACAAAAAAGAAAAAGATTGGTAATACAGTCTTTTTTTTTCCATTTTCTTCTACGAAATAAATGTATGTTTCATGTTGTACATCGCTACATGTTTGTTCCAAATCTCCTTTTCTTTTTAAATGTGAAATTTTAATCTTTGATTTCATAACATGACTGATTTGAAGTAAATCTGTGAAATACATGTTTATGTTTAACCTTATCTTTATCGTTATTGATTTTTATCAGAGAAAGACTTTGGAGATTCACCATTGGAAATTTGAAAAAAAAAATCCCTTTTTTGGCATCCATGTTTAATATTCTTTGACAAGAGGGAATGAATTGTAACATTGATTGGGTAATACTTTTATACAAAATTTTGATCACTTTTTTATAAAGATTTATCATAAGGCACGCTGTTACATATCGCTCACGTTGATCAATACGTCACGGGTATCGTAGTCTCATTAACAAAAAGTCGAGGTCTTTTTTGATGTTTTTTTTTTTAAAGAAATCATCAAAGTTGTCACAAACATCTGGCACACAGGTCATTATATATATCAAAGCATCCTGTGATAAATATCTATGCAGACTATTGTCTCAAGTTTCTGTTCTATATACTTGAACTGTGCTGTACGTAAATATAATATAATCTGAAGATAAATCTCAGTATTTATTATTACTTCAATTAAAATTATGTCAAATAATCCATTCACTTGACATCAGTATACATTGTTAACATAGTAACACAATTTCCTTGTGAGTTCATCAGTTTTACAGCCCTCTCGGCTGGATTTGAAACGAGATAAGAAAAATACAACTTTTGACTTCTGCCATTAGGTCATTTCTTTGTTGTTTTCTGTTTTGCGTCCTCCTGTTGGTACGTTTTGAGCTCATGCCATAAAACAAAACAAAATTAGAATGATAAATCTTTTGTAAATCAAATCTGTTTTCTATATAAATTGAAGAGAAATAATTATTGTTTAATTTATTTTGTTTTTCATTAGTACTTCAATGATTCAAGACAATTCATAATCTGTCATTCTTTTGTTGACTTAAATCTTTTGATATCCAATAAAACATTTCACATGGTACTAGTTTATGTACACGTAAATCACATATTATGAAACTACAACTTTGTTTTATATGCTTGTTTGTTTTTCTCCCCAGTCTGGCTGGTAGGTTTCTCAATTTCAAAAGGACGCAAAATAGAATTAAAACAAGAAAATGGCCTTATTTTAATGCGCGAAATATCTCGTAGACTGAGAACCACAGAGATATAGCAGAGTGCAAGCAGTGAGTGACGGTCATTCACAAAGCCGAAATCAGATTAAAAACATCCCAATCAGAAGGCTTACAGAAAAAAGTAATATCCGGTAAAATTTCCTGGTTATGGATGGTTCTAAACCTAAAATATCTTCCAACATGAAGGGCGAATTGTTATAATGTTGAATATTTTCAATGTATTGTCCAAAAAAAAAAAGTTGCAGAGACGAAGACAAATGTGCCCTAGGTTCAATGATTTTTCGGTTAGTATCCTTGTCCTTTTGTCTTTTTCTAACTTTCCTTTTTATAAATGAAAGTTAGTATATGATCGCCATGTACTCACTATCATTTATAATAAACCGTAAACCGCTTAAGGCGGTAAGGCCGAATTGCGAAGTGTTTGTATTAGATGACGTATACATTTTGGCGCAGACAGAAAGGTCAAAGGTCATTAAAATACTATTGCACAATGAAAAAAAGCTATGGTCATAAGGAATCTAAATGTGAAATATCAAAGCCCTACCCCTTATAGTTCAAAAGTAGGTCAAAGGTCAATGTCAAGGTCATTTGATCAAAAGTCATGATATCAAATGAAAGGTCTGGTAATGAGGATTCTACAACTGAAATATCAAAATCCTACCTCTTATAATTTAAAAGTAGGTCAAAGGACAATGTCAAGGTCACTAGGTCAAATGTCATGATATCAAATGAAAGTTCTTGTCATGAGGAATCCATATGTGAAATATCAAAACCCTACCTCTTATAGTTCAAAAGTAGGTCAAAGGTCAATGTCAAGGTCACTAGGTCAAAACTCATGATATCAAATGAAAGTTCTGGTCATGAGGAATCCATATGTGAAATATCAAAATCCTACCTTTTATAGTTCAAAAGTAGGTCAAAGGTCAATGTCAAGGTCACTAGGTCAAAACTCATGATATGAAATAAAATATCTGGTCATTAAGATCCTGCATGTGAAATTTCAAAGCCATAGCTTCCATTGTTCATGAGATATAGCCTAGATTTATTATTTTCAAAAGTAGGTCAATCTCCAAGGCCAAGGTCACAAGGTAAAAATTTTTGGTATCCACGGAAAGGTCTTGTCACAAGAAATGCACAAGTGAAATATGACAGCCCTATCACTTACCATTCGAAAGCTATGGCCAAGGTTAAAATTTTTCAAAAGTAGGTCAAACTTCAAGGTCAAGGTCACTAGGTCAAATTTTGTTAAGGAATTTGATTCGTCTTATCATAGTCTATCACCACGCCAAGTTTCAAGTTGCTCCTCCAAACAGTTTTCTCTCAACGGACTTAAACGCAACACTTTAACCAAAATGTTGACGCACTGACGGACGGACAGACGGACTTCGCCATTTCATAGACCGGATTTTGCTTCGCAATCCGACCGAAAAGGAAAGTAAGAAAAAAGAAAAGAAAAAAGTAACGTATCATATTGAATGTACCATAGGCAGGGGAAGTAGTTATTTAGGAAAGTAAAGTTTTGACGTTGAAGTCGTCATGTTTGTCATACATCGAAGTATTCAGGTGACCATTTTCGTCAAACGATAGCATGAGAGAGCAGAGACGGACCAAATCGGCTTCATAAGAATATATGAAAATATTATTGCATTGGAATTCCCATTGATTGCTGAAAGTTGTATAGTACCGTTGTAGATCGTCTAAATAGAGTGCTCTGTATACGATACTGTTAAATAAGACGTCATAATGACGTCATTTGTTTCAACCTACTGCGCATGCATACATACATGTATACGTAGTACATGTATTTTAGTTCCACTTTTCTCCACTCCTCCACAAGAAAGTACTGTGTGTTTTTGTTTGCAATTTGGGTATGTTGTATTTTCGTGTGTAAACATTATACATGTATTTGTTTTTATGCCCCCGGAATCACAGATTCGGGGGCATATAGTTTTTGGCCTGTCCGTCTGTTTGTCTGTCTGTTTGTCTGTTTGTCCGAAAAAACTTTAACATTGGGCATAACTTTTGACTTTTGAATGGAAGGTGATAGAGCTTTCATATTTCACATGTGTATTCCTTGTGACAAGACCTTTCCATTGATACCAAAATTTTTGACCTTGTGACCTTGACCTTGACGTTTGACCTACTTTTCAAAAACTTTAACATTGTGCATAACTTTTGAATGGAAGGTGATAGAGCTTTCATATTTCACATGTGTGTTCCTTGTGACAAGACCTTTCCATTGATACCAAAAGTTTTGACCTCGTGACCTTGACCTTTGACCTACTTTTCAAAAACTTTAACATTTTGCATAACTTTTGAATGGTGAGTGATAGGGCTTTCATATTTCACATCTGTGTTCCTTGCAACAAGACCTTTTCATTGATACCAAAAGTTTTGACCTTGTGACCTTGACCTTGACCTTTGACCTAATTTTCAAAAACTTAAACATTGGGCATAACGTTTGAATGGTAAGTGATAGGACTCTCATATTTCACATGTGTATTCCTTGTGACAAGACCTTTCCATTGATACCAAAATTGTTGAACTTGACCTTTCACATACTTAAAAGAAAATGAAGTTTATACTAACAAAGATGTCACCGGGGGCATTCGTGTTTCACAAACACAGGCTTTATTGTTGCTTATTCTTTGATTGCATGTCTTGTATTTGTTACAAATGACGTCAAGTCATTTGAACAACTGAGAATGTGTTAGGACTTATGTGATGAGATACTGAGACATGGTCTTCTCCCACTTGAGACTGAGAACCCTCCGATTTTCCTGGAGTGAGATATCGCCATCCCTCCCTCATGGTGGTATAAGATTATATTATTCTATGAAAGATTATAAGAGATAGGAGGGGAACCTAGTTGCAGCATCAACAGCAACCTCCCAAAACACCCACTGTAAAACACAAAGAAGACACGCACAGAAAGAGACGCAGTGGTACAAGCAACGTCAAATCACAGAAAATCATAAAACACAAATGACTACACATAAACCAACGAGACCAATGGACAATCGGTGCCGACTTAGGACGGCCATCTGCCACGTCAGTATAACTATATCTACCACATGTTGCCATGAGGGATGAAATAATCCCACCCGAGGGGTCTTAATTCTGGTTAGGGAACAAGGCTCACCGAGTTACCTGACCAGAAACCATACCCCGAGGGTGGGATTTTCGCATTCCACATGACAAATAGTCATATGGTGTTACAAATCTAGATTCCCCTGCCTCTTCCGCAATCTACGTAATTCCCTGCATGAAATCGGTGATTTACAGGGCGCAAATACATGTGTAGAGTTTTTGGACGACGCGTTAGACAAGAAACGTTCATGCCATGGCTGCTTTTTCTTCAGTCTCGGAATATAAGTGCATCCCAGTTAGCACAATCATGTTATAGAAACGTGAATTTGTATGGTTCCAGAAATAACAATAACAGATTTTTGGAAACATTTCATTTTGCTCAGCGCTCTTTAAAAATGTTACTAAAACGTTTTTTTTTTAAATAAAAATTCTATATAACTGCACAGTGTTTTAAAAATGTTCTCGGAGCGTTTTGTCAGAAATGTTTCAATAGAACCTGTTTGAAACCATACAAAAATATTTCGAAAATGATTTGTGTTACCTAGGATTATCATGAGTGAGAAATAATTTCTAATTCATGCCAATACTGAATATTACAGTAAAAGTTCCGTTTTATTATTGTAGCTTAATGACCTGAGTTGTCGGGGATTATGATAATGCATCTGTGAACACATACTTGATAACATTTCTTGTCATTTATCAATCAAAAAATTATTTATTTCGAACACTTTGAGCATTGACCTCATTTCCTCTTTAAGTTAACTTAGATCTAGATAGAGTGTTTTGATGTTTTTAAAACATGTTAGAGTTAATTAGAGTTTGAATGACAAATATTTTGATATCTGTTTTAATCCTAAAATTCATAATTGAAGCTGAAAATTACGCTGTATATAAAGAATAGAGACCCAAAGTATTTTCCATTTCAGAGCCGTCATGTGTCTGAACAGCCCACGAGTGCGCCTTATTCTTGTCTCTTTGTTTGCAACTGCTTTGTATGGTTATGATGTCATCTCTGACGTACTCCTTGCCGTGGCATATTCCCGAGAGGCGAACCACACCATGGAGTTTGGCCTCACCACGGCATATATTGTGGCACCAACTATATTGTGTAATGCAATCTGTGCGTACTTTATCCGCGTAGAGACCAGTGCGTGGACCACAGAGGCATTCTTTCAACTAATCCTCACCTTCCCATTTTTACTCGGACCCCTCGTGAGGTAAGGTCCTACATTAGTGAGTGAAAGTCAAACATAATCTTAATATCATAATCAATGGGCGAAAAAGCTTTAAAGGTACCCCGAAGAAGCTTTAAAAGGTGCCCCGAAATTTTTTTACGACAAGAAATGTAAATATCAATGAAACGAAAATTATGCAATGACTGAATAAAGAACTGAATACTAGTACATTATGAAAAATTTTATTTGTTGATTTTTAAAAGATAAAGAACTTAATAACATGTATCTAAAATTTGTAATGAAGAAACTGTCCTTTTTTCAGACACGCCAAAGCCATAATTCGCGCCTGTCGTGGTAAGGAGACACAGAAGGTGGAAGCGCACACAGCTCTGATAATACTCCTGGAGGGTTATTTTGAGTCGGCGTCACAACTCATTCTTCAGCTGTACCTCAGTATAGTACAAGATCACCACGAAGAACTGTCAACAAGTAAGAAGATGAATAACTATTCTTTGGCAAAGATATGCTGAATGCAAAATTAGATGCTCAATACAGATAGAGAATGCCCAAAAATTAAAATCGAGCAAGCTGTGGACATGAGATAACTTGTACCTTTGTTTACCTATTTTGAAATTGTGCATTTTGTATTGTGTTTTTAATTGTTTTGTGTAGATACCTCTACCGACCACAAATAATTTAATCGTTATTCTTTCCCTCCCTATTAAATGCTAAGTTTTGTTTGCAATTTTAAATAAAATCGGTGAGTAAGTTCTCATTGATTATGCTTTTTGCAGTCTCCTTATTGGTTTTGTTTGACATTTACTGACTGCTTTAATTCTTAACCCATCAAACTAATGATAAAGGGATCTAAATGTATCAAATGTCTTCTATACAGGAATTTTGAGATCAGCGGCCATGGTAGGGTCAGGAATAGGGCTGGCCTGGTCTTTGGTATCCGTCAGAAGGACTAACAGACTCCAGGACCAAGATGAAGATAACGACGAGACGCTATGTGGTTCCATCGTGTACTTCCTGGCTAAAGTCTGTGAGGTGGGGCCACGTGTGGTGCTGATGGCACTATTTGCCTCCCATTTCACTTTTTACGCCTTCATCCTTGGGGCAGGGCATTGGATTATATGCTCATTATGGATATTTATCATAGACAAGACGAGGGAAAGGAAGAGTTGTATCAATATTATACTGAAGATTCTGATCGGCTATCCACTGATATTCTGTTTTGTTGATCTGGATTATGTCTACACAGAGACTGAGAGAGAACATATACCAACGCGGTATAAAATGATGCTGTATTACTTACTCTTTTATACCGAAAATTGGCTGATGTTTGCACTGTGGATAACAACAATGGCGGACACTGTGATATGGTTTTACCCCGTTTCCATTGCTATAGTCGCCGGTGGTATGGTGCTACATATAATATTTCAGATAATTTACTACAAAGGTTGTCATCCAGGTAAAGAAAATATTCCAATCTTAAGGAAATTTACGCTTGATTCTTGCTTATATCATGACGATGAAGAAAGTAAAGTGGTTTGAATTTCATGCAGCAACACTATGACTTCCTGAGAAGACACAGTCTCGGAATTGAATTGTCACGTTCTAATCTCATACATGTAGAAGCTGTGCACACTACATCGGAAGCATTGTTCCATTCAGCATTGTCTAATGGAGACAATAGTCGAAAAACAATAAGTTGTATCAGATGGCAAATAAACGGTCACTACCAAACGAAGGCTTGATATCAGTAATTTTTGCCGACTGTTTCATTTATATCCATGACATGCTTTTAACTCTGCATGTACCTGAGCGACGACAGCGTCAGATATTTCAATAGTTTGTCATCCGTCACTGCGTCATCCGCACGTCGTTAAAATGCTGTGTTTAAAGAGTAATTACAATGGAGTTATTGTAAAACGAACCTTACAGTACAACGAACACCTTAATGCTGAAAGTTGAAAAGGATAAAATAAAGTATCAAAATAATCACATAATTTTTTAAGCCTGGTTATTTTATCTTATTTATTAAAGGGAAGTATATTTTTACTCATTTGCTTAATTTCTGGTACAAGTTTAACATTAATCTGAAGTATTTTCAATAAATTAGTATATATAGATATAAATGCTGAATTTGTGGTTTCTTTCCTGAGTTTATTAATGAAGCTTTCATATTTCTGAGCAAGAATCACAGGGTAAAATGACGTCTTTTAAAAAACTATTACTTGAAGTCTTTATCAAGTATACCTTTGATGTACGTAAGACGTCGAACTAGATTTTTAAAAGAGTTTAAATGACGTAGTTGTTTCGCTTTTAAGCTCTTCGCAAACGTTTATGTGATGAATTTAGATATCAATGACAAATATGGATAATGACCATATCCCTGCATACAGCACAAAATCGATAATTCAGAAATCAGAAACCGAAGGCATACTTGCATGTACAAAATCAGGATAGAACAGGAACCAAAGCAAAGCAAACAAAAACCTCCACCATATGAAAAGAAGCGAACTACCGATATGGGAGTGAGACCAGGTGCCCAGGAAGAGTAAGCATCTCCTGCTTGCATGCAACACCCGCCGCTTCAATTCGGTAGAACTGTCACATCCGACTAATTCCATTTCGGAAGACAGAGTACAATCTTTGGATGCATGGTTCAAATGGTCTGTGACAGAATATCATCCACCTTTCTGGAGAGTGGGATATCACAGTGTATGACGAGTTCCCCATATCGACCGTAGAATTTCCTCAGTGAAGATGTTAGTCGGTCACAAACATACCCCTGACTGAGAACCTTATCTGAAAGACGCCTAGCTTTCAGAACAAAATCCGTATATGTATTTGGTACTTGCTCTGACATAGCGTATCAACTGAGATATGAACACGCCATAAGCAGGTGAAGAAGGGATGTTGCTACCCAGAAAAGGAAAGTATGTAATGCTGAAATTGAAGTCGTCACGTTTGTATTAGAGTGAGGTGTTCATGTGACCATCAGTGTCGAAGGACAACATTATGTCAATTATTTGTCTCTGTAGATTCTTTTACTTTAAGCTCAGAAGGATAGATACTGCTGAGGTAATCCGCGAATTTTGGATTATTGATGGACAACACATCGTCTATGTATCTGTAAGTGAAGTTGAAGTCAGAAGCTAAGTATCTTTTCCCTTCAGAGACCAAAGATTGAATGAATTCAGCTTCGTACGAGTAAAGGAAACTATCGACAGGGAGTGGGGCACAATTGGTCCCAATTGGAATTCCGACGATTTGCTTGAAGACCTTTCCTCGGAACACCACAAAATGTTGTCAATCAGAAAGTTTAACATCTGAATAATATCTGTTTCAGTGTACTTATTTTTAGAATCGGACTTTTCTTTTACAAAGTAGGTATTAGGTTATAGTTAACAACAATAAATGTGTATATGCGATTGCCGTTCTTGCTTGTAAACGCACTACTTATAATTGTTGCGAGTCTTTCTTTCAATTTAGAATGTGGGAATGAAGTGTAAAGTGTCGAAAAATCAAAGGCTTCGATCGAATGAGTGGATTTCAGATGTTTTGAAAATCCTTCGAATTCTTAAAAATCCACATTTGGTTGATAACACTGCGAGAATATACTGTCGAACAATATTTTTGAAGCCCAGTTTTGATTTCAGATAAAAATTTGGTGAGTAAGATCGATACAGATTTGGTAGAACATTTTGATGAACCAGCAATGAAACGTTGTTTGTACGGATTCTTATGCATTTTAGGTATGCAATATAAGTATGGTAAATCTAAATCTAAATTGTTAGTGTCGAAGCCAAAGGAAGCAAGAGCTGATTTGTGGTTATCTATTATTTCAGAGGACTGTCGAAATAGTACTTTTTGCAAGTAGATGTGTAATTATTTGAGGCTTTGTCTGCTGGTGTGATTAGACAATGTTCTTGGAGGTAGGAAAGCTCTGTGATAACATCAGGCTCTTTAAAGATAGACTCGAATCTGGTGTACATAGTTGATTTGAATAGGTAAATTCTTGATAAAAGTAACCCTCTGATGGATTTTATCCATTCGGAAAGGTTGTCGAGCTGTACATCCTCTTTCTTTTCCCAACGTCTTGCATATTCCTCACAGAAGTCCATGATAAGTTTGAAATTTTGGTTCCATGTAAAGGACATACTTTCTCTGTATTTCGGACCTTTTTAAACATTTGTCTTAACTTGTCGTTCTTGACTATACTAAGGCACGGTCCATTTGATATTCTGGGGGGGGGGGGCTTGGGTTTTTTGTCGGAGCAAGATTATTTTTTTCGCCCCGGACCGGGGCAAAATTTTTTTTCTTGCAAAGTTGGAGCAAGGAAATTTTTTTTAACAAAGTGATGCGCCTATTAAGAATGTTTGTGTTTTATCAATAGAAATTATAATTTATATTTTTACTGATCAAAACTCTAAACATTAATATATTAGTTTATTTTCATGCAAGTATTCAATTTACTTTTAAACAGAGAAATAAAAGATTTTTACAATACAATTCTCAATATTTTATATAAGATACATGTATAATATGTACACGTATAAGAGGGTCTGAGGGGAATTGGGTCTCCTAGACAAATTTTTAAATGTAGAATTGTAAATTGGTGAATAACTGAAGTTCTCCTTCCAAGCTTACAAGAACATAAAATTAGACTCTATGGGGTACATGCAACATGTATTAATAGCAATACATAAATATTGATAATTTGATAAATATATCTAAGCTTTTAAGGAAGCCCTTTTTCATTCACATACATGTATAACTTTTAATATCTTCAAATATATGAACTTTGTCATTAATACATAATGTTAATTGATAGAAAACTATGGTGAGCGAAGCGAGCAAAAAACTTTTGATACAAATTGAAAACTGCCGCGAGCGAAGCGAGCCGGAAAATTTTCAAGAATTTTAGCGAAATTTTATGGTAATTCTTCAAAATCAGATTATTTGTAAGAGCAAGATTATTTTTTTTTCTGTTACACCATAAGCAAATTAATTTTTTTCATCAAAATTGAGAGCAAGATTATTTTTTTCGAAAAAAACCCAAGCCCCCCCCCCCCCCCCCCCCCAGAATATCAAATGGACCGTGCCTAAGGTCACCAGTAATAACGTGTCCACAAGGAGAGTAGTTGAAATCCGATGAAGAACATTCGCAAGAAAGTGGATGTAGTGAGGGATTACTTTAATCAATACACTGCAGGAATCTTTTTGTATCTCAGGCCTATTATATTTACGGATGCCATGACTTCGAGGTCTTCTTTGTGGTCTGTCGAATAAGCTAGTCACATTTACCGATTGACAACCGGGACTTGTTAAGTTTCCTATGCTGCTGATATTATCGTTGCACCCATAGCTATAGGGCGCTGCAGTGTTAAGACTTTTTATCCAGAACTCTTCTCTGTTGCGACGGAAAGGTGTGCTCAAATTGGGATTGTTTGTGGGGTGATATATTTTCTCCAGGATTCTGACTCTCATAGATAAAACAGAATGATCGGCCTGGTCAAAATGACGATGAAGAAGTTGACTTCCTTAATTTATTTATTTTTGACCGCTGTCCTGACATTCTGGTTCAGAACTGACCTTTGGTTCCACCCATTTAAATCAATCCACAAAGTGAGCACTCTATTCTGTAGACAACATTAGATGTCTTACAGTTTAGGTTTTCAAAACTACGAGTATGCGTGTTATATGTTTGTTTGGAACACTAAAAAATACTTTTTTGTTGCAATAGCCGTTAAATAAAAGCAATGTTAAACGTCTTTCAATTCAATAGCATCATTTAAAACCGGATAAATTTACAGCATGGACCAGACATGCACGTTTCGGGTACTAAACCCTCGTCAGTGATCCTCAGTCTAAACAATGTAATATGACCAAAAAGTATGAAAATTATTATGATTGTCCAAAAATGTACCAAAAGACGTAGCAGAATGGGTGGGATATGATGCTACAGGACCCACGTTTTAGAAATTTCAAGAAATGCTATGAAGTGTGAAAATATTTATAATCACGGAGAGGTACATGAAGATGGGTTGATACAATAGTTTTCTACTGTTCCCTCAATATTAGATTCTGTGGGAAAGGAGCTAGAATCTTTCGTGTCTGAAGAGTAACCTTCATGAAACCACCTGAGAGTCTGGGAAACAAGGTCTGGGTCCGCTGCTAAGGACCTGAGATTTCTGGGATAGTACCATCTCTTTATCGAATCACTGAAATTGAAAAAAAATTATCTCTATATGGACAGGCACAGGTTGTCAGAGGATGCAGTTTGATATTTTATTTCGTACAGGGTAATCCCAGAAATCCCCTTTGTTGAGTCACTAAATAACATAAAATAAAAGGAAAGAGATCTCTATCAAGGCCGCATTGCAGTCACCATAGTTAGAATTGCAACCAATGATGCACGTCTTCAAATTAATAGTATCATTTAAAAGAACAGATAAATTTGCAGCATAGAACAGAAATGCTTGTTTGGGGTACTTAACCCTCGTCAGTGATCTTTAATCCAAACAATGAAATTTGGCCAAAGACGGTGAAAGTTAAGTTTTAAAATACAGAAAGACATGACAGGATGGGTTGAATATGATGCTACAGGACCTCATTTCCGTCAGTAAGTGAAGTCGCAGCTATTTTCATTAGGTATTTAGTTTTACAAAGGCTACAGGAAACCTGAAAATTAAATAAATAATACGGAAGTGTTCAACCTCTATACCTTCCGAAGAAAATTTCAAACCAATTTTTATGCACCAGACACGTGTTTCGGATATTAAGTGACACAACTTTATCATTTTCTGCAACTTTCTTTTCTTGGATATATTTCTTTCACTTTCTTTAGATATTCACGTCTCTCTGCTGTTTGTTTTTAACGGATTGGTAGATAAATTTTCATTGTTTGACTTGATGCACTACAAAGACAAAAACAGATATGACCTAATGTAATTTAAGCAGACATGACAAAAATGAAATGAAAACCGATTCATAATGCATAAATTTAGGAATACCAACTCACGCACACCCTACGCCGACTTTCGTTTGAGATCCTTCACCCATTTTGCCCAATTTTGGGTTTTTGGTACATTGTGTAGGACACTTTCAAAATCATTTGCAGATTGGAATTTTCAACCATATTAGAGAATTTGTAAGAACTCATTCAATAATGTCGATCACTTTGATTGAATATATTAAGAGATTATAATTTTCAAAGTCCCTACCTATTATATTGATCATTCATGATCGTAATATAGTCATCTACTGGGATCAGCTTCCCTAGAGGTTTTCCATTGACCAGTTTCATCGCTCCATTATAAGTGATACTGTAGCCAACTGTCAGCAAGGAGTGCTTAGGCCAAACCAGCCGTGTCGTTCCTAAAATACGATCTTCGTTTTCCTCCGTCATGTTAAATCTACCAAGGTAGCTGAAAATACAGAAATCAGTGAATGAACATCATACATATAATCCAAAGTCACATTTCATAAATCACAAGGCAAACAAATTCTTGAACAGTATTGAACAGAACAAAGATATGTGGGAGAAATCTAGTTTTTAATCTATCAAAAATGGGTAGATCTGATAAATGAATTAACTCTAGACCTTAATTCCTTCATAAATATACGGTTTTAAAATGTTTTAAAATACTATTTGACAATGTGAATGAAAATGCATTAAAAAACCTCGCATTTAACGTTTATCTAATTAATTTCAACTTCAAAGAGGAGTGAAACTTTTTTCTTCCTCTATTTGTTTTTTGTCTTAATTTTCGCTGCCATTTATTTTCGATCTTTTTGCACAATGACAATGGTAAGGGGTATATAGATGTCGTGAAAACATAAGTATGTATACAAGTATCTCTATACATATATTCACTGTCCTACAAAACCTTTAAACTAGATATATTGAAAAGAGAAAAAAATACAATATAAAACGATTTACATAAAATCCCATTCTGGTACGTTTTGTTCAGCTTCCTCAATCATAAGTAGTGTATTCTTTTTAAATGTTGATTTCACTATGAAATCATCCTCCAGTATCAAGACGCGCTGAAAGGATTTCTTTATAACCTAAAAATATCAAGAGCTGATTCAGTTTTTCTTTCATATTCCTTCCTGAAATATCAACTACAAACATGATGACATTATGCATGTAACGTGAGTTTTCGGAGATCTACGCCATACATATTCAATCAAAACGTATGCAAATGAAAATTATATTGGTGAGTATCAAAGCTCGTGGGCCAGGAACTCCAAGGGCACAGGTAAGCAAGTCTGATAAACTTCGGTTTTAAGATCGTTTCTTCTGTTTCCTCTGTTCACAAAATTTTCTCCTAAACATCAAAGTCCATCCATCCTGCTATGTGTTTCGGTATTATTTTGAACATAACTTACAGTCTTTGGCCATATTTCATTGTTTGGATTGAGGATCACTGACGACGGTTAAGTACCCGAAAAGTGCATGTTTTGTCCATGCTGCATATTTATCTGTTTTTAGATGATGCTATGAATTTGAAAACGTAACACATGTTTGTATTACTTAGACAAATGTACAGGACATACAGGATTAAGAGCATGTATACTTGTAAGTTCTACAAAAAGGAAATCTTGAATCTAATTATGCAGTTACGTGTACAATTTAAATGCAATTTATCTTTGGAATCTATCAATTTGTTTTAGTATCTAAAAGGCATAAATACTTGCATCCTTCCAAATGTAGTAGTGACTCAAGAAGCAACCAACTGCTCCCATTTTCAGGCGCCTAGAAGTGAATATTGCAAACAGAAAATAGTACATTGAAATGCCAAGTACCCCTATGCATAAATTTTTCTCAGAGTATAGACACATGTTAGAGGTTCTATGAGGGTTCCAAGAGTACATAAACATGAGGCAAGTGAGGGTTAATAAATGAGACTTCATGTATTTCATGGGAGGTTTGGTAAAATAATTGTTTTGTTGATATTTTATAAAAGAAAATCACATCATTTATACCTGCCGCTAAAAAAGTCTTTGTATTCTGGTAGCAGCCGGATACCCATTTTCTTTAAGATTGTTCCATTTAATTCCCTAATTATAAAATAGAAACAATAAAAGTGACTTTTAAAGAAGATGGCCGTCCTAAGTCGGCACTGATAGCCCATTGGTCTCGTTGGTTTATATGAAGTCTTTTATGTTTTATGTTTTGGTGTCGTGTTTGGTGTCCTTTATCCCTTTTTGCGTCTCTTGTTTTGTATGTCTGTGTTTTCACTTGGGGTGTTTTGCTGTGAGTGCTTCAATCGAGTCCCGTTTGAGACTCTTTCTTTGGAAAAAATAGAAGTACATGTATCTCTAATAATGTCGAAGGGTTCCAACTCTCTACCTTCTTAAAGAAAATTCCAAACCAATTTACATGCACCAGACACGTGTTTCGAATATTAAATTCTCATCAGTGATGCTTTCAGCGGAGCCACCAAAAATAATTTAAGAAGCGCCCTCTTTAACTTTTTGAAGTCAGATTTTTACATTTACATTACAGAGAGTCCGCGGCTCCAAATTTCCTGTAGGGTCGATTCAGTAGCATATATCCAAATAAAATCTATGTTCAAAATAGCATTGGAGGGATGGTGCTAAGATGTTAAACTCCTTTAATTTCGATGATATTTATCGGTTAAATGGCTAGTTTCCGAAATAGCAAAAACTATATTTGATGTCACATTGATAAAAGGCCGAAACAAAGCTTCTTTCAGGTGACAGAGCTGGAAAGAAGTAATTAATACACTTGACAAACATCAGGCCACGGGGAACGATTTTAACTGCTCCACACTGCAACGTGAAATTAGGCAAATAAATGACATACTGAGTCTCTAACAAGACGACTTAGCAATTTCACAGCGGAACACAAATGTATTGAACTACAAACATACATGTATAAAATAAAGGTGGGAATCAGGCAAAACTAAAATGAATGAAAACTGCCCAACGGGACGTAAATGCCCCCTGCAACAATATTCTTCGATGAAGGTCAAGCGTCTACTGTGACATTGGTCTTATATCTTGGTTCAAGGTCATGAGATACATTTCGGTCCTAAAGAACATTTATGGGGAAGAGTTATGCCCTGGACAGCCTTTGACCTATGTTCAAATAAACATCAAAGAAGTACCTATCAGTTATTCACTCTCACAATCAAGAAGGCATGGCAAAATCATTAGAATTTGGAACGGTTGCGAACCTCGGAATAAATAACATTCCGAAGTGAGACCAGGTGCGCGGGGAGAGTCAGCGTCTCCTGATTGCATGTTCAAGGTCATGACACATACTAAAGTCCTAGGAAACATCCGGTCCTAAGGAACATTTCTTTGAAATATTATTGATATCAATCCACAGGGGGAGGAATTATGCTCTGGACAAGGTTTTACTTATGGTATTTATTTGGCCTTGACCTTGGACCTATGACCTTGGTTCAAGGTCATCACACAACCTTAGGTCCAGTGAAAGTTTACTGTGAAATATTATTGAAATCCATCCACAGGGGGAGGAGTATGCTCTGGACAATATTTTACTTATGGAGTCTGTTGCGACCTTGACCTATGACCTTGGTTTAATGTCATCACAGACCCTTAGGTTCTAAGGAACATTTTTGTGAAATATTATTGAAATCCATGCACAGGGGGAATAGTTATGCTCTGGATAAGATGTGATGGACAGACAGACGGACGGACAGGGTGATTACTATATACCCCCAAACTTTGTTTGCGGGGGGTAAAGTAACCGGAGGTATTGAAAACGACCGCATCAAGCTGACCAACAAAGAAGGAAACACGCCATTGAAACAGAGGAAAACATGTATTTGTATGCCAACAGCCCGTACAATGAATACTGAATGTTTTGCATTCTTTGTACTGCACCTCATGGTTCATTTACAATATGCCTTATTGATCGTTTTGGAATTGTTGTTCTTTGATGTCTCCGGCTGTTTTTCTGCATGTTGTCTATTTAGGTGTCGTATTAATGAGTGTGTGTTCCAATGTGGTCACAAAAGCGTCATCTTGTTGGAAAATTTTCCTTATCCTTCTAAGTATATAAAGTAAACACTGATTTTACAGGGTCAACTTTCTGACCACTGTATCAAAGAAAGTTAAGACAACCCCGACTCAATACTTCGAGAGGACAAAAATTATATGTAACTTGCATTTACAGTTTCAACATAAAATCTTTTGATTTTATATCCAAACATTTAGGGACTTTGCATACCTTCCGTCCACAGCTTCTATGAAGTGAGCTTTTAAGCCTATTAATTTCAGAATATTCTCCGAACGCCTCCTTCTTTCCGGCCTGCGTTTTAAATTTACTAAATAGATCTGTTTAAGAAATAGAATAACAAAGATTATAAATCCTGCGATTGCAATTTCTCAGTACATGATGTTTTTGTTTTGATTGTATTTTTTTTTCTATTTCATCACGAATGTATCAATTGTGAATGTGTTGTGAGTATGACCCATTAATGATGAGCCATTATAGTTTGTGCAAATGCGCATATAATGCACTTAAATATGTATCGTTATTTAATTCTTATTTTGTATTTTCTAAGATAAAGTAATTTCTAATCCAATATATTATATCACTCATAGATTCCTTTTGACAATATCTTAGATAATTTTAGCATACATGTACATTATATATCTGAAAAAAGTTTTATCGCACATCATATAGTAATATAAACCAACAAATGTTATTCCCGGAGATAAAACTATTGAAAGGAACGTGTTTTCATTTCGCAAGAAAACGCTCGTGACGTAATAATGCAAAAGATCTAAAAAAAATTAACAACCATGCCGCGACGGCTATTTAAACCTACAAACTGAACCCGCTGTCACCTGAATTTTAAACCTCACTTTTTACCTAGAAAACGCAATTTCAGAAAAGAAGAATGAAACTGATAACTGTGGCGTGTATATAAAGAATTAATGACATAATATTGGTACGGGAATGCAGCACACAGTAAGTGCATTTATCGTAAATGCTAACGCGAATTACATGTACGATAAATGCACTTGCTGTGTGACACATGCCCGTAACAAAACACAAACTTAAGACACTTATTCTCTATTTTTTTCAGATGATTACATTTGATTACAAGAAAAGGGAATGATCTCCGGCATGACCACCCTGCATTCACCCAGCGAAATAAACCCAAAAGAAAGTGACACATAAATGACATCATACAAAACTACAAATCGCAAAAAGACACAACAATATTCATGAGAACATCATACAAAACAATCGAAACAGACGTTACAGAAACATCAATCAATAATAGCATCACATAAAAGGAAGGAGACCAATGTGCACCCGGCGCCGACTTTAGACGGCCATCTGTTATAAACAAATGGTGTGTTTATCCGGATTACGTGCACACAACACTCCCACTTATCCGGATACACAGAGGTTAAACATTTAAACGCAGCGGCCTCTTGTAACCTAAATCATATGTAAATGGATCTATGGCATGCCTATAACAGTCTGTGCTCTGCTGGCTGAAGCGAGCTCAAGATCAATCACCCGAGAAGTCTGACCAACTTTCAGATAGGACAGAGAGTCGGACCCAGTCTTTGACAAGATTTAAACAAGGCCCGTCATGGAGTCCCGTTGTCACGGTTGACCAGTGTGCAACATTTGGAAAGACAATGGTACACAACTGTAGATTAGTCCATTCCATGCCCAGTGTTCTTTTGATGACTTTGGGATCATACTTTCGGGCGGGCGACCGACTATTTTCTTCCATTTGTGGTTGAAGTTTGATCAGTCTGCCTTTGATCCCTCTGATTTTGTAAAATAGGTTACCGTAAAATGAAGGAAATGAAATTTCCAATGATACATACTCTGATGTTGGAGTTGTCCCAAATTTTGAAAGAAGTTCAGAATAGTAATAGAAAATTTTCAAAAAGATTTTACAAGTTTATGACATCTAAATCCTTGACTCTTTAATATGTTTATTCTCATCATGTAAGTGCCAATCATGGACGCAAGCTTTAGCATATCTGATGAGCTGAGAGATGTAAATGCCGTACTATGGCAATCTTGTAACATCGCCGTCAAGCCAAGGAATATTAACTTTGTAGAAGCCAAAGTCTTCTCTTTTGTCGTATATTTTTGTCTGAATTTCTCCGTTATTGATTTTGATATCAAGATCCAAAATTGGTGTAGCTTTACCATCTGTGTTTGCTTTATTCATTGTTAACTTTGGTGGAATAATTTGATATTTGTAATGGTCAAAAGTTGGCTATCAATATTCAAAATATCATCAAGATACGTAGAAGCAGCGTTGAAACATTTCAAGTCGTCAAATTTCAAGAGCGTATTTTATATTTTACAGTGTTTTATTTTCGTGCGTGAACATAGACGGCGGATGCTTACTCCTCCCAGGAAACCTGGTCCCAACTCTAGCTTGCTAGGGGTCCGTCAATGCTCAATTTTGTGCTCTATTGCGAGTGCTGATGAGATTATCGTCAGGATCTTCTTTTATTTAACTCATTTGCGTTTGCTCGATATCACTTTTTTCAGATAAACATTTTTATTACAGTATAGTGAAAAAAAAATACCATTCATCTTTTAATGTTAATATCTTAAAATGCTGCCTAATATCACGTTCAGTCGTGTCATTATCACTCAGTTTGCTATCGACATCCATTTTCATGTAATACACAAAACCGGGAACGCGTATATATGACGATTAATTGCATCACAAGTGACCGCCTTTTGATCAATGAGAAAGCTTTTAAACAGTTGTGTAGAGTATATGATATTTAGATATTGATTCAATGTCCGAAAAGGAACTTCAGAGGCATTCAGAATAGACTGAAATGTATTTCTGTAGAATGTTTAACGTCTTCAAATTCATTAGCATCATTTTAGAGCAGATAAATTTACAGCATTGACCAGACATGCACGTTTCGATTTAACCTCGTCAGTAATCCTCAATCTAAATAATGTCATATGCCCAAAGTCTATGAAAACTATGTCCTAAATATACCGAAATACGTAGCATAATAGCTGGGATATGATGCTACATGACCCTAGGTTTTAGAAATTTGAGAAAATTTTGTAAACAGAAAATTTTAAATGCGCTTGAAGAAACGATCAAACGAAATTGATCGAACTTGGCTACATGTGCCCTCGGGGACTCCTGGTCAACCAGCCGTGACACTCACCAAGTGGTACAAATGTTAAACGTCAAATTCATTAGCATCATTAAAGCGCAGATAAATTTACAGCATAGACCAGACATGCACGTTTCGGGCATTTAACCCTCGTCAGTAATCCTCAATCTAAATAATGTAATATGGCCAAAATCTGTGAAACTTATGTCCTAAATATACCGAAAGACGTAGCAAGATGGCTGGGATATGATGCTACCTGTCAGGACCCAGGTTTTAGAACTTTGAGAAAATGTTGTTTAATTATCCAGAAAGCTTCTTACTTTTCAGATTTAGCACTTGGATCTTGATCCACGTATATTGGAGACGGTTAAGTAATTTGTGAGAACTTGTGAAACTGTTCTAAACAAGAATTATGTAAAGTTTTGGTTTATTAAAAATTAAGGGGATGTGATGGACAAAATAAAATCTAGAAATTTTTAGCCAATAAGATTTCTTCATACGACTTTTCTAATACTAGTATGTACACCATGCTTCCTCACGACAAAATAAATGATTGATCGTCCAAATTCATAAAATGGTGTTTTAATCAAGAGGGGTACTCTTGTATTTGCATGTACATCTGAATCAAAGGGTTTCTTTTCCGCTGCAGAATACAAATCAAACAAATCATGGACATATACAGACCCGACCAGTCGAAAGTTTAATATTCGCTTTCAATTCGTAAACGAATTGAAAGCTTTTTGAAAGCTTAGCTTTCAAAATTTCGTCAGCGATTGCTTTCAAAATTTTGAATACTCAAGAGATGACGAAATTTCGTTAGCGATTTTTCGTTAACTAATTTTCGTCAGCGATTCCCTAGCTTTCAAAATTTTCGTCAGCGATAGCTTTCAAAAATTTTGAAAGCTATAGTTAACGAAATTTCGTCAGCGATTAGCTTTCAAAAAATTTGAAAGCTATAGTTAACGAAATTTCGTCAGCTATAGCTTTTAAAATTTTTGAAAGCAAATCGCTGACGAAAATTTCGTTAACTATAGCTTTCAAAATTTTTGAAAGCTAATCGCTGACGAAAATTTCGTTAACTAGCTTTCAAAATTTTTGAAAGCTTTTCTCGTAAGCTATTTTGTGTTGAGAAAACCAAGATGGCCGAAATCAAAGCAATCATCTTCATAATTTGCTTGATGAAATAGTATTAATTATGATGTTTATTCAGTTTAAATTATGAAAATATATGTTCCTGGATTAAATTAAATGTCGTATTATGTCAAGGATTTGTCCTTGATTATGTTTATTTTTTAGAAGTCTATTTGAAGATTCCATGTTTCCCAGATCGGTGTGTTCCCCATACACCTACTTGGTTAAAATAACATTATGTTAATTGGGGGTGAATGGGGCCATCAAAAGGGTATGCTTTGCACTAATTAGTTACCTGAATTTACCTGTATTTGTATTACTTGTAAAGGTATTCCATCTTTAAGTGTACAACTTCCATTTCATCTTAAATCTAAATGTATATATATACCAGAAAATTTACATCTGACCGGCCAAATTCTGACTAAATGAGGGGAATTTATATCCAGTGAAACCATGGCTTCTCTGTGACTGTCGGAAGCTTTCAAAGATATTTCACAATCGGTGAATTTTTAAAGTACCACGCCGATAAAGAGACGGCTTCTTTCATCCTCTAAACTGTGCAGAGGAATTCGCCCGAGGCGTGCTGCAGCCATTGCAAAAACAATATGGCACCCGAGCGTTCAAAAAGCTTTCAAAATTTTCGTCAGCGATAGCTTTCAAAATTTTCGTCAGCGATAGTTTTCAAAACTTTCGTCAGCGATAGCTTTCAATATTTTCGTCAGCGATTGCTTTCAAAATTTTCGTCAGCGATTGCTTTCAAAATTTCGTCAGCGATTGCTTTCAAATATTTTGAAAGCTCAGAGATGACGAAAATTTGAAAGCTCATAGCTTTCAAATCTTTCGTTAACTAAGATTAGTTAACGAAATTTTCGTCAGCGATTTTTCGAAAGCTTTTAGAGCTTTCAAAATCTCGTCATCTCAGTAGCTTTCAAAAAATCGCTGACGAATAGTTAACGAAACTTTCGAATTTAGCTTTCAAAATTTCATCAGCTCGGCGTTAAACTTTCGACTGGTCGGGGCTGTAGTGATCTTTGTTTTTCCTTGTCCTTTCTCTTGGACAACATCTACGTAAGAATCGGTAAGAATCTCTACAAGCACGTTTTATGGATCCCTATGGGTACTTATTGCGCGCCTCTTGTTGCAGATTTATTTTCATACACGTATGAAAAAGAAGTTATCCAACATCTTCAAAGCAAAGAAAACATGATAATGTGAAATGTTTTAAATGAATGATACTTTTAGGTACCTGGGTTCTATCGACAATCCTGTTTTTGAAAGTATAAAAATGCTGTTTATCCACAAGAATAAACTCTAAACAAGGTAAACGTTACAAACACAAAAACGCCATTTTTGGACCTAAATAAAATACCAATATTGTTAATGGAGAGATTCACACGAGGGTGTATGACAAAAGCGATGATTATGGATTCAACACAGTAAATTTACCCTGGCTTGACAATTACCACCATACGGTATCTAAATTTCGCGGCTCATCCGGTATGCTAGAGCATGTACTGATGTTTTGGATTTTCATAGTAAAATGGGTTAAACTGATCGGTACTTCTTATATGTTTATTAAAGAAGATCCTGACGATAATCCCAACAACACTCTCAATAGAGCACAAAATTGAGCATCGACGGACCCGTACATGTAGGAAGCTAGAGGTGGGACCAGGTGCCCGGTGGAGAATGCATCCCCTGTTTGGCTAGCCGCATCCGCCATAGATATTTTTGTCGATAAATTTACAAATTACCAAGAAACTTTTGGGTCAAGGTTTTCGCTTCCACAAACCATGGATATGATAATTCTGTCACAAGACGAACACATAGCTTGGTACTGGACCAATCTACAGCCTGTACCAACGCATTCTTAGAATTGCAGTCTAACTGAATGTGAGGACAGGACTCCATGACGGGCCCTGTCCAAACCTCTTTAGAGAAGACAGGGCCACTACCACCTGTCCTCTCTGAATGGTAGTCGGACTCATCGGGTGATAACATGCATGAGCTCGCTAGGGTCGGCAGAGCACGGACTGCATTTCGTATGCTTTCTCTTTCTGTTTTTTTTATATCAATTTACATACCCATCGTATGTTTCTTGGGCCCTGCGTCATGCCGTCTGTTTGTATGTTCATCTTACAGAGGAGGTTATTCTACACAATAATTTGGGTATCGGAAAAATGGAAGGGTTGTGCGTATGTAATCCGGATAACCACATCTTCTGCTACTTGCGTGGCAGATGACCATCCTAAGTCGGCACCGTTTGCCCATCAGTCTTGTTGGTGTATGTGTAGTCTTTTGTGTTTCATGTTTCTATGGTGTGCGTTGGTGTGTTGCATGCAATCAAAAGACGCTGACTCTCACCGGACACCTGGTCTCACTTCGAATTGTTGTTCATTCCGGGGTTCGCAACTTTGAGACTAAGTAACTGCTAGGTACTTCTTTGATGTTTATTGGTGTTCCTTGTCCCTTATGCGTCTTAATCTGTGAGTGTCTGTTCTATGTTTTGTATTTGGTGTTTGAGGTATTGCTGTGGGTGCTGCAACCGAGTGTTTTTGGAGATCCCTTCCTTTCTTTTGTTTCCAGTCCTTTTGCTATAATGCAATAAAATAGGTTTAAACTAAACTGAATCTCTTACGGACAGATTAACCATAAAAAATCAAAAGATTAACAACCAGGATTTCTAAAAGTTAATTTTAAGAATGCATGGACTTTGAATTTTTATGCTTTCAACCTACAATATAGGTTCATTCATATCTTTGTATTACCGCATTATGTTTGGATCTATTACTTGGAAAAAATTGTTTTTGACTTCAAAATCAATAAGCACCTACCTATATCTCAAATTAAACTATCAACAACGACAACTAGACTTAACATCAGTAAGTCTACAGAGACGTTTTTGAATAATTCATAAAAATCGGTAAAACAATCCCTACCTGATCAAATCCCATCCTATCTTCAACAGGTGGTTCTGAATGGTACACATGCGATGAGGGACGAAGTGGTTCTCTGTAAGCTTTCGTATGGGAAAGAATAGACATGCAACTTTGAAATTCTTATGCTTATTATCTAACACCTCATGTAACATGCAATGATTTCCAATCTTAGAATTCAATCTTTTTTATTCAAATTTAAGTATCGTTTTATTAAATCACAAAGCAATTTAGATCTTTTTTTCCATTCCTAGTACTGGAAAAGGCATTTTCGATGAAATTTTGAAGTTGCTGATTTTTTCAAATTCCTCGAGGAATAAACATCGAAACGAAACGAAATAAATCCTTGTATGACTGGAATTTTTTCATCCTAATGAATTTCATAGGAGACAATGGGTGTCTAAGAGGTAAAATGTGTACTTATAATTACTATATGCCCTTTAGAAAAAGTGGATTCACATAATTATTTTATAAATATTTAAACTTCAAAACTCACCTGCGGCTTTAATATTGACATCACCAAATTGTTCCATATGAAGTACTGGGTCGTCATTAGGTAGTATTATTCTTCCGTAGTAATTTCTGTTGTCAATATACATACTTTCACCTAAAAAGGATAGCAGAATCATCATATAAGCCAAGGTTTGTGCTATGTTTACAGTGATTGTGCTTTAAGTTTACACAATTTGAAGAAGAAACATATGAAATTAAAGTTACCTATCATAGAACGCGATTCACAAACAACTACTTGATGTCCCTTCCTACAGAGCAATTCACAATACAACCGAGTCTGGTTGGAGATTCCCTCCATTGCTTTGCTCTTCTTTCCTACACAGACAATTGTGTTTCATATGAAATTCATGTGAAAATGACATGAAATTTATGTGAAACGAGCACGAACATGAAATTTACATGAATTATTTTGCATGAAATTCATGTGAATTTTCTTACATGAATTTCGTATCAACTCAATTTTGCATAAAGGTCATATTGAAAAATTCATTTATGTGAAATTCATGTAGAAAATTTTTCACATGAATCTTACGTGAAATTTATATGAATTTCATGTGGAAGTTCATGTAAAATTTATATAAGGCTCATTTCATATGAATATCATGTGAGACACAATTGGCTGTGTACATAGCTAAGTGAAGGTTGGCTTTTGATGACAAGCATGTAATGTTTACTCATTCCGGGCACTCCCGATCTCACTTTTTCTCCTTTGCAGAGTGTTTATACTGTGTCGTTTGGATTTGCATTTCTTCATAAATGGGTATGATTTTTGGATTCTGACCTAGGTTTTGACTTTAATTTTCACTCACAAAAAATGTCCTGAATCGACACATTAATACATTTTGAATATAATTTTGATATGCTTTTTACCAGAACCTGATGTATACATGCAAAATTACGTTCGAACGTAAAAAAAATTCAGATAGATGTGATATTATACTTATAGTTTTAAGTTAATTTTTCTCAACCACAAATGCCAAATCCCAATTTAAGCAATACACACATGAACAGTTTTTAAAAATAATTTTTATTCCTCTCCTCCCTTAGTTGCATTTTGTCTATACATCATGTACATCATGTATATTTCTCCTTTTTACATTGACAAATCTATCGAACCAAAAAATCATATCTTACCAGCTTCTCTTGCAGATAGGGCAAATATGATCATGTCGTCAATGGGTCCTTCATAATCGGCTGATGGTGAGTAGAACAATTTCCTTGATACATGACATTTCGTGTTTATAAGGATAGCTGAGTGCACCAAGGGACATGCGAACACTCCAAGTCTTTTTCCCCAGATTATGTCATAGTATAATTTGGATGACTTGTAATAACCCTGAAAAAAATGTGAGACAATCGAAGAGAGAGAGGGGGGGGGGGGTCATCTGGCCCAGTATAACTCACTAAAACTTATCTTAATGGATTGTACATCACTGGCTTATTGATTGTAAGTGTCGAATACATGTATTAAGGGAGATATCATTTGATTTTAAGGAGGGGGGGGCGGGAAGACTTTGAAAAAAAATTCGGATCGAGATTTTAGGAAAAAAAAAACAAAGTCCGGCAATAAAAAAATTTCCGGATAATGAAATTTGCCCCCCCCCCCTTTCCGACCTTTCCACAAGCCCGGTAAACTTTTGTGTATGTTATATACTAAGTACAAATAAAAATGAAACAAACTTTATTCAATTTGGAATGAATTCAAAAGTCATTAACACCATATAGCCTGTCTGCGTAGAGTATCATTTAAGTGAAAAGATTATGCTATTCATATATGCCATTCAAGAAATAAAAATGAAGTGATATGCTGGCAAGAGATGAATTAATATACTCTTCCTTGGCACCTGATCTCACTCCGTGTCTGATATTTATTATGGCCGAAAAATTACGCTGAATGACTTAAACTTAAGAGTAATTTTGAACATTGGAAAATAAGAAAAAATAATAAGGCCCGGAGGCCCGGCGAAAAAAATTTCCGGCTTTAAATTGGCTGGAAAAAATCCGGCTGCCAAAAATGGTTACACCCTAAAAAGGAATGTCCATGTTGTGGACCTATACAGGTAGTGAATTACTGTTCTAAGATGTATGGCTATTTCAAACGGCTAGAGTTTGTTCGCTATCCTAAAATAAAAGTGCATTCATTATCCATAAAATGAAAATTGAGATTCTATTACGGTAAAGATGTCTGATCGGTAAACTTACTATCAACTATCTATCTATTAACATAGTGAATAACTAGGTAGTGTATATTGTTGTCAGTTTTCAGTATATGACCAATTTTACTGCAATTTTTGTCAAAATCCCAGTCCATTGCGAAAAAGTTTGTTCGGTACCCTTACATGAGGCTGAGATGAATGTTAAATAATTGAGACAACGGAGGAAATTAGAAAATAAGGATAGTACGTGATATTTAAGATTCCGTGCAAGCAATGAATATGAAGTACTCAGTAACGTTTAGTATTTGTTTATGCCCTACCTAACCGACGAAGCGACGAAAGTGACGTCTTGTGAGTGGATTCGGTACACTGTTTAACAGGCTTGATTTTGGTCTCATGAACACCTCACTCTATGACAAACGTGACGACTTCAATTTCAGCATTACAAACTTTCCTTTTCTGAGGAACAACATCCCTTCATCGCCTGCTTATGGCGTGTTCATATCTCAGTTGATACGCTATGCCAGAGCAAGTACCAAATATACGGATTTTGTTCTGAGAGCTAGGCGTCTTTCAGATAAGCTTCTCAGTCAGGGATATGTTTGTGACCGACTAACATCGTCACTGAGGAAGTTCCACGGTCGATATGGGGAACTCGTCATACACTATGATGTCCCACTCTCCAGAATGGTGGATGATATTCTGTCATAGACAATTTGAACCATCCAACCAAAGATTGTACTCAATGTCTTCCGAAACGGAAGTAACCGGATGTGACAGTTCTACCGAATTGAAGCGGTGAGTGTTGCATGCAAGCAGGAGATGTTTACTCTTCCTGGTCACCTGATCTCACTCCCATATCGGGAGTTCGCTTCTTTTCATATGGTGGAGGTTTTTGTTTGTTTGCTTTGGTTCCTGTTTTATCCTGATTTTGTATGCCTTCGGTTTTTGATTTTCTGAGTTATCGATTTTGTGCTGTATACATTGATATAGTCATTATCCATATTTGTCATTTGTTAAAATTGCGGCTTATGGCAAGTTAGTCGTTAGTGCGGATACTTAGATTGCTTTGCTCGCATGTTTGGATAACCACGTTCTAGTAACACTATGGCAGCGAATGACCGTACAATGTTTTGGTCTCGTCGAATTTGTGTTCCATTTAAAAAAAACTGTTCTGTTATTGGTGTACTTGATTTAAGTTTAATTGCTTGTGCATCTGCTTTTTAAAATTCGCCTACTAGGTGTCTGCTTACGTTGCCATTCTGTGTCTTTTTTCAAAACATATGTTGGTAAAGAATATTGTCTTGTTGGATTTCTCCACCTTCCTTTAGAATTCTGATCAATTAATTGATTGTAAAAGCTTATAACAACTTGAAAATATACCCAGGATGTTTAAGTAAACTTATTTTAAATGAAAAAAGTACTTACCGACTCGGACATTGCGCCCCAGAAATTGGAATATTTAGAATCGTCAACAGCTTTAAACATTGGGCTTATTACCGTCCTGAAAAAGAAAGAGGTTCATGTACCACATATCTCACCTGAGAACGCTCAAAATCGTACAGTTGTCAGGAAATTTCAATGTATATAAGGTGTACATTTTAACATAAGGACCTTTAAATACATGTTTCCAGTAAACTCGGTGCAATTGTTCCAAATGAAAAGTTAAAATATATCTGCAAATCAGGGCATCACTGTCGCTAAAGTTAATTGTTGACGAATCGACTTTTAAAAACAAAACAACACACAGACACACATGGTAAAGCACTTTCAGTGAGTGCTTCCTGTAAGGTTTCGTGAAATTCTGAGCAGCAGTTTGTAGAGAAATTGAAAATATGACAGGATGACGGACATATGCGAGAGGACAAATAGCTAACGTGAGCGTTCTGCTAAGGGAAGCCAAATAAAATTAAACCTATGAAAATTAAATTCGAAGAAGAAATAAAGTACTCATTTCTTGTGAAAAAAACATCGTGAATGTCTTTAATATTGTAAAATAAACATATTCATAAATATACTTGTTCTTTTTTTGTACCTATTGGCATCCACAAGTAGATTCAGTGTGTCCTCGTTCTCTAATACTATGTCAGCATCCAGCATCTGTTACCATGGAAATAATTTAATTAAATTCAGGTATTTGATGCATAATAATTTCATATAACAATCAATGTTGTAAATGAGAAAGTAGATATCGGCATAAAACAATAATAATCAATGACAAAATCATACCATATCATGTGCTATGAAATATTTTGCAAATATATAACTTCGAATTACCAAGAGAAACACGTTCGGCAATACTTTAATGAGTGAAAAAAGAAATTTCAACTTACAAAAAGATAGTCAATATGTTTTCGTCTCGCAGTTTCCAGGGCCTCTTGCCTAAGAGCAATAACTTTACTCATTCTTTCAGTCGACCAATATGCGGGGCCTTGTTCACCATCATATTCTGTGTGAATTTAAAATGTCAAATGTATAAAAACGTAACTAACGCATTAATTAATAAAGGTAGGTGGCGCTGCTAAACTGAATTACTACTATGTGCCGCTGCACAACCTTCTAATTGCAATAACTCCATTCTGACCCGAGGTGTCTAAAATTTTGTAATTTTCTAATTAAAAATGAAGATCATACATGTACAATGTCATACATATCTCCATCAGATTCAGCCCAACAAATACCTTACTTCGGCGGTTTTAGGGGGACTTGTTTTCAGGAAGTAGCCCCCATTCCTATTCCCCCTGTAATGGGCCTCCTGAACCATATTGAAGCATTTTACTACTGTAATACAATTCCAGAACCAGACTTGCCACTCTAAACCAGCAGATCCATGCCAGGGATGGTAACAGTCGTTTCAACAACCAATTAAAAAGTAACATAGACTTGCAAGCAGGACAAGGACGGTAAGAAACGCACAGTTATTTTCAAGAACATCAATCATTTCGATCATTGTATAATACAATTTCCTTAAAATAATTTCACAGATACACTAATATTTAAAACTTTAAAACCAGATTGATTTTGTTGATTGTTTTACAAAATAATTACCTGTAACCGTGTCATTAATGTACAAATCTATATCCCTATAGTCTTTCCTGACTGCCGTTACCCATTGGTGCAGAATGGCGGAAGAATCGTCTATGTTGTGATCACTTCTTATCCTAGAAACAAGGGTTTGTTTATTCACTTTATTTTTTTATTTTTTTTTTTTTTTTTGAAAATCTAACATTAATACATAGCATATGTAGGTCTACGTATTCATACGTAGACCACAGAATGTTTTTAAAGCGTAATATAGAACATGTAGAAAGTGTAGAAAACAATCATGTAGTGTTCTTTCTGCTCAGACAGCTGTATTAAGATGACTCTGCTGCTGGTTTTGGGACAGAAATTCACAAATACCGGATACCAAACAAAGCCATGCATTTTTTTTATCGTTAGGGTGGTACTTTAAAGCCGAAATAATTTAAAAATAATGCAGTGGCGCTACCTACAGTGAATGTTAGATATTTCAATTTATTTTTGAATATATGTTTTGTTTTTGTTTTTTATCTTTTTGAGGATTGTATGCACATTATAGCACGTGACAATTTATTAGGGGGGGGGGATTTCTCTTCGATGCGTCGGAGTTTCTGGGCGTCGCCGACGAAGACTGCAGAGTGAGTGTCGAAGCCCCCGATTGACGAAAATTCGAAACCTAAAGATGAAATAGGAAATTTTGATAGACTTAGTGAGAAAAGCGATGTCGTCAGGGCTATTGAATTAAAAAAAGACATTGTCAACATTATCAAACAGACGACATTTGATTACGCCATAATTGTTTGCATGGTGCTGAGTGACTTTTTTTGTTTCAAACGAGGATGGGGTGAGGATGGGCTTTTTAGGTTCGCAACTGCATGGTGAAAGGGTATCGCTCATTGTACGCATCGTGCTTCGGGTCTATTGCCATATATTACGATCAATGCAATGTGCCTCTTCTGATCCTTTGGAACATTTGAAAAAAAAAAATGAGAAACATAACTTCCCATCAATAATTGTGACTTCGTGACTCTATGGGATAAAAAGTCTAAACATACTAAAAATCTCAATTCAGAATTTGATTTTAATTTTCAGCAAGTTCCATTTCATATCCTGACCAATTATGAAATTCATTTTTTTTGTACAGGACAACTTTATTTACTTTGAAGGCAATCGTAAATGACAGAAAATATAATTAAATTAGCATCAAATTAATATTCATTCACGCTTTTTAATAATATACCAATATCTTACTCAGATGCTGGTAGATATGCTTGTAACCCCCTCCCCCTCCACCTCGCAATATTTCTCCGTTTGTTCACTATTAGTGTAGGAGAAATACATGTATTAAAAAAAAGTCCGGAAAACTGAAAATGGGACAGACGGACATACAGACAGACGGACGGACGGAGCGACAGACAGAGAGGAAACTAAAAGTCCCCTTCGGCGTTACCGGTAGGGGACTAATAAAGAAGAAGGTACGGTGGCTGTAAGCGGAAAAAATATTAAATCGTGGCCAAAATTTAGCTACATCGTGGCCACAGTTTATGAAATCGTTTAAATCGTGGCCATAGTTTACTAAAAAGCATTACCACAGTTTTAAGCTAAAACTGCGAGAACGATTTAGCTATTTCGTTCCCTCGGTTTGTTAAATCGTGCGCACATTTTTTTTAAATCGTGGCCACAGTTTATGTTAAATCGTGGCCACAGTTTATGTTAAATCGTTGCCACAGTTTGTTAAATCGTGGCCATAGTTTACTAAATCGTGCGTAGTTTACTGAATTGTTCCCACAGTTTAAGGTAAACTGTATACATGAACGATTCGCGATCTGACGTGATGTATCCGAGTCTTTGAAGATTAAATTGTGCAAATGATTTTGTAAACTGTGGAAACGATTTAACACAAAATGTGGGAACGATTTAGTAAACTGTGAGAACGAAATAGCTAAATCGTTCGCACAGTTTAACGGTTTAGTAAAATGTGGCCATGATTTATTTTTTCCACATGTCCGCTTGTAAACATGCAGCCACTGAAGAAGGAGCAAAATACATGTGTATTAGAATATTATATTTTCGAGAGAGGAGAAGAACTTGTATTAAAGTTTGAAAACTTGTTTCCAATCTATTTGCTTTTAATTTTATGCAATAAAATATACTTAAACAAAAAACGCTTGTGATATTTCATTTTATTGAGTAATTTGAATGGGTTTAAGAATGAATACTTACCATAGTTCAATATTCAGTTTTGGATAGTTCAATCTTTCAAGGTGACCTAGAAACCATGGTAGTATGAATGCTTTATTACGAACCAGTATTGCAACCATAACCGTCGGTCTCTCTGATGTGCTGCTGCTATGTATTGCATATACCACATAGAATCCAATCAAAAGAACTGTAAAAATAACTTTCTTTATCATCATGTTGAGGACGATATCATACCACAGCTAGTTCGAACACTCTGACCATTCATGTTACACATGATTGATCAATATGCACCTTAGCTTGATCTCTAGTTTCATGTATGTGTGTAATAAGACTTAACTAGTAACTCCATATATGGTGATGGACTCAGAAATCTTGAATTAATTACTTTCGGATAATTAACAAATTAAATCTTATGATACCATTATAGGCAGGAATCGATTGATATTCGGGCGGAGGGGGGTGTTGTGTTTCCGAAAAAAATAATTTTGCGCTGAATATTGATGAAAAAGTTGCCCATTGTGTGACAGAAAAAAATAATCTTGCTATTACTTATGAGTCAATGTATATAATCTTTAACTGAATTACATTTATATTACACAATTTAGCTCTGTATTCCTGACAAATTCCCAGCTCGTTTCGCTCGCCACAGCATTCAATGTCTCAAAATTTCAGCTTGTTTCGCTCGTCATTGTTTTCTTTGATTCGAAATATCAGTTGTCTTGTTAACCACAGAAACGGCAAACAACACTTGGCTATTTGTCTGGTTTGCAGCCAAATAGCCAAGTGTTGTTTGCCGTTTCTGTGGTTATTGTCTTGTATATTTGCATGTAGTACAATGAATATGTATAATGAAATGGGTTCCTCAAAGGTTAGCTTAAACTAATCAGTATAATTAATGAATTGCATTAGATCTATTTTTATATGCAATCAAAGGGGAAACAAAAAAAATCAATTTTGTACCAATTTACACTTTTAAATGTAAAAATTTTCTTTGAAGGACAACCAAATCCCTTACCATGTATGTTTACAGATTTATATTGTAATTGTAAAATTCTTAAATCACTCTGTTTTGAGTTATATAATGAAAATTTTGCATAGAAATGAATCGTGCAGGCGTGTCATAGATAGAGTAGGTAAAGTTGGTATCGTGTGGTAGAATTATTTTGTATCCATAAAAACTTAATTTATTTTGAAAAAAAAGTTTCAGTAGTAGTTATTTACCTTACATAAACCAATAATTTCTGCACACGCTGTTTATTCGATTTCACTTTTCATTAATTATAATAAATCATAGTACATTTGTCGAGTTTAATCACTAAAGATCTTAAAATGCTCAATATGACTAAATTACACCTTAAAACGCTGTAAGCCATTGTTTTCGTATTTATATGGAACATTTCGCCATTTTTTGAAAAGGATTGTTTTAAATTTCCTTTTATTGCGTATTTTTATGCTTCACATCCTCCTTCACTTTATGCTAAGACAAAAGGCCATAAAGTAATTTTAAAATATTTTGTTTTACGTCCCGAACTTTATCAAGTTACCCTCCCGCCAGGCATGAAAACACACAAACACATGATCAATGATAAGGAAGGAGCTGTTAAGATAAGGCGTAAAATCTGCCCTGAAAAGTGGAAATTTAAAAATGCAAAAATTGAGAAAACATTTCGGTAAAAATATGAAGTTACTTGGTCCAGATATGAATCTTCTGTCAGGTTGGATAAATTATTCCAAATAAGACTGATTTTTGGGTCAAAATAAGCGTTTTTCCTATAGAAATCAATGGAAAACGGAAAAGTTTTTCTACAACATTGTTCCCCCCCTCGGTTCAGAATGCCACTTTTACCAAAGGTGTATATCAATAAAACAAATTTTCTGGCCAAGTGGGGTTCTGAACCGAGGGGGGGAACAATGTCCCACAGGCGAAAAACGAAAAAAAGGGGGGATGGATGACTATTTCAGAATCAGTATTTAGAGCGGTAAAATAAATCAAAATTGCCATTTTTTCCTTTCATATCATGTAACAATCTATTCAGAGTGTGTTCCAATCAAATGATTAACCGTTAGGAAGGAAAAAAAAACGAGAAAGTTGTCTATTTCTACGCTGTGCGTATTTCGCGCCTGAAAGCTACATATGTGGCCGATAAATACGAAATATAACCGTTTTTCAGTTTCCGGACTGCGAGTTTTGCCGATTATATTGATATAATAACATCAAGGTTAATTTTTCTTATCCAAGTTTGACATTAAAAGGTGGAGAAGTATAATAAACATCAAATTTATGTAAACTAATGCATTTTTTTGTGAATTTTCGCTCGATATTTGAGGTTTTCTCTTATCCATACCCCTACCTCTTCAACCCGTAATCATAACATCTTTCACCAAATCTATTTAAATAAAATATCTACTAAGAATCTTCTAATACTTTATATTTTAATCCCGACCACTTTTTATCTGAAATAGAAGGACAACGCATGAGAAATAATCGAGTGATTTCAGGGCTAAATCAAGCCCTTATCTTAACAGCTCCTTTGGAAAGAAAGACTGAAATCATAAAAGAAAAATATATATTCTTCAAGTGAGATGGATAAATCTTACTTCAATGTCAGAAAAATCGCTATCATTTCCTCAAATCAAAAATATGGAACTCAAGATAATTAACTGATATTTTTACCTGGAAAATGCATGTTTGTGTGCGTATTTTCTGAGTAATTTTCCTAGAAGGTACCCGCCCGCGGACGTAAAAGAAAGTATTTAATTACTAAAGAATTTTCTCCTCTTGTGATCGATGCTTTCATTTCATTTTGACAGAAACCTGCGCAGATGGGTATGGGATAACATCTAAAGTATTAGTCAATGAACTGCCAATAGAGGTGACTTGGTGTTCGCGTTAAAATACTGTCCATAACTTAACTATGTGGTAAAAATAAGATGATATTTAACCTTCTGTTGTACTTTATACAAAGTCTATCATCTCACTGACAGCCGTCGTCTCCTTCGAAATCCAATAATGGATTCATTCATTCATTCTCTGTATGCCCCACCTTTTTCATAATCCATTGTTTAATTGCTTACCAATGTCTTATGTATTTTGCCTGTGGCGAAAAAGTACGTAGCGCTATTCTTATACACCTAACAGACGTTAACGTCATGTGTATGGTATTATTCCAGCTCTATTTTTGACGCGAATAATACACTTTTTCCTTATAATTGATGAGATGTTTTGAAAATGTGTGAATTGAAAGGATATTTAAGGATTTTTAACCCTTTTGATTACATTTTCGGAAATACAAATTACATTACTTCAAACTTCGTATACTTAAAGTGATGAAATGATAACCACTTCCAGTAATGGAAATATATATGGCGTAATGGGAGAATTACGGTAGGTACATAACTCATTATCTTTTTTATCAATGGCGTTTCCTATCTTTACAGGTCTTTTTAAAGCCAAATCGGCGATTATAAGAATGCATTTAAGTCAAAGGAGGACTGATATCGAGACTGGAGCAGGACGTGGGGGAGGGGGTGGGGGTAATATCAATCGATTCGATTGGTGATAGCAACATACAGTACATTAAATTTCTGTCAAGAGTATATTTTTGCCTTCGTGAAAATAATGCTACCCCATTTTAAATTTTATTTTCTGTTTTAATTTGAAAGTGACCAAAGTGGTTTATCAAAGTTTATAGCTGGATCTACAAGTATATGCCTCTCGGTCCTTTCTTTCAAGTAACCATGGTAAGAGCCCATGCTTTCCTTTTGAGCGACCGACAATTAAGAGCTAGTTCTTGAAGAAACGAATATATATATATATATACAAACGAAGAACGCAACCAAAACTAATAAGGTTTTTTTTATATAGGGGTCATTTCAAAATGTAACTCTTGCTATATATCTTCGATATGTGGGTAAATTTAGTAGAGATACTCTTTGTCTTCACTGTTTTGTTTTCTGCTATCGACTTATTTTAAAAATAAAATACCTCCCATTGATTTAAGGTATTCAAAATCCATCATTTTTGGAATATTATATCAGTCTATAAAAATCCGTATTTAACCGGGGTTTAAGTTTTAAATTTGGCCGATTTAGCCAGGTGTTTAACCGGACCCCCCCCCCCCCCTTCCAATAAAACAAAGCAATGAACACGTTATTTATTTTGAGAGAGAGAGCTAGAGAGAGAGAGAGAGTTGTCGTATTGGAAGGTAAGGAGGGGGAACTTTTAAAAGAGAACTCATACTCTTGAATGAACCGCTTTGAATGATGTAAAATTATCTTCCGGAGTAATATCTGAAGGAATAATTGTTGCTCTTCATCTTTTGTTAATATTACCTAGGAATTTAGACAATTCCAGCAATTCCAGGCATTTCCAGGTTCCCTCCTCTCGCTGTATGTGAAATAAAAAAAAGGAATTATATATTTTGTTTTAAGTCCCGGTCATTTTCTGAAAGGTCCCCTCCCGTCAGACAAGAAAACACACACTCATTCCATCCTTAACACCCCCTCCTCCCACACACGCACACATGGATTATCAATTAGAAACTTTCGATTAGGGCGTAGTGGAATTAGAAATACCTGTATTGAATAAGGAGAGGAAAAAGGAATTTCCAATACTAAGCTTGAAAATGTTGAAATACATGTATTCTTACAAGTAACTCCATATATTGAGGCAGATGAAGAATTTTCTGGTCTCAAAAATACTCTAAAAGGGTTTGGTTTAATTTGAAATATATATATATATATTTTCTGGATAGCAAATTGGATGTTTGTATATATATTTTTTTTCTTTAGAATTCTCCGAAAAGGTACCCTCTTGGGAACTTAAATCAAAGTATTTTATAACTATGGTCTTATGTTTACTTCTCTAATCCCCCCTCCATTTAAAATAATTTAGAATAGAATTATATTTCATTGTATGATTCACTTTTCCCTAAAAATATATACATTCGCTCGCCAGTCATATATTGAATATCAATTATAATTGAAATTCATTCGAAGGACTCCATAGAGTGCAATAGGGCTTTTGTTTCGTCTTTTTTATCATATTGCTCTTCAAAAATTTCCGACCTCCCCCACCCAACCACTTTTCTAAAATCCTGTTGTTTTTTATTCATTATATCATGTATATCATAGAATTCATTTATCTTTTTTGTAAATGCACTTTTTCAAATGGAGAATGATTATTTTTTCTCTAAGAATAGCCATTTTACTCTTCTCCAAAATGTGACAAAAATATGAATATCAAAAAGAGTTCTGCAATGATAGTACTAATGATAAATATGGATAATGACCATATCTCCATACACAGTACAACATCGATGATCTAGAAAATAACAAACCGAAGGCATTGTCGCAACCGGATTTGTAATAACGACCGGATTTGTAATAAACTAGATTTATTACATATTATGTTATTACATATTAGGTTACACGTCCCAACCGGATTTGTAATAAAACCCGAAATTGTAATAAACTACGAACAAAGTCTAGGTCGCTCGCAAGTTTCTTTTTCTTTCTCTGGCTTTCAATTCTCTCAGTCTGTCTGTTTCATTTTCATAATGGAGAATATACCGTCTCGTATTAATAACTTTATAATATTGAGGTGTAGCACGATAAAGAATTCGATAAAATCCATACAGATATTGAACTAGTAATCATTTTAAAGGATCAAAAGTCTCGTCTCACTGGATAAAAAGGAAGAATTCAAGACAAAAAGGGACCAAAAAATGATACTCAAGTATTTATTACATATTAGGTTATTACATATTAGGTTACACGTCCCAACCGGATTTGTAATAAAACCCGAAATTGTAATAAACTACGAACAAAGTCTAGGTCGCTCGCAAGTTTCTTTTTCTTTTTCTGGCTTTCAATTCTCTCCGTCTGTCTGTCTGTCTTATTTTCATAATGGAGAATATACCGTCTCGTATTAATAACTTTATAATATTGAGGTGTAGCACGATAAAGAATCCGATAAAATCCATACAGATATTGAACTAGTAATCATTTTAAAGGATCAAAAGTCTCGTCTCACTGGATAAAAAGGAAGAATTCAAGACAAAAAGGGACCAAAAAATGATACTCAAGTATTTATTGCATATTAGGTTATTACATATTTGGTTACACGTCCCAAGCGGATTTGTAATAAAACCCGAAATTGTAATAAACTACGAACATAGTCTAGGTCGCTCGGAAGTTTTTTCTGTCTTTTTTTTTTTTTGCTTTCGATTCTCTCCGTCTGTATGTATCATTTTCATGATGCAGAATATACCGACTATCAATAACATTAGTATTCATGTATTGAGGTGTAGCACGATCAAGTATCCGTTTATATCCAAATTAGATTGACGTACTTATCATTTTAAAGGACCAATAGCCTCCTCTCACTGGATCAAAAGGAAGAATTCAAGACCCAAAAAAGTGGCCAAAAGATAATACTTAAGTATTTATTACATATTAGGTTAATACATATTAGGTTACATGTCCCAACCGGATATGTAATAAAAACCGAAATTGTAATAAACTACCAACATAGTCTAATTTGCTCGGAAGTTTCTTCTTTCTTTTTCTTGTTTTCGCTTCTCTCCGTCTGTCTGTCTCATTCTCATGATGGAGAATGTACCGTCTCTTGATAACATTATAAGGATTGAGGTGTAGCACGAGAAAGTCTCAGATAAAATTCATACAGATATTGAACTTTTAATCATTTTAAAGGATCATATACATGTACCTCGTCTCACTGCATCAAATGGAAGAATTTGAGACCAAAAAGTGACCAAAAGATGATACTCAAGTATTTATGACATATTAGGTTATTACATATTAGGTTACACGTCCCAACCGGATACGTAATAAAAATTGAAATCGTAATAAACTACCAACATAGTTTAGTTTGCTCGGAAGTTGCTTCTTTCTTTTTCTGGTTTTCGGTTCTCTCCATCCGTCTGTCTCATTTTCATGATGGAGAATGTACCATCTCTTTATATCATTATTATTGAATAAAGGGTTAGATAAAATTCATACAGATATTGAACTAGTAATTATTTAAAAGGATCATAAGCCTCGTCTCACAGGATCTAAAGGAAGAATTCAAGAGAAAAAAGTAACCAAATTATGCTACGTAAGTATTTATTACATATTAGGTTATTACATATTAGGTTACACGTCCTAACCAGATATGTAATAAAAACCAAAGTTGTTATGAACTAGCAACATAGCCTAGATTGCTCAGAAGTTTTTTCTTTCTTTTTCTGGTTTTCGGTTCTCTGTGTCTGTCTGTCTCATTTTCATGATGGAGAATGTACCGTCTCTTTATATCATTATGATAAATAAAGTTTAAGATAAAATCCATACAGATATTGAACTAGTAATCATATTAAAGGATCAAAAGCCTCGACTCACTGCATCAAATTGAAGAATTCAAGCAAAAAAAAAACCACTAATAGATGGAAATATTTTTAAGATGGCACCGTCTGACGTCCGAGTCTTTTTTTTTTTCTTTTTTCGAAGGAAAAGGTCGAGGCTTATCCGAATGATTACATGTAGGAATATTTACATAGCAAGTTAATTTCCTATGTTATACGTAATGCCTATTCAATTTTGACGTTCATTTCACGAAGAACACAGGTTAGCCTCACTCACATAGCGTTCGCGCAAGAATTTCAAACAATGGACAGGGCATATTGATTCCGATTTTGCGAGCAGGAGGAGATTCCCAACATGTGTATAGGGAATTAGACGATATAGAGAAAAGAAGCAGACGAGGACAACAAAAAATATGATCCCCTCAAATCATTGAAATACACATGTACGTATAACAATTCTATGTACAAGTATACGTACAGTGCCAACAGAGTTCATTTGTTGCGCTACCGAAAAGAATTAATGCAGCACTCTAATGATAAATAAGGCTTTATTTTCTTCAAATTGTTTATAAGAAGCTTAAAATATTCATGACAAAGATTTTGAAGATATTTACAACAAGTATTTTTATTGTGAAAACTTTGAAATAGTCCATTTGTTAATGAATTTATGCAGCACTGACTACTCTTATAATGAATAGGGCCATATTTTCCTCAAATTGTTTATAAAAAGTTAAAACACATCGTGAAAACGTTTTGTAAACAAAATTTATTCAGTAATTTTGCATATTAAACCGTATATTTTGATCCTTTGCAATGGACTATTTCTTGCCCTTCCTGGTAGGGAGAATTGACACACGTAGAACATTTAGTTTAAGTTTTCACTCAATTTCTTCTTCTTTTTTTTTTTTTTTTTGCATTCAATGTTTTTACACTCTGGTTAAACAGGCGCAAATCTTTCGAGAACCGCTTCGCGGTTCACGAGATTTGCTCTTGTCGAACCAGAATGCCATGAATACAAAAAATAAGAAACTCATTCCTTAACTCAACCTCTCTAAACATGAGAGGTACATACATGTGCTTGTATTCTTTCACTCTGGACAGAGATCTCTACAAATTTGCCAGTCTTGAGACTAATAGAATCTATCACGTCGTTGAGACTGAGACAGGGGAATCTCATCCGAGTGTAAAAGATTTGCAATCCACGACGAGGCTTGCCGAGTCGTGGATGTAGCCAATCTTTTGCACGAGGATGAGATTCCTCTGTCTCAGTCGTAACGTCGTGATTGATTTTTTTTTCTTACTCACCTCATTTTATCATCACTTTAATGTTTTTTTTTAAAGCTAGAATCGATACCAAAACCTACACAAATCTAACGATGGCGTGACGATACTTTCTATGACGTCATAATAGGAGTCACGTGGAATGTGAGACAAGGAAATCTCAAACTGCTACGTCTACGTTTTTTCTTTTGTCTCAAGAAGTGAGTGAGAATAATAGAATCTATCTCCAGATGTGATCAGGGACAAGGAAATCCAACCCGAGTGTCAAGGATTTGCTTGTACCACGACGAGGCTTACAGAGTCGTGAACAAAGCAAGTCCTGGACACGAGGGTTGGATTTCCGTGTCCATGATCAGATCTGGAGATTTATTGTTTTTCTATCACTATCTAAAAGAGCTCAAACCTGAGGGTTTTTATGTATTGATTTCATATTATAATCGGCTAACGCTGCAATCATGTATGACGTCACAATGACGTTAAAGTTAAAACACTTCCAGAATGGGCTTATTTCACCCTGCAGGGTGAGTCAACATTTTTCCTGACACCTTATTTCACGGACTCTGTCTCAAACCCCGGATGTTTGTCTCCAACCCCTATTGTGGCGTCATAGACGTTTACGTAGGTTTAGCATTGTTTGACGGTCAGCGATGTTTACTGTATCTATGAATTACCTATGTAAAAATATATTGGTGAGAGAAAATAATCAATCACCCCTTTGTAAAGGGACAGGGAAATACAAACCGAGTATCAATGATTTGCAGTCCACAAAGGGATGATAGATTTTATTATTCTGGTCCGCTCAAAAATATCGCAGTTTCTATTTTGACGTCATAGAGGTTGAGGAACTTGTAATGCTCCGAAGCGTTATGTAAGATGTTATCATAATATTTGAATACGAAATGGCTTCATATCACTGCATAACACGTGTATCATGTGATAATTGTCACATACTATTCTTCATCTCATAAAGGAGCAACATTATATCAATAGAAATCGTTTATTTTGAAACATTAATACGAAATTTTAAAATGGGTTCAGGAAAGCTAGTATTTTCTAGCATCAAATTATGACATCGTAAACATCTGAATAAAGATAAAATACACGAACCAATTAGGCACAGTCCATTTGATATTCTGGGGGGGGGGGGGGGGGGAGGGCTTGGGGTTTTTTTCGAAAAAAATAATTTTGCTCTGAATTTTGATGAAAAAAAATAAATTTGCTTTTGGTGTGACGGAAAAGAATAATCTTGCTCTTACAAGTAATCTGAATTTGAAGAATAACTAAAATTCAAATTAAAATTTCTCGGCTCGCTTCGCTCGCCGCCGTTTTTACTTTCTATAAAAAAAATTTGGGCTCGCTTCGCTCGCCATAGTTTTCTTCTGTAATGGCAAGTTCATATTTGAAAAATCAAAAGAATGCATGTGATTGAAACAATTAAAATGCTTAAATACATTATCAATATAATTTATTACTATTGATAGATACATGTATCACCATCGTGTCTTTTTAATATACAAGCTTGGAAGGAGAATTTAAAAAAGTTTTTCACTAGTTTTCATTTCTACATGTAAAAACTTGCATCAGGCCCTCTTACATGACCTTATATACATTTTTTTTACTAAAAATTATATATCGCATATTGTAAAAATCTTTCATCTCTCTCAGTTTAGAAGTGAATACAAGTTTTACATAAAAATAATGTTTGGAGTAATCTAAGTAAAAATAAAGAATTTCTATTGGAAAAAAACACAAACATTCGTAATATTCACATCAATTGTTATAAAAAAATTTCCTTGCTCCAACTTTCCAAGAAAAAAAAATTGCCCCTGTCCGGGGCGAAAAAAATAATCTTGCTCTGACAAAAAAAAACCCAAGCGCCCCCCCCCCCCCCCCCAGAATATCAAATGGACCGTGCCTTATCATGGAATGGAGAAAGACAATTACCATGTGTACTCATAACAATTTCTTTTCAGGTAAATACCATGGATATACTACACTAGAAACAATTTTAGTATTCCATGCCCTTTATTTAAATCATTACATGACATTTTTTTTTTTTTTTTTTTTTTTTTTTGAAAAAATGAAAATTAAATTCACCTTGATCTTATTCAAATTACCTCTGAGTCATAAGTAACAGAGCGTATATACTTGAGAATAATCTTGTTACGAGGGCTGATCAAAATGTTCGGAGCCTCATATTTAAGGATTGAATATTTGTCAAACTTGTTGATATATTTTAAGCATTACCCCAATCAGCATTGCCAGCATTGCCAGCATTGTTCAGGCTCCAATACCATTTAAAAGAAACCCTTATTTTCTTGGTTGTTCTGATGGCTACCCACGGTATTTATGACGTTATCATTGGACCTGTCTTAAGTTTTGGAAATGAATGAAAGTCTTTTGAAGAACGAGAGTATGTTAAAAGAGTTAAATAAAGACGAAATTACAGTCATGTCTTGATGGAACAAACTGTAATGAACAAGAATGTTTGCTCTGGCGGATGAATATGTATGACATGTAGCAATTCAAAGTCACAATTAATTTACTGCCTTTCAATTTTGAATGTCAGATAAGCAATTTGCCAGTACGAAAATGGGGAAAAGAATGATTTTTGAATGAAAAATCCCTGAAAATTGGGATATTGCAATGCTTTTCCGTGCTTTAGTTAGAATAACTAGTCAGGTATGCACCCCCCCCCCCCTTTTTGATCCTTCGAAATCAGCCAAACCTTGTAGATTTTTTTTTTTGCTTTAACATCGCCTCATGCAATTTTCCATGGCAAAAGTGGTGTTTTGGGGGAAAAACATGTTTTTAGTAAAAAAAAAAATTACTGAAAATAGATCAAGTTTAGTTAGAAGAATAATTTATAACATTTATGTGGATGATAACTTTAAACATTTTAAAATGTGAATAGATAGTATTTTTAGAGCTCCTTCAGATGAAATAAGTTACAAGTTCCAATCCATACTTTTACTGCATGTTTTTGGGTGAAAAGTTTAAGTATGAAAGCATTGATTAAAATCTATGTATTTTCAACTGTTATTTAGGTTCATTCAAGAATTACATGTTTGAAACATAAAGGGTATATTTTCAATTTATTTAGGGGCAAAATGTCTAAAAATAACAGATTTCTGGAAAAATTCTATAAATGCATTATTTCACCTAAAATCATACATTTAAAGCTATTATCATAACGGAAATAATGATTTTATCAAATGAATGTGAAATTGAATGTAATGATTCATGAAAAGCAACATTTATGGGTAAAATTTGCATTTTTTCTGCAAAAAACACTTATTTTGAGAAAACATTTCTTTTGATCCGTTTTAATTTACACATTTTAGCTTTCCTGGGATGCTGTTTCTTATTATTTTTCCTTAGGAAGGTCATTTGATAACTGAATTACAATTTCTATGCAATTTGGGGCAAAAACCCGTATTCATGTGCAAAAATCGCTATTTCTGTGAATATTTTTTATAATTCATATATTTTAATAAAACGCAGAAGGAGAGGTTTCCTATAATTTAACGGCATGTACGTGACCAAGTTTAATGAGCCAGTAGATATATTTTTTTTTTTTATTATTTTGCTATTTTGAGGGATAATCACAGTTTTTTTTAATCATTAATTTCGGGGAAAATATTTATTACTATAAAATGCTGCATTACTTTTTGTATTCAAAAGTTTGCATTTGAGGTATCCTTTGTTAATTTGATAGGTATTTTGGGACAAATGCAATTAGTTTTTCCATGCTGTAGCTAGAACAACAAATTTGTTCTAGCTGCAGCATGGAAAAAGTAATTGCATTTTCCCGATATTCAACGGTTTTTCTTCATAAAATCTCCTTTTTACCCAAAAATTTCGAAATGCCCAAGGATGCCAGAGTGTCATCCGGTGGATTATCAAAGAAGAGGGTATTCGCAACACTTTCATGCAAAAACATTTTGTGCGTACCTAATTTTTGGGTTTCATGAATGGCAACCAGACTATTGTGTGTCTGGTTGTTCATGTTTTAATGTTATTTTACTTTTGCGGTTGTACATAACGCTGTTTTCGATGCAAGGTCCGCGTCCTGGAGATTTTCCAATATCAAAGAAAGTTCACAAATGTCCTCGCTCAGTAGGATTTTTCTGATCTATGATATACATGTACTTTAATCATAATTTTCACGAGGTGAAATCATAATTCTAACATGACTTGACATTTTATCCCTATATGTACTATAGAACTTGCCTGGTGTAAAATCTCCAACAAACTTACAGTTTGCTAAGATCCGCCCATGCACGTGCTATAGAGCTCGTGCAAAACAATATTAGAATAGAAATAATAACTAGCCAGGTGAGATTTGTTGTCCAGTTATTCCCCGAGTCGCGTGAACCAATGAAATTATCACCGAGCCGCGAAGCCCATGCAAGTGCTTAAGAGCTCGTGCAAAACAATATTAGAATAGAAATAATAACTAGCTAGCTGTGATTTGTTGTCCAGTTATTCCCCGACTCGCATGAACAAATGAAATTATCACCGAGGCGCGAAGCCCATGCACGTGCTATAGAGCTCGTGCAAAACAATGTTAGAATAGAAATAATAATTAGCTAGCTGTGATTTGTTGTCCAGTAATTCCCCGAGTCGCATGAACTCGGTGATAATTTCATTGGTTCATGCGACTCGGGGAATAATTGGACAACAAACCACAGCTAGCTAGTTGTTATTTATTAATTGTAATAACTTCAAGCTATGTCGATATGTGAAAATAATGACTTCGAGACTTTGATATCGAATTAGTCTGACCTGAGCTGGGTTGAAGATCGGGGTCAGGCCAGACCACTGAGAATGCTCATTTACAGCAGTGCTAATTGAATCGCGGTGAAATATGTATACAACAACTGTATGTCAATAAAGTCCTCCGTGTATCCGGATAACTTGGGGGGGGGGGGGGTTGCACGAAATCCGGATAATCACACCATATGCCATTTAAAAGGAAATAGCTTTCCAAAGTCGGTGCAAAGTGAACATTGTATCTCTCAATTTTTATGCATATGTTGTCATTTATGGCGTGAATTCTTCCCTTTGATGCAGTGAGATGAGGCTTTTGATCCTTTGAAAAATTTTGTCTGAAATTTTCTCGTGCTACACATCAATTCTTATAATGTTATCAAGAGCCGGTACATTCTCAATCATGAAAATGAGACAGACAGACGGAGAGAACCGAAAGACAGAAAAAGAAAGAAGAAACTTCCAAGCAACTTAGACTATGTTGGTAGTTTATTACAATTTCGGTTTTTATTACATATCCGGTTGGGACATGTAACCTAAAATGTAATAACCTAATATGTAATAAATACTTATAAGTATCATCTTTTCGTCACTTTTTGGGTCTTGAATTCTTCCTTTTGATCCAGAGAGAGGAGGCTATTGGTCCTTTAAAATTATAAGTACGTCAATCTCTGTTTGGATTTTAACGGATACTTGATCGTGCTACACCTCAATACATGAATACTAATGTTATTGATAGTCGGTATATTCTGCATCATGAAAATGAGACATACAGACGGAGAGAATCGAAAGCAAGAAAAAGAAAGAAGAAACTTCCGAGCGACCTAGACTATGTTCGTAGTTTATTACAATTTCGGGTTTTATTACAAATCCTGTTGGGACGTGAGACCTTATATGTAATAACCTAATATGTAATAAATCTAGTTTATTACAAATCCGGTCGTTATTACAAATCCGGTTGCGACAAGGCATACAAAATCAGGATAAAACAGGAACCAAAGCAAACTAACAAAAACCTCCATCACGCGAAAAGAGGCGAACTATCAATGTGGAAGTGCGACCACGTGTCCACTAAGAGTCAGCATCTACTGCTTGCATACAATACCCGTCGCTTCAATTCGGTAGAATTGTCACATCCGGCTATTCCATTTCGGAAGATATAAGTATGTTCTGTGATAAGATGGTTCGAATGGTCTAAGACAGAATATCGTCAACCCTTCTGGACAGTGAATGACGAGTTCCCCATATCGACTGTAGAACTTGCTCAGTGAGAAAGTAAGTCAGTCACAAACGTATCCCTGATTGAGAAGCTTATCTGAAAGACGCCTAGCTCTCAGAACAAAATCCATGCTCTGGCATAACTTATCAATTGAGGTATGAACACGCCATATGCAGGCGATGAAGGGATGTTGCTACTCAGAAAAGGAAAGTTTTTAATGCTAAAGTTGAAGTCGTCTCGTTTGTCATAGAGTGAGGTGTTCATGTAACCCTCGGTGTCGTATTACAACATTATATCCAAATAGGATCATGTTGAATTGTTTGTCTCTGTAGTTTCTCCTAATGATAGATTCTGCTAAGGTAATCCGCGAATTTTGGATTATTGATGGACAGCACATCGTCTATCTATCTGTAGGTGAAATTAAAGTCAGAAGCTAAATATCTTTTCCCATCAGAGATCAAAGATTGAATGAATTCAGCTTTGTACGAGAAAAGTAAAGAAAAATGTCGGCATGGAGTGGAGCAAAATTGGCTCCAATTGGAATTCCGGCAATTTGTTGGAAGTTTAACATTTGAATGACATCTGTTTCAGTGTACTTATTTTTTTTTTATTGGACCTTTCTTTTACAAAGAGGTTATGTCATAGTTTACAACAACAAAACTTCTATTTGCGATTGCCGTTCTTGCTTGTAAACGCATTGCTTATAATTTTTGCGAGTTTTTCATCCAATTCAGAATGTGGTATTGTTGTGTAAAGTGTCGAAAAGTCAAAGGCTTTGATCGAATGGACTCTGTTGAAATGAGTGGATTTCAGATTTTTTAAAAGTTCCTTTGAATTCTTTAAAATGAACATTTGATTAATACCGGATAAATCTGGTTAAAATAAAGAATAATAGACACCCTCGAATATAATGTTTACAAATGTGAAATAATTTTTTAACTCCTTAAACCGGTTCGTCCGTCTGTCCATCCGTCTGTCTGTCTGTCTGTCTATCTGTCAGTCCGTCAATCACAAAAAACCTTGTCCATAACTTTTAAATGGTAAGTGATAGGGCTTTGATATTTCACTTGTGTATTCCTTGTGACAAGACCTTTCCTTCGATACCAACATTATTGACCTTGTGACCTTGACCTTGGAGTTGACCTACTTTTCAGAAACTTTGACCATGACCATAACTTTAGAGTGGTAAGTGATAGGGATTTCATATTTCACATGTGTCTTCATTGTGAATAGACTTAAACCCGTTGGTAACAACATTCTGACCTTGTGACCTCGACCTTGGAGGTTGAGCCACATTTAAAAACTCCAACCTGGACCAAAACTTTTGGATGGTAATTTAAATGTGCATTCCTTTTCCAAGCCCTTGGTAACAAAAGTTTGGACCTTTTCTTTGAGTTTACTCTTTTGATATTTAGAATTTTGATAATAAATGAGATATATTATGAAAACTTAATAATAGGGGGGGGGGGGGGGTTGTCTGTAAGCATTTCTTTAACGAGATACACCCGAAAGCAGGGTACCGCGATTTCTTAAATTTGGGTGACATAGTATCATAATTGCAAAGTCTGCTCTAGTCGAGACAGCGTCAGGGTTAAGTCGGGGCAATCGGTATAAGGTAGGCGTTAATCGGGCAGATCGGAGAAAGGTCTTGATTAAAGTCGGTGTAAGTTGGAGTTAATTCGGAGCAAAGTCATGGTGTATAGGAGTTGAGTCGGGAGGGGTGTATGATCCCGATCTATCCAAACTTAGCTCCGACTTATAACGACTTAGCCCTGATTTACCCCGACGTCACTCCGACTTAGTCCCGACTAAAATAAGTTGGGGATTGACCACGACAAAGTATTATAATTTATCCTCCTATCCCGACCCGCCCTGACTCACCACGACCTCAGAAGGATCGCCACGATGTCGACGGTTGTTGAGGATCGCGAGAGAACTTGATAAGAACGCGAGAAAGCGCGATAGCTCATCGTGGTATGATAAAGCGTATGGCAAGCCAATGTGGACAAAAATAGGTATTTTCTTATATTAGAAATTCATTTTCTAATATTAGAAATTCATTTTCAAATATTTGAAATTCATTTTCTAATATTAGAAATTCATTTTCTAATATTAGAAATTCATTTTCTAATATTAGAAATTCATTTTCTAATATTAGAAATTCATTTTCTAATATAAGAAATTCAGTGTATTTTCTAATATTAGAAATTCATTTTCTAATATTAGAAATTCATTTTCTAATATTTATGTCTCCCCCCCCCCCCCCCAACGGGGAGGAGACATATTGGTTTTGCCTTCGTCGTCCGTCTGTCCGTCTGTCCGTCTGTCACACATGTGTCCGGGCTATATCTCCTGAACCGTTTGCCCGATCACTTTAATATTTTAGTATGTTGTTGCTTATGACCCGAAGGTTTCACATCACCTTGACCCAAGGTCATGTGACCAAGGTCAAGGTCACTTAATGCATTTTTAATGAAATTATGCATACATTCCTGTCCGGGCTATATTTCTTGAACCGTTTGCCGGATCACTTTCATATTTTAGTATGTTGTTGCTTATGACCCGAAGGTTTCACATCACCTTGACCCAAGGTCATGTGACCAAGGTCAAGGTCACTTAGTGCATTTTTAATGAAATTATGCATACATTCCTGTCCGGGCTATATCTCTTGATCCGTTTGTCGGATCACTTTCATATTTTAGTTTGTTGTTGCTTATGACCCGAAGGTTTCACATCACCTTGACCCAAGGTCATGTGACCAAGGTCAAGGTCACTTAGTGCATTTTTAATGAAATTATGCATACATTCCTGTCCGGGCTATATCTCTTGAGCCGTTCGCCGGATCACTTTCATATTTTAGTATGTTGTTGCTTATGACCCGAAGGTTTCACATCACCTTGACCCAAGGTCATGTGACCAAGGTCAAGGTCACTTAGTGCATTTTTAATGAAATTATGCATACATTCCTGTCCGGGCTATATCCCTTGATCCGTTTGTCGGATCACTTTCATATTTTAGTATGTTGTTGCTTATGACCCGAAGGTTTCACATCACGTTGACTCAAGGTCATGTGACCAAGGTCAAGGTCACTTAGTGCATTTTTCATGAAATTATGCATACATTCCTGTCCGGGCTATATCTCTTGAGCCGTTTGCCGGATCACTTTCATATTTTAGTATGTTGTTGCTTATGACCCGAAGGTTTCACATCACCTTGACCCAAGGTCATGTGACCAAGATCAAGGTCACTTAGTGCATTTTTAATGAAATTATGCATACATTCCTGTCCGGGCTATATCTCTTGAACCGTTTGTCGGATCACTTTCATATTTTAGTATGTTGTTGCTTATGACCCGAAGGTTTCACATCACCTTGACCCAAGGTCATGTGACCAAGGTCAAGGTCACTACGTGCATTTTTAATGAAATTATGCATACATTCCTGTACGAGTTATACCTCTTGAACCATTTGCTGGATCACTTTCATATCTAAGTATGTTGTTGCTTATGACCCGTAGGTTTCACATCACCTTGACCCAAGGTCATGTCACCAAGGTCAAGGTCACTTAGTGCATTTTTAATGATATTGTGCATACATTCATGTCCGGGCTATTTTATCTCTTGAACCGTTTGCCGGATCACTTTCATATTTTAGTATGTTGTTGCTTATCACGTAAAGGTTTCACATCACGTTGACTCAAGGTCATGTTACCAAAGTCAAGGTCAATTAGTATATTTTAAATGAAATTGTATTTGTTACATGTATTATATCCAAGCTTAATCTTTTGAGCCGTGATCGGATCACGTCATATTTTAGTATGATGGTGCTGATGACCCAAAGGTTTCACACCTCCTTGATCAAAGGTCATATGACTAAGGTCAAGTATTACATTTTTTAATGTAATTGTAAATGCTACTATTATTACTAGTATTGAGTCTGTGCTATATCTGTGGAATCGTATACTGGATCACTCTTATACTATAGTATGCTGTTGCTCAGGATTGGAGGGTTTCTTATCATCTTGACCCAAGGTCATGTGCCCAAGGTCAAGATCATTTAGTTCTTTTTAGTGAAATTGTACATACTAATATAATCTGGGTTATATCTCCTGAACCCTTCTTACAATTGTTTTCATATTTTAGTATGTTGTTTCTAAGGACTAAATGTTTCTTATCACATTGTCCCAACGTCACATGATTAAGGTAGCTTCTTACTTTGGTAATGAAATTGTATATGCTAAGCATGTCCAGGCTGAACTTGTCTATGCTAATAATGTTTAGGCTTTATATTTTGAACCGTGTATCCAATCACTAATTCAGTTTTTCGTTGCTCATGATCCATACAATGTTAAACGTCTTCAAATTCAATAGCATCATTTAAAAGCAGATAAGTTTGAGGCATGGACCAGACATGCATGTTTCGGGTACTTAATCCTCGTCAGTGAGTGTAGGTTTCAGATCACCTATATCCAAGGTCATGTGACCAAAGTCAATTTCTTTAAATATGCTTATAACGAAATTGTATATGCCAATCATGTTTTGCCTTTACCTCAAACAATGTAATGAATCACTTTCATGTTTTAGTATGATGTTGCCCATGACTCAAAGGTTTCACATCATTTTGCATTTGGCCTAAGGTCAAAGTAACCTAGAGGGAGGGGGGGGGGGGGAGACATCTGTTTTTTTTTATGAAAAACATTCTGTTTAATAGAAATTTATTTTCTAATATTTGAAAATGATTTTCTAATATTAGAAAATCATTTTCAAATATTAGAAAATCATTTTCAAATATTAGAAAATGAATTTCTAATATTAGAAAAAAGTCGGTATTTTCTAATATTAGAAAATCATAGGCAATATCTAATATTTGAAAATCATTTTCTAATATTAGAAATTTATTTTCTAAAATTAGAAAATAATTTTCTAATATTAGAAAATCATTTTCTAAAATTAGAAATTCATTTTCTATAAATATTAGAAATTCATTTTCTAATATTAGAAATTCATTTTCTAATATAAGAGAATCAGTTTATTTTCTAATATTAGAAAATGATTTGCTTATATTAGAAATTCATTTTCTAATATTATAAATTTATTTTCTAATATTACAAAATGAATTTCAAATATTAGAAAATGATTTTCAAATATCAGAAAATGATTTTCAAATATTAGAAAATGATTTTCAAATATTAGAAAATGATTTTCAAATATTAGAAAATGATTCTCAAATATTAGAAAATGAATTCTTAATATTAGAAAATAGTCAATAATTTCTTATATTAAAAAATGAATTTCTAATATTAGAAAATGAATTTCTAATATTAGAAAATAAATTTCTAATATTAAAAAATGAATTTCATATATTAGAAAATGAATTTCTAATATTAGAAAATACCTATTTTTGTCCACATTGGCTTGCCATAAAAGCGTGAAGATCGTTGCACATTGTGTCTAGTGTAAGTGACGTTCAGAATACAATGTAATGTACATGATATTCACCGTAGCGTATCACGTGATATGAAAATAATCTCTTGCATGGAAATCCCCTTCGATTAACAAGGTAAATGCTGTCTAAATCTACATTATATGAATTTATTTTAGGCCTATCATACGATCATCGTTATAAATTATATGATGGTTATCTATTCTGGTCAAGAATAGAGGTATGCCCAGAGAACACTTGAACAGAAAGTTTTGTTTATTTACGTGCACCATATCATAACATGTCATGTAAACAAAATAGAAAATTTTCTGTTTAAGTGTTCTCTAAATATTCCTCTGTTCTTGACCAGAAAAGATTACTATCATATTTATAATAATGATGCTCATATGATAGGCGTAAACTAGTTTCATATAAAGTAGATTTAGACAGTATTTACCCTGTTTAATCGAAGGGGATTTCCTTGTAAGAGATTATATGCACATCACGTGATACGCTACGGTGATATTATCGAATGAAAGTTATCTGCCCGTAGCATCTTGCCGCAAACAAATACAATGTCAATGCAATAAGACACAGATGTGAATCACCCTAAGATAAGCATAAAAACTATAAAGAAAGGGACACTTTCCTTAACAAAGGAAGATCGATCTCATAGAATAGAGATTTCTAGTTATTGTAAAGTCAATATATGTCCTTTATGCATGCAATGACCAGCTTTTCAGGTTAAGAAAACTATAAATCAAGGTTTAGCAAAGATTACTCAGATAACGTTGTTAATATGAATGCTTTGGATCAGTTGATACAAATTGGATAATGATTACAAACTGTCCAGAATGTTTTTTTAGATAAAATCATGAGGTAACTCTCTCTCTCTCTCTCTCTCTCTCTCTCTCTCTCTCTCTCTCTCTCTCTCTCTCTCTCAGGGACTTGATTTGTCTCTTTAAATTGAAAAAAAAATCATCTTTTATTTTATTGTGCTTTCAGAAACCATTACAAGTTTTTGTTCCTCGTGATTTTTGCTGTGGTATTCCTGATGGTTCTATATTGGACTCCAATGGACGTCCAGCTGAATTCTCGGGTTGTGTTTTCTCATGTGAAATATCTGACATTAGGGACACAAGTGACACCTACATCCACATCCGAACCACGACGGGAGATAACTACTCAAAATACAAAGCCAATCTACGACTGTTCATCCTCAAGAAGGCGATGGTATGCAGATGACCTTCTTTGCCAGGTAGAAATAGTTAACTTAAAAAAAAATAGATCATATATTTTAATTTAGGTGACTACTGAACTCAGCTGTCTGCAGTATTTTTAAAAACCCCAAAACACATCATATTGCGGATAGAAGTAGCTCTAAAAACAACTCTGTGTTTCTCCATTGTTCTTTAATCTTGTTCATGTGTGTTCCGCTGTGCTCCCTGTAACATGGGCTTGTTGGAGATCTTTGGTTTACCCCTCTTCAAGAAAAAGAAAAATTAAGACATTCATTCATACTGCTTAATCAATTAAGCAAAATACTGATTCAGAATATTTAATTATTAAAGAGGAATATATGGTTTAAAAAACACAATAGTTTAAAAAGAACTATTGTACCTGTCCGATTCGAACCCGCGACCTAAAGATAATAACCATTGCGCTACTACACATTTACTGTCCGAGTGGCTCACTTCGGAAAGTTGATACACGCTGTCTGTCATAGTTATGACGTCATTTCCGATCAAATCGGGACGAAAATGAATATCTTTCTATCCCTGCTATTGTGAAGGAAATCGGATGATAACAGTATATTGATATTGCAAAATACCGTCGGAACGGGAAGTGATTTGCCGAAACAGGTACTTACTCTTATTGCAAAAGAAAAAAATTCATTCCAATCGGACCATGGACTGCAGAAGTATCAGCACCCATGCAGTTTTCGTAAATATGCGTATATTTTGGAAATCGGAAGTGCTATCCAAAATATAGAAACGAGAAACCATTTTTACTTTCAAATTTTATATATATTTTAAAATAAATATTTCAGGTCTGTAGCTTTTACAGAATATTTTCTAAACCCTTTGGTGATTTTCGTACATTATTTCATACATATAGGATCCACCAACATTTTTACCAAACTTCAAGAATCCGTGTTTCTATGACAAATCTGGAAACAAACAAATCTTGCGATGTCTTCCATATTTCCACATCTTTGGAGTTTGTAAGACAGGGACCACAGATCTGTATCAACGCTTGTTAAAACATCCACAGATTATACCAAATAGGGGAATACTGAAGAAAGAGACCTGGTACTGGACGTGGAGAAGATACGGAAAAGGTTGTCAGGTTTCTGCTTCATTTTATAGATAAGATATCTGGTATAGATTAAATCATTCAAATGTACATTGTATTTCATAATCATAGAAACGCATACACAAGAATTTGTTTTACGAAAGAAAATAAATCAGTTTTAGATAGTTGGACCATTTAAAAATACGCGTGAATAAGCATTGAATAAAGTGAGAAAAAGAAACTATCAAGAAACAATATTCAATTTTCCTGCATAAAACTTATTCTCTGTTATTTATTTCTTTCAGAGGGCATGAAGTTTTTCTCTGAAAAAGGTACTACTATTTCTTATTTTCATTCGTCCATTCAGATTTGTCTTTGTTGCATGTTTACGTCCTTTTCTAATGGCTACCTGTATAATGCATATTAAGCTTTTTAGTCCCGCACGTGGATTTTATCATTTTCAATTTATTACAGCTCGTCGAAAAAACCTTATGCTCTTCAGAGGTTACCTAAATATGTTCGATTCCAACGGACTATCTCAAATGAAGGTCTCAAACCAGGACCGTTCCCTGTATTCAGATGTGATAACAGGTCAGTCCCTGTCGCTGAATAATAATACAAAGTTAATTTTATTAATCACGTGCACAATTTATCAATTCAAAAAAATTATTTTTATCAACTTTTACTTTTACATTATCCTTACTTTTCTCGTCAGAATTTATACGAACACAAATAAAAGATGAAATGTTTGTAAGACCACAAATCTATGGATGTATGATTATTACACAAACATTTCAGTGCTTAGCCATTGGCAGCGCTCAAAATTAATAAGTATTTCTTAGGGGTTTTTCCTCTTAATTTCCAAGGGATTTCTAATGTCTTACAATTTCAAACAGGAAGTGGTGACCCAATGGACTTCTGGGATCATACGCAATGGAAATTCATTCCGCAGAATAACATTAGCTGGTTAGAACCAAAATACACGGCCCCTAACCTAATCAGACACGTGCTACCAAAAATCAGACTAATCGTGATGCTCAGGGACCCTATTGAAAGGTACTAGTAAATCAAACAATATCAAACAGTTACTTATCATAGATGAATAAATAGCATTTTTGCATTATTGAGGTTACATTACGGCCTTAAAGACATGCAGTATAATTCTGTCCATACATGTATGTTATTTATCACATTTCCATATATTCATACAAACATGAGTCAAGGTCACTGTCCAGATATCATATTTTAGGAAAAATTATATATGCTGTATTTGTGAATGTGCGACAAGAGGCATACAAAAGAATTATTTTGAACAGCGCTTGTATGGTCAATAGGTCAAATGAGTTAAAGAAGATCCTGACGATAATCTCAACAGGTCAACTTTACTTTTAGTTGAATTAATCACAACATTTGTTACCAGATGATGATTCAAAATTTGCATTTGTAAATATGCTTCATTTTTATTTGACAGATTATACAGTCATTACTATCATGCGGGTTATGGAAGTAATCGGCAGTCATTTCACAGAGACGTGATGTCGGCACTGCAAGTTCTCCACCGGTGTAGACAGAACTTTACTTTGAGGTCTTGTCTATACAACCAAACAATCATGAATCAACTAAATGTAAGTAGACCTGACTAATGTTATTCATTCACTGATTTAGAACTTATGTGGTTATTCCCAGTGGAAACTCGATTTTTATCGACAACTTTGTCTCAAACCTGACTTCGTTGTACATAGAGTCTTCTTCGCAGGACTCTAGACCGCAGAGTAACGGAACAAGTTGGGGGTTGTACCCACGTAGTCCGGATAGCGACACCATTTGCTGCTAACATTGTTACAGTAGAATCGTCCTGGGTAGGTGACATTCGCCAATTTGTATCGCTGGTTTATGTGTAGTCTTAGGTATTGAGTAATTAATTTAGATGTTGTCTCTAATGTTTAATCTGGCTTTCTTAAATCCTTTTATATCATTTTGCTTGTCCCCTCTAATTTTTTCCCTTCATATGTTGGTGTTTCAGTGTTTTGTTGTAGGTAGTACAATCGAGTCTCATGGAACACCCCTTTCTTCCCTTTGTGGTTGTGTATGAAGATTTAGATTATAATGTCTGCAATAAGATATAATGGGAGATCTGTAAAGAGTTTTCAAGTACATACGTAAACTTATTTCAAATCAGAGGAAATTTATCAGCTCTACTGATTGAAGCGGGCTGGCGTCGAATCGATAATGAATTAAAAAAGATCCTGACGATAATCTCAACAGAACTCACAATAGAGCACAAAATTAAGCATCGCCGGACCCCTAGTAAGCTAGAGGTGGGACGAGGTGCCCGGGAGGAGTAAGCATCCCCTGTTAAAGGACTTACTTGATTTATGAGATGCCATACCAATCAATAAGATTACCAGGGCCTGTCTTGACCAGGACATATTCGAAAGTAACGATACTCTATGTGAAACATAAAATACATAATATGGACTACAATTAACACTCTAAATTATTTTTGTGTCGAGATTCAAGTCATTTAGAGTTGGTGTCATTGAGTCTTCCCCACTTAGGCCTCTTGTTTTGACAGGTTCCCATTTATGCTAGCATCTACCATGTTCATATGAAGACTTGGATGGATGTGTTTCCTAGCAATCAAATTCACATCATACGCACAGAGGACTTTTCTAAAGATTTATCAGGACACATGACAGAATTATTCAAGTTCTTAAATATCAGTAAGTAATAAAGCAGCATTAAAGATGATATGAGGTATAAATATTGAATGATAACACATAACTTTTTTCAAAGACGGCAAGAATACCAAAAGCTTTTCATAAAAAAATGGAATACGAAAAATATTTTCCGTAATGCACAATTAATAATTTCGACAAGACACAAGGTTTCTTTTTTATTTATTTGCATATTAAACAAAGAACATTTACATACAAGAAACAGATTCTATGATGAAAAGCTATAAGCTTTCGATTAATTGGGATATATTATAAGGTATTGATTTTAAGAAAATGAATTATTTTTATATACTATATATAGGTGATGTCTCACAAAAGTTGCTGCAAAACATTTCAACAACTCGTCACGCATATGAAACACAGAAAAAGAAATCGGCAGGACCCATGCTGCAGGAGACTTGGGATATACTCAAGACGTTCTTCGATATAGAAAATAAAGAACTAGTGAAATTACTCAATAATACGAAATTTAACTGGGAGGATATTTATCTCAACCAAAGAAAATCGGTTACCAATAAAGATCATATGACAAGTCACAGCGGTCATATAAAAGAAGGCACGACAGCTGTTACTGTAGAAAATGCCTCTTCTAATCATTTATCCACATCTTTACCAAACAAAACAATGTTATCTCCAAATAATGAAATCCATTCTCCTGAATCAAAGGAACCTTCACAACATACAAGTGGACATGTACATGCACCGGCTCCTCTTCGTTAGTTCGTTAGAGCCGTATTTATTGAAATTTATTTCCATACCGGTGTACATTGTATCTTGCATTGTCATGAAACATAAGTGCTATCAATTTAAATTGTATCAATTTTCAAAAGAAAACTTGGGAATATATCGATAATAAACCTGACTTAAAAGTGTAAGTATGTCTGTTCGAAAGACATGTCTTTCAACTCTGCCAAAAAAAAAAATCCCGACGAAAATTCCCGAGCACAAGAAGAAGAAAGTGCACAAAAGAAAGATATCACTATAAAAGACATACTGCAAGATCGAATGTCTCTATAGACCTAATTATATAAGTTACTTTGTACACTTATACTTGAATCTGACTATTGATTGTTCCTTGTAATGTTTTTAGAACTCCATGTTTCCTTATTCATAGATATTCTTTGTATGTATATCCAGGAGAATGAGTTAAAGAGGATCCTGAAGATAATCTCAACAGCACTCACAATAGAGCATAAAATTGAGCATCGACGGACCCCTAGCAAGCTAGAGGTGGGACCAGGTGCCCGGGAGGAGTAAGCATCCCCTGTTGGCCAGCCTCATAGAACACACCGTTCAAATTAATTTGGAAATTTTGTAACAATCTTGACACGGAGTTTTCTTTTTATAATATTTTGTGTTTATCACTGGATTGTTCCGTTTATTCCAGGGTATTCGCTTTTTCCTCGCTAATAGACAATTTTGCATGCCCTTCGTGCATAATGTAAACCATTTTCAAGTGTCCGCATAATCTTAGGATTATCCACATATCTAGCATGCCTAGTATATTGGTCATCAGAAGTTAGATTCTAGATTAATTGTATCGATTGATATGTGATTTTTAAAATGTGAGGAACTTTTCGGCTTCAATCCCCCTCGCCATGTCTAACGCCTGGACGATGAAATGTGAGCTGTATGACCTGAAATATTGATCCTATACCTCGGCGGATATTATCATAGATTTTGGGAATTTCGCCTGGCTTATCAAAATGAACAAATATCAAGTCCCACAAGGGATTTGTTATTGTCTATGTATTGTTGAAATCATATACGTCCTTTTATATAAAATTTCAGTGCATTATATGTACATTTTAACAACTTACGTCTCATTAGTGATGCTCGAGGCCGCCGAAAAGGAATGAATAATACAAAAACATGAAGACCAAATGTCTTAACTTCACCGAGGCCAAAAAAGGAGGGAAATCCAAATAATATATATTATGAAGAGCAAAAGTCTGATTTTGACCGAAAACATTTTGTCCAAGGACCCGCTAAGGACAGAGCTATGTCATCAAGAATTTATATATCTATTTGATTGTGAGTTTTGGACCCGCTAAGGACAGAGCTATGTCATCAAGAATTTATATATCTATTTGATTGTGAGTTTTGGACCCGCTAAGGACATAGCTATGTCATCAAGAATTCATATATCTATTTGATTGTGAGTTTTGGACCCGCTAAGGACAGAGCTATGTCATCAAGAATTTATATATCTATTTGATTGTGAGTTTTGGACCCGCTAAGGACAGAGCTATGTCATCAAGAATTTATATGTCTATTTGATTGTGAGTTTTGGACCCGCTAAGGACAGAGCTATGTCATCAAGAATTTATATGTCTATTTGATTGTGAGTTTTGGACCCGCTAAGGACAGAGCTATGTCATCAAGAATTTATATGTCTATTTGATTGTGAGTTTTGGACCCGCTAAGGACATAGCTATGTCATCAAGAATTCATATATCTATTTGATTGTGAGTTTTGGACCCGCTAAGGACAGAGCTATGTCATCAAGAATTTATATGTCTATTTGATTGTGAGTTTTGGACCCGCTAAGGACATAGCTATGTCATCAAGAATTCATATATCTATTTGATTGTGAGTTTTGGACCCGCTAAGGACAGAGCTATGTCATCAAGAATTTATATGTCTATTTGATTGTGAGTTTTGGACCCGCTAAGGACAGAGCTATGTCATCAAGAATTTATATGTCTATTTGATTGTGAGTTTTGGACCCGCTAAGGACAGAGCTATGTCATCAAGAATTTATATATCTATTTGATTGTGAGTTTTGGACCCGCTAAGGACAGAGCTATGTCATCAAGAATTTATATATCTATTTGATTGTGAGTTTTGGACCCGCTAAGGACAGAGCTATGTCATCAAGAATTTATATATCTATTTGATTGTGAGTTTTGGACCCGCTAAGGACAGAGCTATGTCATCAAGAATTTATATATCTATTTGATTGTGAGTTTTGGACCCGCTAAGGACAGAGCTATGTCATCAAGAATTTATATATCTATTTGATTGTGAGTTTTGGACCCGCTAAGGACAGAGCTATGTAATCAAGAATTTATATATCTATTTGATTGTGAGTTTTGGACCCGCTAAGGACAGAGCTATGTCATCAAGAATTTATATATCTATTTGATTGTGAGTTTTGGACCCGCTAAGGACAGAGCTATGTCATCAAGAATTCATATATCTATTTGATTGTGAGTTTTGGACCCGCTAAGGACAGAGCTATGTCATCAAGAATTTATATATCTATTTGATTGTGAGTTTTGGACCCGCTAAGGACAGAGCTATGTCATCAAGAATTTATATATCTATTTGATTGTGAGTTTTGGACCCGCTAAGGACAGAGCTATGTCATCAAGAATTTATATGTCTATTTGATTGTGAGTTTTGGACCCGCTAAGGACAGAGCTATGTCATCAAGAATTTATATATCTATTTGATTGTGAGTTTTGGACCCGCTAAGGACAGAGCTATGTCATCAAGAATTTATATGTCTATTTGATTGTGAGTTTTGGACCCGCTAAGGACAGAGCTATGTCATCAAGAATTTATATATCTATTTGATTGTGAGTTTTGGACCCGCTAAGGACAGAGCTATGTCATCAAGAATTTATATGTCTATTTGATTGTGAGTTTTGGACCCGCTAAGGACAGAGCTATGTCATCAAGAATTTATATGTCTATTTGATTGTGAGTTTTGGACCCGCTAAGGACAGAGCTATGTCATCAAGAATTTATATGTCTATTTGATTGTGAGTTTTGGACCCGCTAAGGACAGAGCTATGTCATCAAGAATTTATATGTCTATTTGATTGTGAGTTTTGGACCCGCTAAGGACAGAGCTATGTCATCAAGAATTTATATGTCTATTTGATTGTGAGTTTTGAACCCGCTAAGGACAGAGCTATGTCATCAAGAATTTATATGTCTATTTGATTGTGAGTTTTGGACCCGCTAAGGACAGAGCTATGTCATCAAGAATTTATATATCTATTTGATTGTGAGTTTTGGACCCGCTAAGGACAGAGCTATGTCATCAAGAATTTATATGTCTATTTGATTGTGAGTTTTGGACCCGCTAAGGACAGAGCTATGTCATCAAGAATTTATATATCTATTTGATTGTGAGTTTTGGACCCGCTAAGGACAGAGCTATGTCATCAAGAATTCATATATCTATTTGATTGTGAGTTTTGGAATCTGATTTGCACATGTAGCCAAGTTCGATCAATTTCGGTTGATCGTTTCTTCAACGCATTCTAAAATTTCTGTGATCAAAATTTCTTGAAATTTCTAAAACGTTGGTCCTGTAGCATCATATCCCATCCATCCTGCTACGTCTTTCGATACGCTTTTTCGACATAGTAAGTTTCATACTTTTTGGCATATTACATTGTTAAGATTGAGGATCACTGACGAGGGTTAAGTACCCGAAACGTGCATGTCTGATCCATGTTGCCAATTTATCTGTTATCTGATGCTATTCAATTTGAAGACGTTTACATTTGATCTTTTTATTTGACTCTCATTCAATAGACCCTTTCAAGATCATGTTCACTCGAATTACTTTTGTCTTTTCGTGTGATGTTTTATCCACTCATATCTATTAATGGTAGAACCACATTTATTACAAAAAGAGCGCATTTTTTTTTATTTCACTTGGAGATGTAATTCACAATTCGCGAAATATTTGCACCAATTATAATCAATTTAACTGTAAGAATTCGTTACTTCCACCGCTTCATTACTCTAACGGTCTGACTAAAATTTACGAGATTACTTTCAACATATTGTACATTGAAATGCACGACTGGGGCTCTGCATCATTTATATGTATTTCAATTTTTATACTTTTTGTAGCTTTTGAGATAGTGTAATAAAAGATGAAGGTTAGCCGTTTATCCACATGTATACACGTCTCGGGAGACCGACGTGTATCTGGGTATGTTGGGGGATTAAGCACACGTAATCCATTCGCATGTGTGTAGATTTTGTTTTGTGTCTTAATTGGTTTGGCTGACGTTTGTTGTTTGTTACAACATGTAGGTGTGTTCTGCTGTGGTCAATACAGGGTAGTATTTCTCATAATACTTTTATGGATATCAAAAAAGGTAATATACCTTTGGGTAGAGGTAAATTTTCAATTGAACACCAAGGTCAAATCCAATATGGCAGAAAAATTAAAATGTAAAAACGAAAAAAAAAAAACTTTTTCATCACAAACCATTCAAACCCAGAGATTACAACTTAACATACATGTAAATCTGAATATTTGCATTATTAAAGAGATCAGATGTATAAAAAAGTCCCATCGTGAGACGAATGAAAAGCATTGTAATTCTAAATAATGAACACACTAAGGATTTATCTTACACTGCATTAATAAAGACCTGCGCACAAAAGAAGCGTCAATTTAGTCTACAAAATATCTTAACAACTTTGCAAATAATACAAAGTCCCCGTAAACTAGTAATTTAGGGAACATGACAGTGCGGTTCAGACGTGTGTGTTATAATATAATCGTCTACGAATCTTTGGTGGTCATATAGATGGTGTTATTAAGTTATCCAATTGAAAATATCTTCTAATTACATGTATGATCGAATGATATATACAGGAATTAGGAGCAAATGCTCGTTTCTTTGCCGAATGTATATTTCGCAGTCACAAGCTTAAGTTAATCGTATTTATTGAATATAAAATGAAATTGTATCTCAAGTTCCGGATTTAACAATTAACTGATTATCAAAAGAGAAAGAAAATTACGACCTGAGATCCAGGCTTAATGAGTGTCTTACCTGATCAGCCCACTAGAAAGTTTATGACGTATGAATGGACGGTCAGAATACATGTATACATACTTCTGACATTTGGCTGTGGCATACATTGTGGTTGTTTTACACCACAATTTTACGTTCTTCTAGACCTCTAGGTAATCGGAAAAGTGGGAGGGTTGTGCGCACGTAATCCAGGATAACCACACCTTCTGCTATTTCCATGGCAGATGGCCGTCAGCACCGGTTGCCCATTGGTCTCGTTGGTTTATGTGTAGTCCTTTGTGCTTGATGTTTTTGTGTTGAGCGTTGACGTTCCATGTCCCTCTTGCGTCTCGTTCTGTGCTTGTCTGCTCTGTGTTTTTGCATTGGGTTGTACATTTGGCCGCAGATTTGGTATCCTTCTACAATTTGGTTTTTGATCACTTTCAGCACATTTCCAGTAGAAATATATATGAATACTGGGCCCCATAAGCTAGGGATTGATTGAAGTCTAAAAATACATGTGTATGCAAATAAATCTTAAAATTAAATGTCTCAGTTGAAATTTCGGTATGTTTGGTTGTTTTACATTCATAGAACAAAGGATATCATTCTTTTGCAATTCTGATACAAAAGGAACACCCACTTTTGTCTTATTTATCTGTTGGAGGTTGTTCAGCAACATCGCATTGAAATAATTAAATGAAATACCAGAAATGCTTAAAGATTACGTCGAATATCATCGTAAATGCACGTCAAAGATAACCTGTCAAGATCGAGGTAATAGATATTGTTTCTGAAAACAGTTCTTGCGGAAAAGGGTCATATAAATTTTATGAGCTGTAGTAAGGTGATTTTGTGATGTGCAGCACATTTAAGGGCGATAAGTATCAAACCACGAGTTTAATTTTGGATGTTTTTATCTTTAGATTTTAAAGCAATTGTATTGATTTTCATTCTAAAATTGCTAATTATCACAAAATAATTCTTAAAAGACAAGTTGTGACATTGTGAACCAAGTGTCTTTATCACTGCGCTGTGTCTGACAAAGAAAACTTATTTGTTTGTCGTATGACAGAATAAGTTAAAGAAGATCCTGACGAAAATCCCAACAGCGCTCACAATAGAACAGAAAATTAAGAATAAGTCGCTTGTATACTGGAAAGAAATAGGATACTTATACATAATATCACATTTTATAGGAGAAAAATCGAGTGTTGCGGTTTTTTTCGGGTATATATTACGATGAGTTATTTTCTGATGTGAATTCTCACGATTTGGCCTTGTCTTCTCGACTTTGAGACTGTATAAGTGTTAGGTACTTCCATCAGTCTGTTTACATCCAAATGGCTGCTTAGAATTTTAGGTCAATTTAATATGTCAATTTTGTCAAATATTATTGGACTCAATTGACTTTTTATATCATCTTGTAACATCCCTTCCTTTATTTAAACGTGAAATGGTCGTAAATTGCTTCCTCAATTCAATTACTTCCTTGTACATTGAAGTACCACATATTCACTTTAGCAAAAGATTGAATTCATCACAAAAACTAAATTTTCCGACTTTTGTAGATAAAGAATATTAGCCCACTACTGACAAAATTAAAAAAAATATTCCACCACTTTTCGTAAACGTTCAGCTATAACAGACCCGATATTCTATTCTCTCTTATTATTCAGAGGAATTATTTCTTAACCTAAATAATGTTCCTTTTGAACCACGAGAAATGTGATATAAGATTTCTAAACTGGCAGAAACGATATATCAATGACAACTGAATAAATATAAAATATTGGTCTGACTTTAAACCTTAGTGAGCAAAATAAACTCTTAATTACACGATAACAGAAAAAGAAAACACTTTTCCATTTTTTCCCCCAAAAAGAAATAATTTTCTTTGTTCGCGATCGTTGTCATAATTCAAAATTTCTATGAATATTGGCCATATTACATTGTTTAGACTTAGGATCACTGACGAGGGTTTAGTACCCGAAAAGTGCTTGTCTGGTCCATGCTGTAAATTTTTCAGGTCTTAAATGATGCTATTGAATTTGAAGACGTTTAACATTTGAACTACTTGGTGAGTGTCACTGCTGGTGGACCAAGTGTCCCCGAGGGCACATGTAGCCAAGTTCGATCAACTTCGGTTGATCGTCTGTCTCTTCAACGCATTTGAAATTTTTTGTTACAAAATTTATTGAAATTTCTAAAACGCGGGTCCTGTAGCATCATATCCCACCCATTCTGCTACGTCTTTTGATACATTTTTGGACAGAATAATTTTCATACTTTTTGGCCATATTACATTGTTTAGACTAAGGATCACTGACGAGGGTTTAGTACCCGAAACGTGCATGTCTGGTCAATGCTGTAAATTTTTCAGGTCTTAAATGATGCTATTGAATTTGAAGACGTTTAACATTGGTATAAGTTGAAATGAACTCTACTGTCCTGTTCACTAATTCCAGAGCACCCTGTTTTCCCGATTTTCTCTCAAATATGATAATGTCATCTTCCAAAAAGATATCCGTTTTATAGTACTCCTTTAGTCGTAACAGAAAATACCATTGTTTTGGCTGTGCGTCAGTTAAGTTAGAAATAGGATGGAAAATAAAAAGTCTACGGGGATTTTCTATAGTAAAATCGCTGAAAATGTGTGACGTCGGAGGCTTTGACTGTTTACTATTGTTGACACGGAGGACAATATGGTGGCGGCTTGAAATTAACATGGGAATTTCCCGTAGACATTTTATTTTTCATATTGCGGTTTGAAGGCAGCTGATAGGGTAAGTTGAAGTTTATTTCCAGTTACGACTAAAGGAGGTCAATTCTCGGAAACAATAATTTATAGCAAAATTCTTCAAACGACATAATAAATTGCCAAAATAGGGTGCTCCGGATTTAGTGAACAGGACAGTAAATATTAAACGTCTTTAAATTCAATAGGATCATTTAAAACCTGATAAATTTTCAGCATGGACCAGACATGCACGTTTCGGGTTCTAAACCCTCGTCAGTGATCCTTAGTCTAAACAATGTAAAATGGCCAAAAAGGATGAAAATTATGTCCAAAAATTACCAAAAGACGAAGCAGAATGGGTGGGATATGATGCTACAGGACCCGCGTTTTAGCTTACCTTTGCTTCCTTTATCACAAGTATTTGTCTCTATAAAAGGAAGGATGGGATCTTCAACAAGACACGGACACAGCATCCACAGCAAATACACCGAGACACCCCTATACAAAAACACAGAGTAACCATGCATAACAAAACAAAGGGAAATGAACGCAAAACACGACAACAAAACACCAAACACAAAAGACGGAAACCATCGAGACCAATGGACAAATAGCGCCGCCGACTTGGGACGTCCATTTGCCACCTTTGTAGCAAATGGTAAGGGTATTCGGATTACATGCGCAGAACCTTCCCACTCGTCTGATTATCCTGTTGCCTCGAAGAACGCACAATGGTTGTGTCTAATAGCCTCCTCATTGTAAGATGACCATACAAAAAGACGAAAATAAAAACCACACAGGGCCAAAGAAACATTGATTTATATGTAAATGGATATCAAAACATATGGCGTGCGAAAAACAGTCGGTGCTCTGTCGGCATGAGGGAGTCCATGTATGCAATCGTCCGGGAACTCCAACCAACATTTAGAGAGGACGGATGGTCGGGTCTCTTTCTTCTCTAATGAGGTTTGGACATGGCCCTCAAAGGAGTCCTGTCATCCCAGTCAGTTAAGGTACAGTCATTAATAATGTGCTGGTAAAAGACTGTATATTGATCTAGTACTATGCAGAGTGTCCATCTACTGACCAAATCAAAGCCATGGCGATCCGGGCTTCAGAACATTTTTTATATTTTGATATGTTTTACCTTTACATGTATTTAAGTGCATTCAAAGAGAAAAGTTGTTTTCAATCCCACTCTATGTTATTTCAATGAAAATAATGTAAAATTATACTATTTTTTATTAAAAATTGACCAAATCATCTATCTTAATCATACTTATGTCAATGAGGAACAGTTTTCTCAAAATATAAACATTTCTCTTCGTAAGATTACTAACAAAATCTAATTTTGGAAAAGTCGATTTTAGGGGGCCAATTTCAACAGAAACCGTAAATGGTCCTTTAAATTAAATTTCTACTTAGAAATCCAAAAAATTGGTACATAGTAAGTGCATATATCTAAATCACATCTATGAAACCCATACTTTCTAAAATCATGATAATATGTTCAACGTACTTAAAAGTTCCGAGAGGTACATAAGTAGAGCTCTCGATTACCACGAAAAATATCTGACACGATATTATTCCGGATTTTATATCTAAATCTGAGGTTAAGTCAAAGTTCTTCTAGACCTCTAGGTAATCGGACAAGTGGAAGGGTTTTACGCACGAGGCCGAGATAATCACACTAGTTAACGTAGCGAATGGTCGCCCTATGTCGGCATCGGCTGCCCATTGGTCTCGTCGGTTCATGTATGATCTTATGTCTTTTAAAAGTGTTTTGATGACATATTTATGTTAATTGTTTTGTCTTTCTTGGATTTTGGTGTCTCCTGCACTTTTCCCCTCTGTGTTTCTTGCATTTAATTGTTTCTATGTTTTACTGCAATAGGTTCCTGTTGGACATCCGCCCTTTCTTCCTTTGAAGATTTCTACAGCTATTAATGTCTTCCGAGTAAAAAATATCCATCACAATGGTGAGAACATAGGTATCTCAACATACTTCACATGAAAACATTTTTTTTACTTAAGGTGAAATTTCAAAAAGACCAAGGCAGGTATTCCCGTTTTTCTTTGGAATTCAAGACCCAATCTTTCAACAACATGACAAAAGAAGGGAGGGGATCTCCAACCAGACCCTGTTGCAGTACCAAAAGCAAAATACCCAATGCGAAAACACAAAGACGAGCACAGCAAGAGACGAAAAGAGAGACATACGACATAGAAACACCAAACACTAAATTTGAAGACGTTCAACACAAAAGACTACACATAAACCAAAAAGAACAATGGGTAACCGGTGCTGACTTAGGACGGCCATTTGCTACGCAAGTAGCAAATGGTGTGATCATCCGGATTATGTGCGCACAACCCTTCTACTTTTCCGGTTACCAACAGTCATCGAAAAACGACCTCACCACTGTAAGATGACCACACAAACAAAACAGCAAAACGCAGGGGCTCAAGCAACACAGATGAATATGTAAATGGATATAAAAAGAGGGCGTACGTAATACAGTCCGTGCCCTGCCGGTTGTAACGACCTCATGCATGTTATCACCCGAGGAGTCCGACTGACATTAAGAGTGGACAGGTAGTCTGGGTCCTGTCTTCTCTAAAGATGTTTGGACATGGCCCATTATGGAGTCCCGTCGTCACAGTCAGTCAGAGTGCATGTCTTAAGAATGTGTTGGTACAAGACTGTAGATTGGTCAAGTACCAAGCGTAGTGTCCGTCTGGTGACATTAGAATCATATCCACGTTATTAAATTTAAAAAAAAAGCGTTTTATGATTCTGACGCATTTTCGATGGTTATGTTCTATGGTCTACCTTTGATCCTTCTAATTTTGTTTATCATATCACCATAAAAGGCAAGTAATATACTCCATTGCTTGAATAGATCCGAAAAAAAGTTTTTGTAAAATTTCCAGAAGATCTTAACTAGTGTATGCAAGTGGAATCCTTGACCTAAAAGTTTCTTTGTAATTTGTAAATTTCTACTGTGAAAATCAAACATATTGGTTCATGCCCTAGCATACCGGATGAGCATCAAATATGTTAATGAACATCACTATCAATGAGCATCAAATATGTTAATGAACATCACTATCAAGCCAGGGAAATTTTTATTACTATGTTGAAACCAAAAACAATGTACAAATATCATGAAAATCTGTTGACGCATATTCAAGTTATTGCTTTCCATGCACCTATATTTTGCCCTAAGCTTAACATGTATGTGCATATAACCCCCCCCCCCCCAATTACACATAATTTCTGGATAATGTGACAAAAAATTTAAGAATCTGTTATATATGTGAAAGAACATCCTTTCTACTTGAAGTAAACAAAATTTCAAAACATTTTGACCAGAAATACATTTTTAAAGAATTTTTAACTATTTTAGTAAATTTTATATTGTATCTAAAATATCTAAGTTCCATAACTCCGTTACGAGAAATCCGATGAACCTGAAAATCGAAAGGCGGCTTCTTCTTCAAAGTCTGATCACAATGTAGAAATATCATGTAAATCCGTTGACGCATATTCAAGTTATTGCGTTCCATGCGCCTATATTTTGCCCTTAGCTTAACATGTTTGTGTATATAACCCCCCCCCCCTCCCATTACAAATATCTCAGTTATGCAACCAAAAAATTGAAAACCCGTTACATATGTCAAAGAGCATCCTTTCTACCTTAAGTATACAAAATTTCAAAACATTTCCATCAAAAATAGATTTTTAAATAGTTTTTAACTATTTTAGTATATTTTCACTGTATTTTAAAATATCTAAGTCCCATAACTCTGTAACGACAAATCGAATGAACCTGAAAATCGAAAGGCGGCTTCCTCTTCACAATCCAAACATAATGTATGAATATCATGAAAATCTGTTGACGCATATTCAAGTTATTGCGTTCCATGCGCCTATATTTTGCCCTTAGCTTAACATGTATGTGCATATACCCCACCCCCCTTCCCATTACAAATATCTCAGTTTTGCGACAAAAAAATTGAAAACCCGTTACATATGTCAAAGAACATCCTTTCTACTTGAAGTATACCAAATTTCAAAACATTTCGATCAAAAATAGATTTTTAAATAATTTTTAACTATTTTAGTATATTTTCACTGTATTTTAAAATATCTAAGTCCCATAACTCTGTAACGACAAATCGAATGAACCTGAAAATCCAAAGGCGGCTTCCTCTCCACAGTCCAAACATGATGTATGAATATCATGAAAATCTGTTGACGCATATTCAAGTTATTGCGTTCCATGCGCCTATATTTTGCCCTTAGCTTAACATGTAGGTGCATATAACCCACCCACCCCTTCCCATTACACACAATATATCGATTATGCGACAAAAAAATTAAAAACCCATTACATATGTCAAAGAACATCCTTTCTACTTGAAGTATACCAAATTTCAAAACATTTCGACCAGAAATAGATTTTTAAATAATTTTTAACTATTTTAGTATATTTTCACTGTATTTTAAAAATCTAAGTCCCATAACTCCGTAACGACAAATCGGATGAACCTGAAAATCGAAAGGCGGCTTCCTCTCCACAGTCCAATCATAATGTATAAATTTCGTGAAAATCCGTTGACGTATAATCAAGTTATTGCGTTCCATAGGCGGACGGACAGACGGACGGACGGACAGACGGACAGACGGACGGACTTCGCCATACCATAATACGACCCGTCAAATGACGGGCGTATAAAAATTGTGTTTCTTTGTTTGTAACGTTTGCCTTGTTAAGTGTTAATTCTTGTGGATAATTTTCATTCTTATATAATTCAAAAACAGAATTATCAATAGTTAGAGTATCAGCCAGATACGTAGAGGTATTACTGAAACATTTCAAATCATCAAATTTTCTTTGCTCTCGAAGATTTTGGATAAATTCTTTTTCGTAAGTGTATGAAAATAAATCTGCAACAAGAGGTGCACAGTTAGTACCCATAGGAATCCTACAACTTGCTTCTATAAATCTTCTTAAATGATGCTAATGAATTTGAAGACGTAACATATCTTCATCAAATCTAACATAAATGTTGTCCAAGGAGATAACCATGCATGGTTGACATTTGGCCTTATTGTACTTTACATAACGTCCCTTAAAGAATTATCAAGACGACGTACATGTATTTTTTGTTACTTCTATGAAAATTGGTATTAATACATTTACATGTTCGAAGCGTATTTTATGTCGTAATTACGTAGAAAGGAGGGAATCTCTTTTGGATGTATGAGATGTATGACAGAAAAAGGTGATCCGCCGTAACAGACTAGTCAGGAATGATGGATACATGTGCATGTAAGACTAAATTATGTCGAATAATCCTTTTCTTTACTCTTATCATTATTCTAATAAAAACAAATAAATTCGTGTGTGTAAAACGCTAATTTTATTAGTAAACCTGTGAAAGACACAATAAAATGTTGATTCATAAATGACAGTCATTAACATCAGGGTTACAATGAGTGTTTCCTGACACTCATCCGGTTAACACTCATAAAATCATCTTTCAAAAGTCTATATTATGATACTTTAAGGTAGCTCGTACCTCTGGTCGTGAGAGCGTATAATCACCCTATGATAACTTTTTGGGGGGAATTTTCGGAATTACCATCTTTGAACCTTTTATAAAAACTTATCGAATAGAACATAGATTGCAGGGATATATTTATCATTTATAAATTCGAATGACCCCAATTTTAAAATTACACCCTATGAAAAAAAATCAAATTTTTTACATTGAAGAAACATTTTTTAAGCAAAATCATATTTAAAACCTGTATTAGCTTTACTCAAATTGCAATAATATGAAGATAAGATATGGGGAATCCATGTATAATTCTCCCCGATTTTGGAGCAGAGGTACAGTCTACCTGGGCTTTACAAGATATTAACAAGATTAAAATTTTACATGTAGCATATACATTGTTTTACAGAAAATACTTCCTAAGAAATGATTTATATATGTATATTTGCATTCATTTCATCATATTCAGTCAAATATACATGAACTAACTGTGTTATTTCAATATGAATCTACATACATATAATATGAATGACCGGTTGATTATATTTTATACCTTCGTGACCATACCAACAGACGTTTTCATCCCTCTAACCACGTGTTCGCGATGATCCAAAAGGAAAAGGTTTTAATATGACCCCAGTGACGATCACAAAATGTGTCATTTACACGTGAAACGCTTATGAAACCCCTTTCCTTCTCTTTCAAAAATATAAAATCTAGGACAGTGTTGTCCACTCTTTAAAACATAGGGCCATCAGAGATGACAGCGCTCACCTCGACGGCATCATTGTCACATGACCAGCATCTGTACCTACATTGCACGAAGTATTTCCAGATGCATCATCCACATAAGTTTGGTTGATATAAAATTCAAAGAAGGATGGAAATGAAGATTCTATTTTATAAAGAGTGAAATATAGGTCAGATGCAGTATCTGTGCAGTACATTGCTGTAACCATCCTAAGATGCATCACCCACACAAGTTTTTTTTATTGATCTAGGACTTACCATAGACCGGAAATGGACCTCTCCCATTTTACTTAACAAAATTGCTCAAGCATAGAATGTGTGTCAGATGCAGCATCTGTACCATGTATTGCATTAAGCATCCTTAGATGCATCATCCACAGAAGTTTGGTTGATGTAGGACTTATAGTAAGGCAGGAATGGACTTATCCCATTTGACTAAAACTGGTCACTCAAGCATGGAATGTATGTCAGATGCAGCCTCCGTACCATGCATTGTTGTAAGCATCCTCAGATGCATCATCCATGCAAGTTTGGTTAATGTAGGACTTATAGTAAGGCGGGAATTGACCTGTCCCATTTTACCTAACCTGCTCACTCAAGAGTGAAATGTAGGTCAGATGCAACCTCCCTACCATGTATTATTGTACTAAGCATCCTCAGATGCATCATCCATGCAGGTTTGGTTAATGTAGGACTTAGAGTAAGGTGTGAATGGACCTGTCCCATTATACCTAACCTGCTCACTGAAGCATGAAATATAGTTAAGATGCAGCCTCCGTACCATGCTTTGTTGTAAGCATCCTCAGATGCATCATCCATGCAAGTTCTGTTGGTGTAGGACTTATAGTTAGGCGGGAATTGACCTGTCCCATTTTACCTAACCTGCTCACTCAAGCATGAAATGTAGGTCAGATGCAGCCTCTGTACCATGCTTTGTTGTAAGCATCCTGAGATGCATCATCCATGCAAGTTCTGTTGGTGTAGGACTTATGGTAAGGCGGGAACGGACCTGTCCCATTTTACCGTACCTGCTCACTCAAGTATGAAATGTAGGTAAGATGCAGCCTCCGTACCATCCATTCTTGTAAGCATCCTCAGATGCATCATTCATGCAATTTTGGTTGATGTGGGAGTTATTCTGGCGGGAATGGCCTATAGTGCGGACGCCGATGCCGACACCGACGACGGGGCGATAGCATAAGCCCCCTCTACTTTGTCGAGGTGAGCTAAAAATGAATAACCAATGCATCATTGATCTCACAAAATTAGTATCTCGACCTATAGAAGTTATTTTGTACAAAGAAATAACATCAGATAAAGGAAAAGGGAAGTATGAAGATTATCATATAAGGAGCTGTTAAGATAAGGGCCGTATTTAGCCCTGAATCTCGTGACTTATTTCTTCCGCATGGCAAATCGTACACAGAAAAACATGAATCATTATTGAAATATAATGTATTTGCAGACCTTTTACATGTTTTACATTATGTTAAGGAACTCATAAGGTTGTAAAATTAAGGTCGAAAGAGGTAGGGGTGCTCGGATAGAAAATCCGATAATATCGACAAAAAACGTATACATTTTTGAATATTTTATCTAAAATGGATAAATATAAGCTAAAAGACATCAAATATGTCTACATTGTGTATCAGAAATAGATTTCGAACGTTCAACCTCCTTAAATCGGTAAATAATGAAATCCGGAACTTAAAATACGGTCTTATTCTTCATTCAATGGCTACAATGTAAGCCTTTTAGCGCGAAATACACATTGACGGAGAAATGAACATCACTCTTGCTTATTTCGTTTCTAATTCTTGTATCTTTCATTCAATCATATTGAGTACACAATGTTTGATGGATTAAAGAGGAAAAATAGTCAAATGTGCTATAATGAATGGTCAAAAAGATCGATTCTTATAAAATGCACCCCCCTTTCCATTTTTAGTTTTTCGTCTCTGGGGTAGTGTTCCCCCCGGAGATACAGAACCCCACTTTGCCAAAAAAATTGTATCATGGATACACATCTACAGTAAAAGTGGCTTTCTGTATATCCGGGGGGAACAATGTTCAATAAAACTTTTCCGTTTTCTATTGATTTCTATGAGAAAAAGATAAGTTTTGACCTAAAAATTAGCAATATTATGCAAAACAGATGAAAAATAACTTCATATTCTGATGGGACGCCGTATAGGTATACATTTAACCAAAAAAGGTTCTTGAAATTTCAATTTTCAAAATTCCACTTTTCAGGGCTGATTTTACGCCTTATCTTAACAGCTCCTTTGTGAAAACAGACTAATCTTTTATCTGAGATAAAGATATACGCTTTCATACTTGGATTATAGGGAATGAGAGACTCTGACCAATAGACTCCTTTTTTTAATGGAAACTAATAGTCCATACTGGACATTTCTATTCAGGGAAGAAAAACATAATTATACTACATGATATTATACAATGCATATATACAAATGTATAGACCTTTGATGAAGTCAATATGTCATTTTATGGACCCGATGAAATTTAATATATCGACCGTTAATGTAGTCCGAAGTCTATATCATCAATGAAATAGCCGAATTGGGACTTGATCAACAACAAAGTTTGCTATATAATGATTAAATATATGAATCAAGAATGAGGTAAAAAGATGACAAATCATTTCATGATTAGATTAAACATATTTTATTGATATAAATTATATCAAAGGGATTGGAAACAAGTTGTATTCCTCTCCCATACAACATATAACATATAAACATTTGCATGCATGAACACAAGAAATTAACAATCACAAAATTTTTCAACTAAACAAAATGAAATGTATGTAAACAAAATGAAGGGAGAAAAGGTAAACATATGTACAACATAAATGAAAACTTATGAAAGAAAGCATGACAATACAAACATGAATTCACAAACACAAACAACAAAAAATAAAGAATCATAGCTACTGGGAAAATGTTAGCAATCTGCCATTCAGAAACGACGTACTATCGAGAGATCCTATATGAGATAAAAATATAAATTTAGAGACAAGAATAGATTTATATGAAAAAAAAAAATTTAGAACACAAATACGCGTGTCCATATAATTTATTAACTACAAACTAGAATCTTAATAAAACTTTGATGCTTTGTCACTTTGAAACACCGTTGTCATGGTCACTAGTCGTGAAATTATTACTTATTGAAAAAAGATTTGATCCAGACCTAACTAATCTTTCTACATCATTTTTTTCTGTAATCTCTTTTGGATTTGTGTAGAAGGAAAAAGCTATCTGCTTTAAAAAGGTCAAAAATCAAAACGATTGAAAACAAAAAATATTTGAAATGAAACATCCATAAATTCCTCAAATCATACATAAGATCGTAGTTGTGAGAATGGCAAGGAATGTCACAGATGGCTTGTACGCTATATTGGGTAATGAGTTAGTGACCTCGTTGTACCGTACTTGCAGGGCCTGAGCTTCTCCGGTCAGCTTTTTAAATAAACTGTCGAACATCTTTGAAACGAATCCGAATTTCTCCGAAAACAGGTTTTGGAGATCGTGGAGAGCGGTTAATATCTCGGCCCTGTCTAGATCTTTAAGGATCCCCTTGAGTGCGTCCTCTATGGCATCCGGGATGAGGATTGAGGGTATTTTGAGAATTTTTTTGATTGTGCTTCTGATGTCATCGATCTGTGATTGAAGTTCATCTAGTTGTTCATCTGATACTGACACTGCACCTAAAATACACAAAAGGGAAACAAATATTATTGAAGAAATGACTGTCTTTACTTTTGGGTTTCATCGGTATATAATTCTGGTCATATGCAACAAAAAAAAAAATCGTGAACCTCGGATAAATTCGTACCAACCAGAATTATACATCCATGAACACCTAATACTTCCATTTACATTTAATCTAAGCATAAGATATCATTATTTAACAGCGTCAAAAGTTTTTACATATATACATTCAAAACTTGTGATATCACAATGCTATTTAGGCAGGTGACTAACCGGTAAATACGTGATTACTGTACAAATGCTGTCTATTTAGAAAGGAAATAAAACAGGCGAGCTAATTTTAAGTTTATATATTGAACAACTTTTCATACAGGAAGTGCCATTATCTTGAACTCACTTAAAGTAATTCCTATTCAATTGTTACAATCTTAAATAGAACACTGATCTTGAAATCACGCTGGGTAATCTTGCAACGCAGAACATTATGTTTTTTTCTCTATAATTTCGTGTTATATGGACAACGTATTACAAAAAGGGAAAAGTGACGCAGTGTAAGGATGCCTTAGCTATGAGTTTCGTCCAAAATAAGAGAAATTAAAAAAAAATGTTTTTCAGAAAAAAACAGATGTCTCCCCCTCCCTCTAAGTTACTTTGACCTTAGGCCAAGATGATGTGAAACCTTTGAGTCATGGGGAACATCATACTAAAACATGAAAGTGATTCATTATATTGTTTGAGGTAAAGCCCAAACATGATTAACATACATAATTTTATTATAAATTATAAGCATATTTAGTGAAATTGACTTTGGTCACATGACCTTGGATACTGGTGATCTGAAACCTACATTGAATGGATCATGAGCAACAAAAAAAAAAAAAACTGAATTAAGGATGGGATACACAGTTCAAAATATAAAGCCTAAACATGATAAGCATAGACAATTTCAGCCTAGACATGATAAGCATAGACAATTTCAGCCTAGACATGATAAGCATAGACAATTTCAGCCTAGACATGATAAGCATAGACAATTTCATTTCCAAAGTAAGAAGTGACCTTAATCGTGTGATCTTGGGACAATGTGATAAGAAACATTTAGTCCCGAGAAACAACATACTAAAATATGAAAACAATTGTAAGAAGGGTTCAGGAGATATAGCCCAGACAAGATTAGTACCTACAATTTCATTAAACAGAACTAAATGATCTTGACCTTGTGTCAAGATGATAAGAAACCCTCCAATTCTGAGCAACAGCATACTAAAGTATAAGAGTGATCCAGTATACGATTCCACTGATATAGCCCAGACTCAATAACATTTACAATTTCATTAAAAAATGTAATACTTGACCTTGACCTTAGTCATGTGACATTGGATCAAGGTGATGTGAAACCTTTGGGTCATCACACTAAAATATGAAGTGATCCGATCACGGTTCAAAAAGATTAAGCCTGGACATAATACACGTAACAAGAGATATAGCCCGGACAGGAATGTATTCATAATTTCATTAAAAATGCACTTAGTGACCTTGACCTTGGTCACATGACCTTGGGTCAAGGTGATTGGAAACCTTTGGGTCATAAGCAACAACATACTAAAATATGAAAGTCATCCGGCAAACGGTTCAAGAGATCTAGCCCGGACAGGAATGTATTCATAATTTCATTTAAAATGCACTAAGTGACCTTGACCTTGGTCACATGACCTTGTGTCAAGGTGATTGGAAACCTTTGGGTCATAAATGCAACAAGATACTAAAATATAAAATTTTTAAGTCATCCGGCAAACGGTTCAAGAGATCTAGCCCGGACAGGAATGTATGCATAATTTCATTTAAAATGCACTAAGTGACCTTGACCTTGGTCACATGACCTTGGGTCAAGGTGATGTGAAACCTTCGGGTCATAAGCAACAACATACTAAAATATGAAAGTGATCGGGCAAATGGTTCAGGAGATATAGCCCGGACACGATGTGTGACAGACGGTCAGACGGACGGACGGACGACGAAGGCAAAACCAATATGTTTCCTCCCCGTTGGGGGGGAGACTATAACTATCAACCATATGCTGTCATGTGGGATGAGAAAAGCCCACCCGAGGGGTCTGGTTTCTGGTCAGGGAACGAGGCTTGCCGAGTTCCCTGACCAGAAACCAGACCCCGAGGGTGGGCTTTTCTCATCCCACATGATAAACATATGGTTGATCGTTTTTCTCCCATTTCTAGGGGCCTTTCTTGAAATTCCGTGAAATCATGAAATCGTCAACTTTATCGAATTCGAAAAATAAAGGAATATTCGTTTTCAGCGCCCTCGAAAATGGTTTATTCTAAAAGAATAAACCGTAGTCCTTAGCCTTAATTCGTTTAATAAGAATTAGAATGTAAAAAAAAAAGAGTTTTAAAACGACGTTTTTGTTGAAAGATCGCCGCTTTAGGTGCAAAAATCATGACGTCACAATGCATAACAGCGACGTCACAATATGGATACAGCCTATGCGGCCGACGTCAAATGTCACGCGAGGTACATGTGGGATATAGTGACCCTACATGACGCGTCGCTATGGGCAAACTCTATCCCACATGGGGGCAAATGGGAGAAATAATAAAGCTGAAAACCGATCGGCGTGACTCCTATAGATGAAAGTGAAAGTAGATTTGTGCGTAATAAAAAGCTTATATTCACCTATTTTTGGATACAATTGTTTACTCATAGATAAGGCATTATTACACTGCATCATATTCCCCTTTTTTGTTATAAACGATCATTTGAGATCCTACATGTAGCAAAAAACGATTGTTCTACGTTGCTAGATTACCCTCCGTAAAAATATTCAAGGCAAATTAACTTTTTTCTTCCAAATCGTGTAATGTCTTCCCATATTTTATTCACTTTGTTAACATTGTATATAAGCAACAGATCTTTAACTTTAATACTTTTGTTACTCATAAGTAAAAAAAATCAGGGATTCTTAAAAGTATTTCAACATAAAAGTTGAATTTTTCCTACGATATTGTTTTTTTTTTTCATCGTCGTTCTTATCAATGATTTTACAATATAAAATAAACCACCACCACATTGTCCCCTTGTATCATATGGACTCTGCCTAACTTGACCCATCTACTGGAGACAAGTGTACGTATTATATGTAATAAGGTATTGCGTACACTTGTCTCGAGAAGACGAACTTGACCATTCATATATGCCATACATGCGTGTATACATACATGTACATGATATTGTCTCAATATTCATGCACCACTTGACTTGGGCAGCTTATAAATGCCAGTTTTCTAAAGATTGAATGTTATATAAAACTAATCATATTGAAATAATCTACAAAAACTTACCACCAGTACACACTATCAAAATAATCACAAACTTTAAAACCGTGGGACCCATCTCGATCTGGTCGTTTAAATTCTGAATGTATACAATTAGAGTGTATGGGTTGCGAGTGGGCGTTGGAATTACAGTGGCGTAGCTACAGCATTATCGTAAAGTTACTCAGCTAGGTGATTGCCCTCGGGATACATCAAAGTGTTCACTTAGTACACTTAGTGCATGGTTCGCAGTTTTAAACAATAGATAATTGCTGGTCAGAAATGACTTGGTGCATACAAGTTAGATTTCAACGCTTCGTTGCTTCAATACGATATTTTGATAGTAAAGGGAGCTCTCATTTTATTTCTAAAGGAGAAGGAAGGAAAAACTTGAAAAAAAAATCCTCCGGATGTACCTTTCTTGAATATAAATTTAAAATAAATAAGTCGTTCAAACAAGATAAAAAGTCGTTCAAACAAGATAAAAAGTCGTTCAAACAAGATAAAAAGTCGTTCAAACGACTTATAAAAGTCGTTCTAACAAGTTAATAAGTCGTTCAAACAAGATAAAAAGTCGTTCAAACAAGATAAAAAGTCGTTCAAACGACTTTTTAACTCGTTGAAACGACTTTTAAAAGTCGTTCTAATGAGTTAAAAAGTCGTTCAAACAAGATAAAAAGTCGTTCAAACGAGATAAAAAGTCGTTCCAACGACTTTTTAACTCGTTCAAACGACTTATAAAAGTCGTTCTAACAAGTTAATAAGTCGTTCAAACAAGATAAAAAGTCGTTCAAACAAGATAAAAAGTCGTTCAAACGACTTTTTAACTCGTTGAAACGACTTTTAAAAGTCTTTCTAACGAGTTAAAAAGTCGTTCTAACAAGATAAAAACTCGTTCAAACGAGTTTCTTAAGTCGTTTTAACAAGATAAAAAGTCGTTAAAACGACTTTTTATCAAAGCTATCAATACAGTGTATAACATTAGTATTGGATCGATACATGCTATAGTAATCATAGGGACTTTAAACCCATGTTGATATGATGCATACGAAGCATACATGTACTAGTATATCATACAATAAGCAATACATATCTACTGATACATGTATATATGTAGAACCATCATCATGCAATTCTCTTTTAGAGAGGTCAGGGCGATGCTGAGGAGGAATTAGGCAGTCATGGGAAGGGGAAAGGGTTAGTAGGATCGAGGGGTCTTTGACTGAGACGGGACCATGCCCTTTGAAATTCTAGGCACAAAGTTAATATTTACTGTCAAGTGGTTCTAAAGAAAATAATATAAATGCTCGGGCCGTGAAAGATCCGCTCTGTCCGTAGATACAATTCTAAAAGGCCCATTACATGTACGTACAAAGGTCCGAATAAATTTCCCCTTTGGTTATTATGCTTAAAACATCGCATTTAATGAAAGTATGTTTATTATAGCTATGTACATTTTAATCAAAAAAATAATAGCGCCCCAGCAATTCAGTTTTAAAAAGTCGATAAAAAGGCTTGAAATATTCCCCAAAAGGATAAACACATGTTAATTCCAGGGGCGTAGCTAGTCCTAAAAAGATCAAAGGTAGACCAAATTTCTATTAAATTGCGTCAAAATTATCTACCGCCTTAATTTTATACCGTGGATTTATTTATCTTACTGTCACCAGAAGGACACTCTGCATGGTACTTGACCAATCTACAGCCTGACACCAGCGCATTCTTTACATTGCATTCTGACTGACCACGGGACACCATGACAAGTCCTGTCCAAAACAGGGCACCGATCACCTGTCCTCTTTGAATGTCGATCGAACTATGCAAGAGCTCGCCCCAGCTGCCAGATAAAGGACTGCTTTTCGTTTAAATTGTTTTAAATCCATTCATACATATTCAACTGTGTGTTACTTAGGCCCCTACGACGTTTTGGAGTCATGCATACATGTATATACAACATTTCTTTGAGATCTCTGGGTAACCAGAAAAAAACCGGAAGGATTGTTTGCACGTGCACGTTATCCGGATAACCACATCATTTGCTTTATTTCTGATATGGGAGATGGTCGACGTCGTACCAGTGTTATATACATGTAGTAGTCTTTCCCCCTAGCCATCTTTCCCCCCGGAAATGGCTATATAGTGGTTCCCCCCCCCCCCCCCCGTAAAATCTACTATATAGAAAATTCCCCCCAGGGGAAATTCTGCTATATTGTAGATTTTCCCCCATGTTATAGTAGATCTTCCCCCGGGGAAAAACTGCTATATATAGCCATTTTACCCCCCTCGAATGAATTCCGGAATGGTATTTAATCCATGTTGTAAAAAAGCACGAAAATAATCCTCCCATTCCAAACACAGCATAACTAGGGAGAAGATTTGAAATAAGATTTTGGCTTTGACACTGACCTTGAGATTTGACAGTCCTGCAGACTGGCAAGCTCATATCTAGATAAAGAGTCCGACAGACACACAGCGACAGACAGACAGACAGACAGACAGACAGACAGACAGACAGACAGACAGACAGACAGACAGACAGACAGAAAACACAAAGACAGACAAACAGGAAGACGAACAAATACAAAGACAAAGATATATAGAGAGTCACAAAGACAGACACAGACATACATAAGAGAATCTCACAGACAGACAGACAGACAGACAGACAGACAGACACACACACACAAACAGATTTACTCACTCGTAGACAGACATGAATAAGATAAATACACATGACAATGATTTTCAGTATCATCTCCATTTTCCACAGCATTTCAGAAGAAAACTCATTGACAGAAGAAAGACAGACTCAGGGATAGACAGACACCTAGACAGAAAAAACCCAGACTGACTCAAACATTCACCCTCATATATATACTAACACGCAAAAAGATAAATACATGAAGAAAGATACAGACAGAAAAACTTCCAGATGCATGCAAAGACAGACACACACAGAACGATATACAGACACAAAGAAAGATATACAGAGGCACTTACCCACAGACAGATAGACAGACACTAATAAACACACACAGATAGACAGATACACCTAGCCAGACAGACGCATAGAGAGACAGATTGGCAAACAGACTTACACAAAGACAGACACGACAGACATACAAACAGTCAAACATACACAAATCACAGTTGCACTCTCAGACAGACAGGCAGGCAGGCGGACGGACGGAGAGAGACATACAGGGATACAGACAGGTAACTAAACACACGCACAGACAGACAAGAAAGTTTCTTTTATTGATAGAAAGGAAGAAAGGAAAGGACAGACATAAAGACAGGCACAGACAGATAAACAAACAGACAGATACACAAACATGCAGATGATATAAGACAAATTGATTGAGCATTTCGAGTTAGGTCCATATCATAACCATTGATGCAAAATAATAAAAAAGATAAAATCCAAACCAGTCACGGTAGGGGGAAACATCTGCTATGGGGAAAGACTACTATATAGCAGTTTTCCGGGGGGGGGGGGGCTACTATGAGGGAAAGCTACTATGGGGAAAAAACTACTATATAACACCAGCACCGATTGCCATTTGTCCTTTTTGTGTCTCTTACTTTCCTTGTTTACTCTTTGTATTAAAATTGGGAGTTTCGGTGTTTTGCTGTGGATGCTGCAACTGTGTCTTGTTGGAGATCCCCTTCTTTCTGTAGGATCGGTTTTGATTATTGAATATACTCGTATCTTATTATTGTCTTCATTGCTAGACGGTCTCAATCAAATATAGATCTAAAATGTTACAAATGTAACAATTGGTCCTAGTAAAGCAACTTTTATGTTGTCAAGGAATGTGGCTCTATAGAGTGTCAAGCTATTAAAGTCCGAGGGGGGAGGGGGGTTACACACCAATTCCCTTCGCTGTAAGGGTATACTTATTTATTCAGTTCATGTATATATCAGGAAAGACCGGTCAAACGGTCAAAAAGTAAAGTTGAGACGTTATCATAAATCTAGATCAAATATGCAAGTATATAGACATCAATCAGATCTAGTTTTGATCTTGTATAAATGGTAATTTCAAAAGTCGTTTGAACGAGTTTTTATCTTGTTAGAACGACTTTTATAAGTCGTTTGAACGAGTTAAAAAGTCGTTTAAACGACTTTTTATCTCGTTTGAACGACTTTTTATCTTGTTTGAACGACTTTTTATCTTGTTTGAACGACTTTTAAAAGTCGTTTGAACGAGTAAAAAAGTCGTTTGAACGAGTAAAAAAGTCGTTTGAACGACTTTTTTATCTTGTTTGAACGACTTTTTATCTTGTTTGAACGACTTTTTATCTTGTTTGAACGACTTTTAAAAGTCGTTTGAACGAGTTAAAAAGTCGTTTGAACGACTTTTTATCTTGTTTGAACGACTTTTTATCTTGTTTGAACGACTTTTTATCTTGTTTGAACTAGTTACATAAGTCGTTTGAACGAGTTTCGTAAGTCGTTTGAACGAGTTTTAAAAAGTCGTTTGAACGAGTTTTTAACTTGTTTGAACGACTTTTTATCTTGTTAGAACGACTTTTTATCTCGTTTAAACGACTTTTTATCTCGTTTAAACGACTTTTTATCTCGTTTGAACGACTTTTTATCTCGTTTGAACGACTTTTTAACTCGTTTGAACGACTTTTTATCTTGTTAGAACGACTTTTTAATTTTTTTTCTTTCCCAAAAATGGCACTAATAAGCTTTCGTAGTATTCATATTCATTTAATGCATTTTATTAACTTCAAAATTATCTATTTGCATTATCTCAACAATGTATATATGGTACATTATTATGAGAATAACCTATTGTCATTGTCATTGGCTCCACGTGGAATCCAACAACCTGGAATGTTTACCATAATACGTTTACAGATGATTGGCAGTAAAATCCCAAACAAATAAAACAAAACGATCCAAAAAAGAAGAAGAAAAAAAAAAGAAATAGATACAGGATAGAATAGGTAAATGAATCAATATATACATGTACATGTAAATATATCTCTTTTTTCATTCTTCCTAATTTCGAATACATATCAATGTTAAACGTCTTCAAATTCAATAATCAAATAAATTTGATTTTTCTATACATCCGTCATTCCAGAACACGGAACAGTATTCCATTACAGCAAACACTCTCTTTCCGTCCTTACTATGTGGAATGTTTTATCGAAACATTGCCTGAAAAACAGGAAAAAACATATGTTTGTGAAACACGAATGCCCCCGTCGGCATCTTTGCCAGTAAAAATTGTAAAATGGTCAAACTCCAAGGTCAAGGTCACAAGGCTAAAAACTTGGTATCCATAGAAAGGTCTTTTCACAAGGAATACACATGTAAAATATTAAAGCCCTATCCCTTACCATTCAAAAGCTATGTCCAAGGTTAAAGTTTTTGCGGACAAACAAACAAACAGACAGACAGACAAACAAACAGGACAAAAACAATATGCCCCCGAATCGTCGTGGGGGAGGGCATAAACATGATCAAGCAACCATCATTTGATTGAATTCAGATGAAAAAAATATTGCCCCCCCCCCCCAACCAAAACAAAACAAAAATAAAATTGTTGCTCCCTAAAAATTACTGAGTATACTTTTTATACAAGTATTATCTTTTACAAAAAGCTGGCCGTCAGTTAGCTGACTTTATAAGTTGTAAATTCCAGTAAGAAAATAATCGGAAATTACAAGACCAGTCGCACATTTCCGTGCTTTTGCGTTTCGCTTTTTTTTGTGTTAAAAATTGTCTAAAAGGGGGGAAGGGACTACTTTTTTGATAGGCTAGTTTAGAACGACGAAAAAAAAAAATTACTTCGAAATTTCTGTTCAGAACATTTATTTTCAACCTGTAACAATTAATCACAAGCAAAAAAAAAAAAACAAAAACAAAAACAAAAACAAAAACAAAAACGAAAGAAAAAAAAAAAAAAACAATACTATTAGTTACACGGTTAGTTAGTGACCTGATACGGAAAAATATATGGTGTGAAAAGAAAACCCGTATCGGAATCGGCTTTCGCCTCGCCCGATACGGGTTTTCTTTTCACACCATGTATTTATCCGTATCAGGTCACTAACTAACCGTGTAACGAATTTATCACGTCGAAGACCTCTAACTGTATGTGTGGGGGTCTCTGTATCATACAATTCACGACGTCATAATAAACTACTCACCCGATACGGATTTATACCCGATACGGCTTTTTTCACGGCGTCATGTGACCATGATCTGACCAATCAGATTCCAACATTTTTGTCTGAGGCGTGATAAATATAGGATCTCAAATGAATTTTCATTTCATACGATGTGTTATGAAACGAGTTGTGAGTTTTATATTCCCGAGCCTTGGCGAGGGGATATTATTAGTTATACAGTGTTTTACAGGGGGGATACAGAAATATATTGGGTCGATGAAAAAAGTTGTATTGGGCGAGGCGAAGCCGAGCCCAATACAACTTTTTTCATCGACCCAATATATTTTTGTATCCCCCCTGTAAAACACTGTATAACGAATTTATCCCACCGATGGCTTTTGGCTTGTGTATGTAACGTCAACATATTTCAAAGCATTTCGGTGCATGACGTCAATATCGTAAAGCGTCTTAGTGGAAACAGGATATTAAAATAATATCATGTCAGTAAAATAATACAACATAATATTCGGTTCATCTCGACCAATCAGATTGGAAGAAATTTGCCAGAGGTGGGATAAAAAACGCACAACGAGTTTCATAATACATCGAGTTTCATAATACATCGTATGAAATGAAAATTCATTTGAGATTCTTTTTATCACATGATATTGCCAAAAAATGTGTATTTCTAACATGAAATCAACGTTTCCGAGAACTACTGAGGCGAATCACGCCGTGATCTAGAAGTCGTCTGCTACGCCATGAGAAGTAGTATCCCCATCGTATAGATATTCTGTGCGTAAGAGAAAAGTATTTCAATTTGGAATAGTATTTTAATGCAAAAATTAATTCAACAACAACAATTTTAATCATTGATATTGACTCCGGGTCTGAATTTAACAGTTGACCGATATTTGAAAGGTCACATTTGTCAAGGTTTGTGTGATTAGGTTCCAAACTTACCCAATCGCATTTAAGCAGAGTAATATGTAACGTGTTATCATATCATATATTTATGAAATGGCTTTATGAAACTGCATAACGGGTGTATCATGTGATAAAAGAATATATGCACACACACCCTGGTTATGTCAACTTAATATGCCATCAATTATTTTATTTTGGTTTTGTTGCTAGTTAAGTAAGCTAAAATTTGTTTAAGTGAAAGCAAGCGAAGTGAGCCAACAATTTTTTGGATTTTGAACACATATGTGGGCCAGGATATTTATTTCTGCAACAAAGAGGGTCAGATGATTAATTTTCAACATTTTCTTGGTCAGAATATTTATTTCCAAAAGTCCCCTTTGTAGCAAGCGTCAAATCGCGTCAACGTCGCGTGTAACATATCTTTTTCCATAGTTGCATGCATCTTCTTTTTAGAATAGAACACGTTCTATTCTTGCGATAAGTTGCATGCAACTTTTAGCGTCAGCCAATCAAAATACCAGGTATTCTTGGTAATTACAACCCTTATTTAGCGAATCTTGGTCAAAAGAACCATATATTGATAATAAAATGACAACTTTTATATGAGAGGATCACAGTATGCTACACTCCCAGGCCTTTGGTCAGGGTGGTGATTTCAGCTCTCTCGTCGTCCTTGAAGTAGAAATGAAAATTGTAAATACGTACACGCCGTATTATCTCTTGATAACAGTTTCCATTGCTAGAATTTAGGCAGAAAAAGTATAGATAGAAAAAAATATGTGAAAGTTGCACTGTGTACAAATGTAAGGCACGGTCCATTTGATATTCTGGGGGGGGGGGGGGGGGGGGGCTTGGGGTTTTTTTTTTTTCGAAAAAAATAATTTTGCTCTGAATTTTGATGAAAAAAATAAATTTGCTTATGGTGTGACAGATAAAAATTATCTTGCTCTTACAAATAATCTGAATTTGAAGAATTACAATAAAATTTTGCTAAAATTCTTGAAATTTTTCCGGCTCGCTTCGCTCGCCGCAGTTTTTAGTCTATCAAAAAATTTTTTGCTCGCTTCGCTCGCTATAGTTTTCTATCAATCGTTAATTGCTAATGTCAAAGTTCATATATTTGAAAGATATGAAAAGTGTTAACAATACTTATGTATAACTATTAATACATGTTGCATGTATCCCATAGAGTCTCATGAATTTTATGTTCTTGTAAGCTTAATTGGAGGGAGAACTTCAGTTATTCACCATTTTACAATTCTGCATTTTAAAATTTGTCTAGAAGACCTTCCCTAAAGACCCTCTTATATTCGTGTACCTTATATAAATTTTGCTTATTTAGAATTGTATTGTAGAAATCTTTTATCTCTCTATTACGGAAGCCAGTTCGTGCCATGTTATATCTTTTTACTATCTCGTAGTTACGAGAAACTTTTCTCGTAGTTACGAGAAAACATTCTCGTAATAACGAGAATCGTTTCTCGTAGTTACGAGAAAAAATTCTCGTAATAACGAGAACCTTTTCTCGTAGTTACGAGAAACAATTCTCGTAGTTACGAGAAACTTTTCTCGTAGTTACGAGAAAAAATTCTCGTAGTTACGAGAAACGTTTCTCGTAGTTACGAGAAAATTTTCTCGTAGTTACGAGAAACTTTTCTCGTAATTACGAGAAACTTTTCTCGTAGTTACGGGAAAGAAATCTCGTAGTTACGAGAAAAAGTGCGTTCGAATTTTTTCTCGTAACTACGGGAAAAGTTTCTCGTAACTACGAGAAAAGTTTCTCGTAACTACGAGAAAAGTTTCTCGTAATTACGAGAAAAGTTTCTCGTAACTACGGGAAACGTTTCTCGTAACAACGAGAAACGTTTCTCGTAACAACGAGAAACGTTTCTCGTAACTACGAGAAAGTTTCTCGTAACTACGAGAAAAGTTTCTCGAAACTACGAGAAAAGTTTCTCGTAACTACGAGAAAAGTTTCTCGTAACTACGAGAATTTTTTCTCGTAACTACGAGAATTTTTTCTCGTAACTACGAGAATTTTTTCTCGTAACTACGAGAATTATTTCCCGTAACAACGAGAAAAGTTTCTCGTAACTACGAGAAAAGTTTCTCGTAACTACGAGAACCGTTTCTCGTAACTACGAGATAGTAAAAAAAATATAACATGGCACGAACTGGCTTCCGTACTCTATTTCATAATAATTGAATTGAATTCTTGCATAGAAATAAAGTATATATTAATATTAAGAGTTTTGAGTAAAAGTATAAATAATATCTATTGATAAAACACAAACATTCTTAATATATATGCACATCACTTTGTTAAAAAAAAATTTCCTTGCTCCGACTTTGCACGAAAAAAATAATTTTGCCCCGGTCCGAGGCGAAAAAAATAATCTTGCTCCGACAAAAAACCCAAGGCCCCCCCCCCCCCCCCCGAATATCAAATGGACCGTGCCTAACAGTGTGAGTTGTCTCTGCATGCAACTATAATCGCGTCGTGTAACAAGGCCTTTATCTAAGTAAACCATCTCATCGGATATCTCAAAACAAAACTATGATGGTTAACATTGATATGCGAGAGTTGCCAGGGATGGATCCATTGGCTTTAGACATAAAGAATCAGTACAAAATTCAAAATTTCCATAAAATATTGCGAACTATTCCAAGACGTGTGGATATGCTTATATGAAAATGTATAGGTACAAAGGGATAACAGTTTGATCCCATAGACAACGGACATTTTGTTTTCCAACACTATTGGTGGTGATATACACAGCAAAGCTAGAAAGGGGTTAAAATGTGACAATTTAGTTTTGATGAAATTTCAAGGGAGCGTGTATATGACGAGAGAAAGTAGAACCTGTTAAAACCAATGTAGTTGAGAGATTATCTCTACAGTAACATTTAGTGCTTTTACATGAATTTTGTTCCTTATAGCTAATTCACAATATTACTGATAACAGATAGATAAAAAGCAGGAAAAATCCTTCAATATATTTTACGCTTTAATTTTTCTTTTTCTTCTTCCTTTTTCGTTCCCTAATTGTTCTTTATACAGAGCGCATGCAGCTGGAAAGGTCGCGAAGCCGTTCGCTAAGCAAACTTATAGCTATAGGAAAATTTTAACCTACCATACAAAGAACAATGAATATAGATAAAAGCACCGAGTAATGCTATATTTGCAATTTAATAAATCTCAAAAATTGCATATACTGAAAGCCCCCCCCCCCCCTTTTTTTAACTTTGTCCACCATTTTGAAAAAGTGTACACAGATGTGATACCGGAAACTGACCCGACGGAAAATACGCGATATCTTCCCTTCAGTTTTGTTTTTTTCAAAGCTGCTTCTTTCTTTTATTTCTTTTTGTCAAAATGATACCAACAAAAAAATTATAAATACAGATTAAAAGGCAGACGTTAAAATTAAATAATAAAATACACGAAAAACAGTCATCTTTTTCCGCCTTTCGACTTGGCAGACGACGAATGTCCCATAATTCCTTGCACATATCAAAGATCCATGGAAATGACTCGAGGTGTTCCAGATTGAGATATAGATAAATATGTCATCTTCTCCATTCAGCATTTATTTTTTCTTTCTTTTTTCCTTTTTTTTTCTTTTCTTTCTTTCTTTTTTTCTTTTTTTTTTTTTGCTTTGAATGACTGCATCTGATAAGTTTAATCTGACTTTGGCTTAATTAATAAGTTATAGCGCAGACAAAAGTAAACAAAGGGTAAACGATTTTATTCTAATTAAACATATTGATCCATCGTCGACATCCTCTACAGTCTATATACACTTCACATAAGCGAAAGGGAAATAGTGGAAAAGGACAGATACTAAATGGAGCATGAACTCACAATCTACCTTGACGATGACTAGGCACAAATAGAAAAAACAAAATGTCCAAAGTAGAGCAATGCACGAGTAGATCATATCTTCAACATAAATATTGACAAATTTGATCCACTGATATCCCAAACCACCCTTCTAAACTCAATAAGATAAAAATATTTCTTTCCACAGACGTCCTTAAAGTTTGTCTTATGTGGTACGTCATCCACTCACTACGTCATACTGTCAATTCCAGGTTGAACCCCTTTTTCATTTTTCGGGGGGGTGTCCAGCTAGCCCACCAGGCGGAACTCAACCCGTTGTACTGAAGTAACTGCGCTCTCCTATAGACAACGCCTAGATTCATATTAGTCAAAATGATATCATCAAAGGGAAAAGACACTTGACAAAACAGGAAATATACATGTACCGATTTTTTTCGCTAGGTTAGAAGTAGTACCTTCTTTATGGAAATTATAAGATGTAAAATGAATAAATTAATTTTGTCTTTGTGGTTGCACTTCGAACATTTCATTTAGAATTGAAAACGTCAGCATCGTGTGCCTAGCGTATTCAGACGAAGTGAAGAGTTATACACTTTCAAAAACTGTTCAAAATCACAAAGATGTATGCCATTGAATTAAATCGATACCATTATCACATCTAAAGAAATATTACCCGTGTATCTTCACAATGCATAAATGTATCTTCCTTTATAAGCGATATAAACACAGTTTTGTGTAGATGGTCCGCATCCACCACTACTACTACTTATAATAAGATCTACTCCAGATAATTTCAAAGGATAAACTTTGAAAAGGAAGAAGGTACTCATGTTGTATTAACTTACATTTCATCATCTTTTCCTTTTACATGACAGCCTCTGCCCTTTCGACATGGTGATACCACCAACCATCATGATTATTGTACAAATAAATACTGATATATCTCCAATTGTTTTGTGAAAAAAAATTATCAAATTATAATTTTAAAAGTTTTCAAACATTATACAATATGCTAACCATATTTTTAAATATGATCTGATGTCAAGCTAATATTTTTTTTCAAATATTTGATATTCATTGATAACTATAAACGTTTCAATCTATTCATACAAACTGTCTATCAACTAAACACAGCACCAAATGGGAGTCGCTCTTGCCACGCACGGAGCAGGAAGATTTATTCATAGAAATAAATATGTACAAAGACAACGCGAAGTTGTAAGATCAATTCTCTTTAAATATGGAAGTAAAAAAGACATGTATAAATCTAGTTTAATTAAAGTTATTTCAGTAGAGAACGAGTACTGTACTTTCATACTTCACATGAGTATTTTCTTTTGTGACAATATCTTTTCATTTATACCAGTTTTTTTTACCTTGCGACCTTGACCTTTGACCTTCTTTTGAAAACCTTGCCCATCAAGTTTGACCATAATTACAGGTGAAATAATACTAGTGTTAACGCTGATAAAGATGCCGACAAGGGCAATTGTGTTTCACAAAGACAGTTTATATTTCTATGAAGTAATTAATCTAAAGCGGAAATAATTATTGTGCAAAATGTTCCAGACTTTTGGTATTGAGTCATAAATGTTATTATGTACTTCTTTATTGCCCTCCTTAACCTCGGTCATTTGATACCCAAGAGTGCTTTGCGTTATTCTAAAAGTTTCTAAATCATATCAGAGACATTCCCATCTTAAAAGTCGAAAGGGTAAGTTGCTTTGTTGATTTCAAAATCATTTAATTTCCATTGTCATTTTCAAGAAACGAAGATTCTGATTGGCTGAGAAATATTCTTGATACATCGATCAACACAATTTTTCACGGAAGTCTTTTTATAGCACTATTTTTAGAACTGGGGGTTCCCTCAAACATGAATGAACTCGTTGCTGAAAATACAATTTGTTGATGTTTGCTTATCATTTCAAGGGTACCATTTCTTTTCTACTTACTCAAAAGTTAACAGTGCATGTAGAATTTGCTCAAACTGGTCCTTATTCCAAAGATATAGAGGGACGATTCACTGTTTGAATTATGGCGGCTGCCATAACTTGTTTTGGCAGACGTATAACTGCGAAACCTTCCGACTTGCGAGATATAGTGCGGTGATTGATTGTTTTTAGATCCAAGAAAACAGTCTGTTTTCCACAATTAAATGATAAGAAATGAATTTTATATTTTTTTCTGTTGATGCAGGTATCACCCGAAAAATTGAACAGAAAACTTTTGCATCAACGTGCTACGCGCAGTTTTCTGTCCAATTTTTCGGGTGATACCTGCATCAATAGAAAAAATATAAGATTCATTTCTTAATGCATTTTATCTTAATTTTTTTCAGTTTTCAGAATTTTGAAAATCAAAGAAGGATCTCCGACAAGACCCCATGACGATGACCTCAACGGAAGACACACACATAGGATCCCCGAAAAAAAAGGCCGATATGACTATGGGTCGAACGGGAAAAGGTCCGTTGTGACTGGCAACCAAATCGAGCATAGCCCCATCATAACATGAAACATAAATGACATTGTGCAAAATTGGAGTGAAATCAATGTTCACCTATCGCCAAATTTAGGATGCCATCGGCGATTTATATTAATGCGAATGGTATGATTATTCGGAGAACACGCGCACAACTTATTCGGAAAAACAGAGTCTTCTTTAACACAGTAGTATAAACTAGAAAAATACTCATCGTGAAATGACGACACCCACAGGACAAAAAGATGCAAGGGCCCAATCTGTCTGTCTCAAAAAGTCAGGGGAAAAAAATCAAAAAGCATTATAGATTATACGTCAAAATGTCCGTGTTCTCCTGTTTAAAAGTCCCACAAACCTTCAAATAGGAAAACGGATCTAGTCTTTTTATGAGATTTGAGCAATCTCCGCCATTGATTAGTGCAGCCACGATTGGTAAGTGTGAAATGCCTGAAAATAAAGTGGAAAGTCGCAGTTCCGTATGATCATGATTTACGTTGATTCATGATTACATTTGTACGGTTTTGTAGCAAATCTAGTCAATATCAGATATATTATTGACGCAAAAATGTTATTGCAACAAATGTTCAATTTGGTTAAGTACGAAACCTTCAGTTTACATGCAAAGATAATATCATCAGAGTTAGTGACAGTAGGCACAGTTTACAAACACCACTGGGTTCCATAGATAATAGGCAGAGGTCACCAGCAAGAGCTGGTTCACAATTCTGCAGAAAGCAGTTGTTATAGTAGCTAGCAAACCGTACGACTGAAGGGACAACTGCCCAAGGTTGACGCCATGTAACGTCCAGAGATTCCAGCTGGCAAGTATCTTACAGGAGTTGTTGGGTAGTCGGCTTTATCTGAAGAAGTCAACTTACGTTTTTGATGATCCAAACTGCAATGTTGAAGAAAGAAGTGAGTAAATTGTAGAATTTTCTGTTCAATATCATGTTTAGAGGAATGGTTTCAAGTAAGTTGTTGACATTCAAACGAAATCAAACTGTTATCAATCTATGATATTATCATAAATTATTCTGCAATTAAGGAGTATCTACCTCATAGAATAACTTCGTCCTTTTGTCTTGGGCATACATTTAGGTCATGTTTAGAAATATACTCCTCATACATTCATTATATGGGTTTCCTCTCGTTCGGCTTCAAAATCGATCACAAATGATACTGTAACATTGGTTTTTTGACATGTATATTACGATAGACCATATATTTTCAATATAATAATTTAAATCGCTTGGCTGGTATATCTGCTGGTAGACAATTGATTAGTCTCCAATGGTATTGTTTGCCTAGTTTTACGTACTGTTCTTCTGCAATAACTTGAAATATATTTGTAAATGTCTGGTACTAAATTTGATTAATGAACGTATCGCCCCAATGGCAAAGCTCTGGCTTTTTGGCATACAATTTATGTCATTTCAGGCGAAAGATATCTCTCTGAACAAATAGTCCACAAGCAGAGAAACCAAGCTATTGAAATGATTTATATCTAAATAAATGTCTGAGCGTAATAACAGGAGTGCTCCAACTGAAACAGCCAAATGTATTTCAGTAGCATCCTGTAATTTTAATTATTGAATTTAAATTTGTGCATTTACTTTGCGATTGCGCGGCTCTAAATTGGCTTGTTGTATCATCATTTATGCCTAAGACTGGAACAGAAGAAATGCAAAATTCCAAACCTTGAAATATACGCCAAAGAGCCACCTAGGGAATAGGGACAGACCCATATGCAATCGGGTAGATTCCCTTTACTTTTAGAATAATTTATCGAATTTAGTTCAGAAAATATATATATTTTTTTTTTATTCTTGAACTTTTGGTTTTAGGATCACTGACGAGGGTTCTATACCCGAAACGTGCATGTCTGGTCCATTCTGTAAATTTGACCTGTTTTAATAAATGATGTGATCACTTTAAAGACTTATTACATTCACACCACTTGGTGAGTGTCACTGCTGGTGGACCCAAGGTCCCCGAGGACACATGTAGACAAGTTCCGATTAATATGTTTCATCGTGTTCTTCATATTAAGCATTCAAAATTCACTAATCATTAAATTACACGAAATTGTTTCATAAAAATGTGGGTCCTTACGCATCATATCCCATTCTTCCTTCCACTCTTTAGTAATCTTTTGAGTCTCTATTCCAACCGTTCCTACGGGAATTCTGATTATTTTGTCGTGCCTTCTCGACTTTGGGACTGAATAACTGATAGGTACTTCTTTCATGTTTAAATGATTATGTTTTCACTGTTCGGATACTCAAATGTTTCGCTTTAGGATCACTGACGAGGGTTCTATACCCGACACGTGCATGTCTTGTCCATTCTGGCCTGTTCTGATAAATGATACCATCACTTTGAAGACTTATTATATTCTTTTGCATTACCTGGAAAGGTTTAAGAACTACACACATATATGGACACTATTTTGTCATGTTAGGTGGAGTTATTGTTCTTTTGCTAATCTTTCGTTCTAGTATATTAAGGGGTGTATTTATAGGTATTCATTTAAAATGTATGGTATTGAATGTATATTATGGTAAATGTACATATTTGGAAACTTGAAAAATGTATGTTACTACTTGAGGGTTGTTTTCAGCTTTTGCGCTTCATCAGTGTGTATAGGCAGTAGAGAATGGGAAAAAATAGGTAGCTCTTGCCCGAAGTGCTTTTCATGATTTATTCCATTCCCTAATGCCAGCTCGCTTCGATGAAACGCAAAAGCTAAAACAAAATATTCATATTTATATTTTACGTATCTTGCTTAATTGCAGAGGGAGAAAACCACTTGACGTAACAGTAAACGAACATTCGACGTTTTTGCTTTCTTAGAAGTAGTACCTTCTGTGCGGAAACTTTGTAGAAACATGAACAATTGAGTTTTGTATTTAGGTTGTGTTTTGAAAAGTTTTGATTTGTAAAATAATGTGATTCGTGTCGCAATTATTCAGACCAAGCGGATGGTCAAAAGAAAGGGGGAGGGGCAAAAATTGCCATTTTTCGCCAATTTTTTATTCTTTTTGCTATTTTAAAAACATTGTTTTCTAACTGTTTTTTTTTCTTTCAAATTAGGGTAGATATATTGTTGTTTATTGAAATTGAATCGAAAATAGATATTATCAATAAATATTAGTATTATTTCCCGCCCAAATTACCCACTACTACCAAAATTAGTGGTAAAATGATAAATACCAGATTTCAATATTATAGTTATATAGTATATATAGAACAAACATTTGTAACAACGTTATACTTTTCCATGTACATTCAGAATATAAAAAGGAATGTCCCATATGAGTTTGAAATTGTTACATGCCCTTGCTCTGGGGCTGACAACTGTAGGTATGTTTGTCTCTTGCCGAAAATCTGAATTTGTAATGTGAAGACATAGAGCTCGATTTTCAATCTTGGGTGGGGTTTTCGAGAAATTACATAAAATTGGGGGGGGGGGGGTTGTTTAGTGGAAGTATAATGAATAAGAAAATAGAATTCTTTGAATAAATTGATTGGAGTCAAAAATGGTCACTTTGCCCCAACCCTTTTCACCGAACTTAGAGGGGAAACATTAAAAACTCCCTTTTCCTCAGTTTTAAATATTTAGACCTATAAACGGATCGAAACCATTATCCAAACTCCAGTAAAATTTCGCTGTTTCTTTAGGAAGTAATTGGAATGATGCAAAAGTCGAGTACATCCAGGGGAATAGCATCGTGTGTAACCCACGGGGAAGCTTGTACCAGTTATGTAAGGTACGGGGTTCACTAAATGGGGGAAAAGGTACAATACGCGAAAACGTGATCGATATTTTCGGGACTTATCTCAACATGGCTCAAATCAAGATTAGCTGAATTCGAAATATTTCTCTTATAATGATTCTATAAGATAAATTCACCGTTGACTAATGCCCAAATTCGCTTATTCAAACATGGCATTTTCCTGCAGACAGCAGTGCAGTTTGTCTTGAACTTCGTCTGGTGTGACGCGTCATCGACTTACTACGTCATACACTCCTTAGAAGTGTACAGATGGGTGTATGAATTAGATTGTGTACACATTTTATCACTGAAGGCAGACGGTGTCGGTTGATTATGGTTGAATCTGTGTTTAAGCGATCGATACAACAAGCAATTCATTCGGTATTAATCCGCGTATGCTCTAAAGCCACGTGATAGGCTACTGCGTTCATCGAGAATTGATGTTACACTTTGTTTGGAACCTTCATATCAAGAAAATGTATAGTAAAAAACGTTCCAAAGTACTTTTATTCGAAACTTTGACAAATTTGTCTACAGAATCCTTATATATTTTCATCAGATTGAAAGAAATTCATTTCATTAAACAAATAACTGAATGAATTTTGGAGAAGTACTACTATTCAGCTATTTCAGATTATCCTGTTTCAGCTAACGACTTCAATTAGAACTCCAGGAGAAGAATATTGAATAAGGTTATATATAGTGATGTATGTCATATTGGATTCAATTGCTTCTCGCCCTGTTGTAAGGAGAGCTCTGTTGCGGTAATATAACAGGAAGTTTAAATGGGAAAGTTCTGTAGACTTATTCGTCCGTATCCAAACCTGAGGAAAGCTTTCAGTAAAAACTAAACACGGCAAACTTTAAAGACAATGGTGGATAATTAAACCTTTTTATTATATTCGGAAGATTAACTTTACGAACAAAAGTAGACATTGCATGACATAGAACATGTACTTCAATATTGACAATTCAGTTGATTTCGAAGTCCTGGTAATTCCAAAAGCCATAAAATAAAGCAAATACAGAAATAAACCTTCACATATGCTCTACTTTAATGAAACACATAAAACTTTAATGTCCCTACTCTTCTCATTAGCAGTATGTGTCAATTTTTATCTCAACCGTGCCTGTGTGTTCAGCTGTAAACAGAGCGGCAGCTTAGTCATGTTAGGGATCTCCTCCAGTCAGTGCTGAAGCGTATTCATGTTAGGAACATCTTCCTATCAGTCATGTTAGAGATTTCCTACTATAAGTACTGTAGGGTAGTCATGTTAGGGATCTCCTCCTATCACTGCTGTAGGGTAGTCATTTTAGGGATCTCCTCCTATCAGTGCTGTAGCGTAGTCATGTTAGGGATCTCCTTCTTTCAGTGCTGTAGGGTAGGCATGTTAAGGATCTCCTCCTATCAGTGCTGTAGCGTAGTCATGTTAGGGATCTCCTCCTATCGATGCTGAAGCGTAGTCATTTTAGGGGTTCTTCTCCTTCAGTGCTGTAGCGTAGTCATGTTAGGGATTATTATGCCCTTAATCACCACTTCAGTGTACATGCTCCACGTCAACAATTTGGTAACATCACTGAATGGTAGACTTTGTACAATGTACAACATCTACTTCCTAAGTAGGTTCGCACTAATTACTTCTTGTTCTGACGAGTAGACTTCACTTAATACAATGGTAGCAACATATCTGTTGAGGAATGAAAGTACAAGTACCTACTTATATCTCTTCATTATTACTCTCACATGGACAATCCCTGAGCTTCTTTAGAAGTGGCTGTATATCCTGCTATTCATACATTTAGTGATGACAAAGAATAGTTTCAATTCTACTGTCGAAGAGAGCTGATTTCTGTTCGTAGAGATTTCAGATTCAGTACAGAACTCATGCATGTTCGGATGATAAATTGTCACCAGTGGCGGGAGAAAAGGGATCGCAGGTACTGACTGGTCATCCTTAGATAGCACTGAATGCCTGTCATTCCCACTCGCGACTGTGTGCGCTGCGATGGCTGTGACAGAAGACGATGGCCACTTGCCTTGACAGGCCAGTCACGGCCGCTAGAGTCCGGGGGAAAAGGGAAGTCTTAAGAGTTTGGATGGACGTCTAAAGTGGTCTTATCAGGGCTTAAAAAAGGAAATGAGATACAAAAGATTAAATAAAGCTCGAGAAAGCCGCGGAGAGGAGAAGAACTGTATATTTTAATCGTGGGGCTGTCCACGCCCGCGCGCCCAATGGAAAGAAGGTCAAATTAGGAGAAAAGGATAGGCTTTAATAGAAAGAAAAAGTATGCAGGCTAATCCTGCACTTACACACGTCGCTGCACTCTAGTAGGTTTGTCTGCTTTTGTCCTGTAGATTTACTGGCGTTCCTTTGGTCTGCTAGATCGGGTACTGAAAAGAGACTACATGGGTAACATTTAATTGCAGGTTGAGATGGTAATGCCTACCGATGGTAACTCGTATCTCTGGTGGATACCATTACCTATGCTCTGCCAGCTGTTACCCAGGACCAACTCTGTTGTATCTTTCATTCGTAGGTCCTTCCTGTAACATCATTAGAAGCCAAACATTTATAAGACACCTATGATAAAAAAATCGGTACAAAACAAAAGGCCAAAGTGGGACACAAGCTCATTTACACATGTTTTATGCCCTTTTACTCTAGAAAGGACAGTGTAGAAGGAAGATAAAGTTTTTGGTTTGTAAGGGACTATCCTTACTAGGTAGAAGTTGAAAAGTACCTCAACGTCTTAAATGGATCAAAGTGCTACCTTCAGGAGTAGCCTGATACGGGACAAGAATAAGTTTTAAGATAAGATGCCACAAAAAGATACACTCAAAAATTGAAATGATTTGCAAAAAATAGAATTTTATTTTGAATATTTTAAGTTTATTTATTTGGGGACAGATGATAGATCAAAGAAAGAGTTTTCGTGTTTTTACGGATAGTTAGATATGTATAAATAGAACACATAAAACAAAGATACACGTAGATAGCTCCTTGGAACTTAAATTTTATTGACTAGAAAAACATTACCCGGGGATATACCGGTAGCAGCCCTCGCATGATGTTGAAATTCTTTTCACCTAATAGAGTCTTCACTAGAACTCTACACTAGATACTTAAGAAGTTTTAGTAATTGGGGGGGGGGTTAAGTCATATGTTTTCGGGGTGCGTTCAAACCCATACTAGCCCCACGAGTAACATTGGAACGGTTGCGAACATCGGAATGAATAACATTCCGATGTGAGACTCTTAATCCAATTATGTATCGAAAAAAGTGACTTTTGTTAAACAAAAACTAGTCTATATGATTGAAATATTTGAAATACAACAGACACAAGTTTATATTATATAAAAAGATCTTTCATTCGACAAAACTGACTTTCGTCGTCACAAAATATTCAATTCAATACAGACTCAACTCTGAACGACGAAGTTCAATTTTGTTTAACATTATTCAATTTTGTATCACCAGATCCAATTTTGTATATATCGATACGTTTTATAAGGAAACAAGGACCTGAGTAAAATTATCTTTTTGTAGTATTTTAGACGATGTGTTGTCCATCAATAATTCAAAATTCGCGGATTACCTGAGCAGTATCTATCCTTCGGAGCTTGAAGTCAAAGAAACTACAGAGACAAATAATTCAGCATCCTATTTGGACATAATGTTGTCCTACGACACTGATAGTCACATGAACACCTCACTCTATGACAAACGTGACGACTTCAATTTCAGCATTACAAACTTTCCTTTTCTGAGTAGCAACATCCCTTCATCGCCAGCTTATGGCGTGTTCATATCTCAGTTGATACGCTATGCCAGAGCAAGTACCAAAAACACGGATTTTGTTCTGAGAGCTAGGCGTCTTTCAGATAAGCTTCTCAGTCAGGGATATGTTTGTGACCGACTAACATCGTCACTGAGGAAGTTCTACGGTCGATATGGGAAACTCGTCATACACTATAATGTCCCACTATCCAGAATGGTGGATGATATTCTGTCATAGACCATTTGAACCATCCAACCAAAGATTGTACTCTATATCTTCCAAAATGGAAGTAACCGGATGTGACAGTTCTACCGAATTGAAGCGACGGGTGTTGCATGCAAGCAGGAGATGCTTACTCTTCCTGGGCACCTGGTCTCACTCTCATATCGGGAATTCGCTTCTTTTCATATGGTGGAGGTTTTTGTTTTTGTTTGCTTTGGTTCCTGTTTTATCCTGATTTTGTATGCCTTCGGTTTCTGATTTTCTGAATTATCGATTTTGTACTGTAGACAGGGATATGGTCATTTGGATATTTGTCATTTTGAAGGAGAATGGACTTAAACTAAATTACCATAACAATTTATTGATTGGCTTGAAGTATCGACAGGAAATGTATTATATGAAAAGTGCCGCGAAATATGGTCATTGTTTCGATATTTAGGTCCTGACTAACCATATTTGTCTGAAATTCCCTATTGTTCATATTTGCCATTTTATATGTTATTTTTCGAAGTACTAAGTAGATATCTTAAATTAATAACCTTTTAAGTTATCGGGATTGACCATCCCATCCCCTCTTTAAACTTTCAGATGCTATATGTGATATAAGAAAATATTTCCTTTACGTTATGTCATAATGAAATATCACTAACCGATTTCCGAAGTCATGAATATGTCTCAAGTATATTTTGCTCATGTTTTTTTTAATCAGTTGCTGAATTTCAAACTGTTGAAATAATTCTAAAATGAATAAATCAAGCACTTTTAATGATAATGATGTGGACTTGTGATTTGTCCTTCAAAATGAATTCATGATGAATAAATAATGATCAATAATAGCATATGTACTTGATATCAACTAGAATATATCATTATAGAATATTTAATTGTCTATAGTTATATTGGTATATATTGTGCACAATATACAACTGTGATAACAGAAATACCCGCGGGGATATAAAAATCTTCAATTCAATAGCATCATTTTAGAACAGATGCAGCATGGACCAGACATGCATGATTCGGGTACATAACCTCGTCAGTGATCCTCAGTGCAAATGTTATATGGCCAAAAAGTGTGAAAGTTATTATGTCCAAAGATGTACCGAAAGACGCAGTAGGGTGTTCTAATTGCATCGAATAAGACAAAAACATACTGCGCTTGTTTTTTTTTTAATGTTGGCGTGCTTCTAAGTTACTTTCAGGCGACTCGGTATAAATTGTAGACTGTAACATTTATATCATTTTGATGTCTTATATCTTATGTCTTATTTGAAAACCTCTATCTTGACCTCTTGATGATTGAAAATATCGTCAATGAAAGCTCTATCATTTTCATGAATAATTTTCAATTGATCCTAACTTAAATGGTCAAGATACTTTAATTATCAAGTGAATGGTGATAATATTTCCAAAAAAATGGCAGCCATCTTGAAAACAGCGGTAATTTTGATTTCTCGAGGTGGGTCCATAGATAATATTGTAAAGAATGGTCCAAAGAACAATTGTGCCAAGTTTCATGCTTTCCTGAAAATTTGCACAATTCATCCATTTATTTGCACGAATCAGCTGGACTAGTAGCACAAAATTCAATTTTGTTTCTTAGTATTCTAATCAGTAGACACAACTAAATTTAATATGCAATGACGAATATGGATAATGACGATATCCCAATACATAGTACAATATCGATAATTCAGAAAATCATAAACCGAAGACATTCAAAATAAGGATAAACAAGAACCAAAGTAAACAAAGAAAAACCTCCACCATATGAAAAGAAGCAAACTCCCAATATGGGAGTGAGACCAGGTGCCCAGTAGCTTGCATGCAACATCCGTCACTTCAATTCGATAGAATTGTCACATCCGATTACTTCCATTTGAAAGATACAAGTTTTTTCGGTGGTTGGATGGTTCAAATGGTCTAAGACAGAATATAATCTACCAATGTTCAGAACTTTGCTTATGAGAAATAATGTGATACTAGTTTCAATTTTGTACCATTTCTGAATGTAATGCTCCATTCGGCGTCCAGGGCGCCAAATAAGGCATTTCAATTCTGTATTCACTTTTCACTTTTGTTGAATAAAATTGAGTTGTGTCAGGACAGAATTGAGTTTTGTCAGGACAGAATTGACGGAAGATGTGCAGAGTAACCCTCCCCCTTCCATGAAAGAAATTGGTTATTTGGTACCTAATTTTTTAAAGCTATTACTTGTTACATCATTATAATAGGTAAAATCCGCAATCCGGAAACTGAAAAACGGTTTTGTGGCCGATTAACCTCGTAACTGAGGAAGTTCTACGGTCGATATGGGGAACGTATCATACATTATGATGTTCCACTCTCCAGAATGGTGGACGATATTCTGTCTAAGACCATTTGAACCATTCAACCACCGAATATATTTGTATCTTCCGAAATGGAAGTAACTGGGTGTGACAATTCTACCGAATTTAAGTGACGAGCAGGAGATGCTGACTCTTCCTGGGCAACTGGTCTCACTTCCATGTTAAACGTCTTTCAATTCAATAGCATCATTTAAAACCTGATAAATTTACAGCATGGTGGGAGTTCGCTTCTTTTCATATGGTGGATGTTTTTTGTTTTTTGTTTTTTTTTTTTTTGCTTCGGTCCTTGTTTTATCCTGGTTTTGTATGCCTTCGGTTTATGATTTTATGAATTATCGATTTTGTACTATTGGGATATGGTCATTATCCATATTTGTCATTTCATTGAAACATATGTAGCTTTCATGAGCGATATACAATGTACGCACATTGTAGGACAACTCCCACGTTTATTTCCTCCTTTGATCAGATTGTTCCGTGACATTAAAAGGACAAATTGGCAAATTTAATATTTTTACGACTCTTAAAACAAATTCAAGAATTGTCATAGATTATTTTACCAAAAGTTTATTATGCTTCTGTACCTTTTCATGTCAAAATTGGATAAGAGAAATTAAGCTTGGTGTTGTTTTATTAATATGATCGGTAAAATCCGCATTCGGAAACTGAAAAATTCTTTCATTTCGTACTTATTAATTTATCGCATATGAAGATACCAAGGGCGAAACACACACAGTGTAGAAACAAAAACTTTCTCGTGTATTTCCTTTTACAGTGGAAAACACTCTGATTTTTACGGTGGCCGTAAAGGGCCGTGTTCAAAATAAAATCATTTATTATTTCCAGGGAACGAAATCATATTTCATTGGAACGAAATAATATTTTATCTTTCACACGGCCCTTTACGGCCACCGTAGATGTTCCATAATATTAAAAGGAAAAATAAATGTCAATTTTAATCTACTTTACGGCAAGCCTCGTCGTGGACTGCAAATCTTTGATTTTCGGGATGGAATTATCCTGTCCTTGTACAGAGGGGTGATGTATTCCATTAGATCTGCTAGTTAACCTCTGGAATCTGATAGTGTGATGAAATATTTTTACGTCAAGGACAAACTCACAAACAACTATTTATGCCTTTATCATTACGTGATGAGAGCAAATTAAACAAAAAGCTCCCAGTCTAATGATTTTTTTTTTTGTTAAGGGCTGATATTTAATCTTTTGTTTTTTTGTACAGACATTATTGTAACCGAAGTTAGGGACGATTGATTTAAAGCGGAAGCTAATTGCACAAAAGTTTCCTGCTTTGGATTAACATTATTGAACCTGAAATAGAAATCGGTCAAAGTTCTGTTTCGTTTCTTCTTTACGTCCTATGTAAATGGTTTCAAGTCTTATAACTTTAGAAGAATTCTTCATCAATTTCCGAATAAAACCAAATATCAAAGGCAAAGTGGTAAGTATATCTTGACTTATATGACATACCTTATTTATCATTTTAAATAACTTGGTCTTTAACCGTACGATTTTGAAATACATCCAAGTCTTGAATCAAAACATTTACAAAAAAAAAAATTGTTTCAGTTGTATCATTGAGGGGTTTATTTGGATATAAGTTACATCAGATTATCAATAATGCAACGGATTAAGAATTAGATAAATCTTTTTCAATTCTATTTGTTGTATATTTTTCTTGTGGATTAGTTTCGCTTTTGAAAAAATGTAAATAATGATCATGATAGACAGAAAAATATAAGATTTTAACGTTGAAGTTGTTAAATTTTCCTTCCCGTTAGTTTATGTGTAGTATTTATGTTTGATGGTTAGATGTCGTATTTGGTCTTTCTTGCTGATCATGTCTACTCTGTGTGTGTCGGTGTTCTGTTGATGGTGCTGCAACAGGGTCTTGTTGGAGATTCCCTCCTTTCTTAAGAAGTCTCTCATCTAATATGCATTCATAAACCCCCAAACCCCTTTCACTCGAGGGTTAAAATTAAGCACGAAAGTTTTATTCTGTTAAATCTTGAAAAAAGGGTATTTTTAACCAAGTCACGATAATTGATCGACACCTACATGCACAACTCTTTTCAGAATTTAAATACACACGTTTCTTTACAGTCATGTTCAATAAGTTTATGAAAAGACAGTTTACACACTGAGCCAACATAATCAACGAATCAATGCAGTATTGTTATTTAATAAGGAATGAGTAATATTTTGATTATTGTAGGATTGGTCTATATTAAGCAGAAAAGAAAATATAGGTAAGTAAGTAAAATTATGAATCAAACATATGTTATTTTGGTAAGTAAGAACAAGGCATCATTAATTTAGATCTCTTTTCATTTATACGAAATTTTCTCTCTTATTTTCTTTGTGATGGTAGCCTGCATAATATGATGACACACTCGATATGAGAGAATATGTAAAATTTTTGCAGTAATAAAATCATATGCTGTCAAAGATAAAGAAAATCTTAACAACCTCTAATCACAAAATTAGTACCTCCTTGAAACATACGGGTTCGAAGTATGGTACATTGTGAACATGTTTGACAGCAAGTAATATGGATGAAACAAATAAGCAAGGATTCAATTGATCCATCGACATTCTGTCGGCTTGTCGTCGCGCGTTCTAACAACCCGTTAAACCCTGACTCATTCATGTGGAGAAAGCAATCAAGGATATATCCGAAATTAAATGAAAGGGTTTCATTAACGTTCCCATGAATCCTCAGTGATAAGAATAACATAGTTTTTATGCCATACCTGAGTGTAATATTCCTCTCATGAATTTATCTTTTATTGGATTTTTAGATTCATACGGTTGTTGTATGGAGCAATGGTCAGAACAAAATGCTTCATAAACAAGTTTTTGATGACACTTGTTGATTTGCTTTTTAAGTGAGGCATTTCACTCTGATACTTATCCACAACCATCCGATGTAAACAGTTTAAAAAAGAGCCGATACGTGAACTTTTGTCACGTGATACATTCGATTATAGTTTGGCGAGCGTGTGTGTTTACCGAGAATATGAGCGATACTTGTTCGGCGAATACAACAGTTTAGATTTTGAAGTTCAAACTGAAACGACATTGAAATTCTCATACAATGGAATACTCTAGAAGTTTCAAATGAAATAAAGATTCATTTTTATTTCTGTGCATACCAATATAATGGTATACGAATCAATCCTTCACGTTTCTGAACTTTAACTCGGCGTTCCTCGCTATGGTTATTTTCTCATTGTATAACACATGTTGCCTTATCGAACGCAACCCTAGAGACAGAATTATACACAGACTGTTTAAAAGAAAGAAATCAACGTGCACATTTAGCTAAATTTGAACTGTAATTTTGAATGTGATTTATAACATTTTGCCTTTACTATTTCAGATTTCAACAATAATTTAGTATATCCGTTATATCCTGCAAGTTTGACTTATGCCATCTTTCAGTACAGAGCAACTGGAAATAAACGAAGATGCCATTCGAGCACTCGTACCGGCCTACATCTATATGACATTCATTATGTCCATGGGAATACTTGGAAATGTGTATGTTATTTATTTCTATGGGATTAAACAAAAGACGTCACCGCACATACTGTTCATTGTGGTCTTAGCGATATTTGACTTATTTACATGTGCAGTTGCCATGCCGTTAGAATTGGTCGATTTGGTGAGATTTTACACATACGAGAGCACAGAGCTATGCAAGATTACCCGACTTTGTACCCATTTTGGACCATAGCGTCCGCTTTTACTTTGTTAGTGATAGCTGTGGACAGATACAGAATGGTGTGTGAACCACTCAAACTACAAATATCCTCAAAACTTTCCAAAATTCTGCTTCTATTAGCAGCAGTTTTCGGTATAGTTGTGTCCGTGCCGGCGTCCGTTTTCTATCAAGTTGTCGAGGCAAACCTGACTGAACCGTCTGGACTCTCAGCGTATGACTGTACAACAATCAGGGATGAGGACTATAGGGTGGCCATTACAGTATATAACATTATTCTCTTCTTCCTATTTATTGGATCAATCGTAGTCCTTTTTGTTCTCTATTTATTAGTTGCCAGACAATTATTCAAATTGAAGAAAGAAAACTTGAGTAGCACATCTCATAATGTCAAAGTCAAGAAATTCACAGCTATTATGATTTCTGTCACCACTGCTTACGTTGTCAGTTTTCTTCCCTATCTAATACTTGTGACATGGAGAACTCTTTCCAAAGAATACGAACCAAACTTATTGTCAAAAGCAGAGTTAGTCTTATATCAAATTGCATTGAGATCGTACTTTTTGAGCAGTGCTGTGAATCCGATAATCTACGGATTCTTTAATGCCGAATTTAGAACACTTGTTTTCTCATTAATTTGTTTCTGTTGTAGACGTAAAAGCGTTTTAGGTTTTCAATCATCGAATTCAAATAATGATAACAATGACCAAAAGTAGTTTTCAACATGTTATGTTATATGTTAATTTATTATAATGTTATATGTTAACAACCTCAACAATATCATTATTTATATGTTAACAACCTGGTGGTGTTGGAGATCCCCTCCTTTGTTTAATGTTTTTAAAATTTGTTTCTTACAGCTGTAAGTTTTATACATGTTTTAAAACCACCTCCATAATATGATCAAACTAGTTGTATGAACAACTTTTCGTTATTTTAATGTCCATATTTTTAAAGCTTGTATGAAGCATGATTAACAAATAAATGATTAAATTCCTATTTTTTAAATCTTGAAAAATATATAAATATAAATAAGTATTAAAGTTAATAGTGAGAAGAAATTAGAAAAAAAATATTTTGAGATGTCAAAATATAATTATAGCGTTGTCTTGTGACTCTACTCCTTATGTGTTAAAGGTCTTCCATTTCAGTAGCATCATTTAAGAACAGAAAAAATTGCAGCATGGACGAAATGCACGACAATTTCAGCAAACTTTTGATCAGAAAAAGGTGTATTCATTCGATGACTCACGAAGAATCCTGAAAGCAAATATCTTAAACGATGCTATTGATTTGAAGACGTTTAACATTTGTACCACTTGGTGAGTGTCACTGCTGGTGGACCAGGAGTCCCCGAGGGCACTTGTAACCAATGACAAATATGGATAATGACCATATCCCTGTATACAGCACAAAATCGATAATTCAGAAAATCAGAAACCGAAGGCATACAAAATCAGGATAAAACAATAACCAAAGCAAACAAACAAAAACCTCCACCATATGAAAAGAAGCGAACTCCAGATATGGGTGTGAGACCAGGTGCCCAGGAAGAGTAAGCATCTCCTGCTTGCATGCAACACCCGCCGCTTCAATTCGGTAGAACTGTCACATCTGGTTACTTCCATTTCGGAAGACATAGAGTACAATCTTTGGTTGGATGGTTCAAAAGGTCTATGATAGAATATCATCCACCATTCTGGAGAGTGGGACATCATAGTGTATGACGAGTTCCCCATATCGACCGTAGAACTTCCTCAGTGACGATGTTAGTCGGTCACAAACATATCCCTGACTGAGAAGCTTATCTGAAAGGCGTCTAGCTCTCAGAACAAAATCCGTATATTTTGTACTTGCTCTGACATAGCGTATCAATTGAGATATGAACACGCCATAAGCTGGCGATGAAGGGATGTTGCTACTCAGAAAAGGAAAGTTTGTAATGCTGAAATTGAAGTCGTCACGTTTGTCATAGAGTGACGTGTTCATGTGACCATCAGCGTCGTAGGACAACATTATGTCCAAATAGGATGCTGAATTATTCGTCCCTGTAGTTTCATTGACTTCAAACTCTGAAGGATAGATACTCCTCATGCAATCCGTGAATTTTAGATTATTGATGGACAACACATCGTCAATGTATCTGTAAGTGAAGTTAAAGTCAGAAGCTAAGTATCTTTTCCGATCAGAGACCAAAGATTGAATGAATTCAGCTTCGCACGAGTAAAGGAAAATGTCGACAAGGAGTGGGGCACAATTGGTCCCAATTGGAATTCCAACAATTTGCTGGATGACCTTTCCTCCAAACACCACAAAAATGTTGTCGATCAAAAAGTTTAACATCTGAATAATATCTGTTTCAGTGTACTTATTTTTAGAATCGGACTTTTCTTTTACAAAGTAGGTTTTGTCATAGTTCACAACAATAAATTTGTATTTGCGATTGCCGTTCTTACTTGTAAACGCATTACTTATCATTTTTGCGAGTCTTTCTTTCAATTTAGAATGTGAAATTGTAGTGTAAAGTGTCGAAAAATCAAAGGTTTTGATCGAATGGACTCTACTAAAATGAGTGGATTTCAGATGTTCTAAAAGTTCCTTCAAATTCTTTAAAATCCACATCTGGTTGATACCACTGCGAGAATATACCGTCGAACAATATTTTTGAAGCCCAGATTTGATTTCAGATAAAACTTTGGTGAGTAAGATCGATACAGATTTGGTAGAACATTTTGAGGAACCATTGCATACGAAAGCGGATGTTTCTAAGCATTTATTTATCCATTTTTATCCTCCTACTTGAGAATAATTCGGAGAAATCTCGAAACAAGACGGATATCTAAGTTGTGTTGTACATTTGTTTCTAGACTTGTTTAACCATGTTTCCGTGATATTTTGGGAGTACAGGTACATATATTATCCAAACTGAACATCAAATAATGTCGGTTTCAAAAAAATATAACTCAGTTGAATATGACTTCCCCGCGAGGGGTTTGACAGTAAGTGTTTTGAATATACTTCCCTGACATTGTCGCCATAGCACTTTCTATATAGACATTACGTCAGACAGTGCATAAATTTTATATAATTTCATTGCCATGCTTCATTAACATCGACGGCGGGTGCGGCTAGCCAACAGGGGATGCTTACTCCTCCCGGGCACCTGGTCCCACCTCTAGCTTACTAGGGGTCCGTCGATGTTTAATTTCGTGCTCTATTGTGAGTGCTGTTGAGATTATCGTCAGGATCTTCTTTAACTCATTTGTGTCACACTTATGCCCTTTGCCGTGTGGAGCTCGTAAAAAAGTTCCCCGCGAGGGGTTTGACAGTAAGTGTTTTGAATATACTTCCCTGACATTGTCGCCATAGCACTTTCTATATAGACATTACGTCAGACAGTGCATAAATTTTATATAATTTCATTGCCATGCTTCATTAACATCGACGGCGGGTGCGGCTAGCCAACAGGGGATGCTTACTCCTCCCGGGCACCTGGTCCCACCTCTAGCTTACTAGGGGTCCGTCGATGTTTAATTTCGTGCTCTATTGTGAGTGCTGTTGAGATTATCGTCAGGATCTTCTTTAACTCATTCTTATCGCGGTACAAAGAAAAAACATTCAACACCATACCCTTGCCTTCTTCTGGACTTTGACACTGAATTACTGATTGGTACTTGTTCGATGTACATTTATTCAGCGCCTATTCGTCTGTAGATACTACTCTTACAGAGACAATTCGTAGAGAAATGTTACCACAATAATCCCAACAATAATCACAACACATTCCGATAAGTTCAACATTTAGGGATGTTCTTTGCTTTAACAATACAAATACCCAATTAATTTTGTGTTTGTTTTGCTGAGGTAAAGAAGAGTCCTTTATTTTGTACGTACATACATTACTGGAGGTTTAAAGGTAGTAAATATTCATTCGGTGAATTTCCTTTAATGTCTTATGGGGACGGGTTGTCCTTATTGGGCCTCCATAACTCAGTGAAAAAAATGTTGATTTGAAAGATAGGTTTCAATTACAATGATAGAGGTTAATAAATTATCTTGCTTTTGATCAAACATAATTTGAGAGTTATCGTTGCTTTTCTCTCCTAAACTTTTGAAGTTAAATCTAACAAATACCTCCCTCCCTTTATTGCACCCTAAATATTTCTATTAGTAGTGAATGAAAGTTAAACATAGAAGCCTAAATCATATTCTAAAAACCATAATCGAAAGTCGGTAAACTCCGTACGGCGGCTTCGCCTAGCATACAAAGTAGACCGCTCATACCGCAACGTCACGGTAACAACCTTACATAGGTGTATAGGTGCAGATGTTATATATACTTTATATATAACATCTGCACCTATTTGGGAGTCCGCTGTCTCGGATGAGCCCATAATCGAAAGACTTGCGAATTCTGGAAAAAAAATACAAAACAGAACTTCACTTCCCAACACGGAAATAAATAGGACAAACAGACAGAGTCAATGACACAAGCCCCACAGAAACACGAAGGACAAACAGACAGAGTCAACGACACAATCCCCACAGAAACACGAAGGATAACTTATCTAATGAACCATCTCCAGTGCAAGTGCGGAAGGTATTGCAGAATGCATTTTAGGTGGCGCTGTTAAAACGCGTCTTGCTAATAATTTCCATATATCACAAAAATTAATAGTAGGAAGGGAGGGGATCTCCAACAAGACCCCGTTGTAAGTAGCGCCACCCTGAATAAATTCGATATGAATCGCTAGTGAAAAAAGATAATTACATACACCCCTTCTCTACAGTACTTTTAATTTCCTTTAAAGTTAAGAGAAGGAGGATGCGATTGTAGATCAATGACATCGAGCTTCTATTTGCAAATATGACCCCCTTCCCTTTTTTTCTTCCTCCGAATCATAACTGTCTGAAAATAGCCGTGAAGTCAAAGAAAAAAGGTAGGGGAAGAAAAACGATCATATTTGCAGGCACTTGATATAACAATCTTTTCCGCGCTTGCGCGGGTTCTTTACAAGTAATGTCTTATGGGGACGGGTTGTCCTTATTGGGCCTCCATAACTCAGTGAAAAAAGTTGATTTGAAAGATAGGTTTCAATTACAATGATAGATATTAATAAATTATTTTGCTTTTGATCAAACAAAATTTGATGGTTATCGTTGCTCTTCTCCCCTAAAATTTTGATTGATGAAGGGGGTGAAGTGAACAGTTAAATCTAAAAAATACCTCCTTCCTATATTGCACCCTAAATATTACTATTTACGCCTAAATAAATTCTGTGTAATTTCCTCGTCGACGGCGTTTTGAATACCTGTCGTTACAGATAGATTATTGTGTCCGTAGCGGTTTGTGAATGTTGTTCATCTAATGTGTCGTTAGACTCGTTACATGTACATTATTGTAAATAAATTCTGTGCAATTTCTTCGTAGATGGCGTTTCTAGTACATTGATTGCAGCGGTGTTAAATCCCGAGTCGCCTCAGTACATTGTACCATTACTTTGCAGAGCATCGTAAGTTACATTTGACATGTATTGTGGTTAGCGACTAAAGAAAGAAAGAATAAAAGAAAGAAACTTGTATAAAAAAAAAAACAACAACAACAACAACCCCCCCCCCCCCCAAAAAAAACCCGATTCATGAGCCCATGTACACACGCACATTTTATAATATAATGTTCTATTAAATTAGTGGATAATGTCTTTATAATAAGTATTTCATTACAAGGTATACAATTTTTTGGGGAGGGGGAGGCGCTCTTATATTTTAGGCTAAGTATAAAAATTGTCAGCTTTCTTTGTAAGAGTTTACTTGGACCCAAATGATTTACTTCAACGTTGTGTTTAAACTGATGTCAAAGATGGTCTTTCACAATAAATAATTGGCTTTCATCAATTATCTTATGTAATTAATAGAAAAGAAACTTTAATATTTACGGGCTCCTTTATTTCCAGAACAAGGAACCCGCATGGCTCCTTTGGAATTTCTATGAATTTCAAGCCCTGACTGTCATCGCATTTTCATGGGAAGATAGACTGCCACACAAATGATCGCGCCTTATATTTTCATTTGTTGTGGGATTTCGAAACCCTTAGATGACAATTCCCGCATAACGGAACCGTTTTATTTTCAGCAACATTAAGACAATGAAGGTCCTCCAATGAATTTACTTTTGCCCATAGTTCATTATATTTCATTTCCTCTTTTTTAATGTCAAGTTCTAAAGGACTTAGATGTGATTTCGAAAACTTTAATTTTTTTTCGCGCCACTTTGAGACTGTCGTGAGGATCTTCTTTATCTCGTTTCACCACTATGTTCAAAGAATAACTATTTGGCAATGAATGGCGACCTCCCAAAGACTTTCACATGCGTGGATTTGGTCCAAATTTTGAATCATGTCTTGCAGCCGATAAAATTTTTGAGAAGGACTTTTCATTTACATCTACCCAGTCGCCTTGATCGTGACGATTCATTGTCTCAGTGGCCATTTTATTTAATGCAGATATTTCACTTCTTAATTTTTTTCACAAAATCTATGGTAACCGTCATTCTGTAAGTCACATATCTTGCATTCCACAGAAACGCGAGTTTCACGTCCAGGAGAAGTACAATGGACTAACGACGTCAGACATGTTGAACATAATGGTTAAAAGTGAATGTTTAGTATGTGTCGGGGTATAAATGTTCTATAAGATTGAGAAGAACCAATATAAACATTGTCATCGCGGATAGGGTCTGTCACAAGCTATAATTATAGGATTAGGAGTACAATGGCGAGGTACTGGATACAGATCCTTATTAATGTAAACATGGTCAATGTCATAAAATCTGTACAGATGTTAGTAGACCTAAAATTATATGTCTCAGGAGTGGATCTAGAAAATTGTACACCTTTAACGAGGAAAGAATGAGAAACGATAGGGAATTAGTTTAGTTTAAACAATAGAAATTATCTTATAAAATGAGCAAATTCAAGATAAACCAACTTGTTGCTATGTACATATATGGTCTATAATATAACTCATTTTGCAACTTCAGAGTCATTTAAAAAAAAATTGGCATCATGATGGGCAGATAAAAATTGTTGGAAAATATCCAACACGTAAAGCTCTTTCAAAAAGCGTGAAAAAGTTATGGGGAACATATGTTACCATGGCAACCAATTTTATTATTTTTATAAAACAGTAATTATTAATCTCAGGAAGTTCAAATTCAATAACAATAAAGATCAAGTAAGCCTCTATCAAAATACAAGAAAAAAGTTTCAAATAATTAATCATTGCTATAGTAATTTGGCCATACATTATAAAAATAAGCATTTTTTGTTGTTTTTTGAAGCCTTTTCCTCGAAAAACAAAATAGGCTTACACAACCTTTTTTTACAAATAGGATAATGCAAAGTCTAACCTTTATTTTAGATTTTAAAAAATTCAGATTACTTAACTTTTGATGTCCGTATCCAAGGACTCAAAGTGGGCCTATTTTACACAATCGTTACCATAGCAACGGGCTATTCACTGAATATATTAAAAAAAATTCTTTCATGTAATGAAAAATCTACTTGAATACATTCATTAATTTTCAACACTTTGAATTAAAATTCAATGATCTTGTAAGAAAGATCTCTAAATATTGTCCAAAATTGCTTTCATTTTTGCGATTTGAGGTCATGTTGCCATAACAACGAACAGAAACTTTGTCTTAATGTGAATGCTTATGTTTTATTTGCATAAACAACTCATAAATGTTAGTAATTTATCATTGAATTTTGAAAAAATGCCCAAAACACTATTTTGATAGGGTACCTGTGTTGTTGCTATGGAAACATATAGATAAGACCATAAACCCAACATTATTATTACTTTATTTGAAAGAGCAATGATAAGGTACTGATAATTCATCAGTGTTTGTTTTAGATTATGCTGCATAAATGATATATGTGACTTCAAAAATGCCCCAAAATGCATTTTTGTCAATATTCAAAGTCCGTTTCCATGGCAACCGGATGTGTTTTAAGAAAATTTTTAACAAATTTTTACTTTTGGGTCAGACTCATCCTTATGTACAAATTTCATCCAAATCTGAGACATGCCGTGCCATGCGTCCTTCATAAAAGTGCAAATGCTTACAGAGAATACCTATTTAAAATACTAATTGTCGTGATAATTCGGTTTAACTTGTATCTGGTTGTTTCATTCATAACGTCTGAAGATTGCAAGGCTACTTTAAAATATCTAGTACGATAGTTACTTTTAATGAAAGTACCTTTATACTATACATTATCATTATTGACACGATAAAATCTCAATTGACTTTTGTTTAAAAATAACTAAAAACATAGCATTTTGTATAACTTTTTTTTAATTTTCGCGAGAGAGAACATATTATATTATAAGAATAATTTTCTGTCAAATGATCTTTGAACTGCTTGTTCCTCATAAACATTGTAAATAGATTTACTTTTATACGTGGTTTCTAAAATTGCAGTTTACTTTCTTTCTTCTGTTTAATTATGAATTTTTATACATCTGAACTGCAAGTCTCTATAAATGAGGACCGTTATGTTTTGCTTCACCGCACACACTGTCCAGGTAAATGGAATCCCTGTCATCTACGAAGAAATTGCACAGAATTTATTTACAATAATCTACCTGTAACGAGTCTAACGACACGTTAGATGAACAACATTCACAAACCGCTATAGACACAATTATGTATCTGTGACGACAGGTATTTAAAACGCCGTCGACGAAGAAATTGCACAGAATTTATTTAGGCTTATGTTCTAATTCGCTCTGCTCAAACGACACATAAAATATTTATCAACAAACAACCAACTCTCATATAGGAGTGAACCTATTGCCAGCTAGTAGCTGCGTTTAATTGAGATAATAAAACAATAAACATGTATCAAAACGCGATTCGTTGAACTCGATTGGCATTCTGGAAAGCATAAAACTGGCACTGTTATACACAAATCATCTGAAAGTAGATTAAAATAATATTTAATCTTCGAGGTTAAAAAGCAACCAGCTACTCTGAAGGCAAAGGCTCGAATGCTTTACCTTACCATACACATATGCATGAAACCTAACCTTCATATTAGCCAATCAAAACTTTTCAACATCACGTGACACATGAAAACTCATTCGAACACTCTCATTTCCCTTCTCTCTATCCATTTCTTCACTCTATCCCATTTCCTATATTCGTATACCAATGTTGATAAATACATTTATGTTCTAATTCGCTCTGCTCAAACGACACATAAAATATTTATCAACAAACAACCAACTCTCATATAGGAGTGAACCTATTGCCAGCTCGAAAAACTAAAAGAACGGGAAAATAGAATGTAGTAAATTATTTATTATAATCCTAAATTCATTGAAACAGATAACAATGAAGAAATGTCTTCTTTTACATAACCATCTTTGGCTCTCTCCGAGCGCCATCGCCCATGTTTTTTGAATAGTCTGTCTGAAACACCCCTATTAGCAGCTGCTGTAGCTCCACCCGAGCGTAATGAGTGCAGACCATACTTAGAAATGTCTAAATCCAGATCATTTAATTTTTCAAGTAAAAGTTCTCTTGCTCTAGTGTAAGATAAATGTTCAGAACTTCTCAATTTGTAATCATTTGATGATTTACAAAATGACAACTGACGAAAAATGAATTCATCACTGCTTAAACTAATTTGTGCACTTGACAAATAATTTTTTAAAAATGTAAAAGCACATGCAGGCGAATTGATTTTTGAAATCAAAACCCAGTTACCCTCTCGATATTGATCGGTTTTACTCTTCTCAATGAATAATGAAACGTATAAATCGTGAAATTCAATATCACAAGCTCTGATATTTATCAGTTCTGAAAATCTAAGAAATCCAGAATATGCCACAAGACACATAGTAATAGAACGCTTGTCGTATAAATTGGCATCCAGGCCATACTTGTTGACCAATTTCAAAAGAATATCAGGAGTAATGGGCTCTTTTTTCACCGTCGGTTTAGAAACCATTCTCTTTGCACCTTCAAGCACGTTCTTGACCAAAAAGGTATCACATGGATTTTTCATTCCAGCCAGCTCATGTGCCCATTTTATTGAATATACACAAAGATCTAATTTCGAAGACGAAGCATCACTCTGCATTAATGCTATTAAATACAAGCTCACATGGTAATCTGAGGCAGGTAAAGCAGTAAGACCCAAGTCATTGCACCATTTACACCATTGTTTGAATCCTGTGTTATACATCTTAGACGTGTTCGCTGCTTTTGAATTCATCAATACTTTTGGAAGACTGGTACTTAACCGTTTTAGAGTGGCATTTTCTTCAGAAGCTAGAGACTCCCATCGGCCAAGGCGAAATACATCTGTAATATGTATTTACGAAACAAAAGTTAATAATTTAGATATAAATTCATGATAAAAGACTTCTATGGGAAAAGAGTATCTAGCTTCTGAATGAAAGCAGACTATACTGTATAAACCAGGTAACCACAACGAAAAGAATATATTTCTATGAGGTAACAAAGAGGATACTCCCTCCTCATACGTAAGCGTAACTTGACGTATAATATAAGTGCTTCCATTACCAACATCTTCATAATGTACGTGATCATTAATGTGAACCAAGTGGTTATATATACATAAATGCTTCACTAGTCCGTACATCCACCAAATGGTGACATAGGCATAAGTAACTTTACCAAATAAAACCAACATCATCAGCAATGGGAACCAAGTGGTTACCCAAATCTCGGTGCATTACCATTATAGAAACCCACATAATAACCAAAATCTTCATACATCAGTACTGGGAACCAAATGGTTTCCACATCATAACCTTGAACTAAAAAGTTACCAACATAAATTACCATCATTGGGAACCAAGTGGTTACCCACATCTCTAAATATCATTAGTACCGGGAACCAAGTGGTTACCCATATCTCTATACCACATCATACTGGGAACCAAGTGGTTACCCATACATTTTTTGTATCTCTATACCACATCATAACTGGGAACCAAGTGGTTACCCATCTCTATACCACATCATAACTGGGAACCAAGTGGTTACCCATCTCTATACCACATCATAACTGGGAACCAAGTGGTTACCCACATCTCAGTGTAATCAACAATTGATATCTGGTAGTTACCAAAATTGTATAAAAAATTTTGATAAATATAATGAACTCATGATAATCATTATCTCAATTTATCTCAACATTTTTTTTTTTTTATCAAACATATCAACATGTTTCTTGCAAAAATAATCTATGAATGAGTAATATTAAATTGAAACTCAGTCTTTAATGTTCATATGCAATATGACATTTTATGAAAACTCACAGTCGTTTATCATAGTATTAATATGGAGAAATCCTGACAACCAAGACATTACTACGAAATCTGTCAGTTCCAAATATTGATTTAGCATAGGAACCCGATACAAAAATGTCTTTATCATTTCTAAATTCTAAAACATCTGAAATGTAAGAATGACACTGCCAGGAATTACAAAAAATTAGCGTCCAAAAAGGCGCTGATGGCCATTTTGGTACTACTAAGGTACCTTCAGCGGATGACGCAACACAATGTTTAATAACTTTACTCGCTAAATAGATCGGCGGAACTAGCCAATTATTGTGCCCTCCCCAATTCATGGAAAATGCATCAACACCTGATGTACCAGTAGTGAAGAATTTTGAACAAAATATAGGTAGCTTAGTATTGTTCGAATCCGCAAATCTATCCACAGTATGAGGTCCATAAATACTATCAATAAACTTGAAGAACTGAACAGAAACTCCCCAGTCGTCAAAATCGAACACCTTACTTAGTTCGTCAGCTTGAGTATTAAGTGACCTTGGGATCCATTGCATATCCAACGTAATAGATTTCTGTCTACAAATTTCAAATATAGCCAGAGAGATACGTTGTAAATGAAACTTCGAACTCCCAATCGAAATAACCGAAACACAACACTTACTGTCTGTAAAACACTTAACCGTTTTACCAGAAAATGAATCTTTGAAATGGTCAAGAAAAAATTCTATAGCTTTCGCCTCTCTCCACGTGGAGCTCATTCTTGACTCTACGCCAGTCCACATTTTATGAAAAACATCATCCTTCCTTACTCTCACAGTAAGCACCGCATGCATAAGAACTAGCATCTGAAAATACAACGATAGGCACTTCATACTGACAAAGCTTCCTAACATTCAGCGACCTAATATTTGACCTCCAGAAAGACAACTCATCCATAACTGTTTGATCAATCAGTGGAAATATGTGATCCCATGACTGTCTCGCTTCAATACACCTGTACAGGGACCTGGTCATAATGCGAGACACATTACCAATAACTGGGGACATCGATATAATACGACCAGAAACCTGGGCCAACATCCTAGCAGATACACTTAAACGGTCTTGCAAAACTCCTTCAATATTTAGTAACAGATCTAAAATTCTCTGATCAGGAATACATAATGAAAAATCTAACGAGTCCCATACAAGGCCAAGCCAAGTCAAACACTGAGTGGGATCAAAAATGGACTTCTCCCGATTAACAAGAAAACCTGCATCTGTAAGAGACTGGTAAACAAAACAAACATCAGCCAATGACTTATCATAAGTATCATTAATACACCAGCCATCATCTAAATAAAGTACGATATTCACTCCCTCAGATCTCCAGTACTTCACCATTGGACGTAAACACTTTGTGAATACATATGGAGCTGATGTGAGGCCGAATGGTAACACAGTAAAAACGAAGAATTTTCCCTGCCAATGAAATCCAAGATAAGTCCTACACCATTCAGCCATATCGATATGATGATATCCAGACTTTAGGTCAAATTTAAACATATATTGGTTAGCCTGAAAATACGTTAATGCGACCTTGAAATCTTCAAAGGTGACCTTGCTTTTCCAGATGTAACGATTGACCTCATGCAAATCAAGATTAACCTCTTTTTACCCGATTTGTTAACTGACACACTTAAGGGGTTTACAACTTCAGGCTGAACAGAAACTTGACAAATGCAACCTTTCACGAGTAATTCAGAAACTGCCTCTGTAACAAATTCAGGATATTTTAAAGCAGAATTGTTATTTCTATTAAATTTGTGAGGTGGTGCAGAAATAAATGGAATAGAATAACCATTCTCTAATATATCTAATACAAATGAATTTGCGTCTATTCTTTGCCAGAAATGTAAATGATTTTTAAGTCGACCCTTTACATTATCAGAAGAGGACATTTCGTATTCAAATTTGTTCGAACACAAGTTGAATTCACATAAATCGTTTGAATAGTCAGAACAATGAAAATACTCATCATTAATGTTTGTTGGACTCTCGTTGTTTCGGACAGTCCTTTCTCCAGTGTCCAGCCTCGCTGCAGAAAAAACAGATGTCTGTAGGCTTGGCGCCGAATTTCCTGTAGGGACGAAAATTACTCTCGGGGTTGGGATGAGTAGCAGACACAGTGCGACCAGAAGGAATAGAATAAGGCTTAGCAGTGTCGCTCCTTTTCCTCTGATTTGATCGAGAACGTTGTTTCCGAGAACGCATAGCACGGGACTCAGCAGAACGGATACGTTTGTCATCATCTGAATCGGACGCAAGGTCATCTGAAAGATACTCTCGAACGGTTTCCCAGCCTGCAGGCGACTTATCGGCCATCTTAATGCATTTATTGCGCTTATGGATAAGTTTAGTGACATCAGCGCAAATATCTTTAACAGAAATATAATCTTTAGCATCAGCTGCGCGTTGAATTTTGCTAATAGCGAGCTGAACCTCCTCGTTGAAACGGAACTGTTTCTCATTACCGGAATACTTGAATTTGTAGGAATGTTCAGTTTTTAATTTACTCGCTAATTCTGCACTTTTCTCCTCTGAACTTTCTAAGATATCTTTCTTCAAAGAACCCAGCTTTTTGTCTAGATATACTTTAAATAAGTCAAATGCTTCAAAAGCGTCACTGGACTCACGCACTGGAGCAGGTTGTATATTATCAGGCTCTACACGTGGCTCAGAATCGCTCATAGTTGTACAATATAGAAAAAAGCAACCAGCTACTCTGAAGGCAAAGGCTCGAATGCTTTACCTTACCATACACATATGCATGAAACCTAACCTTCATATTAGCCAATCAAAACTTTTCAACATCACGTGACACATGAAAACTCATTCGAACACTCTCATTTCCCTTCTCTCTATCCATTTCTTCACTCTATCCCATTTCCTATATTCGTATACCAATGTTGATAAATACATGTAATATTAGTGAATGAAAGTTAAACACAAAAGCCTAAATCATATTTTAAAATAGCCACAGAAACGGCCAACGACACTTAGATATTTGGTTGGTAGGGGCGTGTTGGCCACAGGAATCTACATTGAACGGAATCCAAGTTTAGGATATGGCCGGCACGAATCGGCAAATTATCTAGGGGATTATTGATTGTGTCTCACTCGAATAACATAAAACTAAACGATTGGCAATCATATTTTACCTTGTTAAGCTTAAATATCAATGATACGGCCGGGATTCTACTTGCCTCCGCTTCGTCTCTTCGAATTTAAGCGCCATGTTGTAAGTTTACACTCATGCGTCAGGTCAAACACGTGACACCTCTATCCATATGAATGGACGTTTTTATGGAAACAACCTCGCGCGGTGTCACGTGTTTGCTAGAGCATGTACTGATGTTTTGGATTTTCATAGTAGATTTACAAATAACGAAGACTTTTTAGGTCAAGGTTTCGCTTTTACAAACAAGTAAAGTCTTTCTGGAAATTTTGCAAAAAATATTGTTAACATCTTTTGAAATTTGCAGCCATACAAACAACAGAGTATATTACTTAGGGTATTTCACAGCCTGCATTTTATGGTGACATAATCAACAAAATAAGAAAAATCAAATGTACATAGAATTACCATCAAGATTTTGTCAGAATCATCAAACGCTTTACATACGTGGATATAATCCTTCTATCACCAGACGGACACTTGGTTTGATACTGAACCAATCAACAACCTTGTACCAGCACATTCTCAAGAATTGTACTCTGACTGATTGTGACGTAAGGACTCCATGAAGGGCCCTTCCAAACCTTTTAAATATGACAGGGTCCCGACCATCTGTCCTCTCTGAATGTCAATCGGACTCCTCGGGTGATTACATGCATGAGCTCGCTGAAGCCGGGAGAGCACGGACTGTAGTGCGTATCCCTTCTTTTTTTTTATCCATTTACATATCAATCTGTTTCTTGGGCCCCTCGTCATGCTGCATTCGAGACGTGTGTATTCTATAAGTGGGAGGGTTGTACGCACGTAATCCGGATCACCACACCATCTGCTACTTGCGTGGCAGATGGCCGTCCTAAGTCGGCACCATTTGTCCATTGATCTCGTTGGTTTATGTGTGGTATTTTTTGTTTCATGTTTTTATGAAGTGAGTTGGTGTTCCTTGTCCCGTCTGCGTCTCGTTCTGTGCGTGTCTGCAATGTGGTTTTGCATTTGGTGTTTTGGGGTTATGTTGTGGGTGCTGCAGCCGAGTGATGATTCCCTTCTTTCTTTCATACAGAAGAAACAAATAAGCAAGTAATCTATTGATCAATCGACATTTCGTCGCCTTGTCGTGCCCTGTTCTTACAAACAATTGAACCGTGACTCAAATGAGAGAAAAAAATATATATAGTGGACACGACCTGTAGCGAAATGAAAGGACACATCATAACAACTATACAGAAGAATTTTGAGGTACCTAGGAGATGCCATTTCGGAGACTAAAATAATTTTCTCACTAATTCATCTGTCGATAGATATTTAGATTCGGACGGTTGTTGTATAAGGTTGTGGTCAAGCAAAATGCTTAAACACAAAGTTTTTGTCATTATTTCAAAGATATCTGATGAGAAGTAAATACTTTGACATCGATATTTGTTAAATGAAGAATTTTGCCCTGACACTTTCTCACAATCATCCGATGTAAAAAGTTGGAAAAAGAGTCAGTGAACTAAAATTGTGTCACATGATACTAATAAGTACATTCGACTTAAGTTTTTTCGAGCGTGAGTACTTACTGAGAATTAGCTATTGTACGGTGGTGAATACAACATATTTTGGACTTTTATGTACAAACTAAAATGACGTAGAAATCTACCTGAGTTGCAGTCAATGAAATAAACATTCATGTCAAGCTTTCCTTTTTTTATTTCCGTGCATTATTAGTTATTAGGTTTGTTACTGACCTTACACGGAAATCTGTCGGGTTGATAAAGCCCATAGAAGGCGAGGCGCTTGCGCCGAGCCTTCTATGGGCTTTATCAACCCGACAGATTTCCGTGTAAGGTCAGTAACAAACCTAATAACTGATTTGTTTTGTCGAGGACCATTTTGTCGAGGACCATTTTGTCGAGGACCATTTTGTCGAGGACCATTTTGTCGAGGACCGTTTTGCTAATTGTCGGCCATTGCCTTACAAATTTTTGAAACTGACTTTCCACAAGAATTTGTCGGGCAGTCACATGACCAAATTCAAGCATTCCCATTGGGTCAAACTAGTCCGAGGCAAAACAAATCAATATATTAGAATCAATTATTTACGTTCTGAACTAAAGACGACATTCTTCGCTGATTTTGTTCTTTCTCGTTATATAACAAATATTGTCTGATCGAATGTTACCATGAAGACAAATAGACAAGGACAGTATATAACTACTTATAAAAAATGACAAGTGAATCTGGAAATGGACATGCTCAATAAGGCAACTTCGAACTGTCATTTCAATTCAGAATCATGTCATTTTGCTTTTACTATTTCAGGTTTTCAACTTAATCAAGTGAATCCTTTAGACCCTGCAAGTTTGACAAATGACATTATTCAGTACAGAGCTTCTTGAAGTTAACGAAGATGCCATTCGAGCACTCGTACCGGCCTACATCTATATGACACTCATTATGTCCATGGGAAGGGGTATGGTCAATTCGTCCGAATTCAAATTCGTCCCAACCAATTCGTCCCACTTTCTTTTTTGGAAATATGTTTTTTGGAAATATGTTATTTATTTCTATGGGATTAAACAAAAGACGTCACCGCACATACTGTTCATTGTGGTCTTAGCGATATTTGACTTATTTACATGTGCAGTTGCCATGCCGTTAGAATTGGTCGATTTGGTGAGATTTTACACATACGAGAGCACAGAGCTATGCAAGATTACCCGACTTTGTACCCATTTTGGACCAATAGCGTCCACTTTTACTTTGTTAGTTATAGCTGTGGACAGATATAGAATGGTGTGTGAACCACTCAAACTACAAATATCCTCAAAACTTTCCAAAATTCTGCTTCTACTAGCAGCAGTTTTCGGTATAGTTGTTTCGGTGCCAGCGTCCGTTTTCTATCAAGTAGTTGAGGCTAACCTGACTGAACCGTCTGGACTCTCAGCATATGACTGTACAACAATCAGGGATGAGGAATATACGGTGGCCATTACAGTATATAACATTAATTTCTTCTTCCTATTAAGTGGATCAATCGTAGTACTTTTTGTTCTCTATTTATTAGTTGCCAGAGAACTATTCAAATTGAGGAAAGCAAACTTGAGTAGCACATCTCATAATGTCAAAGTCAAGAAATTCACAGCTATTATGATGACAAATATTGATAATGACCATATCCCTGTATACAGCACAAAATCGATAATTCAGAAAATCAGAAACCGAAGGCATACAAAATCATGATAAAACAGGAACCAAAGCAAACAAACAAAAACCTCCACCACATGAAAAGAAGCGAACCCCCGATATGGGAGTGAGACCAGGTGTCCAGAAAGAGTAAGCATCTCCTGCTTGCATGCAACACCCGCCGCTTCAATTCGGTAGAACTATCACATCCGGTTACTTCCATTTCGGAAGACATTGAGTACAATCTTTGGTTGGATGGTTCAAATGGTCTATGACAGAATATCATCCACCATTCTGGAGAGTGGGACATCATAGTGAATGACGAGTTCCCCATATCGACCGTAGAACTTCCTCAGTTACGATGATAGTCGGTCACAAACATATCCCTGACTGAGAAGCTTATCTGAAAGACGCCTAGCTCTCAGAACAAAATCCGTATATTTCGTACTTGCTCTGGCATAGCGTATCAACTGAGATATGAACACGCCATAAGCAGGCGATGAAGGGATGTTGCTACTCAGAAAAAGAAAGTTTGTAATGCTGAAATTGAAGTCGTCACGTTTGTCATAGAGTTAGGTGTTCAAGTGACCATCAGTGTCGTAGGACAACATTATGTCCAAATAGGATGCTGAATTATTTGTCTCTGTAGTTTCTTTGACTTCAAGCTCCGAAGGATAGATACTGCTCAGGTAATCCGCGAATTTTGGATTATTGATGGACAACACATCGTCTATGTATCTGTAAGTGAAGTTTAAGTCAGAAGCTAAATATCTTTTCCCTTCAGAGACCAAAGATTGAATGAATTCAGCTTCGTGCGAGTAAATGAAAATGTCGGCAAGGAGTGGGGCACAATTGGTCCCCATTGAAATTCCGACAATTTGCTGGAAGACCTTTCCTCCAAACACCACAAATATGCTGTCGATCAGAAAATTTAACAACTGAATAATATCTGTTTCAGTGTACTTATTGTCAGAATCGGACTTTTCTTTTACAAAGTAGGTTTTGTCGATGATTTCTGTTACCACAGCTTACGTTGTCAGTTTTCTTCCCTATCTAATACTTGGAGAACCCTTTCCAAAGAATACGAACCAAACTTATTGTCAAAAGCAGAGTTAGTCTTATATCAAATTGCATTGAGATCGGTTTTTTTTAGCAGTGCTGTGAATCCAATAATCTACGGATTCTTTAATGCCGAATTTCGAAAACTTGTTTTATCATTGATTTGTTTCTGTTTTAGACGTAAAAAGTTTTATGTTTTCAATCATCAAATTCAAACAATGATAACAATGACTAAAAGTAGTTTAAAACATGTTATGTCATGTTACATATGTGTATTTATTACCTTTTTATTCTGTTTATTACAGTTATATCATTTATCCGCTGTTTTATCCATGTTTTAAAACCATCTCCATAAAATGAACGAAGAAACTATTTGTATTAACATTTCGATATCTTTAATGTTAATATTTCTAGGGCTTGTATGAAGATAAACAAATGAATTATGTAATTGCTATTTTTTTAAGTCTTAAAAAAGTACATCAAAGTATTAAAGTTAACAGTGAGTGGAAATCAGATATAAAAGACTTTCTGGTAATCTAGGGTCACATCCTTGAATCTTAAGTCTTACTGAGCAAACATTTGATCAGAAAAAGGTGATGCAGACGGTATGGTTATAGTGGATTACTTGCGCATAACCCTCATACTGGTCCGACTACCCAGAGGTCTCAAATAACACACAATTGTGGCGTAAAACAACCTCCTCACCGTAATATGAACAGAAGGTACAAGTACCATCAGGCTTAGTCTCTTAAATTTGTTATGTTGATATGTACCTACTACCCTTAACGGTTGGACGTTAAAGCGCTAATAAAATCTACAACAACACATCAGAAAAGTTCATCTATGAGGGGTATTTCCTTGTTAGGAGTACAATTGTGAACGTATATAAATGGCCTCAGGAAGTTTTATGAGTCGCTACTACACATCTGTATCACAATGAATTTCATTATCTAGCATTCGTATCACAAGGAAGTATTTCAAGTACATCTTTGGACACAGTAACTTTCACACTCTTTGTCCATACTGTAAACTGTTTTTATTCGCGTGCGTTTTGTTTTCGCGATATTCGCGAGGTCTTTCGATTCACGAATATAAAACGCCGCCGCGAATATGTCCTAATACATGTGTAGTTAAATACGTGGATACGATGTCGCGAAAGTAAACAGCTGTGAACCAGTTATCCCACATGCGTTCGTGAACTTTAGACGCCGGGAATAAAAGACGGTTCAAAGTATTACATTGTTCAGAATGAGGATCACTGACGAGGATTAAGTACCCGAAACGTGCATGTCTGGTCCATGGTACAAATGTATCTGTTATTAAATTATGCTTTTGAATTTGAAGACGTTTAATATTTGTACCATTTAGTGAGTATCACTGCTTGTGGACCAGGAGTCCCGGATGGCACATGTAGCCAATTTCGATCAAGTTCGGTTGATCGTTTCTTCAACGCATTCGAAAATTACTGTTATCAAAATTTCTTGAAATTTCTTAAACTTTGGTCCTGTAGCACCATATTCAACTTATGCTGCTACGTCTTTCGGTACATTTTTGGACATAATAACTTTCATAATCTTTGGCCAAATTACATTGTTAAGAATGAGGATCACAGAAGAGGGTTTAGTACCCGAAACGTGCATGTCTGGTCCATGCTGCAAATTTATCTGTTCTTAAATGATGCTTTTGAATTTTAATAGCCATTCTCTGTAAGGACCAAAATCGTTCGGCACGGCACGTCATGGATTTTGATGATTTTCGGTATAATGTGTTTATATTAAGTACTGACCATGAAAATAACACTTTTCATCCAATGTGACCTCTGGTTGCCATGGTAACGAGGTCATTCTATTTATAGCACTTTTGGGACCATGAAATAAGCCAGCTCCGGAGACTTCGTTGCCATGGATACCACTGTAACAGCTTGTTCATCTTTATATAATCTATTCTTCCTTTCTTCCATTCTTACTTAGTACACTTAGTTATGTGATATTTATTACAGGAAGCTTATTGTATTAAGCTAAAATAAGTCAAAATGAAGCGAAAAATAGAGGTGAAAATAAGGGCCAATTCAGTGTGTTTTTGACCATTTTCAATCTTAAATATCACAAAAGGCACCAATAGGAGACTAGTGATTTTCATCAATGGAAATGTATGTTTATTGACAAATAAAATGAACGAAAAATTGGAGTGGGTATTTAAGAGTTTTACCTAAATTCTGTCGTCAAAGACCGTTGCCATGGCAACATTAGACCTTTTTGCTTGTTTCATATTATCTTTGAAATTGATTTTATTCCTCTTTAGAGTTACATAAGATTGTCAAAATGTATGCATGTATAGATATGACTTGTATCTTTTACATAAGAACAATTAAAATGTTCAAGGTCATTGGCTTGATGTTCAAGGTCATATATACTTTGAGACTCAAATTTTGCATAAAATATTGATTTTTTAATTTTTTTGTTACCGATTTTAGTGATTTTTCTATTCATATATTTTCATAGGTCTTATATATTATGAAAGCACATGAATATAAGAAAGACAAATCTTAGAATTTATTGAATTGTAGCTATTCAATAGGCAAATATTTTCCGTCAAAAAACAAGAAAAATACAGATTTCGTCCCTTTTTTATCAACATACTCACCAAGAATTGAGATATTCGATGATGTGAAGAAACGTAATCAATAGTTCTAAGAAATAAGTGATACATTTATCATTTTATGGCAAATAACTGTTAAGTTCAATATTTCAAGGTTTCTGAAATATTGACACCTTCATTTTATGAAAAATCAGGATTTTTCGTCAAATCTGGTCACTTAAAGTTTAATGACCTTGAAAATTCAGTGGGTGACCTTGAAAAATTTTCAAGGTCATTTTTATATCAAAACGCCTTTGATAGATGTATACATGAACTTCTGTTCCAATATCATGCGTAGATAGTTTGATAGAGGTTGTTTTTAAATTCATCGTATTGAAACCTTTCAGCCGATTGTTGCCATAGCAACTAAATTTGATGCTGCTTTGCATATAAAAGGACAAATTAGCCCAATTAATTTTTTATATTCATGTAAATTCAAAGATAATACTAATTGGATAACTACAATTTGGACTTCAAAAATTGGTGCTTTTATGAAATTTTCAACCTTGTAAAACAGTAAAAACATGCAAAAAAGGGTCTTTAAGTGCCCAAAACAAAGCCTTTTGATACCCTGTTTAGGCCCAATTTTTCATCTTGTATTCATAAGACATCCGAGATGAATGTAAAAAACTTTACAAATATGTGTAATAATAAGGATTAAAAGAAAATAATCAAAGCAATTTAAGATTTAAAATGTACCTGTTTCCATGGTAACGAAGCCTACAAATATGCCTTGTCCTATAGATTTTCCCGATTTTTGAAACTTCAGACACGGTTACCATGGCAACGGCAGCCTTTTTGAAAAAACTGGGGTTGATTTACATACTAGTACTTCATATTGAACTTCCATACCGAAAATCTCAAAAATCCATGACATGCCGTGCCAAAATGTTTTGAAATTCTTTGGTTCTTACAGAGAATTGCTGTTAAGACGTTTAACACTACAATAAAACACTACAATTAAAAGTTACAAAGCAGACCCGTGAAATTCGGCTATGTGAACTACATGTCTACATATCAGGTGAAGTTTCAATTCTTTGCAATATTGTGACACCAAATAAACTAGAGGCGACGTTGCGATAAAACAGCGATTTTTTGTAATCTTGTTTAATATTTTGAAAGCTTAATATTTTGGCCACACTTTTTGGCAATAAACGTTGTTTAGATTTAGGATTACTGACGAGCTTTAAGTTCCCGAAACCTGCATTTCTGGTCCATGCTGCAAATTTATCGGTTCTTAAATGAGATAAAGAAGACCCTGATGGCAATATCGGCAACACTCACATAGAGCATCAAATTGAGCATCGACGGTCCCATGGCAAGCTAGAGGTCGGATCAGGTGCCTGGGACGAGAGAGCATCCCCATGTGTGGATAGCCGCACCCGCCGTCGATGTCCTCGCACGAAAATGAAAGCAATATCTTAAAAACATGCACTGTCTGAGGTTATGTATATATAGAAAATGTTTTGGGGACCATTCCTGGGAAAGACATTTTTAAAAATACTCACTTACTATTGATGCTATTGAATTTGAGGACGTTTAACATTCATAGTTTATGCATAGAGAATGAATAATTTTTCGGAGCGCTGACTTTGAATATTGCTTGTTTTGCTATCAGATATCAAATAGCTATTGATCATATTTCATCTCTTTTCTTTCATCTTTGACATTTGTCCTTACATATGAGAAGAAATACTCATTCATTGTCTTTTATGAAAGATACATCTGTTCTACCGGTCCTCGGGGTATCAAAATCATGTACAACCCTCGGCAAGATTTTGGGTTTTACATCGTATTGAGACTTTTCGAGTGGAACCATTGCATCTTTTATAGAAGACCATGAAACAGTATTATATCATTGTACATTTTGAAATACCGGATTGACATGTTAAGTGTTTGGGAGTCCCGACGTGATATAGTCCGCTGTGGACTGCTTTCATGTTGCCTAGCAAGCAGGACATTCTTACTATTGCCGGGTATACACCTGATCTTACCCCTCTTGTGGATGTTTACTTTATTTAGAAACGATTGTGGAAAGTGATTTAGTTTATCATATCTACTTTACTTTGATCAATCATGTCTGACAATAATACATTCATAAAATATCCAATTCAACAATCCAATGCAATGAGAAACTGCCAATGAGAAATTTTCATTCATTAGATTATGATTTCATTGATACATGTATATAACCATAGTATTGTTTGAACACTTCTCAAATGGTACTTATGGTAACGACTGTCTGAAGATCATCTTTGACGTCTCAAAGCGTGTCAGGGTGTTTCATCTGTATAAACTGCTCAGAATTTTCATCATGTTCTTCCTCCTCATTCAAAGTTCCGGTATTCTAGTAACATTAAGTCCCACTTCAAATGTCCTTATGTAGATTTAACTGAATCTCAAAACAAGGAAGGAAACAAAAGTAACGTTGTATTTTGACTAAATATATAGTTTGAACATCGTATTGTCTAGAATAAAGTTTGAGAAGGCTAACGCAGCGATTGACATTTGTAAGCAAAATAATAATGCCCAGAGCAACCATTCAAAGCATGACTACAAGAAAATTCTCAATAAAGCACACACACAAACACACCATCACACGTACAAAACAGAGAATAAACATACAATGAGACTCATGAAAGTGAAGATGTTGATTGTGACTGAATATCATCGTCAAACAACAAAAAGTTTTCATGGAGCTATTGCGACGGGTATTCCATGCAATCAGGAGACACTGACTCTCCCCGGGCACCTGGTTTCACTTCGGAATGTTATTCATTCCGAGGTTCGCAACCATTCCAATTGAAATTCTAATGATTTTGCCTTGCCTTCTCGAATAACTGATAGGTACTTCTTTGATGATTATTGGGAATAGAGAGGAATGCAATGGACAACCAACAAAGAAACTTTAAACGTCCATGCATGAATGACTTTGTATCTATCAGCGAAACACACTGAAGTGTAGCAAGAAACGGTGGACATCCGACAAACAGCTAGCTTTTCTAAAAAAATGTTAATTTAACACATACTGAAAGGATTCATCGGCAGTTGAAATTACTCAAATTTCAATTCAAATTCTGGAATCGATACCGAGTCACCTCTCGAAATTTTCGGCATTGTGGTTCCTGTAAGACCTGATTATAAGAGGCACGGGCTTCATCGGTATAACCTCCCATCTCCTGGCATATTCCTAGTATCTCCAATGATATACCTCTAAGTTTATCAGGGATATGATACCTATAGTCATTGTTCACCAATGTTACAAGATCATTCAACACCGAATCAGCTCCATTGTGCATTGACAAACGATGGTGACACAAAAACAACAAGAAATACACAAAAACTATGGGATGGTATTCTATGCTGTCCTCGAGGGACTGATGTTCAAGAAGGAGTTCTGGCAAGCACATGCTCTCATGTAAGGACAGAGTCTTCAAAAAGTGTCTTCTCATCATGATATCAACAGGGTTGATTTCTCCTCCTGCAGCTCTGTATGCTTCCAGATCGAGTGTCCAGTAATACATAAGATATGTCCTTTGAATACGTTCTCGCATATCCAATGCTATCCTCAAAGCATGTCGATGCATCCCTAGCTTGTAGAAAAGCATAGCTGATAGTATGTCATGGGTTAACAAGTCAAATCTGTTTCGTTTTAAGGCCTTTGCAAATTTACATACTGATTTGTAATTATCCTTGTTGTGTGAAGAATATGAATTTCCAAAGATCTGTAATGCTGAGCAAAATAGGAAGTACTGTGTTTGAAGATGCAGAAAATAACCTGCTATCAATGAGGTATTGTAGGAAACATTTTGCCGTTGGATCTGTTCTAACAATGTTATCTGCTTGAACAATATAGATATATCATCGATGGAAAGAAGAGTATCAACCTCATCTTTGATAACCATTAAATCTACCGTCACTTTATAGAAGTCAATGTCAGTGGTATGTAATGAGCATGTATTGGGCTGTAAAAGAACAGACATACATCCCACACAATTACACACAGGGAGACATCTGTATCCTTCATTATATAATGGTATGAGTTGTTGAAGTAGAACTCGCTGTGTTCTTCCATAAATCTTCCCAAAGAACAAGTTATTCTCAGGTATGAAGAAATCAGGACAATAACCATTTCTGACCCAGGACATCAGACGTCTGAAACAGTTCCAAAATAGTTTTAGGAAGTCTTGCTTCGCCCATCTGCCTCTGTTATAGATTATTTCCCATAAAATGGTAGTTTTCATTATGTATGAACATAAAAGCCCACCGATTTCTTCTCTTGTGTTGATTACCCTCTGTAAAAATATCTTCAGAAACCCAAAGCAGAGAAATTGGCAGTGATTCATCTCACATACCAAAGCTGTCTCTGCTTCTGAAAATGAGATCCTCCATTCGAGTTGTTGTTTGTCGGAGGATCTGTCACCCATAGGTACAAGATGACACCCCGTACGGACAATGTTTGATAAAACATTGTTTGAGGGCCATCCTCTGTCCACTAATCTCTGGATACAAGGAAGTGCTGATGTGGGCCACTGTGTGCTTTTAAGACAATGGAAATTGTCCATTTCTGCATCGTGCAAATCATTCATAATTCCATCTCCTCTTGGACTGGGTAGATGTTTTGTAATACATTGTTCCATAAGGTACTGGAGAGGTAGGTTTCATTTTGATAGGCAACGAGTGTTCTGAATAGTCCATTTTCAGTCAAATCTGACCGAGTTAAAAGACGCAGAAGGCAGAATCCCGGGCGGGTTTGATCTGTTTCCATCGTAAAAACTGTACCATTACTACTTTGACTACTATCTGTTCGGTTATCGATCACAACTGTTATGCTTTCATACACAAGCATCGTATTTCTATTTGATACTGATTTTATAAATCCTTCTGCAACACTTCCACTTAACAGATGTGTATGAGGACATACCCTGCTCCTTTTGATTTCATTTAAATCATGTCCAATCTTTACCAATATTCTTCTGTTTGTTACAATTTCTTCAGGACCAACCTCCTTGATTGCAAATTTTAAATATACTCTCGAGAGATTTTCGATGCAATTGCTTTCATCCATGTCTAAAATAAAAAAAGTATTATGCATTCTGCCATTGATTTCTAAAAAGGTACATCCTGAAAGATTTCTTATTACAAGTAAACACGGATCTTAAAGTGGATCCCCTGGAATTTGTAAAAAATAATTTTTTTTCGCGTCTATAACTTTTTAAAGACCATGGATGTGATCCTCTGGTGGCTCGGAGAACCTACCTGGAGTTTATATCATCATATGTTTTGAAGAATTGACAATTTTTAATAAGGTGTGCACTTATTATGATACAAAGAATCGCAAGCATTCGTAGGGCAGAAATAATAAAAAGAAAGATTTACCTTAGAATCAAACGTATTCCCTCTGTTCAGTCTGTGTTAAATAAGAATGTCACAATGTATCGATATCATGGAAATTCTCAGCATCTTTGTATCCGAGAATTGTCTTTCAATTGCGCTTAACACTGTAAACGAAAGCGGATGTTTCTAAGCATTATTTATCAATTTTTATCTATCTGCTTGAGACGAATTCGGAGAAATCTTGAAACAAGACAGATATCTAAGTTGTGTGGTACATTTGTTTCTAGACTTGTTTAACGACATGAAGTACAGTAAAAATCTACATTACTGATTTTTCAATCTGTTTCCGTGATATTGTGGGAGTAAAGGTTCCATATCATCCATAGGGATATGGTCTTTATCCATATTTTTCATCCAAATTGAGTGTAAATAATGTCGGTTTTAAATAAATATATCTCAGTTGTATATGACTTTTTCGAATTCTTATTGCAGTACGAAGAAAAAACATTCAACATCTCATCCTTGCCTTCTCTTGGACTTTGACACTGAATTACTGATTGGTACTTGTTCGATGTATATTTATTCAGCGCCTATTCGTCTGTAGATACTACTCTTACAGAGACAAATCGGAGAGGAATGTTACCACAATAATCCCAACAATAATCACAACACATTCCGATAAGTTCAACATTTAGGGATGTTCTTTGCTTTAACAAAACAAACACCCAATTCATTTGATGTTTGTTTGCTAAGGTAAAGAAGAGTCCTTTATTTTTAACTACATATATTACTGTAGGTATAAAGATAGTAAATATTAATTCGGTCAATTTCCTATAATGTCTTATGGGGACGGGTTGTCCCTATTGCGCCTCCATAACACAGTGAAAAAGGGTGATTCGAAAGATAGACTTCTATTACAATGACAGAGATTAATAGATTATTTTGCTTTAGATCAAACAAGATTTGAGGGTTATCGTTGCTTTTCTCCCTTTAAATCTTGATTGAAAAGGGGGATGACGTGAACAGTTAAATCTAAAAAATACCCCCCCCCCCCATATTGCACCAAATATTTCTATTAGTGATCGAATAAAAGTTAAACACAAAAGGGGATTCGCCGATACCCTGTCAGTTTTTGTAAAACACACGCATGGTAACCCCTAAATCATATTCTAAAAACCATAATCGAAAGGCTTGCAAATTTTAGAAAAAAAATACAAAACAGAACTTCACTTCCCAACACGAAAAGAAAATGGGACAAACAAACAGAGTCAACGACACAAGCCCCACAGAAACACGAAGGGCAGCTTATCTAATGAATCATCTCCAGTGCAAGTGCGAAAGGCATTGTAGAATGCATTTAAGGTGGCGATGTTCAAACGCATCTTGCTAATAATTCCCATATATCACACGAATCGTGTAACATATCCAATGTAAGTAAAGTATCTAAACAGGAAGGACCAGAAAGGAAGTCAAAGTCCATCCCAATTTCTATCTTAGTGTTACCCAGAGTTTTGCTGCTTGGCCACGGAACGACCAATAGCGCCACCCTGAATAAATTCGATATGAATCACTGGTGAAAAAAATATTTCTTTTTTTTTCTTGTGTTTTATTTTTAGACTTTGATGGTTTATCTTATCTTACAATATTTGTGAAACTTTCTGTTTGATGATTGCCAAAAAAGGTAGTTAGGGCGAGGGGAAACAAGGAAGTATTTGTTCTGTTTCAGCAGATGTTAATATTAAGGGGGGGCTAAAATATGATTATAACCTTAAACATCTTTCTTTTTTATATGTACTCGCATCTTAAAGTATGATAGTTTATCATACATTAAACATGGTGTTAGATTTCTGCTTCACCTCAAAAAAGGGAGTTAGCCGGTACATTAAGTTGAAGCAGATATATTTGTTCTTTTGGCCTAGATCGGCAGATATTAGATGGGGGGTTCCTAATCAGATTTACGGAAAACTACAAGAAAATAAAAAGAAAAAATCCCTTTTAGATGATAAAAAGTTGGAACACTTTATTATTTTTATGTGTCTTCTCTTTCAATTTTGACTTTTTCCCTTAGATATGAGAGAAAAATACTCATTCGTGATCTACCCTCGGGTCTCAAAATCATGCAAACCCCTAGACAAGATTTTGGGGTTTACATGATTTTGATACTTTTCGGATGAATCTCTCATATAAGTATTGAAGAAGTACCCATCAGTTATTCAGTCTTAACGTCGAGGAGGTAAGGTGAATTAATAATTTCCATTGGAACAGTTGCAAGCCCCGTAATGAACAATATTAAGAAATGAGACCAGGTACCCGAGGAGAGTCAGCATCTCCTGTGTGCATGCCACACCCGTCACAACAGTTCTATGAAAACTTTTCAAAGTTGGATATTGTCTCGATGTACACATTCATGTACATTCCAGGTAAAATATATTGCTTGGTGCTGTTCCTTGGTTCAATTGCAAACTAGAATGTCACTGATCATTCTGTAAAAAGAGGGATGCTTTTATAGCGACTGATCATAGAAGACCATGAAATAGTATCGTATAATCATGCATTATGAAATACAGGATCTGGCATTTTCAATTTTGAGAATTTGTTTTACATTTTACTTTCTTTGGTGATCATTGTACTGCATACGTTTTTTTTTTTGTCGAACAAACATAAGAAAATATAGTTTCGCAAACAGGGCTGATTGTTAGAATAGTCTTCCAGAAAATGTGGTATCTGCGTGTAGTGTAAATAGTTTTAATTAAAAGTAATTTAAATAACCATTGATCAAAAATGTTTACCTGAAATTCATTGCTGACTGTCATGGACCGGAAGACCATTTAACATCAAGAGATGGATAATAGAGGCTATGCCAAGAAGGATCTCGAGGACAGGTAAGACAAGTAAGATTTCTACATTTGTCTATCAATGATGATTAAGGACAACCTTGAGTACGACCTTTCCAATAGACTGTCTTTTACCTATTAAGACATCACCGGATTTGACATGTTTCTATTTGGCATTCGCGGAGGGTGTTACATGCGACCCGAGAACGCTCCCTCCTCCTAGGCGGTTGATCCTGCCTCCATTCGGGAGGGGGGGGGGTTAGCGATTTCCTTGGAGACTTACACAGTTTACACAGGATCTTTGATTCTTGAACTGCGTTTAGTACTTCGATCTTCGCTAGCTGCTATACTCTCATAAAGATGTGTACCAAAACTCCCAACTCTACTAAATGTATGATTGTCCACTAACATAGAAAAATTTTCATAAAGAAGCATCGTGTTTTCATACCATATTGCCCCAACAAATCCTTTTGGCATACTACCGCTTAACACATGAGCATAAGGACATACCGTACTCTTTTTGATTTCGTTTAAATCATGTCCAATCTTTACCAAGACTCTTCTTACTCTTGCATATTCGTCAGGGCCAACCTCCTTGGTTGCAATTTTTTAAATATACTCTCGAGAGATTTTCGATGTAATTGTTTTCATCCATCTCTAAAATCAGACAATGAATACATTGTTTCATAGACTCGTAAAGATGGACCTGTTGAAAAATATTTCATCATTTTGATGCAAATTTTCTTTAAGTGATGTGTCTCCATTATATAATATTATAAAAGCAAAAATGTACTTTTTTCAAATATTCAAAAGAAAGAACTAGCTTAGACTGTAAACCCTCCCCTTCATGTCTAGTTAAATAAGAATGTTACAATAAATCGACGTGAAGAAGACGTGAAGAAAATTATCCGCCGCATTGTATACATGATTTCTTTACACGTGTATGAATCATTTCAGGGGAAAGGGGAAGTTTGGTAAGTGTTTATCTAACTTTCGTTTTTTACCTACTTGAATTGAATTCCGAGAAAAAAAAAATAAAAAAATGTTTATATTACGAAAATAAACCAGATAAATATCTTGAGTTTTACATTTCTTTCTAGACTTGTTATAGGATAATAAGAATTATTGCAAATCCATAGACGCAGGGTGACATTAAAAAAATATTACTATTTCAAAACATTGAAAATGTTAATTCATGAATTAGAAATAAAATATAAATGAGCATGTGAATATATAACCAGTAAAAGATAAACAAAAAGATAAAATAAGAAAATAAATAAATAAAAACGAAACGAAACGAAACGAAACGAAAAGGAGAAATTAAAAAAATCTAACTTGGTATATTTCCTCAGGAATTTAAACCTGTAAAGTTTTTATGGGGTAAGGGAGATACCTTTAACCTCCTCTACATTCAAGTTTCATTATTTTTAATATAAATGTGCTCCCTCAACTTCACCCCAGCGGCAAGAAAAAACCAACAACAAAAACAAAAATCAAACAAACAAATAAAACAAAACAAATTCAAACAAACCCGCCTCTAGTCTTTTACTGAGAGAGACCTCGGTGCAGAATTGGTCTGACAGTTCTTGAAAATTTCAACAATTCTGCACACTCATGATTCTGCACATACATGTACAGATAGCCTCAACATTATGCCCGTCCCACACGTTGTTTCTATTTGGTTATTTTCGTATACAAAAAACAATAACAATAAACAATTGAATAGAAATAACGTGTGAAATTGGCGAAATATTGAAGCTAATATACAGATAGTCCGCGAAACAACGTTATTCCTGCTAATTGAAGACGTTGCGTTCGACATTGCATAATGACGTCATCATACAGTTAGTTACCTTGTGTTCAGTAGATATAGCAGCCTAGCAACCCTCAGCATATATTATTCACCTCGGCATGCGGCCTCGGTGAATAACATATCCCTCGGGTTGATATTCATAGAATCCCAATTAACATCATCATGTTTTAAAAACATGTCAAAAATATAACAGTAAATGTTATAGAAACGTGATTTTGTATGGTTCCAGAAATATCAGTAAAACATTTTTGGAAACATTTCATTTTGTTAAGCGCTCTTAATGTTGTTAAACGTTTTAAAAACATTCTATACAACTGCACAGTGTTTTAAAAATGTTCTCGCAGCGTTTTGTTAGAAACATTTCCACGGAAACTGTTTGAAACCATACAAAAATATTTCGAATTTGTTCTTGTGTTACCTGAGTTAACTGTCTCTTGGAATGTGATTATACTGTGATACCTGTGATAGGGGTTTGACAATACGTGTTTTGAATATGTTTCCCTCAAATTGTCGCCATGGGACTTTCTATAAAGAGATAACCTCAGGTAGTGCATGGATTTTAGAGGCTAGTGGTCCGTCGATGCTTAATTTTGTGCTCTATTGTGAGTGCTGTTGAGATTATCGTCAGGATCTTCTTTAACTCATTAGATATTGTTTTCATTTTCCTGCGTGAACCTCGACGGCGGGTGCGGCTAAACAACAGGGGATGCTTACTCCTCCCGGGTACATGGTCCCACCTCTAGCTTGCTAGGGTTCCGTCAATGCTCAGTTTGGTGCTCTTTTTGAGTGCTGTTGAGATTATCGTCAGGATCTTCTTTAACGCTATGTACAATGGATCCAGGAATCATGTTTATCATAATGAGCTACCGCGCATAATGATTATGGAACATTATACCTGATTCCATTGTAGGTTATCACAGTATAATCACATTCCAACGGATAGTTATTCTATGAATAGCAACCCGAAGGATATCTTATTCACCGAGGCCCAATGCCGAGGTGAATTACATACATATATGCTAAGGGTTGATATGCTGTTATATCTACTGAACACAAGGTAACTAATTGTTTTATCGTATCATGAAATACAACGATTAGCTTGACAGCATCCATTGATGTTAGAATATATAGGTATTCTCTGATGACGCGAAATATATGAATAGGCCGCTACTATTGGCTATTTTCAAAAACCAGAGTTACCTCCCATTTGAGACGGTATCTGACATAGACTGATTGTGACGTCATCAAATTCTATGGAAACAGTCCTACAAGTCTGGGAAACGACGGTGTAAAATCGACGTTACCATACTATCTCATAACGTCACAATGGTAAGGGAAAATAACTCTCTATTCCGCAAATACTCAATTATGACGTCATAATTACAACGCAAATTTTAGAAAGATACTGGGGAAAATATGAGAGTTGTTATAAATTTAGCTCTTTGGAGGTGGTTAAATATAGCGATACATTCAGGAGCTCCAGACATGTTATCAACCAATCAGTGATGGGCATATTTTCCGGTCATACAATAAAGCGTATTAGTTGTTACTTGGTAAAGATGCCAGTCAGATGAAACGATTTCAAATCACATATAATCAAGCAAGTAAAGCTTGATTAAATGGATTCACTTATATATATAATTAGATTATTAGATTCGTATATACCGCTGAAAACAGGTTGTCCAATAATCCTCCGTCCATTTCTTGCAAAATAACTTCGCTGTAAAACAAAAATAAATAAATCAAGAAATAGATAAAAACCTGAAATGAAAATGAAACTCCTATATTTTTTTATATATTCTTTTCATTTTCGTGCGTGAACATCGACGGCGGGTGCGGCTAGCCAACAGTGGATGCTTACTCCTCCAGGGCACCTGGTACCACCTCTAGCTTGCTAGGGGTCCGTCGATGCTCAATTTGGTGCTCTATTGTGAGTGCTGTTGAGATTATCGTCAGGATCTTCTTTAACTCATTTGTGTCACACTTATGCCCTTTGCCGTGTGGAGCTCGTAAAAAAGTCCCCCGCAAGGGGTTTGACAGTAAGTGTTTTGAATATTTTTCTCTGACATTGTCGCCATAGCACTTTCTATATAGACGTGGCCTCGGACAGTGCATGCATTTTATATATTCTTTTCATTTTCGTGCATGAACATCGACGGCGGGTGCGGCTAGCCAACAGAGGATGCTTACTCCTCCCGGGCACCTGGTCCCACCTCTAGCTTGCTAGGGGTCCGTCGATGCTCAATTTGGTGCTCTATTGTGAGTGCTGTTGAGATTATCGTCAGGATCTTCTTTAACTCCTAGTATGATCTCCTCGTGTATACCTTTGACCTATCAGCTATTATAATTTATATAAATATCAAGGTTAGATATAAAAGAATATGTGGTTTTGAAAAATCTTTGTTAGTAAAGCAGCTTTATTCTAAACAGTAGATCATACTCCTGAGGTCAAGGTCAAAAAGGTCAATATTTGTCTTAATGAAGAGGACTTGTCACAAGGAATGCACCTGTGAAAAATGAAAGCTCTATCACATCGTTGACTACTAGAAAACAGACACCTCGCACACTCCTACACACACTTACATGCAAGCTACGGTCACTACGTCAAACAACCATTTTCCTTTTGTGCATGTTCCCATGTTTACAGACTACAAGTAAAATGTTTTTAAACTGTATGTCATGATATATGTTATATATTTAAGAATAATAAATGTAAAATATGATATGAATTGTCCGAGGGGCATAGATTTGTTTTATTGTTTTCGAAAATTAGTGATTTATTAGGGGTGTAGCGGTGCAGAAATTCAAGGATCATTACAATTTTATCGTATTAAAGATAAGCATGCATAAAGTTCTAAAAAGCACAATAATTAATCGTGCCACTGAAATGAAGAACTTTTTATAGTATGTCGCCGGTATCACGTTGATGACGTTACTAATGTAACTGCATTAAAAAACTGTAATTGTTTTTATTGTCGTAACACAGTTCTTTTTATCCTCAAGCGGCATCATTTTCCTAGATCTACGCCCACGTGAAATAGCTCACTTCCGGGAACAATTAAATGAAAACTATACCATGAAGGCCTGACACTTATATAATTGTATGAGTAAGAATCTCTCTCTCTCTCTCTCTCTCTCTCTCTCTCTCTTGATAGTACAATTGTTTTAAAACTTAAAATGACAATATAACAATAACAATACAACAATTTCGGACATACAATTAGTGGATGAAAGTCAAACACAAGGCCGCATATCATAAATGAGTTAAAGAAGATTCTGACGATACTCTCAACAGCACTCACAATAACAATAAAGCATCAAATTGAGCATCGACGGACCCCTAGCATGCTAGATGTGGGACCAGGTGCCCAGGAGGAGTAAGCATCCCATGTTGGCTAGTTGCACCTGCGTCGATGTTCATGCACGAAAATGAAAACAATATGTAAAACACAGGCATTGTACTGTCTGAGGTTATATCTATATAGATAGTGCTATGGCGACCATGTCAGGGAAAATATTCAAAGCACTTATTGTCAAACCCCTCGCAGGGAACTTTTTTACGAGCTCCACACGGCAAAGAGCATAAGTGTGACACAAAAGAGTTAAAGAAGATCCTGACGATTATCTCAACAGCACTCACAATAGAGCATCAAATTGAGCATCGACGGACCCCTAGCAAGCATGAGGTGGGACCAGGTGCCCGGGAGGAGTAAAGCATCCCCTGTTGGCTAGCCGCACCCGCCGTCGATGTTCATGCACGAAAACAAAAACCAAATGTAAAACACATGCATTTTACTGTTAAAGGTTATATCTATATAGAAAGTGCTATGGCCGCGATGTCAGGGAAAACATTCAAAACACTTACTGTCAAACCCATAAAGTCACAATCAACAGGCATGTAAATTCTTGGAAAATAAAACAAAAGAAAGATAGGAAGGAGATTTTATACATTTAAAGCAACGGAACATACGGTCATGAGATAAAAAGACGGGGAAGAAAAATTGGGGACCATCTCGGGATTCTTAATTGACTAAATCGAGCATCGGTGTCGAGTTCGCACCCCTTCTTCATAGTTACAATGTTGCCTTCTAATGCCATACATTTTGAAACGTTAAATACCTTTGAATGTGAATGTTTAAGGGAGCAACCATTCATTCGGGAAGGACAAGACAGTGATATTAAGAGGCGGGGGAGGGGGGTGTCACATACATATTCTAAATTTAGATTTTATTCACTTATAAGAAATAATTATTGTTTTTTATCTGCATTCTTCCAGCGAATTGTTTATTTAATTCATATGCCCTTTGATATTTACAAAACGCCGCATGAATTTGAGTGGCGTCATCGATGACAATCTATTTTTTATATTGAAGTGTTGTCCTTCGTATTTCTGTGCTGTTATGTTATTGTCCCCGTCTTTTCACCTCATGACAGTATGTTCCGTTGGGTTTCACCCATGTACCTAATAATTTCTTAATTGCTGATATTTGATTCCTGTAATTTATCCCCGTCATAATCTCTAATGTATTAGTTAAAATTATTACCAACAATTTAAAAGATTTTTCAGACCAGTCAGTAGTTTAAATGTAAACTTCTTCAAATTCAATAGCATCATTAAAGTACAGATTAATTTGCAGCATGGACCAGACATGCACGTTTCGGGTACTCAACTCTTGTCAGTGCTATGTAATCTGAAGAAAGTAATATGGCCAAAGAATGTGAAAGTTATTATGTCTAAAAATGCACCGAGAGACATGACAGGATGGGAGGGATATGATGCTACAGGAACCACGTTTCAGATATTTCAAGATATTTTGATCACAGAAATTTTTGAACACGTTGAAGAAACGATAAACTGATGTTGATCGAACCTGGACATGTAAATTCCTTGCTTCCTGCTTAAGAGCCTAACCATCCCCTAAGATAGTGATGTCCTTTGTGTTTCTTAGAAAGTTCTGTTCTATATTTTTAAAAGAATTTATATGCCTTTTGATTGTGTATTTTTGAATTCTGATTTCAGGTTTAAATTTCGTGTTTGAATTCCATATACTGACGTATTAAGATAGTGGCTACTTTGCTGAAGGGCAGTCAGAAGGGAGGTTTAGAAAATTTTGAGAAAAAAAAACGCCATGGGTAGAATGGGATATAACCCTGCATTGAAATAGTTTTTATTTTGTGTAAAATTTGAAATCGTCACATTTACCTGTTGATTAGAAATGCTTATTAAGATGAATTTATTTTGTCAGCAAAGAGATGTTCATCTGCGCTTCATTGTAAACGTATAACATATTGTCCAAACTTGTCTTTATTGGGTGGTTTCCTTTACTTGCAATATATAAAGATATATCGAGCTCTATTGAAAATAATTTTATTTTGATAAATCGAAAGAAAGCTGTTGTAAGAGGCATCTATATGAAATAACAACACATGTTTCGTTTTCTGTTTAAAGATACATAGTTTCATTTAAAGTTTTATCTAATCAGCTATATTATACAATAGTACAAAGGCGTGAAACATGATGAATTTGAGCTTTCTACAATAGAAAACAACAATCATCTCATCTGGTACAAACCACCTTTCTTATTTCTTTTCTGAGTCGTGAATCGAACACTCCATAAACGATAGGATTGGTAACACTATTTACAATATACATCCTGTACAAAAACAAATACAGGACTGTTTCCTGGTCGGTCAAACTTTTCCATAAATCTGTGTCCAGTCGTTCACGAATACTGATGTATGTTCTTGGTAAGTAAGAGACAATGTACATGACGCTTATAGTAATAAACATGAAAGAAAATCTGAAATCTTTCCACCTCAGGCGGTTTGGAGTATTTTTCTTTTCCTTTATCTTTAAGTTGTTAGCCATTTCGCTTTGAAGTGAAGTTAGATCCCCTTTAGAGTCGAATAAGGTAATGGTTGATATAGCTCTAGAGCCAGCAGATAACCGATCTTTTTCCGCAGTCGATGAACTTCTTTCCTGTAGTACAGTTGTTACTCGCTTACGATTATATCTTTGCATTCGAACACGAAGATAAATAACTCTTCCAACAAAACAGTATAATATAAGGATAACGAAAAAAGTGGCAAACCCCACAATTCCGATTACTAAATCATAGAAGGACTGAAGAATTTTCAAGTCTTCTCTTACTAGTTTTCCGCATGTGTATCCCTTAGAATCAAATCCCTTTATTGTGAATTCGTGAGCTCCGAATAAAAACAAACTGGGAAAAGCAACAATTGAGCCTACTAAAGCTGCCATGAATGCGGATTTTCTTCTTCCACTAACGGTCAACTGGTCAGCTAATGGCCTGCAGATCATTCTATATCGATGAATGGCAATGACGGCCAGTATCAACCATGCTCCAAACACTGAAGTTCCAGTGGCAAACCACAGTAACCTACAAACAACGTCATGTTTGAAGTCAAGTGGGTGAAAGTTCAGTGCGATTCCAAAAGATGATCCAAGTACACATGCTAAAAGATCGTATGTTGCTAGGCAAGTGATGAAATCTCTATTACTTTGTCCCTTTCCTTTTTTTATCCTATATCCGTAACAGTAAAGAATGATTACGTTTCCAGTGAAACCAAAGATAAGCAACAAAAACATCAGGATCGTGTTTGGCAACAACAAAGTAACAAGTTCCTGTGATCTTTCGTATAGTCTCTCTTTTGGTAGCACATTCCCGCTTGGCAGAATCGTAAAATTTTCCATCTTCTAATCGTCAGTTAAAGCGTTACATATAAATTGTGTTATTTGGTATGAAAGGAAACCCTTAATTTCATACTGTATCCCATACGTTGGAAATTCACGGAAGCACTTCTGTTTAAATCAAGTGGGGTGTGAATTGACAATGAACATATTAAGATATAGTTAAACTAAAATTTTAATCTGTAACAGTTACAGTCAATTTTAAATTATCCATTGAAAATATGTTAAATGATACATATCATCTTAAACGTCTTCAAATTCAAAAGCATCATTTCAGGACAGATAAATTTACAGCATGGACATGTTTGATTATCCTGAAATAGCAATGCAAACGCTCAAAAATACGTCCGTCAGGACTTTTTTTCATGATCAATAAAGTTTTTTAAAAAATTGTTAAAAGCTGACCAGCGTATTCCATCTTGAAAGCATGCAAGCAAGCATTTAAAGAGTATTTTTCATTGAAGCTTTTTCGGCCAAAAACCTTTAAACATTTTATCACTGGCCTTGAAAATAAAAAAAAAAGTTCCTCTCAGCATAAATTCAAGAGAAGATAGTTTCAATCTAACAGCCAAGGTTCAGCCTATATTTTGCCTACAGCATGACAATGTTATGTTAACCTCCTTCCCTTTATGCGTTCATTTTTCTTATTAACCTAATCTTTTACCCCTGACCTTGAAAATGAATAGGTTTTTTTTACTCATCAAGGTAAATCTACATGGCAAATATGAAGTTCCTAACTTAAACGGTTTGGTCACTATCATGTTTACAATACTTACAAGCATTAACAGTTATGGGCATGTACACCTTCCTCTCTTCCCTTTACACATAATGTCTAAAACATGAGGTAAAAATTTTTTTTTAAAAATCTGTAAGAAAGTTGCAATCGATGTCGGCCATTTTCGAAAATATATCGTATCTTTATAAATACTGGTTAAGTCAACTATATAATCGAACAATTGTAGACGTTTTACGAGGTGAATATGGTGTGATATTTTCTTAATATGAAAATATAGACCTCGGCTGCACAATATTCACCTCGTAAATAGTCCATAATTGTATATTATTCTTTAGTTAGGATTAGGCCATTTCTTGTTTATAATCTGGTTTGCTCAAAACATACCAGCACGAGGAAACGAAAACAGAAAATATCAAAGGAGAACAGGTGATCGGGGTCTGCCTTTCATTCGTCTTATTTTGTTTATTATGTCACTTTAGAATACAAGCTGTGAAGTGTCCTTTGTAATACAATCTGTTGCTTGTAAGCTCTGAATTTCAAAAGAAGCTTCCAATGATTTTTATAAATCTAGAAAGTATTTAACTGTTTTATGAAAACGAAATCCTTGCCTTAAAAGTTTCTTGATAATTTGTATTTTTCTACAATGAAAATCCAAAACATAAGTACATGATCTAGCGTACCCGATGAGTTGTGAAATATCTAGGAATATCACCATCAAGCCAGGGGAAATTTACTATGTTGAATGCAAAATCATCTATTTCGTCATACATATGAATCTTTCCATTTACAATATTGATATATAGGTACAAATAGTGTTTCTGTGTATGAAACGTAAGCCTTAATCTGTGTCAATTCTTGTGGATTAAGTTACTGTGAAATCATTCATTTTCGTTTTCGTGGATTCGTGAGATTCAGTATTTTCGTGGGGCACGTAATTTCGTGGATGCTGCTCGTTCAAAGAACAATATTATCGTCCCATATGTGCATGAAGTACTGGAGAACTTGGCGTTACACAGCATAAGGGAAGACAATTGACTCTGATATTTTTACCCGACATCGAACGGATACTTTGAAATAATGTCGGAGGGTCCCAACTCTATACCTTCTTAAGAAAATTCCAAATCAATTTCCATGCACCAGACAAGTGTTTCGAATATTAAATTCTCATCAGTGATGCTTTCAGCGGAGAAAGAAAAACTCTCAAGACACAAATCGCTAATTGCCGCTCACGTCAAGATGTCGTTGAATTGTGACCTAATTAAAAGTGTGTTTTGCAAAGTTGACTTGTAGCAAACAGTTGTGAAACAGTGTTGACAAACATTGAAATTTAAAGCAATTAACGTATGTGTCCACCTTATTGAAAGGTGTTAAACGTCAGTCGCCTGTAAAATAAGAAAAGAAGGGATCTCCAACAAGACTCGGTTGCAGCACCAACAGCAACACAATAAACACCCCAAGTGAAGAGACAGAGAAGACACACACACAGCAAGAGACAAGGAACAGCAAACGAGACATCAAACATCGAACATAAAAGACAACACAAACCAACGAGACCCATGGGCAATCGGTGCCGACTTAGGACGCCAATCAACCACGTATAAACAGATGGTGTGGTTATCTTGGATTACGTGCGCACAACCCTCCCACTTTCTCGGTAACCTAAAGGTCTCGAAGAACGCATAATTGTTGTGTAAAACAACCTCCTCACTGCAAGATTACCACACAAACAAGACAGCACAACGCAGGGGCCCAAGGAACATAGACGAACATGTAAATATATATAAAAATAAGGTAGGGGCGTACGAAATGCAGTCCGTGCTCCGCCGGCCGTATAGCGAGCTCATGCATGTTATCACCCGAGGAGTCCGACCGGCATTCAGAGAGGACAGGTGGTCAGGGCCCTGTCTTCTCTAAAGAGGTTTGGATAGGGCCCGTCATGAAGTCCCTTCGTCACATTCGGTCAGAGTGCAAGTCCCAAGGATGCGCTGGTATAAGGCTGTAGATTGGTCCAGTATCCATGTCGAGTGTCCGTCTCGTGACATTAGGAGCATATCCACGGTATAAAAGGCGTTCGATGATTCTGTTGCTGTCATTAAAAGTTATTCCAATTCCTTGCTTAATGAACAATTATTCACAAGTTGGGGATGTAAATTCGTGGAAAACAAAGGAGGGGATCTCCAACAACACCAGGTTGCAGTATCCACAGCAAAATCCCAATACACCCAATGCAAAAACACAAAGCAGACAAGCAGTAGAAAGAGACGCATAAGTGACAAGGAACGTCAACGCACAACACAGAAACATCAAACAAAAAGGACTACACACAAATCAACGAGACAAATGGGCAACCGGTGCAGACTTAGGACGGTCATCTGCTACGGAAAAAGCATACGGTGTTATTATCCTGGATTACGTGCGCACAACCCTATCACTTTTCCGATTACCCAGATGTCTCGAAGAACGTATATTGGTGGTGTAAAACATCCTCCTCACTGTCAGATAACCACACACAAACAAGACCGCAAAACGCAGGGGCCCAGGCAACACAGATGAATATGTAAATGGATATAAAAAGAGGGCGTACGTAATACGATCCTTGCTCCGCCGCCGCGAGTGTATGTTATCACCCGAGTAGTTAGACTGACATTCAGAGAGGACAGATGGTCGGGGCCCTGTCTTCTCTAAAGAGGTTTGGACAGGGCCCGTCATGGAGTCCCGTCGTCACAGTCAGACAGAGTGCAAATGTGCTGGTACAAGACTGTAGAATGGTCAAGTACCAAGCCTAGTGTATATCTCGTGACATTAGGATCATATCCACAGGTATAAAAGGCGTTTGATGATTCTGACGCATTTTCGATAGTCTTTCTTTGATCCTTTTTATCTTGTTAATTATGTCACCATAAAATGCAGGTTGTGAAATACCCAAAGTAATATACTCTGTTGCCTGTATTGGTCCTAATTTCAGACGAAGTTGACAATAATTTTTGTAAAATTTCCAGAAAGTCTTTACTAGTTTGTGAAAGCGAAAACCTTAATTGTCCTAAAAGTTTCTTGGTGATTTGTAAAATGCTCTAACTTAACAGATGAGCTGTGAAATATAGATACCATAGGATTGTAATTTAGGAAAACCACGAAAATTGAGCCATAAAGAAATATAATGATTTCACAGTAAATTCTTACATTTTTCAAAAACACGATTGCCGATAGTGAGAAGGAACATTACACCATCTGCTATTAACGTGGCAGATGGCCGTTCTAAGTCGGCACCGGTTGCCCATTGGTCTCGTTGGTTAATGTGTGGTCTTTTATGTTTAATGTTTGTATGGTGTGTGTTGGTGTTCCTTGTCCCTTTTGCGTCTCTTTCTGTGGGTGTCTGTTTCTGTGTTTTTTGCATTGGGTGTTTTGGGGTTTTGCTGTGGGTTCTGCAACCTAGTGTTGTTGGAGATCCCCTCCTTTCTTTTAAAATACACCAGGATCATAACTTGTAGTGAACTTTTTTAAGATGTGTATTAATTCAAGCTCTAAAAGCACACAAGGAATAAATAAACTGGAGAGAGCAAGACAACTGACTACAAGAGTAATAAAGATATGAATTTCATGTCCAAATTTTTCAACGTGCTGTTACAGCATAAGAGTATAAAGGGCCATTTTTATCAAGAGTTGGACCATACCAGATTAAAACAAAGCAAATGTATTAATATTAACAAATAATTTGAAGATGGAAAGGGGTAGAGTTCTACACATATGATTGTATGGATTATCAAGACTAGTGGGTATGAAATTTTGAGTTCGTCATGATCCAAAATTTAAAAATACAGTTTTCTTTGTCATATTTTCTAGTATATTATTCATGTTCGCATATACAAGTAGCTGAAGCGATTTGAAAAGAAATCTTTGGCCTGAAAAAAAATTAGAGAAACCATGAAGATTTGGATTACAGAATGTCAGAGTCAACCATTAGCCTCCGATTACTGCACTGTATATGCATGAGCTCGGTAGTTACAGCCAGCAGAGTTCGGATTGTATTACGTACGCCCTCTTTTTATATCCATTTTCATATCCATCTGTGTTGTTTAGGCACCTGCGTTTTGCAGTCTTGTTTGTGTTTGGTCATCTAACAGTGAGGAGGTTGTTTTACACCACCACTATACGTTCTTCGAGACATCTTGGTAATCGGAACAGTTAGAGGGTTGTGTGCACGTAATCCAGGATAAGTCGGTACATTGCCCATTGGTCTCTTTGGTTTTAATGCTTGGTGTTCCTATGTGATTTGGCGTTCATTGTACAATTTCCCTCTCATTCTGTGTCTGCTTTGTGTTTTCGTAGTGGGTGTCTTGGGATTTAGCTGTTGGTGCTGCAACCGGGTGTTGTTGTAGATCCCCTCCTTTCTTGCAAATGCTTTAAATTTTCTATTTCCTTCTGTAGTTTTTTTTATGGATACTCATAGGCTAACAAGATATCCAGAGAAATCGGATATTATCTCCATCGATTCATTTTGATATATAAAGATAATCTAGACTAATTTTTAAAGTGAAAGGTGATTAAACGATTTTTTCCATGGAATGCTTCAACAAAGTTGAGAGATGAGATGAATATTACGTACGTGTAATCCTCTTCCACTTTAAGATTAAAACGGAAATCCTGGTAAAGTACGGGGCAACGATGTACTTAACCCCACGATTTATACAAATCTCATGATTAAAGTACTAAAATCCCACTCCATAAAAAGTCATAACACAATGTATTAATACAAAGAAGTTCCATGCCCTATCTAAGGAAAATTTACAACTCTTGTTACATCTAGGAGCTACTTCTATTATCAAAAGCGTTCCATTTTCAGATTTCAGTCTTTTCCGGATGCTTTATTCTAAGAGATACTTCAAAGAAAGCCATCATCTAGAATTTATAATTGGTTTAATTAATGTTAAACATACACAAAGTACAAGATTTTAAAAATACAATCAACATAATAATTCAATTAGCTGCTAGGATCTTTGACAGAGTTTCTTTATTTCTTGACGAAAACGTACATCAAATGCAGCATACAAAAAGGGATTAATGACATTGTTCAAAATGTATAATCTGTAAAAGAATAAACAAAGTCTAATGTAACTATCAGGTAAATTATCCCAGAAATCCTTGTCCATAGCTTCTAGAATCATAATGACCATCCGTGGTGTAAACGAGAGAATGAACACTGACGATATAACCATAAACAAAAAGGAATATTTGTACTGCCTTATGCATGTATTAAAATCCATCCCTTTCACTCGAAATATAGAACCCTTTCGCTTGCGATTTCCTCTATGTCTGTTAGCATCGATTTCTCTATTTTGGTTATCCATGTTTTTCTTCTTCAGAGAATTGTTCAAAGCTATTTCATGTTCATCGTCAGAAAACATGGAATCTTTGGAGTACTTCCTATCATCAGGCTTGTCGTTTTTCAAAGCGTCGTCTACTTCGCGTCGGTTTGCGTCATAAAATACGTCACTGACTTTTGGATTGCTGTCAGATTCCACTCCAGAATCCGGTGTTGACGATTCCGGCTTTTTATCTGTTGGAACTGCAGCACTAGATCTGAATCTCTGGCGGAAGTTCACTTGTCTATAAATAGACCTGCCTACTTGTATGTACAAGAAAGTTATTGATGAGATTCCAAAGATGGCCATTAATAGAAGCACGATGTTGAAAGCGGAAAGATAGCTACTTAGTTGATCACTGTTGTAACGGCCACATCTGAAACCTACAAAACAAGATCAAGAGTTAAACTTTACATCAGACTCTAACATTGATGTCACATTTGCAAATAGTTTCGGGTTTGATCAAATCTCAGAAAATGTTACTACATGTGTACATAATTTTGAGTATACATGTATGTCATGTACCTGACTATATGGGAGAAAGCAATATCTTATATAACCCAATTCATTCGTAAAATTCCGATCGGTATTATTATGAGTCCAAATATTCCAAAAATAGAAAGAAACTGAAAAGAAATTATTTGTATTCTCAAAATTATCCATTCTATGTAACCAAACCAAACAGCCCACGGAATAGTTTTGATTTACCCCAAATTCTGAAATTCAGAAAGAAGAGTTCTAACATCCTTATGATGGTCCTTACCCGTGACATTTGTTTGTCTGTTTACAACCTCAATTTCCCCATAGAAGAAGGTAGCGGGTACGGCAGTCACAGATGAGGTCAAAAGAACGACAGCCAAAGCAATATGCTTCTTCCTGAGTGTCATCTGTGCTCCGAACGGTCTACACACTTTGAGATACCTCTGTACAGCTATTACGATCAGCATTAAGGTGGCATTCAGCGTCGTGCACATGTTGAGGTACCACAGCACTTTGCATTTAACATCACTCATGAATTGTATTGGTAGAAGGTTCAGCGATATCGCAAATGTACATCCTATGGTACATGCTAGAAGATCGAAAAAGGCCAGAAACGGGATGAAGAACCTAAAATATAAAGTTACAATGGTTCGGTATCTAAATAAAAACAATATGATCATCTTTAAAAATTAGTAACTGTTCTTGAATGTAACAAAAAGCCTTAAGAATTATTACATTGTCATTCAGAAGATTGTTTTGATGAATATTGAGAACATTTTATAATTAGCATTTATGATATTGACATTTACTTACCTGTCGTCTTTATTAGCTTTAATTCTATAGGTGTACATCAATATAACGGTAATGTTTCCAAGCAATCCAACAACCATATAAATAAAGAGAACTACTGTATTTGGAAGTAAGTATTCTGCTAATACGGAATTCAGCTGACTGGCGTCAAACGTCATCATCGCCCCATCCAAACCGTTGGTAGAATTCGCCATCTTGGAATTTAAGCAACAATTTTGTGAATGCTTTCCTTATCCAATAAAGCAAAGTCGAAAAACGGTCTTACATCTTATATTCCCCGATTGATGACGAAATCAAAGGAATCGGTGCAAATTCATAACGCAACGTCTGAAGCAGGCGTAAACAGGAAAAGGGGGCTTCGTGAAAACACAAATATGGTATTTGTGAGGAGATGTTAAGATTGCGTGTGAGATGAGTACAGGAGGAAGGAAACTGTGATAGGACCGAAGCACTATACAGCTAGTATAGGCCTTGTACATGTTGTGAGTACATTATAATACCATCATTTAGTAATGTGTCATACTTAGACGTGATGTGGTGACAATGAACTTAAAACCACAACAGGAAAAAGATGTTTATTTTAAGGGTGAATTCATTTGACCTCATTCATTGTCTTTGATCAAAATCATGCAGAGTCATGCATATGCAAATTTGTTTACTTTATATAGAAACCACAGATAACATTTTAAACGCAAAATAAGAGTAATTGTACTTTTAAGGTACTTTGCGTATGTGCAATATTTTACTCAGAATAAAGATTTAAAACAGGGTATGGATATGACTATAATAATGTCTACAAATCTTAAACGTCTTCAAATTCATTAACATCTTTTAAAACAGATAAATTTGCAGCATGGACAGACATGCACGTTTCGGGTACTTAACCCTCGTCAGCGATCCTTAATCTAAACAATGTAATATGGCCAAAGAGTGTGAACATTATGAATTCCAAAAATGTACCGAAGGATAAATGGGATATGATGCTACAGGACCCACGTTTTAGAAATTTCTAGAATTTTGGTAACAGAAATTTCGAATGCGTTGAAGAGACAGACGATCAACAGAAGTTGATCGAACTTGGCTACATGTGCCCTCGGGGACTCCTCAAGAAGACAATCTCGAATCCAAGAGGGCGTTGAAAAGAATTTGAAAATATCAATACTGATGAAAAGTATTAATCGAAACAGCGTTTTTAAGGGTTGTGCACAGGTAAGCATTGGAGAGTAAGGATTCCCGACTTATATACCGTCAATTTTGTATAGTTGTACGTGTATATAGACCAGTACATGCAGGCTCCTCGTGAGACCTGGTGAACAAAGGTCAATACGTACGTGACCATTGTAAAAGGAAAAGGAAATGAAAAATGACTGGAAACTAATGGGAAATAGAATTTTTATTAATTTTATTCCCCCTTCCAAGTGAAGTAGAAAACGAAGGACTTGTGAAAAAGTGTTATAAACACAAGTGTATTACATCAAAAGAGAGAACGCATCGATTAATGTGGTGCCACCTTTAATGAATTTGTTTGGTGTTCTTCGGGAAGTTACATATAGTCTCAGTTGGAACACTTCCGTATTACTATATCAATTTCGTTCTTACACTGGTAACTAGATTGTAAGCCATATTGGAAATGCATGGGTTAGAAGCACAACCTTTATCTTTTGCATTTTCGAAATACGTAACACTTCTCGAGAGGCCATACATATGTCGATCTAATCAATCAAGACCACTCACGTAGTATACCGAGTATCAATGTGATATTTTAAAGCATTGGCACATTATACAGTCATGTAGTATTAATAAAATAATAAAATTTCAATGTCAAGATTAAACCTCAAAGTCAATGTAAATTCTTGAACCAGAAATCAGTTTCGCTGATCTTGTTCAATATCGATAGCAAGTTTAAAAGTGATATTTGTTCTAGTATCAGTACAACAATGAAATGAGCCTGGTCTCAAAGCTATTACTTTGCTGATTACATATAAAAATGTAGAAATCTTGCCAAATGTCATGCAGAAGCAGCTGCTGATGACGCCGCTGAACCAATTGGTCAGGACTTCTATTTACCAAGCTGACTTGCAAATGAAAAGCTGTGACGTATGGATTTACTTTGTGTGAAATTGTGAAGAATGAAAATTTTATCTCTTATAGCATCATGTAAGAACAGATAAATTTGCAGCATGGACCAAACATGCACGTTTCGGGTACTTAAAACTCGTCAGTGATCCTCAATCTAAACAATGTAATATGGCCAAAGTATGTGAAAGTTATTATGTCCAAAAATGTTATGAAAGACGTATCAGGATAGGTGGGATATGATGCTACAGGATACACGCTTTAGAATTTTCAAGAAATTTTGAAAATTTCAAATGAGAAATGATCAACCGAAAATATTTTTGTATCTCCCCTGTAAAACACTGTATAATGAATTTATCCCGCTGATGGCTTTTGGTTTGTGTATGTTACGTCAACATATTTTAAAGCATTTTGGTGACGTCAATAGCATAAAGCATCTTAGTAGAAGCAGGATATTAAAATAATATCCTGTTAGTAAAATAATACAACATAATATTTGGTTCTTCTCGACCAATCAGATTGCAAGAAATTTGCCAGAGGCGGGATATGTATTTCTATTGTTCTACAAATGACAACTAATTGTAAGGTAAGTTTAACTTTAAATCCATTTATTAATTTTCAAAACAAATTATAAAACAATAACACATTATATTACTGCATGATATGACATTTTCATGCAAAATTACATGATTTTGTCTTTTTACTTGAAAAAAAAAATTCTACAACAAAACTGACTCAAACCTAGATATTCAGAAGATACTAATGGGCAAATAAAAATTGACACCTGAATGCCAGTCAGTTTTTTTTATCCTATTTTCTGAAATGATCTGAAATGATGTTTTACATCACTGTCCATGTCTTCATTTCTGGAAAAATCTCAAAATATGTCTCTCTATCAAGAGGAAGATTTGAAACTTTTTCAACACTTTCGCCATTTTTTTTTTTTCATTATTCATAATTTCGCAACATGATCTCTTCTTCGTAAAGTTATTGCACTTATGATGGGCAAAGATGAAAAAAAAATCATATTTCAAATACTACAAAAAAAAGAAGAAGAATAAGATAATACAAGTAACGGATATTGAATAAATAACCAAAAACTCGTTTTTGACCCCAACAGACCCTCAAATTATCTGCTGTACAAAATCTGAAGATTTAGTTCTTGGAACAATGAACTAATGACATAATTTGAAGTTAAAAAATAACTTTTTCAAAAATAAAATATCTCAAAGATTCTAAGGTAATTTGCTTGTAATTGAATAACTATTTTAAAGAATTTCATAGATCTTGTATGACTGTCTGATATCTCAAAATGGTGTCCACCAAAATATATATAGTTAGATGCAAACAATACTTCTACAACAGTATGACTGTGAAACTTTATTACATAAGAAAACACATTGTCTAACAGTAACTGGTATTTTACCTCATTTCAATTGAGGTAATTTTTCAATCTAAAAACATTTATTCAAAACAATCTCAAAGGTTGAGATACTACATTTCTATATTCCTTAATTTCTTATCTTAATTACAAGGACCAATGTCAATAAACATACTTGGCACAGAAATTACCTAGACATGCCAAATATTCCTGATATGATGATAATTATGATTTTCGTGTGACAAGATTTCAGTTTAATTCTCCTTCAAGTCCATGCATACAATGATATCTTACATTCAAGCAGATCCAGCAAACAGAGTTAAGAAAGATGGGAATTTCACAATACAAAGTTCTAGAACCAATTATTTTCCTCTCATATCCCATTACAGCTTTTAGAGTGAGAAAATTTTGCAAATCTTACCACACAATTAAAAGAATGTAAGCTTTAAATAACTATACAACCTCTTTGCACTTTGGTTCTTTACCAAATGTAAAGAAGTAGGTGCGGTAACCTGCCATATCAGCCCTATTTTCAAATTTGTTTATATATCCATAATATTCTTGTTTATAAATGTCAAATGTATGGTGAATCCATATCAGGGAAGCTTATTTTGATTTCACAGTCCTATACTGAATAACACGTCACTAAAAACATTTATAAGCGTTGAAATCACTGAAAATATCAATAAATGAGCGAAATTTCGATAGAAAATTATGAAATTACGTATCGATCAAGGTCTTGCCCATGATAATTTTTGTACCAATCGATAGATAAAATCCGTGAGCGAGGCCTGGATCATACATGAATTTTGAAGATTTGTATGTAAAATACGATGATTTCCTTTGTTTTGCGTCATTCAGGGCAAATAACGCCAGAACATTAGGTCATGCATCACACGCGTGACGTTAGGAGGGCTCAGAATTATGACGCCAGTATTTTCTCAAACATTCAACATTGCAAAGAGTGATAATTCATTACTATAGGATTGTAGATGATAATTTTCTGGTTTCATCGATACCAAACTTGTTGAAATCCGTCAAGAAATTAACAAGTGAATAAGATCGCCATGCATGCGCAATACACTATAACTCGTACCGAACTTGGCCTTGTTAATAGTTTGTTTATCAAAAGCATTTTTTGTCAAAATTATAGGGCCAATATTAGGGGTTAGCGCACCTAGTCCTTTATTCCCTGATATGATTCCTGAATAATATCCATATTCACTCTGAAATTATGCTACATCAATTATTTAAATTGAAAATGTTTCACTAATGAGCCTATTATAGATGAAACAACTAATGGGCCTCTTATTCATGGAATAAGCAAGTTTTTAAAGGTCGACTGAGTACTATGGGGACAGGTAAATTTTCTGTCATTTCCTCACAGAATGTTACTTAGGATCATCATCTCTTTTAAATTGCAATCTCATAGGTTGGTTTAATTCCTAATACCCCTCTCAGTATTTTATCAATAGCTTGAAACAAATGACATTGCGGAATCCATTATTATAATAGAGATTATGTATTTATTGTCGTGCATCACTTGCAACTTTAAGACACTCATTTGAGAAGACGCCGCTCCTAGTTACCACAAGCATGTTTTAAGAACATGTCAAATATATTTCAGTAAATGTTCAAGAAACATGATTTTGTATGGTTCCAGAAATATCAATAAAACATTTTTGGAAACATTTCATTTCGTTCAGCACTCTTAAATGTTGTTAAAACGTTTTGAAAACATTCTATACAACTGCACAGTGTTTTGAAAATGTTCTTGGAAAGTTTTGCCAGAAACGTTTCAACAGCAACCTGTTTGAAACCTTTAGAAAATATTTCGAAAATGTTTTGTGTTACCTGGGCTATCATCAAAGAAGGTATAACATGCCTTCCAAAGCTATATCACTAAGGTGTGCATATCAATAACCAGGTGGTTGAGAACTCCAGCCTTTAAGTCATTTTTTATGACAAAGTGATGGGGCATCAAATATTGATTGGTCAAACAATGCCTTAAAATTGATTCTCATTATACAGCATTTAACAGAGAAATGAGAAAAACAACCATTGATTAAAGTTCAAAGATTAGATCGGTTGCAATCAAAATCAAGAGAGGATAACTCTTAAATTTGATCATAATTTAAATAAATCTACTAACTATATTTACTATCCTATTACAAAAATTTGTACAATATCAAGGAGCATAGAATAAAATGAAAATGAAAAAAATAAAATATATGAATATGAAATAATACACAAACAATGTTGACAAGATATTTCATTTCTCATTCCTTCAATACCTTAAATATGAAAACTGAAATTCTCAATAATGCTTCTATGTTATAATAATTCAAACATTCTCACTAACTCTTCTATGTTATAATCATTCAAACAATCATTCGAAATTTTGAGCAAAACACGTATTTCATTTATACATTACATAAAAAATAAATATATATATGTTAAACATGTTGGAATGGCTTTTCAAACCGTAATCTAGCTGTCACATATCACAACATCAAAATGTTTATAAAAGTTTTACTATTTCAAACATGAATTCAATGATAATGATAAATTTTAAGGTTTTTGAAACCAATGAATACTTGCTATGAAGTCTGGTTCTTAAACTTATATGAAAGTCCAGTGCCAAGTCACTGAAAATATGAAAATGTACATATTCTTCACTTGCAACTCATGTACATGAGTATATCAATTATCCATTTTATACTACAAGAAATTGCACAATATAAACTTTGACATTGTGTCACAGGAGTTTAATATACCAATGCTTAATGTTTTTAAAAGCCGAAATACATGTATACTGATGTTGTGATTATAATTATGTTATAAAACAGCTGCATAGAACATGGTAAATCCATCATTGATCGAGATTACCTTACAGACAGACAAATACACATTTAGACATCTACATGTACCGGTACCGGCTGCTCTGTTTGGATGGTAACGACATAAAATGGCCATGTCCCAAATGTCACACCTTAGCATGCAGCTGGTGTAGCAAACTTGATGAGATATTCACAAAGTTGTTCCTCCATCACTTTGACAACTCGATCGTTTATACCGCATAAAAACAGAATCTACAAATGAAATGTGTTGAAAACTCATTGTAAGTTTCTTTTCAAAGTTTGTGCTAAGAAATTTGAAAGAAGCATAAGAAATCATTCTTACTGTGAATCCACATATTTTTTTTCTAAGTAATGTGGCTGGTACTTATGTTGTTTCAATTCAATTTTAATTTCTTCAAATGCAATAAAAACAATGTAAATGAGCATTTCAATTTTTCTGGGGGTTTCTTTCCAATACTCCTTGGAGAATTGAAGACATTTTACTAGTTACATAGAAGATCTTTTGAAAAAAAAACCTTTCTCTTACCACGGCTTTCCTGCTCATGCCATTTGGACATTGTGAGGAGTCACCTTGGGTCATATGTAGGACATATCGACCATGAGATTTTTGTTTCCAGATTGGTTTAGTTCCAAGGAGCTTAGAGGAAGAAGGAAACTTTTCCTGACGGACGCGTTGAAAGGGACACACAGTATATTCGTACTCGAAGCCCTTATATGAGTAGCAGTCCTTGCTCAGCTTATAAAAAAGTCCATCTGGACCATAAGTCTGCAATACAAATTAAGTTGTACTATGAAAAAGATGTACACAAAAGATGTTACATAAATTGTATACTGTAAATTGGTTATTATTCGTCAGGTACCAATTTTCGTCATTTTCGTCAGTGCCTCCCTTGACGAAATTACGTATCGACGAATATAAATTCTCCTGACAAAAGATAGTGTAAAAAGCAAAAATTGAATCTTAAGAGTTAAAACGACAGGCAAATGATAAATTATTGAAAACTGAATATGCACACAAAGTGGCATATAATGGACTTCTAATTGCCAAGTGATATGTTTTCACAACAAGCTAGTTGGTAAACATGCCTCTAATTGTTTGTTTACCAATAATTGTTAAACAAACAATGAAAACAAACGCATACGGCCTATACCTGAATGTTAAGTTGGCATTTGAACAGACGAATTTATATTTTAGGGACCCTTGGATGGCGAATTTACGTACTAACGAAATGGTCATTTTGAACGAATTGACGAAAATTGGTACTGACGAAAATAAAGCAATTTACAGTATCTTCTTTGGGTAAAAATCTTATCTAGTCAAAAATATCAACCCTCAAAATCAAATTCTATGAGAAAATTTATAAAGAATTTTTCCAGTAAAGCTTTCTGGTTTATTTCTTTGACCTTCTCCAAAAGATTTAAAACCATTAGAGCTGTACAGTGCATAATGCTTTGTTTGCTTTGCTGAATACATGTAAACGTTAAATAAATGTTATCGACATTAATATTATCTGCATATTAGAAAACGTCATAACTTTTTTTTACTTTTTGATATTATGAATAAGTACCTCTCTTCCAACGACATGTTTTGCTGCCTCAAGGTAGCCTCTCTTCAGCTTTTGACCTATTTTTCTGATTTGCTCATTCTCTTTGCTGATTTTAATGATTTTATCACATTTGTTCCTACATGGTGCCTGGGAGACTATATTTTCACCTAAATTGATATAAACAAACTTACAAAATTATCTCAGGTGAGCAATAATAATGCAACTACTTAAGATCTTATTTTCCTCACTTTTTAACGAAAGAAAAGTGAATAAATATTTTCTTAACGTGGGATCAAGACGCATGTACATCAATTCGCATGTACATACGAAAGAATGTGATATGATACCTGATGATTTTTTTTCTTAAATTACCTCAAAGCTTTCAAGTGAGATACATACCTTTGTATATGATATGATACCTGATGATTTTTTTTCTTAAATTACCTCAAAGTTTTCAAGTGAGATACATACCTTTAACTCGTACACTTTCTGGAGGTGGTTGATTTGCCCATTCATCACTACCATCACAGCAGTCACAAATCCCATCATTCACTCTGCTACTCGGCACACTCTGGGCATCTCTATCTGGCATCTGCTGGGCGCAGTAAAATCTGAAACTAACACCACAATACTAGAAACATTAACACAGTTAATAAGTAACAATATATATCCAAATTTGACTTGGATAGGTGAAATGATTCTTAAGTTACCATCTGTAAAACCAATATTTTAAGTGGTTTGAATTAGTGAAAGGGTTCTTGAGTTAATTACCATATGGATATATGAATTCTGAATTTACGGAAAATGACAATATTCCAGAAAGACAGAGAGACAGACGAAGAAGTTCAACCTGAACAGGGGAATTTCTGATGAGTGAAAGGGGAAAAAATTCCTACTATTTAAAAATGTAACTAAATTTGGTGCCCTGGATATTCTGAATATAAGTGTGCAATGTGATTACCTGGAATCGGGACATGCTGATGTACCAGGCTCATCTGACAAGTCCTTACAATCACAGTAATCATCGTTCACTCGGCTGAATGGAATCAACTCCTGTAATTGGAATGTTTTTGAAAATTATACATAAATTCATAAAATTAATCGGAATGTTAAAAATTGCTATGATTCTTGTATGATCATTATGTATGTTTATATTGATATGTACATACACTATATTTACATGTATGTGAAGCTCTGTTAAAAGAACTTAGTATTAAATGTATAATAATGGCTTGGGTACCTTGGAGTTAATACACCTGAATTTCCCCTCTGAATCTTTAGTGTACAGCTTTGCATCATCCATATGTATCCCGCGCGGAAGATCTTTTGGAGGTGCCACCTTTTTATTGCTTGCGTCAGATAAAGGGAGATCATCCTCATCTGATTTCAAGTCATCTTTCATAGATATGACATCCCTGGCTTGTAAACCACCAGATCTACTAAGAACTTTGTGAGAGAATAGTTGAAAAGTCAAAAATATGACTGGCGCCAATACCAATTAAAAGCCAGAGTTTAGGGACGTCGTCTTCAGGAAATGTCTCTGCATTCTCTATGTGTAATGTTGCTTCCTGCATTTCTCCTTATACCTGTATCACATGGTATTATGCTTTAAACGTGTTTGACCAATGCCTAGGGAAAACATCTGAAATAGAAATTCATAGAATTAAATACCTGTATATACAGTACTGATTTAAAGCAGAATTCATAGCTTAGCAGAGTTAGCGCTCTTAAGGCTGCAAAAAGTCTGGAAAACTGTAAAATTGACTTGAAAATTTCTATGTTCAAGGGTCATAACTCTGCTAAGAATGGGTCAATTTTTCCTAAAACTAAAACTAGATCTTATGCCAATTGATATAAAGTACATACGCCAAGTTTCAATTCAATATCTTGAATAGCATTCTGAAAAAAACTATGCAAAGCATGTATGACCTTGGACAGATGAACCTACACACAGACAGCGCCATAACATAATATGTCCCGTCTTATGACAGGTGTATAAAACACATTATCTTACTTAAATTTGATGTGCATTATATCACAATCCCCTTTAACAATGTATTAAAATCTACGTATGAAAAAAAAAAATTTGAAGATAGTACATTATATAATCAGTTACGTGTGACTCCACAATCCTGAAACTGAAAACTGTCTTATTTTGTGCTAAAAAGCCACATAGCAAACGTTCAAGTTTCATGTGTTGAAATATTTACCAGTTACTTTCGACCGCAATCTCTTTCGATCGCAGTCTTTTCGACCTTTTGAACTTTCAACCCAAGACCATTCGACCAGGTCAAATACTTTTCATCCTTACTTTTCAATCTTTCAGTGAGAGACTTTTCAAATTTATATTTATTTATATACATGTACCATTGTTTCCACTGCCCATTCTAACAAAGTCATATTCAAAGTCATCCAAGTCCGAATTGACAAAAAGCTGACTTAATGATTATTGTATAAATATGCTGCTAAAAACGAACATGAATAGGTTAGTATGTTTCATACTATGAACCTTACCGGAGTCAGAACAGTTTCCAGACAGTAACAGTTTCCAGACAGTCGTCCATTTCAACTACTTTGAAGGAACTTTTTTGCATAATTTTTAGACAATTTTGTACATTTTTAAATGGAGAATTCAAATCATAAATCATGATAACAAATTTTGCATCTTTAGTTGCTTTATCATCCCACCTGTTTAATATTGCGCCCATGGGAAGTCGCTGAGAACCATCCTTTTTAAATCTACATGCATGATTTGATAAGTTATAGTAATATTTCCAAGATTATTTTTACACTGTCATTTGTAAAAATAATTGAAGAAAATAATTTCCAAAAATCATCCAGTTTGGGCTAAAACTGATAGAGATTGACAGCTTTAAAATCAGGTGTCCAGAAACTGTTCCAGTGATTTGGGAAAAATATGCTGAAATATGGGGTCATCAGTCAGGGGTGCTACTTCAACAAGTAATTTTCAAAAATTATTTCTACATGTAATTATCTGACTGATATCAAATGTACACATGATTTCACATAAAAAGTTAAATTATGTTTTATTTCCTATAGCAAGTAAGAAAATACAGCAGTAGAAGGCAAGAACACCTCCATTATTTTCAAAAGGAAATAACTTTCTCAGAAGAAACTTTTTCAGTTAAAAAAGATATCCGAAATTGTAGCCAACTTTCACTGAAAAATAGCAATCCAAGGAATGCTTGTGTCGCCTGCAAAGCGGCTTATTCTAGGAGGTTGATCACATGGCTCAAAATTACTGATATCACTATAAAAGTCTAATGAAATTCATATGTGAAATATCAGACCTCTTACTTACCAACTGAAAGATATGGTCAATCTCAAATTTTCAGAAAATAGTGTCAATCAACTAGGTCAAGGTCACTGCGTAAATATTTTGGTAACATCTCTAAAAGTAACTATTTTACTTGCTGTGTCCATGCAACATATTACTTCTACTAGTAATATACATAAAAAGTCAGGCAATGGAGACCCTGATTTGTAATGATGGTAGTAGATTTTTAAATAGAATTTTCATCCCAAGAGCAATAATTTTTCCTGTAAATATGGACTTCCCTTTTCAAAATAAAATTTAGATTTGAATCATTTACATTAATATTGCTTAAAGCTTTACTCCTTTCATTTAAAGATAAGCCCCATTCAATAAATATTACTTAAACAAGAAATCTTAGGGGAATGGTTTTACCTTGATATTTCTGTTACTGAAGCAACTATTTCTGATATGAGTAGCCCTAATAAGAATTAAAAGATTGAGAACTTTAAATGTGTATACTACCATCATTACAAATCAGGGTCTCCATTGCCTTACTTTTTATGTATATTACTAGTAGAAGTAATATGTTGCATGGACACAGCAAGTAAAATAGTTACTTTTAGATGTAATCATTTTAGAAGGAAAAATTAGAAAGTTACTTGATTAGGTATTTTTTTAATTACTTGTTAATTAGAAAGTTACTTGATAAGGTAATTTCTTTAATTACTTGTTGAAGTAGCACCACTGACCGAACCTGCCATACAAAAAATAAAATGTCTACGGGAAATTCCCATATCAATTTCAGCCCGCTGCCATCTTGTTCCCCGTATCAACAATGGTAAACGCAGTGACATCAATGCATTTTAGTCATTCTTACTATAGAAAATCCCTGTAGACATATTATTTCCCACCGTAGACATTGGCAGCACACGTTTTTATCAGCTTTTTAAACTGTATATTGAAATTGAAAATTGTATATACCGTAAGGGCTTCCCCCCCACACCCTCTTTTAACACATAGTGAGAGAATGCCGCAGTATCGGCCCTTCACTTTTTTTGGAAGAAGAAGAAGTATTTTTTTACTTAGACCGAGAACAGGCCAAACTTTTATCCTTTAGTTGGTATTCAAGAATAAACATTTGGCTAGACTAAATAATTCACTCTCTCCGCTGCAGCTAAAAGAGACTGAACCCCACTTAATGGTTGTTACAGAACGAAGTCGGACAAAATTGTTGCCCAACGATTTATCCATCTTGAAGGTCTGAAATATTGATTTTCTTGTTGACGGGACTAAAGAAAACATTTATCTAACTTACCCACCTCACGTTTTTTTTCTCTCTTCCTTATTGCATTTTTTGCCAATTTTTAACTCCCTACTAAACTAATCAGGCAAAGCGAAAGTTTGGAGAACCGACCAATCAGAACGAATGATAGTCCGACTTGCAGACCTACGCCGGTGCTATTTGTTTTTTCGTCTTCGGTCTGACTGCTATGCATAGGCAATACTTGAGAATTTTGATGCGAAAATATTTTGGCAAGTCCTCCTTTTCTCAAACAAAGTCCAGTCTCTTCAACCTAAAAAACAACTCACCCAGTCCTCCTGCCCCTTAAAAATCCCCTTCAAGCCTGGTTTCACCTCTTCTTGTCTTCTGATGTTCCTCTGATCGACAACATTTTGTCATGCGCACAGAGGTAAAACCAGGCCTAGAGGGGATTTCTTATGGGGCAGGAGGACTCATGGGTGACTTATTCTTTGGTTGAAAAGACTGGAATTTGACAAAAAAGGAATGACTTGCCGAAATTTGTTACCACAGAAATTCTCAAGTTTTGCCTATGCAGACCGAAGCCGAAAAAACTGTGAACACCGTCGTAGGTCTGCAAGTCGAACTAAACAAAGGATAAAGAAAGTTGATCACGTGATATTTCGTATACTTGGTTCTGATTGGTCATCAGACTTCGTTCTATAACATTAGTGTGGTGGGATTCAGTCTCTTTTAGCGGCAGCAGGGAGACTGGATTATTTAGTCTAACTTTTGGCCTGTTCTCAGACTAATTTTGACTAAGCTACGCACAACCAAAAGGGGGCATTTTCTGTTACAACTAAAAGAGCTCAATAGACTGGATATCAATTTATAAGATGATAACTGTATATTTCGGAGAAAATCGAACACAGGGTGCTCTGGTCAGCTGGGCTGCATTTGATTTGAACAACACTAGAGTCAAGAGTGTTAGAGAAGCGCATGCGTACTCTGTGTAACCGACTGATTTTAATCGAATGACACGATCGAGTTGTAGTCCTGTTGTGTCCAATGTAAACAAAAGACCCCCTAACTTAGCTATAAAGCCCCTGAAGTCACAAAATTCAATTGTCTGCATTGAATATTTAAAGAATTGAATTATCCCTTATATTTTGTTGTTAAAATGTATTTAATCAACACTATTTGTCTATTCTAATGTTTCAAATTCGATTGCTTGTCCTTAATTGTCCGCCATCTTAACACTCAATTACTCCCGGTAAACTGGAGAGTATACTCGTGTCACTCGTGTTCAACACTCGGGTCACAACATTTGTCATTCGATTTAACAAGAGTCAAACACGTGTAACACGAGTCGTCTAATCGAACGCAGCCCTGGATTAGAAGGCATTCTGTAACTCGGGGTGGAGCAATGATGGAAAAAACTTTTTCCATTTTTTTTTCCTTTTACTAGAGGACGCAGTCCGCGCCGGCGCGGACGTAGTCCTCTTGAAGATAACACATGTAAATAAATAGGAAAATGTTAATTCTGTATAAATTCTGTATAACCTACAAACTCAGCCGTGCGGTTTCGCCAGAGTCTCGGGGCTTACTACTCAACCCATGTATATTCGGAATCATCATGGGTGACTTCCGGTCTACATGGACGGAGGATTATTGGACAACCTGTTTTCAGCGGTATATACGAAGTCAATAATTTTATTGAATCCATTGAATCATTCTCTACTTACTTGAGTATATTTGACTTGAAACCGTTTCATCTTACTGCCATCTTTAACAAGTTACGACTAATACGTCATGACGTCATTATGCAACGTCATTATTACGTCAGAATGCAACGTCATCATGTAGCAAGAAAAACGTTGTTTCGCGGACTATCTGTACATTAGCTAAATATTTCGCCCGACCCTCATGTTGTTTCTATTCCGTTGTCTTTTGTTGGGAGGGGGGGGGTTGTATGTGGAAAAACGTGTGGGACGGGCGAAATATTGTGTGTGTGCAGAGTCAATTGTTAAAATTTTCAAGAAGCTGTCAGACCGATTCTGCACCGAGGTCGCTCTCAGTTGTAGCTAAATAACTAGCATGACTAGAGGCGGGTTTGTTTGAATTTGTTTTTGTTTGTTTTCATTTATTTGTTTGATTTTTGTTTGTTTGGGTTTTTTTGGGGTGAAGTTGAGGGAGCAAATATATGTGAAAAATACTGAAATTTTATGTAGAGAAGGTTAAAAGTTTCTCCCTCATCCCATAAAAACTTAAAAAGCTTAATTTCTGAAGAAATATATATGAAATTCACGTTAAATACACCATATTCTCTTATTTGAGTATTATTTTTTTTATTTCTCTTTTTTATTTCGTTTTCATTTACTTATTTATATTTTGTATTTTCAAATTTATTTTTTTACCAATCACTGGTATTATATTTACATGCTCATTTATCTTTTATTTCTAATTAAAAAATTTACATTTTCAATTTTTGAAGTCGTAATATTTTTTTTCAATTTCACCCTGCGTCCTCACTATGGCTTTGCCATAATTCATATTAATTTCTTTGGAAAAACGCTCGTTTTAACCCAAATAGAGGTCACAATATTTTGCCGGCCACTGGCACAGCGCCAGTATTGATCATACTTTTAACAGGTAGGCATTTCAAAGGGAGTCGCCATTTTGTTGATCACGTGATAGGTACGGATGTTCATAAAACTAGTCAGCGCAGATGAAGTCGGATTTCCGCTTCTCCCGGTATTGTTATGTACAGCGCAACGGAGTCAAATATCACTTCACTGTTGCGACGCAGCAGCGTTGTAACTATGGATGGGACTCCTGACTGAAGTATTTAAAGAGGGTATTGAACACGTAGACGCCAGATTCAATTTTTTCTCAAAATTTCTCTTTTCTGTCCTTGATCACGTCAAGGACTTATAAGTCCTTGATCACGTTGATTTTATAAATGCTTTAATTTTCTATGAGACTTTGAAATATGCATTTTTAACGTATGCGTTGACTCCTTGATAAGATAATATTATCAACTTTAAGATATGTATTTTATAACGTATGCGTCGATTCCTTGAAGATGGTCCAATCGATCTACAATCTAGCATAGATGTTTCTCTGCCATGTTCTGTTCTGTTCTGTTCTAGGTAGTAAATCCCTCCAGCGTTGGAGAACCTCTTGCGAGTAAAAAGTTTGGGATGGGCCGCAACCACAGACGCATAAAATCCAGTAAATGGCTTGTTCTGTGATGGTCATTTACAACACGACAAATCAGGGTGCGTTCAGGAACGTAGCCGCTCAACGAGTGGCTAACTTTGAGGGGCTACATTGTAACTCTGCCTGCAGCCTGTTTCACAAAAATACTTACGAACAATTTCAGGAATTTTCGTAACTTTTGATTGCACAGTTCTACTAACTTGCTTAAAATTTGAGAAGTTTTATTTTTGAATTTACATTTAGTGTGTAGAAGTGATAATAGAAAACATTTTGAACCTTTTATTAAAGGACGAGAGTTACGAAAATTCCTGGATATTTTTGTAAGAATTTTTGTGAAACTGGGCACAGAACGCTAAGCGGCTTGGCTAATATTGAGCCTAAATTCTTGTTTCCAGTAAAAAATCAGAAAGATGGAAAATTATTCACGTATTCAAACTTATTTTAACCTGCAAAATTAAAAAAATATATATATTTTAAATTATATATATATAAAGATGAAAATTGTATCAAAAATATAGGATCAATACATTTGTCAACCACTTGACGTCGTTGCTATTGAGTCTTTGTGGAATACAGAGTTCTTTCCCCTTATAGACGGTATCTGACGTAAAACCATTATGCCGTCATGAAAATGGTATGGTAACGTCGACTTAAGGATGCTTTCTTCTGAGATCTCGAATTCAAAAGCATCAAACTTTTTTTCTTACCATTATATTTCAATAGTACTTGACCCGATAAGTAATAAAACGGTTTGTTCCCATTTCGCCTTAACTGGGAATTTTAGGTAACTTTTGTGTGAAAAAGTACTAAGGCGAAATGGGAATTGTATTAAGGCGAAATGGGAACCAAGCCGGTACAATTAAATTTGCATTAATTCTTAATTGGCATCAATTAGCAATTTACTTTAACAACACTCTTCTTAATTTATCAAATGTTACCGAAAGTATCTTTCTAATCTTATTTCTTTTTTTCAGATTTGTCATATATTTGAACATATTTTATCTCACATGTACATTTCCAATTTTAGTCTGATTAAATTCAACCTTATGATTTTCTCCCCCTCCCCCCGAGAAATGTCAATATCTACAGATTAAAGAAACACATTTACAAAAATACATGAATAAATAAAAATTCATCTTCATCTTTTTTTCTGAGTTTCATCGATTTTTGTTCATCGCCAGTTTTGGTGATGATGTCTATTCAAATGCGTTAATTAACAGCTTTTAAAAATTGTAATGCAATATATAGAAAGGTCACAAGTGGTTAGAGAAAATAATGCTAATTGTTAAGATAAATTAAATGTGATAAAGAGATAACGATGCGGTTTTGGTGATGATGTCTATTCAAATGCGTTAATTAACAACTTTTAAAAAGACCATCCAACTCAGTGACAAGTTTCAGCGAACTACCAGCGGCGAGCTCTTCCTGCAGGCCGATGACGGCGATGCTGATGGAATCCTGATCTTCGCATCACCTGACAACGTAGAACACCTATGCGCTGCACCAGACATCTACTACGACGGGACCTTCGACACAGCTCCACCCATGTTTGACAGCATCTTTACCATCCATGCGTTCGTCGGAGAAGTCATGTTTCCACTCGTCTACGCACTCCTACCATAGAGGGACACTGCGACCTACACCCGATTCTTCACGCTACTCAAGGACATAGTTACCCGACACAACCAACAACTGACGCCATCAACCATCAACCTTGACTTTGAGAGCGCCTCCAGAAACGCAGCAACCCAGGCCTTCCCCAACGTACAACTTAAGGTACATTGCGGCGTTACGGCACGAAAAACTTTGCGAGAAGACATAGCCTGAAAATTTGTCTACATGAAATTTAAGATTTGATCAATCTTTGATATAATTTTCATGTAATTGTTCCACGAAGTTTTCGAGATTTTTAAGCCTCAAAGACGGCATTGACGTTCTAATTCGGAAATATGCGTTTTCATTTACCAAGGAGGGTGAAAAGGGAGATCGATTGTTGCCATGTTGAGTATTGTATTTCTACTGATTATTATGTATCTTGGGGGAAATTTGCATTTTTGGGGAAGCTTTTACGTTATATGAGGGGTGGACAGGGAAGGGAGAGAGGGAGGGAGAGAGGGGGAATGGTGCTGGAGGAGGGGGGCCGGAGGGTGGAGTAAGGGAAGGGTGAAAAGGAGGGGAGGGAGCGGGAGGGGATGACATGATCTTTCTTTTAGACTACGTGGCTGAGACATGGATGGAAGGCAGACTCAGTCCAGAGACGTGGAACCACTTCAGTACCAATGGACCTCGAACTAACAACCACCACGAGGGATGGCACAACAAACTCAAGAAAAGGGTCGGCGCTGCAAATCCGCACATCTTCAGGCTGATCAACATCTTCTAGAAGGAGCAGGCGGCGAACGAAGTCAATCAAATCTCAGAATATTGTGGTGAAATTGAAAATTGGCGAAATATTACTCATAAAATCTAAAATATATATATTCTTACGGAATTGTTGAATTGGATTACTCAAATATATTAGAATACATTACTTTACTACTGTTGAATACAATTTTTATGACATAAGATGTAACGGAATGAAATTTTTAGCAAATTTTTACCTCATATGGCAATTTTTAAAGTAACGTAAGAAACAGATTTTTGGCACTAAAATGCTGAGAAAAAATGTAATTCCATCAAACTTTTTTTAAAACTTCACATAGTGTATCTAGGGACATTATAGCAAGTTTTTATGAAGAAAAAGTAGGGGGAGTTATGCATTGGGAAAAAGTTTTGGCCCATTTTGCTACCCTACCCCCTTCTTTCAAAATGATACAGGAAATAGAAAAAACACCATATTGCCAACAGTACGTACAGGTTTTATTGATTATGTTTGGTTTTATATAGCTGGTCCATGTACTTTCATGTGAATATTTATATACATTCTAATAATCTGACATTAAACCTTTTTTTCTTTTGCATAGCTAGGGGAAAGGGGGGGGGGGGTCAGCCCCCCCCCCCCCCACCCCCCGTCTTGAACTCACCGAAACTTTTTTTTGGCATATTAATTGATAAATATTGTTAGGGGTCGAGCGTAGCTCCATTGTCTTCTTCACGAGAAACGAACATCATAAATTTCAACAAAGTTTATTTGCATGTTAGTATTGGCAACGAAACGAAAATTAACAACAAATAATATCCCTGGCCAGTCAAACAAGCTTCAAAATACCCGTCACCATGTCAAAATAATGACAAAACTTATAAGTTCATAATTACTTCATAATGCCTTAATATTTACATAAGAACGTATATTCAATTTTCTTGTTTATTTACATTTTGCTTGTATTTGCTCTTAGACTAGATTAAATGATTTATCTCTGATAGAAATTTGTGTCTTGCTTCGCCGAATCCATACCTATAAGAATATACTGTTTTGGAACTTAGCTAATTTTGATGTGCACTGCGCGGAGCATAGAGCAAGAGTGACGAATCTGGGGAGCAGAGCTCCTTATATAGCTTTTCTAGACCTTAACTAGCCAATCAGAGCTTGTCCTGCCTGTCCGGATAACGACGTAGCCAATCAGTACGTGTCCTGTTTTTCAAACTATCCGGACAAGCAGTCAGGAAAATTACAAACTAGAAAATTACATTATCTAAACTTGTCCGTTTATTTTCTAACAAAAATAAATCACATTTAGATCCTTATTTCATGAAAATTATCAGTAGATTGATTATGTAACATGAGAATCATTCGAAAGTTGGCGCGCATTCACACTATGCTAGATTGCGTCAATGCAGACAAGAAATAGTTCCTACTGTGACTCAAAAATTGAAGCGTAAAAACTTTACATCTTACAAAAACCTTCATAAAAAATTGACCAGTTTTGTAATACAATGTTTATAAAATAATGATTCTTCTAATATTCAACCTATTTCATAAAAAAGTACTTCGAACATATCAGTACGCTATGTAGTGCACACAAGATGGCATCGGCGAAGTTGACACCGCGAAGAAATTGAAAGGAAAAAGTGTGAATTAAGTATGTTATAGTGAACTAAATATGGAATTACAAAAGCAGTAACATTTACAGATAAGGTAAGTTGTAGGCATATAGGAAATGTTTCATGAGATACCTGAATCTATTAGAAATTAGGAATTTTGTAGTAGCTAACTTGGCTGAATCTCTTATTGTTTACATGTGTAGTACACACGCCGTACGATAGACGAAATGTAACAAGTGAAATTTACAATAATGGTGTCATTCCTTCGCCGGTGCGCACATGAAAATGAAATATATCTCATATTGAAATTGAATACATAAAACACAATTATAAAATCATTTTAAGTTACGACGATTGTCGTAAAACAAACACAAAGGTAAAGTCCACCCCCTACCCAACACATGTCTCTGTGATATTCTGCAGGTCTAACACTATCCCCCTTTAAAAAGATGAAATTCTCCTGAATTTAAATTACAGTCTTAAAGCTATCTTTTGTCCTTGAAGAAATCGGAGAAGAGCGTCTGTTGATTTACTTCGGTGCTTGGAAGCTTCCATGACCTGGCGAAGTATGACAACGTCATCGGCGGAGCATGAAGCAGTGACAGCAATTCTACGAATAACATCATAGTTATAGAACCTCATTTTATGCACAGCGGTTGGTTTCAATGATGGAATTGCGGTTCCAGGCAGAGCTAACATATTGTAATGAGCAAGCAACTCCAGACGGTCCAGAATCTGATTCCCTGGTGACACGCTTTGAAATTGCATGGCAGCAAACTCCCACTGAAGTAAACGTTGGTCTGCTGACATCTGTTGCCAATTTGTAGGAGGCCATGTTATTGATGTTGCACCGCAGGGAAGCTGAAGGGTGCGTCCTTCCCAATTCCTCTTCGCTGGGGGAAATAGCGGCATGCAACCAGACGCAAGAAGATGCAACGCTTGGCTCCTTGGGTCCTTTTCTAGCTTCATAGTTGGCACATGTGTTGTTAGAACTGGTGATGGCAGTGACCTTGGAATTGAAGATTGCAGAAAGTCGAGATATGCATTTGACAGCCCACATGAATTTCAGATGAAATCACCTCTGCTTGTGATTGTAAAGGCGATTTAGCGGGATTGTAGTTTGGGGTTGCCTTGGTAGTCTTCACTGGTGTTTCTGCATTCAAACTGTGATTAGGGGATGTCATTGAATAGGCTGGTGATGAGATCCGTGTTTCTGGCTCTTCAAGCTGAGTGCTTGTGACTGCAGAAGGAATATCAATGGATCCAGCTGGGCCTTCGTCCTCAACAGCTTCTGGTATCTTTCCTTCTTCAATGTCACCTTCTTTGCTGTTTGCATCGCCTGATCCCTTTCCAACAATGTCAACTGATCCGTTACAAACTGAATCGACTGCTTGACCATTAATTGCATCACCTCCCTCACCAACGACATCACTTTCTTCTCCAACAACATTGCCTGCTGGAATAAGAGTGTCACCTTCCTCATTAATATGGCCACTCTGGATTGCTGCACTTCCTTGTTCTTTGCCAGCAGCCACGTCTTCAGTCTCCATCTGAACATGTGTCCCCTGCATCGTCGACTGATCAGATTGTGATACCCCTTTATCCTCAACATCTGCCTCTACAACTTCTATCTCGGTTACAGCTTTCCCTAACCCTTCTTTTTCTTTCCCTGATTCTGGTACAGGCCTTGAATCTCCCTCGCTATTGTTACTGCAATCTTTTTCTGTTATCGTCGATGGCGTGTACACCGGTGTTAGCTGTCCAATCATCACTCTTTGTATGTTGGAAACCTGGACTCCAGATGTTGATGCAAGGTCTTTCTTTAGCTTTTGGTCTTCTTTTACATCCTTCCATGTCGATGGTACTTTGAAGAAAAGGTCTTCTTTTGAATGTTCAGCCCTTCTCAGTAGACTTGCGATTATCTTTGGCTCTCTCTGCACCCCCTCTTTCAGCTCTAATCTGTACACGTTATCCTTCTCTCCCTGGATGTCCACGGTGATTCCCTTCCCTTGAAATGTTATGTTCTTCACCATCCATTCTTTCATTTGGGGCCTAGTAGGAGAATATTCCCTCATCCTTTTGGAAGCCGAAGAGCTGTCTCCACCTTCATAATCCGGAGTGAAATCCTGTTCAGGGGTGAAAGGTCTCTTATTGCTCTCGGATCTGACATCTGACCATTCTTTCATCCATGCATGTCTCTCCTTCTCTGGCTTCCTGTTGTTCTCCAACCATTTCAGGATCTCTCCTCTAGCCAGGGTCGCTGATTCTCCCCTATATGAGCTGGCATTTACAATCCTTACATAGTCCTTTGGGTACAAGGAGAAGTAAAAACCATTGGCCTCGCTAAAGAAATCTCCAGGGAATTTACTGATGTCGACACTCTTGTGGTTTTCCAGGGCATGTACTTTCAGGTCCGACATCCTTCTGAGGGTTTTATCCCTCCTCCCATCCTTACTTGGGCACCAAGGGCAGAGAACTCTCATCCGCTCGTGCGGCCTGGCAACCAGATGGTTCTTAAGGTCCCTGTTGGTCTTGAACTGCTCCTTACATATCCAACAAGCAAATGCCACAACTGATGCTGGACCCATTCTGCAATCTGCAAAGATACTAGGCGTTGTCAGTCTCTCAATCTTGACTATCATTTTTATTCATTTCATTTTATCAAGTCCGTCGTCATTGTCCCCTCCCCAGTTTTGATGATGACTGCCAGAAATATTTTTGAGGTTAGGAAAGAACATCAGCATTTTAGTAAGTAAACAAAACAATGAACAAATTCAACTGCAAGGGGCGCCAATCTCAAGATTCTTCATTGAAATCCCTCTCTCACACTCTAGGGACAACAAATTCTCAGCAAACACGTTGAGTAGACCCCTGGGTGATCAGGCCAGTCCGTCCTACTCCTCTTCTCAATAAATATCGTGGTACCATAAAAAGTAATGAAGAACTTGATTTTCCTTGACAGTTGTTACAACATGAAATCTCCCCACTTCACCGCCTCAATGGCTAACAAAAAATCAAATTAATGCTATATGTCTCCTTCCCTCCATTCCTCTATCCATTTAGGTATACTCCTTCCTCTGTATGGAATTATTCTGTCAATATGGTATGTCATCGGGGACCTCTGTCGGGACTTTCTCACTTTATATTTCGTGTCGTCAATTTTCTTCGTGATGATGTAGGGACCCTTCCAAATGGAACAAAGTTTTAGACATACGCCGACTTTTCTTGTAGGATCATGGATCAGAACAGGCATGCCAACAGGTAAGGAACATTTCTTTGCTTTCAGATCATACCGCTTCTTCATGTATTGGGCATTCTTCTTGAGGGCTTTTCTGGCACATTCATGGACTTCATTCAGTTTTCGTTGTTGGTTCTTAACAAAATCACTTGACGTACTCACTAGGTTCTCGTCTGGGATTCCAATCACAGCTTGTAAGGGTAAGGTAATTTCTTTTCCAAATGTCATCATGTTTGGAGTAAATCCTGTTGAGCTATGGACTGAGGATCTATAGGCCATCATGACTTGCGGAAGGTATTCGTCCCACTGGTGTTGGTTCCTTTCACAGTACATGGTGAGCATGTTTGCAAGGGTTCTATTGAAGCGTTCTACATTCCCATTTGATTGGGGTCTTATGCTGGTTGTTCTTGTCTTATCAATCTTGAGGAACTGGCAAAGCTCTTGGAACACAGTGGACTCGAAACATTTGCCTCTATCAGTGTGTATCTGAAGGGGAACCCCAAAGAAACAGATGTAATGCTTAAGTAACGCATTAGCGACTGTGATTGCTTCCTGGTTGACGATTGGGACAGCCATGGTCCATTTGGTAAAACAGTCACATATTACAAGGATGAACTTGTTTCCTAATGTTGTCTTTGGGAGAGGTCCAAAGATGTCTATTTGGATTCTTTCATTTGGTCCACCAGCCACATAACTTCCAAGGGGTGCCTTGGTTCTTTGGTGTGTTTTCTTCGTTGCACAGGGAAGACAACTACTGCAATATTCTTTGACTGTTTCTTTCATGGAGGGCCAATAAAATTTCTGTTTCAAGCGACTTAGTGTCTTTTCGTGTCCTAAATGTCCAGATGAGGGTATGTCATGGTGATATTTCAATGCATCATCTCTTTTAGCTGTTGGAACTACAATTTGGTATCTGCTTCCTGGTGTTTTCTTGTCCTGCCAGAGTCGACAAAGCAAGCCATTTCGAATGTGTAGTCTGTCCCATTGATTCCACAGAATCTTGACTTCAGGGCCCAAACTTGAAATTTCCTCCCATTCTGGTCTAAGATCTCCAGCTTCCTTAGCAATCAAGAAAAGTTTTATGTTTTCATCCAGTAGCTGCGAATTTCGAATGTCAGTAACGGACCAGAGTTCTGTTCCTTCTACACTTTTGTCACAGGTCGTTGCGCAAATGTGTTCATCAGTTAATTTCTCGTCTTCACCCTCCTGTTCAATGTCGTTCTTCATCTGCCGTTGGCACGATTTTCATGGACTCCTGGACAAGGCGTCTGCATTTCCATTTTTCCTACCAGGTCTGTGGACTACCTCAAGGTCAAACGTACCAAGTTCCTGAAGCCAACGAGCAACTTGACCAGTTGGTGCCTTTAAATTTCTCATCCAGCTGACAGCAGCATTGTCAGTTCTAAGAAGAACCTTTTGACCATATAAGTATGAATGGAATTTTCTCAATGCAACGACAACAGCCAGTAGTTCTTTTCTGGTCACGCTGTAGGACTCTTCTGCTCTGCTGAGGGATTTGCTCATGTAGGCGATAACCTTTTCCTTGCCGTCTTGTTCTTGTGAAAGTACTGCACCAAGGGCTGTGTTGCTAGCGTCTGTGTCCAATATGAATTGTTTCCCTTGGACTGGATAGGCCAAAATTGGAGGTGAAGTTAGCGCTGTCTTTAGTTGGTCAAAAGATGAGTGTTGGATGTCTGTCCAATTGAATTTCGATCCTTTCTCACATACCCTATGTAACGGTCTGGCTATTTCTGCAAAACCCTTGATGAATCTTCTGTAATAGGATGCAAGTCCTAAAAAGCTTTTTACATGACGTTGCGTTTTTGGAGTTGGCCAGTTCTTCACAGCCTCTATCTTTTTGGGATCTGTTTGGATACCGTCAGCTGAAACTATGTGTCCGAGGAAACTAACTTGCTTTTGGAAAAGAAGGCATTTGGATGGTTTTAATTTGAGGTTTGCTTCAGATAGCCGGGTAAGTACCATTTCAAGTCGCTCTATTTCTTCTTCAAATGATGCACCAGGTACAATGATGTCGTCCATATACACTAGACACTTCTCCCACTGTAGTCCTCTCAGTACATTTTCCATGAGTCGTTCAAAAGTTGATGGTGAGTTTGCTAATCCAAAAGGCATAACTGTGAACTGAAATAGACCTTGGCTTGTAGAGAAGGCGGTCTTTTCTTTGTCTTCATTGGCCATTGCGATCTGCCAAAATCCAGAATTGAGATCAAGACAACTGAACCAGATGGAGTCAGATAGGGAATCAAGGCACTCATCAACACGTGGAAGAGGATAGGCATCTTTTATAGTTACATCGTTCAACTTTCTATAATCCACACAGAATCTAGTGGTACCATCTCTTTTGTTGACTAACACAATGCAGGAACTCCAGGGACTCGACGATGGTTCAATCACTCCTTTCTCAAGCATCTTTTGAATTTCTTCCTTTTCAATTTCTCTCTTACCAAAGGGTAGTCTGCGAGGAGGTTGACGTATAGGAGGAGCTGTACCAGTGTTTATTCTATGTTGTACCGCATTTGTTTGTCCTATGTCTTGACTGGATTTTGAAAAGATGTCTTGGTACTTAATTAGAAGTGACTTCAAATCTGCTTTTTGGTCCTCTGTAAGATGGACTATACTTCTCTCAAATAGGTCCTGTAGATGGTCTGGTAATACTGCCTCATCTTTAATTTCAGTTGTGATAGCACCACACTGTCCTGACACTGTTTCATAATAAGATTCACATGTTCCTATACAGCTGTTTGGATATAGGGTCACTGGTTCATTGCCCAAATTCATAAAGTCAATGCATTTAGAAGTTGAATTGTCTCTCAGATCAATGATGCCTGCGCTGAAGAAAATGCTCTTTTGATGTAACTGGTTCAAACATGGTTCAATGATGCCTAGAGGTGCTAGTTTTTCGCTGCTTGGAATATGTATTGGTAACCATACTCTGCTTTTGGGTGGTACTGTGGTGCTACGTACAGGTTTCACATTACAAATCATCTTTGTTTCTCCACCAATCCAACAAGGTATATTTCCGAAATCAGTAATGAGCTGGAGCTTCTTTAGATCAATTTTGTTGGCATACTTTAGAAGGAAGTCTTGACCAATGATTGCGTCTGGCATAATATCAGCAACAAAGGTTTCATGGCTAAACGATGTACCTTCGAGGGAGATTGTTATTTTTGTCGATCCATATACCTTTAAGCTTTGGTTATTTACATTCTTGAATACTCTGGATGATTGCTTTATGACTGGTCTTTCTTTAGGAGATATCTTGGTAAAGAGTTTGTTACTGATGATAGTGCACGTAGATCCACTGTCAACAAGGAAGTCTGCAGGAATATCATACAGAAATCCACTAATGTAAAGACCATTATCCCACACGTCATTCTTGTTAGTTAGGTTGAAAATTGATCCAGGTATTTTGTCATCTTTGCTGTGTGCAGGCCTTATTTCTTCCGTCGGCTCATGGCCTAAAGGGCCAACGGACTGCCGTTTCCCTGTGTTGTTTGGTCAGCTGTAGATGTGTTGGTTGCTTGTTGACTCGCTTGGTTTGATCTTCTTGACTTATACACGGGACAATCTCTATAAAAGTGGTCAGGAGAGTCACATGTGAAGCAGTTGCCATATCTGTTTTGTGTCCTACTTCCCTGTGGTTGTCTTCCATCAATGCGATCAAGTCGTGCCGTAATTTCTGCAAGGGCTTTTGATAAATATGAGTTGGATCCATCTTGCTGTTGCTGTCTATTCCATCTACCTTGGTTACCATTATTTCTGTTTTGGTTGCTAAATTGCTGATTGCCTGTGGCTCCACCAGAAATACCGCGAACTGGTACTGCCTTTCTTCTCCTGTGATTCTCCCATGACTGCTTCGTACCTTTCAATAATCTCGACTGCTTGGATCACAGTGGAACATTCTTTGTCTATACAACGACACTTCATTTCAAGTGGAATGCATTTGAAAAGTTGGTTTAAGGCAATAGCTTCCTGGGCAACAGCATCAAGGTTAGGATAGGCTCTTTGTGACATTTGCCGTAAATCATCTGACAGTCGAGCTATAGATTCTCCTGGCAACCTTTTTCTCACCTCCAGCTTTGAAAGCCATCTATTGTGTTGTCTCTCAGACCCAAATCTCCTCCCGAGTTGTTCGATCAGCTGTCCATAGTTCTCTTTTACTTCTCGTGGCAAACTAAGGTAGAATGTCCTAGCAGACCCTCTCAACGAAGCACCCAATGCCAGTCGTTTATCCGCTATCCGCCATCTTCCAAGTTCTGCGCAAAGCTCAAAATGGGATAGATACTCTTCCCAGTCTTCTAATCCGCTGTATGATTCAGGTTTCATTTTAAGCCCTTTATGTCCCGCGAGATGTGGATACCCAGGTACGTCACCTCTGTCGAAGAATGCTGGTCTTCCCACATGGTCCCTAGGATGAATGATTTCCACCTCTGTGTCGTCTTCCTCTCTTTCATCGGCCATGTCTCCACCTGCCTGGTCATTTTCGGCGACAGCCTCATTTTCGTCACGGAACTGAATTTCGGGGTCAGATGTATCAGCCATTACTACTTTTGTACTTATACACTGTTATCTGCGAAGGATTTTTACAGTCTATTACTAAGGAGAAAATCACACAAAATTTGAAGTTCGTTTTTTCCGACGTAAGTACGTATCGAGGATGTCATTTATCGCGATGACATCCCACTTCTGACACCATTTGTTAGGGGTCGAGCGTAGCTCCATTGTCTTCTTCACGAGAAACGAACATCATAAATTTCAACAAAGTTTATTTGCATGTTAGTATTGGCAACGAAACGAAAATTAACAACAAATAATATCCCTGGCCAGTCAAACAAGCTTCAAAATACCCGTCACCATGTCAAAATAATGACAAAACTTATAAGTTCATAATTACTTCATAATGCCTTAATATTTACATAAGAACGTATATTCAATTTTCTTGTTTATTTACATTTTGCTTGTATTTGCTCTTAGACTAGATTAAATGATTTATCTCTGATAGAAATTTGTGTCTTGCTTCGCCGAATCCATACCTATAAGAATATACTGTTTTGGAACTTAGCTAATTTTGATGTGCACTGCGCGGAGCATAGAGCAAAAGTGACGAATCTGGGGAGCAGAGCTCCTTATATAGCTTTTCTAGACCTTAACTAGCCAATCAGAGCTTGTCCTGCCTGTCCGGATAACGACGTAGCCAATCAGTACGTGTCCTGTTTTTCAAACTATCCGGACAAGCAGTCAGGAAAATTACAAACTAGAAAATTACATTATCTAAACTTGTCCGTTTATTTTCTAACAAAAATAAATCACATTTAGATCCTTATTTCATGAAAATTACCAGTAGATTGATTATGTAACATGAGAATCATTCGAAAGTTGGCGCGCATTCACACTATGCTAGATTGCGTCAATGCAGACGAGAAATAGTTCCTACTGTGACTCAAAAATTGAAGCGTAAAAACTTTACATCTTACAAAAACCTTCATAAAAAATTGACCAGTTTTGTAATACAATGTTTATAAAATAATGATTCTTCTAATATTCAACCTATTTCATATTTTTTACATTGTAAACAGCAAATAAAGAACAAGGATACGTATGTAGACGAGGGAACTCTCCGACCGCAGAATATAATCGATAACCTAAGACAATTAAAAAAGTATGATTGTTTCTGAATTTTTAAATCCACATTCAACGTTATCGATAAATATGTCTAAAGAACATGTAGATGTAATATACTCTCTCTCTCTCTCTCTCTCTCTCTCTCTCTCTCTCTCTCTCTCTCTCTCACCACATGACACACGTTTAGTTTGTCGGAAGACACTGTACGCCGTGCAAGTTTATTTTTATCTTTCATAGCATTTTTTCCCTTTAATTTGCGGAGCCCCCCCCCCCCCAACCGGATTATCAATATTTTTGTTTCAGTCCATGGGGTTACATGATTCGGATTTTTTTTTTTGATGAAAAATGCGTGCCTTATCTTTTCTTTTTTAAAGTCTTCCTCTCTTATGACGCATGTCAGCCGTGAAATGCCCGTACGTCTTCATTGCGACAGTCTCACGAAAAAAAGTCTGTTATCTAACACTACGAACTCTTTTTAAAATATTTCGTGCCGCAGTCTTACGGCGGTCTCGAACAGTTATGGTGCAGCCGTACGGCGTGCAGGATCGTAGAGACCGTATGGCTGCGACAAAGCTGATGTGAAAGGGCCTTATTTAAGTTTTCCTTTAAAAGATTAATTATTTGTCGGAAAAAATGTATGAAATAAGATGATAGCTGATGATTTTGTTATCGATATGTACCTTTACTAATGTAAAGTCCCTGTATTGTATCCATTTTTCAAATAAATGACAGAATTGATGAAATTGGATCATGTAAACAGGAAAAATTAGAATTGTCTGATAGAGTTCAAAATTTTTGCAGACATAATGCTGCTAAAAGAAATAAAGGAAATAGATTAGAAAAAAGAATAAAGATACAGCGGGAGAAATAAAAAAGAAGTACGTGGCGATTTATTATTATTATATATTTTTTTAATAAACAGAAATCTAGAGACGAATCGCCATTAATACATGTTTCTTTGACACAATGACAGTACAGAGTTCAATTACTGGTAAAGTTCTATTTTCCATGTTTCGGTGTATTTTACTTGCTTTTGTTGTGTCTCTGATTTGTTTCACACTGAAAATACAAATCTATTTCTTAAAAGTATTGCTTTTATTGAATTAATCTTCTCAATTGATGTAATTTAAAGGCAAATATAAGTAATCAAACATTACATCCCTTTCTATCTGTTTTATTCATGGCGGGAAGACGAACGTCATTTTTGCTGCGTGACGTCAAAGATTCTCGCAGTGACGTAATGTTATTTGAACAAGGTTGTTTTAAAGCAAAAAGATAACATAAAATGTTTATACTTATGAAAATAACAAATATATCCTCAAACAGTTCCATTTATCCATGCTATTGAATTTGATGCAGTGAACAGAAAAAAACAAAGGTCGTACATCTTTCTTTTACGACATTAGGAGTTATCTCCCGTCGTCTAGAACGTTTTCTGTTCAGCTCGCCAGGAGAAAGCATCCTTAATACCGTCATTTCCCAGACTTTTAGGACTATTTCCATAGAATTTGATAACGTCATAATCAGTCTACGTCAGATACCGTCTCAAATGGGAAGTAACTCTGGTTTTCGAAAATAGCGAATAGCAGACGACATGACCCGTAGCAAGAGTTGCATAGCTTACATGACCTCTTAATTTCACATCCGGTCATACTAAACATATATGTGAGGTATACAATGGAAATCAATACAACAAGCTAATTTTTTGTTCCAAATATCAAAAGCCATAGTTATTCTAATTATAAAGCTCACATAATGAAGCTGCACCCCATCTGTCCCTTATTTAACAAAAAATCCATATGCGGCATTGCGGATACTTTATAGTGGAACCATTGGGAAAGATAGTCTTGAAATCAAAGTATATGAAAACTATAAGGTCCAATAGTCGTCGCTTCTTTTTTACACTCTTTGCGTACAAAGTATATTCCCAAAAATCAATGTATTCTGGAATATATAATTTCATAAATTTAGAATTCGTTTTTATTGTTGCTCTCTAAATTGATGTATTTCGATAAAAGTCAAAATTGAGAATACTCACATAATTATACCAAGGACTTATAAACAGAAGGATTGGAATCTCGTCTTTTCCCGTTAACATCTCGCGTGCCCTTTTAATATGCTACGAGATGTTAGGGGTTTTTTGTATTCAAAGCAATTCTGTCCTAAAAATGTTAATTATAATGACATAAAAATGACTTAAATACATAGACTAGATTGGTAGCAAAATTTTGCTATTACGTCTTGAAATAGTTTAGAAAATGTTTATATGTCCTTGCATATACTGAGTGACAGTTTTACTTATCAAAACTTAAAGAATCTTATAAATAAAATTCATTATCTTAAATCATTATTATCTCTTGGTTATCAAACATCACAAAACTCCGAGTAGACTTGCTCAAGTCCTTATATCAACTAATTTTAAAATTAAATACATGTTTCTTTACTAGCAAGCAAAAGTTGTCTTCTCTGTATTGTGATATCTCTGCAACCAATTGCTCACTGCCTATAGTTCTAAAAGGGACATTTCAAAATTTGATTAAGAATTGCAATTATCTTCATAAAACTTTATTTGATATAAGGACTTGAGCAAGTCTAAGCTCAGAGAAACAAATTTGTTCAGATTGCACCATAAATTATAATTTGCATCCATTATTTCACAAAATTTTCGGTGGATAGCCCTTGAACACCCCCTTGCAGGATGGGGCAACTTCTGGTATACCGATTATTGCTAGTGATCGATTATTGCTCTGTAATTGCTTTCAATTCCGATAATCGATTATGACTCTCATTAGTCGATTATTTAGCGAAGTGATTTAAAGAACAAATCTTTATGTAAATGATTCAAGTTGAGTTGTCTCAAATAGTTCAGTAAAAAATGACAGGGATATAGCCCCTCGCATATTCTTGATAAAACATTTATGACTTTGCGACTGTGTATTCAACAAATTAATGAGGTGCTGCACAAGTCATTTTGCACCTTCATAATCGATCATCCGATGCGATTATTAATCGGTTAAAATTATGCGTTACCGATTAATAATCGCATCGGATGATCGATTATGAAGGTGCAACCGATTCCCCATCACTGGGGCCAACCCTCTACCGCATCTATCCCCTCGGCGCTTCGCACCACAACTTCAGTCCCTCTCCGCTCCACCACCCCTCCACCTCCCCTCCCGGCAATAGGAGTTTAGTTAAACTTTTAGGGGCGGATCCAGAGCGGTCAGTTGGGTCGGGGGGGGGGGGGCTTCTATCCGCCCAAAGTGCCGAGTGGGGGTGGAACGGGCGGGGTCATCCCCTCGTGTAGGGGGAGAAATTTTTGGAAAGGTGCTATCTGGAGCATATTTTCATCTTTTCTTCCTTTATATGAGGACTGATTGATATGTTGTGAGCCTCGTATTGATGGATTTGAATTTTATCAGACATTTTGCATTATTTTTCTACATAATCCCCTTCAGTATCTATACACTTTTGCCACAAGAGCCTCAATTATACCACTTTGAAAGCCGTAAACTGCAAGTATGACATCATTCTCGGACTGAAAGTGGTTGCCAGAAATAGCTGCTTTCATGCAGTTTTGCATCGTCGGAAACCCACGACATCTTCTCCGTTATACTACGTAAGATAACCGTAGGGCAATAGGCTGTGGGTTTCCGACGATGTCAGTTTTCGGAATGGATGAAAGTCTGACAGAGCAAGATCAGACGAATAAGGCGGATGCTAAATCAAATTAAAGCCACGATCATGAATGGCAGTCATGGCAGTGACAGACTTGTGAACAGGAGTATTGTCCTGATGGAACAAGTGAGCTTTCCGCGGCGATTAAGTTCAGTATTTTCCCGTAACTGTGTCAGAAGTGAAGCAAAGTATGTGTCATTGATTTTTTGTCGTTTTTGGAGATAACCTATCAGCAGAATACATTCTGCATCCCAGAGAACCGAGGCTCATAACATATCAATCAGCCCTCGTATCAAGGCATTTTTCCCTACTCATTTAAAACAATAATAAAAAAAAAAAGGATACGAAGAAGGAATCCCTCCGCGACTAATATTTTACAATCTAGAGTATTTTGTTCTCATTTTGTTCTTTCTTTTTCTTTATGAATAGATTATTTCTATCTTTTCCATCTGGATCTATGAAAGAAATGATGCGTCCTTTCCATCTTTCTAGAGAGGAGAAAAACTCCCTTATGAAGAGTATATGTAACAGTACTGACATATTTTTTCTCCTCTTTTTCTCTTTTCTTCAACGTGCTTGAAAGATTTTGGTAATTATGGACGTATACTACACTAGGGGTGCGTTCCATTTGCAGAATCGATCCAGTTGTTTCTGGTAATGGAACGCGCCGTTCCATCGGATCGGATCGTCTGGCACGTCTAGGACCGACGTTCCAGGCTGTTCCAACATGGCGGACAATGTTACGATCTCATGCCCTGTTCACACGAATGCGCATTAAATCTAATTCGCATTAGATTTGATGCGCTTTATTCTAATGCGAATTAGATTCACATTGCGTTCACACGACAGATTCTAATGCGCATTAGATTTTGGTACATTTGCACTGAGAGTCGTATACTTTAGATGGTAAAAAAGTCGAATGCATGCCTATATATTGTTTTTCTCAAAATAATTTACCTCTTTGTAAGTTAAGCTAATGCATGCATAGCATGACGTCATTATGAGATAAGATGACGTCATAATACAATGTTACTCTACGTCAGTCAATAAGAGACGTAGTACAGTGTCCATTGTGAATGAAATCAAGTATCTTTACCTCTTATTCTACGTTTCGAGGTCCAAGGGTGATTAAAAGTGCCCAGTTATGATGTAAACGTATTGTAGAATTCTTGCAAATCATAAACGCATGCGCCAGATTTAATGCGAATTAGATTCGCTTTGCGTTCACACGGCAAAATCTAATGCGCATTAAATCTAATGCGAATTAAACTAATGCGCATTAGATTCGCCGTGTGAACGCAGCTAAAATCTAATGCGCATTAAATTTGATTTAATGCGCATTAAACCCGTCGTGTAAACAGGGCATCATTATGTACAGTGCTGGAAATTTTTATTGTAATTGGAAATTTTGGTATGGATGTCACTAGAAATTATCAATATTTGATAAAAGAAGTAAAAATAGAACTATTTCAACATTGATTTCAACTTTATTTTTGGATTTGAAAATATCGAGGTTTTCTATCCATGGTTGCTATGATGAAGTCATTCTGGAATCATTTTCGTTCCTTATCAGAATGGGATCGTTCTGGAACGATCCGACAAATGGAACGCAGCCCTAGGATGCATCTTGACCCTCAACTGCCAGGAGTTAAATAACATAAATTACGAAGGAGAGTATAAGAAGAATTTGAACTTCCCTTCAAATAGAATGGGGTTAGGGGAGGGGTCCTCAAGAAAAATTGTGAAAATCTTAAGCAAAACTCATTAGGGGCATCTGGAGCATATATAAATTAAATATAATGACATTTTCGAATGTTTCATAACTTTTAAGGCAGTGTCTACATTTTGAAAGTTTACTGGGCAAGTCGATAAGGCCATTTCATGTTTTTATTCTGTTTTGCGTCCTTTTGAAATTGAGAAACCTACCAGCCAGCCAGGAAGAAAAACAAACAAGCATATAAGACAAAGTTCCAATTTCATATCAAGAACGTGACTGTGTGAAATCTGACAGAAACTTGTTTCATTTCATCATCTTGACATACAGGTATTTTAATCAACAAAAACTTGATAGACAATGAGTCATTGCAGTTCTTTTTTTCATTTTTACATGAAAAATAAAAAATTATACAATTTTTCGTTAATTTTCGTAGAAAACACATTTGATTTGCTAAAGATCTTTTTTATTTTAATTTTGTTTTGTTTTATGACTTTGGGCTCAAAGCCTACCAGCACGAGGACGCAAAACAGAAAATAACAAAGAAATGGGTGTCCCCATCGTTGCACTAGATTGGCAATGATTCTACACTGATCAATGTGCTATCAATTATGCTACAAAGGATCCCGGACCTTAAGGCCCCTTCTTTGATGACTCATTAATCGAAGAATTCAATGTCATTTGCATGGTTTTTTTTTACAAATAATGAAAAATTGAACATTCTTGTATTACATAATTATTCCGCTTGTAAATTCAAAGATGTTACTATGTGTGATGTCTGTTTTGTGACAGGGGTACTTGGCAAATCTAGATAAATCCGGTCTTGAATATTGTTTTCTCAATCCATATGCATGAGAGGGATCGAACAAATTGTCACATGATCACATATTTTGTGAACACGACCAATTAGGTATAATCAATATATGCTAATGAATCGATACTGTCGGTTGCGTGATATTAGAGGTGTGGCTTTATGTTAATCTGTATGCTTTTGATGCTACTTTTTTCGTGGGTTTTCTCTGATTTGAACATGAAGGCAAATTAGAATGGCCAATACCTTCTCAGGGAAAATTTGTCAAATAAGTATCTGTCTGTCATTTTTCTGAATTAGCCATTCCAACACGCGCCCATGCCTAATTTTGAAAAAAATATATCAGACTACCTGGTTTTTAGTGCATAGTTCAACCAAAGCTGGCGAAGGGTGGGTAGATTTTAGTTGACTTTGCCAGGTTTCGGGTAATATCTTAACAGAAAGGGGTAAGAAACTTGTTGTTTATACATAGTTCAAACAATTTATAAGGTCAGTTCAATAAATTGTGAAATTTTTGAAAAGCAATTGTTATAGCCTTTCCTTAAGGTCCGGGATCCTTTTTACGATTAAAATTCGGCACAGGCACCATAAACTAAGAATTGACTCGGTGACTTAATTAAGTCGAATTTGTCTCATCATAATAAAAGTGATGACTTGAAATTATTCAAAGAATTTCATTTTCAGAGTAGAATAGGATGGACGAACTCAATATTTCAAAACTTCACTGACTTGCTATATGTCGTATTTTAAGAATTAGACTTTATATTAAGTCAATTCTTAGTTTATGGTGCCGGGCCCCGATCTCCCCACTTTGTCTGACAAATTTGCTAATAAACCCTTTCACGATAAGGTTCGCTCGGATCACTTTTGTCTCTTCGTGTGGTACTTTTTCCAATGAAATGACGTCATGGCGTAGCAGTGCATGCCACGGTCGTCGTTCCATTGTTTTGAGTGGAAAAGTTATCCGAGAGAACCTTATCGTGAAAGGTTCTACATGGTGCATTTTCAAGTTTGCGGAATCCAAGGTTTTACACACCAGACTACGTACATCAAACACCTTGGCAAACTTTTGACTTATTACGTCATAAATAATCGAAAATTTTACGTTATGTTTCCAGTGCTTGGTGTGTGACGTCACTATGGAAAACGTCGCCAAACTATGCAATGTCCGTAGGACTTCTAACTCAGTATCAAATGAAACATCTCGGATATCGTCTATTACTTTCATGTTTATAATTGTGAATTTTCCGGCAGAAAATTGAGAAACGAGGTTATTTACTCTTTAGAATAAGGACCGATTTACGGGTTTTTTTTAGTACTGAGAGTTAAATTAATATATAGAATACGATATCGAGTCGATATGAAATGTTAGAAAATTTTGTGAATATTGTTTCAAAATGATGAATTTTTATGCACATTTGGCAATTTCTCTTACTCTTGCTTTGCTTGAAATCTGTGATCTAAAACCGGGGGTAGGGGTGTCCACATCCACCCACCCTAAATCCGCCCTTGACTTTTACCTGATCGATACAAGTAGGATCTCAAATGAATTTCTATTTCATACGGTATTTATGAAATGAGTTGTGTTATTTTTACATCCCCGAGACTTGGCGAGGGGATAAAATCACTCAGCAAGTTCCATTTGTACTGTATGAAATAGAAACATCATTTGAGATTCTTTTTATCCCATCAAACACAACGTAAGTTGATCAAAATAAATGTCAAAATGTTATAATGCGCCAACGTCGCCGTTTCCATTGTGACGTCACAAAGGATCTGGAGCGATTCATCACATTAATTTATGAAATGGCTTTATGTGAGTGAATAACGGGTGTATCCTCATGTGGTAAAATCCGATACGCCACCTTGGGGGCAAAACAGCCTACTGTAGTCTAAATAATTCAGTCTCTTCGCTGCCGCTTGTTTACAGTAGTCTAAAAACAGCCATGCAATCAAATGCGATTCCGGCTTAAACTCCGCCGACTAATTTTATAAGAATTCATTTCTTATTTTTGGAAATAAACTCAATTTTTATTTAAAGTTATGAATGCGAACAGAAAATTTGATTGATGGGGATGCAACAGAAGCATGGTAGGGGAAAAAAAGAAGATTTGTACAGTAAATATTATTAAACATCTACTTCCGGTGGGGTGTAGCCATCTTGGTTCGAAGAGGTAGACGTACCAACCTTTATTTCTTGGAAATAACATTAAAATGGTTCGATCTTGATTCCATGAAATAACAGAAAAAAAATCTTTTTTTATTATTGGTGACGACTTGAAACTGGGCCGGGTAAGCTGCTACGAATTTTTTTCATCATGTTCACAAAATAATCATTTACTTTCATCATATTTTGCGTCAAATACCGGCCCTCAAATACTGTACTGTATATTTTTTAACTTAGTTACTGTAAGCTCTGTACTGCTTTTTGACGGATGAATATTCTAGAACATGTTAAGAACATGTCTACATAGCTTCAGTATATTGCCAGTCTCTCAAGTATTCAGTTATCCCCTCCATCAGGTTGGGACTGTCCACAAGATATCGATGCTATCACGTAAATGCGCGACTGTCCTTTAAACCAGCAACTGTAATGGTCACGGTTTTGCGTGACTCAAGTGTTTGGAACAAGAGAAATGATCAATTAGGCCTTAATTTGACATTTTCGCTTATTCTTTTTCAATTAGTCCGAATAGTCTTTTCATGAAAAATCGACTTCCGACTTTTAATTGTCCTGTCTATATCTGCAATCTCCAGGGAAACGATGATCCAAGTGACAAAATGGCTTCAAAAAATCGTGGGTACAGCTGTAAAAAGGAGATATGTCCCTTAAAATAAAGTTTTATTTCCCAAATATACTTACGTGTTCGAAAAGTCAGTTGTTTATGTCTCCCTCCACATGTTTACCGGAAGTTGTAATGATCGGTATTAATCAATCACGTGGTGTTAATCTCTTGTCAAAATGTAATTACCCATATCTACGGTACGCAATAAGGGCAATTAAATCTAAATGATTCTCCAAAGAAGTTAATAAATGAAATTATTTTCTTTGATGGTTAAACTTAATTTTCGAATTGCAAATTCACGTGTAAATTTACGGAAATTACCGAGTGTAAATATTTCATAAAAATTTGAGTAAAAATCACATTAAATTCAAGAATTGAATGTTCACGAAACATAACTCGTCCTTCTATAAAAAGAAGAGCTCTTATCTAGGCGTTGAAGCATTGTAGGTCTGGGCCTCCGTAACAAAAATAGCTTCGGCATTGTTCGTTGGTCATTTTAGTTTTGGCCACTGCAAGATCAAAGTCAAGGTCACGTGAAATGAAAGTTCTAATGGTGGATTAGAGGGAAAAGTAAGAAACAACAGGTTAATTTAATGAAAAGTCAACATGTCTACAATATGCATCGTTGCAAGTACTGGAATTTATAACCCCCGTATGGTATAAAGTCTTTTTCGCGGAAAATGCTCATATGGAATAGGAATATTTCACCATTTTTGTACATAGAAATGAACATAGTAGTTGTCTATTAACTTGATTTATTGCGAAGACACGGAGATAAACGATAACTAGAAAAAAAGCATGATGAGAGCATCTCACATACATATTCGCGTGACTGAATTTAACACTGTTTTAAAGGACAGTCGCGCATTTACGTGATAGCATCGATATCTTGTGGACAGTCCCAACCTGTCCATAGATCACTGTTGCGTGGGCCGATTGTGTATCACGTGATAACAAGATAATTTTGATCATATATCCGTTTCCTACCTTATTAATAACCGAGATCTGCTTCCATACCGATACTGTTACAGGCGGATTGGAAAATGTGGCTGGTCCAGAAATAGAATCCGAAATTAACCTTCTGCGTACAGGGCAGACACTCTTACCAACTGAACTGAGCTAACCGGGCACAATACCCGAACCATCACACTCCACCCTAATCAACTCAAATATTTATTTAAAGTCAGTTTGCACATGTGAAAAAACAAACATAATTATATTAGCTCTTAAAGAGCTATTTACGGGGTACTGTCTGCGCAGCTCACTTCAGAAATCGGAAAATTGAACTTTTCTCTACTTTGTCGGCATATTTTCCGATTGAAATTTACATAGGGGGATAGATCTCAAACTCTCATAACTAATGGTGTATGATATATGCCTGTACGACAAATACTATGCTCAAAGTGAAAGAAAATTATTTTAGATGGGGAGATTTCCATGTTAATTTTAGTGTGACGTCATCGACGTTCTCCATAGACTCAGTGTTAAACATCGGCGACGTCGCACAAAAATTAACATAGAAAACTCCCTATCTAAAACTGTTTTCTTTCACTGTTAGCGTTGTGTTAGTCTCAGGTACACATATCATATACCGTTAGTTATGAGAGTCCGAGATCTATCCCCCTATATAAGTTTTATTCACAAGGTTTGCCGACAAAATAGAGAAAACTTCATTTTTCCGATTTCAGAAGTGAGCTGTGCAAACAGAAATCACTGAGGAGCTTCTTTACTTTTTGTCTAAGCGCAACCTCATTTTCAAATGCGTACTTCATAAAGTGTGTGAAGTAGCGCTTAGACAAAAAGTAAAGAAGCTCCTAACTCAGTTTCCATTGAAATTAACTCCACCCCACTAAATTTTGAGGTTTCCCAAAGTTCAAAGAAAGACAAATAAATCCCTGGTTCTCTCCCATAGTTGCCCTAAACAACAACAACTCATAAGGTTCACTCTCATGGCACGAAATACATATTGTGATAGGCAGAATGGAAAATGTGGCCGGTGCAAGAATCGAGCCTGAGACCTTCTGCTTACAGGAAAGACGCTCTTACCGACAGAGCTACCGGTAACTGGGCACGATACCCGAACCGTCACAATACAATTATCCTATATATTCCTGCTATCCACAGATAAACATTTGAGTCATTTTGAAAACTGTGCCAGCTGCCATTTTCCTCAAGATCGTGGGAACATCCGCCTGGGGGGGGGGGGGGGGGGCAGTGTCCAGCCTGTGATTTAAAAAAGAATTAGGTAAATCAGACGATAAGTTTCCCATACCACCCTAGGGGTGTAACAATTTAAAACCCTTCGACTCGGTGAATCGCGGTACATCCGTTTATTGCAGTTTGATTGGGTTCAGAAATGTTTTTTAACTTTCACACTAAAAACGCTCTCTAATACACTAGATCACAATTGCAGCGTGTGCAGTGTGTCTGTTCTGATTTTTAGCTCGCCGGGACAAATAAGTCCGGAGAGCTAATGCCATACCCTCGGCGTCGTTGTTGTCGTCATCCGTAGACAAAACTTTAACCTGGGCAATATCTCTTAAACTATAAGGAGTAGGGCTTTGATATTTCACATGTAGATACCTTGTGACAAGACCTTTCATTTGAGACCATGACCTTTGACCTAGTGACCTTGACCTTGGACTTTGACCTACTTTTCAAAAACTTTAACCTGGTTTCTGACAACAACCAGTATAGGCGAGCTGTGTAATCTTTGATTACCCTATGTTTCATTTAGTCACCTACCTAAACCATTGTTCAAAACTTGGGCACTTTTTCTGCCCAAGTAAATTGATGACGTCATAAAAATGGAGAACAATCGAAAAGTGCGCGAGAACATTCGTATAGTCTTGGTTAGAAGTATTTGCAATCTTCCGTATTCATGGCATTGGTCGACCAATACGGAAGATAAGGTGCCCAAGTTTTGAACAATGGTTTAGGTAAGTGAACAAATGAAAAATCAGAACAGACACACTGCATGCGCTGCATTTGTGATCTTGCGTATCAGGCGCACAATTAGATCATACTGTAGACCTTTTATATTGCAAAAGGAATAACTTTCTATCATTTATACTTTGAGAAATGGTGACCCAAGATTACATAAACTTAAAGAGAGAAAATGACCACACCCAGGTCCCTATATACATGTACATGTAACTAATTGTAATTTTGTGGTCACCATTTCTGGATACAAAGTCAATTCTTTTTGCAACATGACGGGTCTATCATCTATGATCTAGTTGTGTGCATGTACCTGATGTTTTGTTTGAGATTCAGATCCCAGGGTCTTAGAAAATGGGTGTGGTCATTTTCTTCTATATATATTATGCATTCTTGTGAACACCAATTCTCCTACTCCTAGTGCATGATTGAATGATTGATAGAGTGTAAATTCTTTTTGCATAATACATATATTAATGATATGTGGTTCGATTATCCACTTGATAATTAGTTTTAGCCCCTGACCTCCAGGGTCTTGGAAAATGGATGTGGTCATTTGCCACTAATGACTACACAACTCTATGTAATCTTCTGAACACCATTTCGTAGAAAGTATGACCATGATGACTGATAAAAAGTTTTTTGCATTATGTTTAGACTTACGCCTAATGTTATGCTTGCACACCCAATATACTTTTTTGAACCTCCTGACCCTTAGGTCTTAGAAAATAGTTGAGTCACTTAGACGAATTAATTAACTTAAAACAACCAGGAGAACTTCAGTCTCGTCAGCGACTTCTAGTTTTGATACTTATATATCCTTCTCATTTTCCACCCTTTTATTTGTCAAAATTCCACTTTAATTTTTTGGTCCAGCACATTTCCATTGGGTCTGTAAAAATATTTCTTTTGGGAGGTCTGCTATAAATCAAATCATGTCACTGGTGCATGTTTGATCTGTTGCTTCAAATTCAGTTCAGGGATAGTCAAATGTCCAACATTGCACCTCCTGGCAGACTTTTACATTAAGACATCATAATCAATGGTCCGTCAAACAATGCTTTAATGGGCCATTTGATTGTGACATCATAATGAAAACTCTACCAACATATTTTATCTAGCATTTGGAAGCAGGGAGGAAAGGGGGGGGGGGGTTCTATCATCTATGGCCAATGCTTTACTGTATTCTTGAGATTGGCAAAGGAAAAGTTTTGAAACAAATGTTTCTGTGCAATACCAATTTAATACATGTAGGTGCAGATCTGTAAGTTGGTTTGCACAGCAATTTACGCTCAGATCATTTTCTTGTTTGCTAGTGATAAATGTAGCAAAAGAAACAATTCTAATAATTTCATTATTTTTTTTTTATTCGTTCAGATATGGATGTTGGATTGATTGGAACAAGCATCTGATATCATCATGATTAAAATGAGGAAGAGAGATTCGGAGGTTGTGTCTGTATCCTCGGGGAATTCTCGAGGCTCAGAAAGAAGGCGTGCTAGTCGCTTCTCTCTTAGAAGAATATTTTATCCTGGTGCACACACAAGCAAATCAAGGTCAAGAGTCAGCTTGGATTCTGATTCTGGAAGAAGTGAAATCAGTATTAGTGTTCCAACATCAGATAAGGAGAGTGTGTACAACACCCATTACCCTTCTGACTCTCACAATGCCTCCAATAAAAAGTCCAACTCCAATATCAAGGAATGCCCTCTCTGTTTGACAGAACGGCCGAATGAAGATTTCCCAGATATTATGACGTGTCATCACAGATCTTGTATTAGTTGTCTACAGACATACCTAAAAATAGAAATCACTGAGAGCCGAGTCAATATATCCTGTCCAGAGTGTACGGAGAAGTTTCACCCCAATGACATATGTAACATATTGCAGAATAGTAGTTTGATGAGTAAATATGAAGATTTTATGGTACGACGAGTTTTAGTGTCGGATCCTGATGCTAGATGGTGCCCAGCACCAGATTGTGGGTAAGCATATATTGTGATCTAATACTGATTGACTGCTACAAGTGCCTTTCCTTAGCCAAAGCTTCATAAAACTTTTGTTATGAGAAAGAAAGTTGTCAAATATTTATGTATGCATGTATATAAATTTAAGTTTATGCGGTTAGAGTTTATTACTTGAATTCAAGTGTCTTTGCTTTGCCAAACCTTCTAAAAAATTTGGTAATGAATAATAAATTGATAAGAACCAAAATTATACAGTTTCACATAAAATGTATGTATATGATTTATAAAGTAAACACGATAAATACATTGTGGATAATGCAGATTTTAAACATAACATGATTTATGATAAGTTCTGATATGGGAGGGTCATACCCATACACCTATTTTAAAATTTTTGATTTTCAACATGTTCAAGACTAGTCTTAAAGGATTTTTTAAGAAAGCAATTACGGTTATTTTCACAGATATGCAGTCATTGCCACCGGATGTGCAGGATGTCCGAAGATCAAATGTGAGCGTCCTGGCTGTGATACACATTTTTGTTACCATTGTAAGCAGTACTGGCATCCAAACAAAACCTGTGATTCAGCTCGGGCAGAGAGATTGATGCGTTCAGCATCAATAAGCTACAGCCATGAGACAGACTCACAAAGTAAGCTTATGAATTTTTGTGCTCTTGCTGATATTATTAAACAAATGTTTTTACTATCCATCTGTCTGTCCATCTTTACTTGTAAGTTGAGTAGTTTTGAAGGTTCATCTTTCACAATTATTTTTCACATACAGATTAAAGATTATGAGAGGAAGATGCCCATTAATTTTGAATTTGAATATCCTGTAAGGCTACATTTGTATGCATAAAGGAGGGAATGAAGATATTTTTATGTGATTTGTTTTGATGTTATAGAAGGAGATATAAAACCATGTCCGCGATGTGGAGCATTTATAATGAAGATGAATGATGGATCATGTAATCACATGGCTTGTCCTGTATGTGGTGCAGAGTTCTGTTGGTTGTGTATGAAGGAAATCTCAGATTTACATTATCTAAGGTAATGAACTTTTTCAAGAATTGGGACAGGGGGAGCCTATTATTATTAAAAGCTGCACACATATTGAGAATAATTTGTGCATTTGCATTCTTGCTATGCCTTCTCTATACGCCCTTATTTAGATGGAACTTACTATGGTATAGCTTCATCCTCCTACCATTCAGGGGCGTTACAGTCTCATCTGTAAGCCCTAGGAAATTCAAATTCATTTTCTTTGCTTTGATTTGAAATCATTTACTGTAAGTCAAACTTTTTAATGGATTGAGGAATTGCTGAAAATTGTTTGATATTATATATATAGTTTTAGAATGAAATTATGTCTTAAAAAAGGATGTACCATTAGAAAACATCACAAAAAAGATATTATCATGAGAAACTTGCTTTTAAAGTGGAATATAGTCTGTTAGTGTGTAGGTACACCCATATAGCACACATACTATATCTTTGACATCTTTGTATGTTAATTTATCTTACAGCCCATCAGGGTGCACATTTTGGGGAAAGAAGCCATGGAGTCGTAAGAAGAAGATTTTATGGCAGTTAGGCACTTTGGTAGGAGCACCTGTTGGTATAACTCTGATAGCAGGAATAGCTGTACCGGCAATGATCATAGGCATTCCAGTCTGGGTCGGCAGAAAAGTAAGTTTGGATTCTCAGATGGTTTAAACAGGTAGATACATTTGACTAGACTAGTGTGTGTGTACATTCTTCTTAGTATTCTTTATCGATCATTATCCTTTAGTCTATTGTTGAGTTCTTCATATTTCAGTGAGTATGTTACAATTCCAAATTTTGTATGTTAACGTATTGAATACATATTTTCTCAACGATTTGAAGATAACACACATGTATATTCATGTAAATTTTCATGTCAAAAGGTCAAAGGTCAAGATCATTTCAATATCATATCTTGACCTCGCTGTATACAAATTTGACCTCAAATCTACAATATATGTTTCCAGTTTAAACATTCTTTTTCACACAGTACCTCCATTGATTTTGAGGATTGGGCTTTCTCATTTCACGTGGATGATTTTTGAATGTCAAGGTCATATCTTTGGCTTACTAAAGTAAATTTTGCAGTTAACTTAATGAATAGAATATGATCAGTGATATCAATTACCTGATTATGTATAACCATGATAGCCAGAAATTTTCACAAGATACTAATTTTCGCTATATTCGCAAGTGATTGGAAATTGGGAAAAATCATTCTTGCGAAAAATTGTGTTTAATAAGTTACAACGTAAATTGTTTTATCACATGATACACCTCTTATGCAGTTTCATAAAGCCATATCATTAATATTTGATATGGTAACACGTTACACAGTCCAGGAGAATACTATAAATAGTAATATTACTTAGAACTGTAATATTACTGTTAACAATAATCTCTTATATAACTGAAAACAGTAATGTTGCCACTCTATATTACATCTTTCTGTAATATAGACAAAACAAAGTTTTAAAGCTACAAGCACAGTTTGTATCACACAATTCTTTCATTCAACAATAAATTCATTAAATTTGAACAAATTTTTATACTAAAAGTGAAAATAATGTCTATTTGGAACCTATTTTTCACTTTTTAGCTCGCAGGGACGAAAAAGTCTGGAGAGCTAATGCCATACACTCGGCTTCATCGTCGTTGTCGTCCGTAGGCAAAACTTTAACCTGGGCTATATCTCTTGAACTATAAGGGGTAGGGCTTTGATATTTCACATGTAGATACCTTGTGATGAGACCTTTCATTTGAGACCATAACCTTTGACCTAGTGACCTTGACCTTGGACTTTGACCTACTTTTCAAAAACTTAAACCTGGTTTCTGACAAAAACCTGTATAGGCGAGCTTTGTAATCTTTGATTACCCTATGTTTCTTCTTTCCGATATCACATTTTCTTCAAATATAATGAGGGAAAAAAATTTCCTGATGTTTTAAACAATTTTTCAGTACTCATTCAGAGTTGTTGAAATATTTTCTAATGAACCGGTCATTCGGACCGGTACTAGTCCTAAATCAACCGGTCCGAAAGGATTTTAACTGGTCCGACATTTTTGTGCGAATAGCACATAGCGATTGCCTGATTTCTTCACTCATGGGAGCCCCGTCTACTGAGTATGTATAAACGATGTTACTCTGTTTACATGTACCTTGGGACTGCGTCAGCGTCATGGTCGGTATAAAGTCTGATCACTTTCTGAATCAATGAATTATATCTATATGAATCGAGCTGTCGTGTTATGTACATGCATGACCTAATGAAAAATTGCATCTGTATGTACTGAGATGAACACAGTGTGTTGGAAACCCCTTTCCATTACCAGGTGATTATCTGTTTTAGTGGACAATATATAAATGAAACGGTGCTATCGATAAAGATATTAAGTTGAATCATTGAAATGTAAAACTACCTTCAAGTAGGCTTATTTTGCCCCTCTTCACAAATCTGTATACGACGGAAAAATTAGGAACTTCCATCATGAAATATGATATTAACAATTATGAAAACTAGAAGATCAAAACATTCCCGTTTAGGATGTATCATGATTTATATACTAAAAAAGAAGTGAATTTTCCTTCAAATTCTTAGCACACACCTAACATTGAACATGAAAGGTTAAAGAGAGAGTGGGGATCAAATTAGAAAATAAGATTCGTCTTCTTTCCTTGTATATGGAATCATCAATCGATAATCATATTGGATTGTTGTATTTTTTAGGGGGGAGGGGTAGATTTAATGTGATGTTATTTAATTTTCACGTTCACTGTCAGACATCTTTCAATTCATTACGACAACATTATGCATTTGCATTTTAGTTCTGTCTTTATACTTCCATAAACTGGCCTACGAAGGTGTTCAGGAACAAATATAACTTTGAAAACACAATATTTTGTCATACATTGTAAGTGATATTATTCTGGCTATTCGCACTCAGTACCTTTAGTGCTTTGATTTTTAACAAAAAGTTAATTTCTGCAATACATACTGTATTATGAAATACATTACACTATGTAAATGATGGATTTAGTTTGATTAATTTAAATACGATTGAATTATCAATGAAATATCCTGTCAGTGTCTTTAGATAGTCATGTTTAAATATTGTGCCGTCTGTCTGCCTGTCCAACTGTACTGTCCGTTTGTTACCATTCATGACCTTTTTTTGTAAAAAAAAGAAGAATGTCTTAATTCTTTTATTCAATCTTTAATTTCTTTCATTAAACTTGCATGTTTTATATCTAATGTCAATTCATGAGTTCATCGCGTATATCTACATGCGTATTGAATTAACACCAAAATGAGAGAAAGAGACTTTTTACGAAGTTAAAGTTCTCGTGATGAACTAGAATGTATGAATTGGTTTTTATTTCGGCACCAAACACCTTTCAATAAATCGATAAATGTACGCATGTCACGGAAATTAAATGCAGAACTATACGTTGCGCTGTGCGATCAACCTTTGCGTAAAATACGTAGTGTCTCTCTGGATGTTTTTATTTATTATAACAATATGCAAATAGCTTATCGTAATAATGGAGATTTTTATAAGAAATAAAAATATCTAGAAAGACAGTAGCATTGATAGGGAAATCAATCCATTTTCCGTGATAGAGGGAACCACGGTTTGAGACAAAACTAAAATTTTATCGACGATCCGCGAATTTTTGTCTCATGTCGCGAGTTATGGCAACTACTCTTACGTAGTTTGTCAGAAGAGTTTAATTGCTGATTAGATTTATATTTGCGAATTTTTCTCAAATAACAGACAGGAACATCCCATCGCATCCCTTTGAAAAAAAATGAGCATGTGCACGGTCAGTTTAGTAATTGCATGTTTTAACGAGACGGTCTTTCCGTTTTCAAACTTTAATAATTCAGAAACGTTTGCAAATTACTACAATTGGCAGCTCTCGTTACGGTAAATATGCGTAAAATTCTGTGTATTTTGATGTTACAATGTTAAACGTCTTCAAATTCAAGACGACTTTCGGAGGATCCGTTGTCGACAATATATCAGACAATATTTGACATTTAGCTGATTTCTTTTGAAATACAGCAGAGAAAAGAGATTCTTTCATTAAATCGGACAATGTCACATGTATGAGTCAATGACTTCCATGACAATTTCATGTTCAGTAATCATTATTTATCCTATAGTATACAGTGATAAAGTCATAAAACTGAGTTATTGAAATGGACTAAAGTCGTAAGCTGTGTTATGGACAATACTTCCTAAAATATTATGCAGTGGATAGATATGAAAAAAAAATGAAAACGTTTCCTGAGAATTGTTACCGGTCATTTGGACCAGTGAGCTGGCGTTACCATCCGGTCATTTCAAATTTTAATCGGTTTTGCCGGTCGGACCGGTTAATTTCAACATCTCTGCTCATTTGAATGAGATACAAGTCCTAATCACCCTCATTTCTCCCCGAATCCACTGGTATAAGAGCGAACTGACAATCTATATAGTATTACTGCTTTCAGTAATATAAAGGGATAAATTACTCCAATTAAAGTTATATTATTAGTTTTAGTAATATTACTGTTTTCAGTATTCTCTTGGACTGTTACATATCGCTCTGCTTGAATGCGATTGGTCAAGTTTGGAACCTAATCACAAAAACTTTGACAAGTGTGACCTTTCAAATATCGGTCGAATGTTATATTCAGACGTGGATTCAATATCAATGATTAAAATTGTTGTAGAATTAATTATTGCATTAAACATGTTAAAATACTAAACAAATTTGAAATATTTTTTCTCTTACGCACAGAATATATCTATACGATGGGGTGCTACTTCTCAAAGCGTAGCAGACAACCTGTAGGTCACAGTGTGTTTTCGCCTCTTATTCTCAGAAACGTTGATTTCACATTAGAAATACACATATTAAGGCAATATCATGTGATAAAAAGAATCTTGTGCGTTTTATATCCCCTCGCCAAGGCTTGGGGATATAAAACCCACAACTTGTTTCATAATACATCGTATGAAATGAAAATTCATTTGAGATCCTATACATGTATATATAATTTACATTTCATTCTAATTGTACATCTGCCATGCTTTACTTTTCCCAATTAAACGCAAATAGAAGTGAATTGAGTGTACTCTTATCACAGACCTAACTAAAACTTCAATAATGAAAGGTACAAAACAGTAACATAATACATGTATGTAATTAAAGGATCGCAAAAAATTGTACTCGCGAAAATAAAGACACCCTATTTTACCATTTAATCGCGAAATTTGATACTTGCGAAAAATTCTTGTCATACGGTATTACATAGACTTTGCTCAAATTTGTGTATTGCAATTGTCAAGTTATAGATGAAAAGAAAGGTTTGTAATCCAGATAAACAGTCTTTGAACAAAATGCAAAATTCCAAGTTTAAAGAATATTAAAACTTTGAAAATTATTTTTAGCTTCATTCCAAGTATGAGCATTCTTCACGTCACAGAAGAAATCTTGCCATAACAGGAGGGGTAGCAGCTTCTGTGTTAGTGTCACCTATAGTGGCTGGTCTTACTGTAGGTTAGTACAAAAAATATGGAGAATATTCAACTTTGAATTTTATGTAGACTGTTAAATCAGAAATTGAAAATTGTATTGAAATGATATGTTACTGTACCATGTGTTGACAAATTGAGTCAGAAGATGTAATGAATTAAGACATATATCATAGATTCAATATAAATAAAATTTTACGTATTTCTGATAAAAAGAAACATAAGTTTAGTCTGAAGTATAAATGTTTATTATAACATCTACATAATATAATTATATTGAACTGGAAGGAAAAGTACACTTGCATACATGAATTTTCTTTTCTAGTGCGTGAGTGTACATGATGATATACATGTAAAACTAATGAATAATTATAAATCTTATGGTTTGCCTTTTAAGGTATTGGTGTACCTATCCTTCTGGCGTATGTTTACGGTGTCGTACCCATCTCATTGTGTCGTAGTGGTGGATGTGGAGTCAGTACGTCAGGGAAGGGAGGGGTCAGGTTCGACTTTGACGAGGAAAACGAAAATGTTGGCCCATCTGGACCATATGCAGGTCAGTATTTACTAAAGGGGTCATCCTCATATAGTTAAAGAGGCTTGTCTTTTTAGCCATGAGAAAACCCCCAAAACAAAACTAACATTTACCAGAACTTTTCACCTTAGAGTTTTGCACTATATGGAATTTCAACTGTACATTTACATGTATCTCTTGTATGCTATCCAGGGGCTTAAGTGTTTTACAAACACTTCTTTTAAAAGTTCAATTACATGTCATGAATATACATGAAAAATGATAGATGATAGATTTTACCATTCTTTATGAAAGTATTTTTACTGTCTTTACCTTCAGACACCCACAGTGTCGGAACAGTGCATACCGTAGCCAATCCTAGCATTGCCCCTAGTATAGGAGATGCCTCCTTAGGTATGACTAACAGCCTTAGTGCCAGTGGTAGTCATATTGATCGTATTGGCGTTATCCGTGATGAGAGTGATCGAGACTCCGCCAGTAATCGAGCTATCGGAGGGATCAGTCTTAATGGTAGTATATGTGGAGCCTCATTGGTCGGAGGATATCATACCAAGTAAGTCTATCTGGTGTTATGAGTCCTTCAGAAAACAGATTTATTATCCATATTGGACAGTATTTGATGTAAGCCGTGTTCAAGTCATAAAAATTGGTGTGGTAATGTAAGTTTTTTGCCATCATTTCCCAAAGTTTTAGGAAAGTGTCCATAGAATTTAATGACGTCACAATGAGTCTATGTTAGATACTGTTCCGGACAATAACTCTGTGTTATTGAAAATACAGAATAAATTTTCTGGAATTTTAATTCAATATCATTAAATATCAGAAGAGTGAATTTTAAAGATAAACTTCATTTGCTATAATTCAACTCCTTTTTTAGGCTGGAGGTGCATGCAGATGTTGCATCCAATCATAATCCTGCCAAGCGAGCCAGCATCAGCAGTGAATCCGCTAATTTAAGCATTGGTGATAAATCGGCAACTGTCTCTTTTGGTGATGATGCAAGTACTAAAGCTTTGGCTGGATCTATAGCTGGTTACAGGCAAGTCAACCAAAGGCCAATTTTTTCTTTTTTAAAGATTATGTTTATTTACATAGTACATTCATCAGAGATAGGACATTAGAAACTGACTTCCAGTCATATGTATAGGAATTATGTTCATTCAGAAAATGATAATATGAATATATTGTAAGCATTTGCTATGTACTGAAACATTTACATGTACATGTACTTTCGTAAAAAAAGAATAAGAATTTTAATTTTTTGGAAATTAAGGATTTTTTTTTTTTTCATTGTACAGAGATAAAGACAACGTGTCAATAGCGACTTCACCATATGAGGTACAAGTAGACTTGCCTTCTACATCCATGCCTTCCCAGGGCACGGACACCAGTGAGGAGAGTAGTAGTGTGACCACACCCAGTGGTACGGACAAACCCTCCAACACATCAGGACAAGGATCTCCTGTCTCCAGCTGTAGTATGAAGTTCTGCCAACCAGAAGAAGGAAAACCAAACCTGAAAAAATGTAAGCGCTCCGTCCTGGGGCTGTGTGAAAGGGGAGCAGAGCAACAAAGTGTTCATTTTGCAGATCAAGTCAGTCTACAGAGCTTTCATATTGATGACATTGTTTCTCAGAGTCTGAGTGAAGATTCGGAAGAAAGGGAACTTAACGAAGGAGGTGATGGCGTATTTGACGGCGTACAAGGACATGTATTCAAGGAAGTTGTATGTGGTAAAACACCAGATACATTTTCTAGCAGACCATCTAAGTTTGACTATGCCATGACAGCCTCAATGCCGGAGGTAGAGAGTGATAAACCCTCAAAAGCTTCTCGTAAAACAGTATCAACAACCGCACTTACGTCTAAAGAATATAATTCTGACAATCATGCTCAGCTGTGCAAGAGCAAGAGTCATGAGGATTGTGCAATATCTAAGGAAATTCGACCATCGAGGATTAGACATCGTAGTTGTGAAATAGCTTTAGAAAGTGGTAGGATTTCCCCTGCCTCGTTATCCAATGAAAAGCTTTAAGTTAACCATTCAGTAGACCAGGGATCAGTGTCTCTACCAAGATACTGTGATTGGTTGGTGATAAAATCACCTGTGTCATCCAGTCTTATGATAAGTGTTATTGAAGACCTGGCCCTTTCCATACCCTCCTTTTCTGACCTAAATTCAAGTTTTTTGACGTACATATGTTTAATCATCATATTCAGATATTTTGAATTCTTATTTGCATCATTGGCTTTATATTACTATTTCCTTCATCAGTCATTGGCTAAATCTGTGTGACATCCGGTGCTCATAATAAGTGCTGTAATGCATGTCCAGTGATTTTTTGGATTATTTTTATCATTTTATAAAGGAGGGGTGGGGGACTATAACATTGAAAAAGTTTTACGATAGCAACTGGACATCAACTTTCAAAGCTTGTACATTTTGATACAGCGTGGCTGGGTCATTATTTATGGATCTAAATTTTTAGTGTTTCAATTTGTTAAAGAAGCACTCTAAAAAAATATATAATAGTTATCACAGTATATACATGTATATACATGTACATGTATGTACTTGATTCAGTTTTTCATTCTGTTGTTGGTATTGTTTTATATAATAAATAAACTTGATAATTTGTTTATCAAGAGGTTTAAGAGTCATGCAACTTGTTTTATAATAACATGTACTGTATGAAATATGAATTAGATCAGAAAATATTGTGAAATCCTCTTTCTCATAATTTGAAATAAATGATGTCTTCAAAAGATCATAATTTCATTATCACCATACGTAAGAAGGTTCAAGTTTTTGTTTTTAGGATAGAAATGATAACCAGAAACAGAATAGGGCATCAGTATATTGACATGCGTGATAGTAAAATGTAGTTCCCATCTTCTGGTGTGCTTCATTATATAAAGATTTGATCAATTGAATTATTGGAAATTGATTATTTACTAAACTTTCACCTTTTTTTTTTCTTTTTTTTTTTTTTTTTGTTTGATTTTCGAAACTTAATTGCATTTCAGATGTTTCATTCTATGTTTTGGTGCTAAAGCTTAGAATATACTGTGATTGCTTTGATATAACATACATATGGGCACAAAATTATATACTTTTGTCATGTACCATGACCATCATTTACCATAAATTTATCATGTAGAAGAAAAGAAATCATGTACTGCATGTGTAATTGTTTTATCACAACTGAATTTTAGCGAAAAAGAATGCACAATTGGGTAAATTTGCGTGATAATTCAAATTAGCAGATCTGACTTATTTCCCAATATAATTAATGAGGATGAAATTATTTAGCATAGTCTTGAATGAGCGCAATCTTAACAGCGCTAATTCAGCTTTGATATGAATCCCGCTAAAAAAATACACTTAAACTTTAAAGTACATGCTCAGAGTCATTGATATAGGATTGAAATATCTCCGTACACTCCTTATAACATTTCTATGATTCATTTTGAAAGGTACATTTTAAACACGGTAAAACGACATGTTCATTGTAGAAAGTTTTCACTTTTTATATATGTATTGATTAAAGAAAATAATGAGCTCAAAAATAATGGAAATACATTATTCATGTACTATGCAATTTAAAAGCTTAAATTATGTATTTAGACAAAGAGGGAATAATAGTCACAAGTATATTTCTCAAATGTGTGAAAGTAGAAAATTTTAGATACCAAGTTTTTTTTATAAAGTTAGTTGAAATTATTGTTCACTTTGAATAAGTAATATTCTTGTAGTTGAAATTATTGTTCGCTTTGAATAAGTAATATTTCTTGTAGACAAAATAATGCTCCATTTTAAATACTGCTTGTTCATTAAAGTAATACATGTATGTTGTTTATTTGGGTTATATGAATATGAAGTTCTCATTTCCATTCCAGGCCTTCAATTGTATTCTTGGTTTAGTGAGATCAATATTTTGCTATGCTATTATTTCGGACCAACATATTCTTGCCAAATAGTGACTGTATTTTATCATAATTACTAGAATGCCAGATGACCAAGACTGCACGTGTTGATGGACTTGTAATCATAATGGACGGACATCATAATCAAATAACAAAATACAAGGTTCCATCAGCATGTGTGACTATCCTGCAGTTAATGTCAAGATAAAGTGTATTATGATAATTTGACTACTTGCTGTCATCGAATGAAGCATGTCTTAAGATACCGGTACATTGGGTTCCAATATGTAAATTTAGTTATTGTTACAATATTTCATTCTTAAGATTCAAACTCACTATCTGTGAATCATTTTTGCAAGTTTTTGTCTTCACTGAAATATGAAATGTTAACCATAGCTCAACATTCTCATTCAAATTTTACATGCTAGTCATATAATTTGTATTACATCAATGGGGATTTCTACAGTCACTGATTGGATAGAACAATGTAGTTTGACGAAATGCTTTAAGATTATATCAAACCAGTTGACTTCATTGGAGATAGACACATAGATCCTAGAAGGCAGGGTTAAGGTGTATGCCAGAAATAAAGTATGTAGTATGGACATAACACGTAATATATTTATTTTCATTTCAGTTCTAAAGTACAATGGCTTACCTTGTTGAGAGTAAATAATGAAATAATATTGACTAAGGCCATAAGAGCAAAAACTAGCTCATTTTACATCTGGAGCATACTTTAATACCTACAACAGTTTCTGCTTGTTATGAAAGTCAAATGTTTATAACAGGTACTTCATGAAACTTAAGGTGCTGTTATGACTTAGATTTGAGATAACTTCATCTATGCTCTTGAAAAACAGATTATATGATATTGGAATTATAGTTCTCATTTAAATGACAGTTTCCGTTTGAAGAGTTGATTTCTGAAATTGTGATGATCTATATAAACTGTTTAGTGCCTCTTTATTTTTGTGTGTGCTTGTACTGTGTATTGGTATGCTTGCAATATATTGGGTGTTGAACAAGTTTATGAATATTATAAATATATGTATACATTTAGACTCATTTGTTTCTATTGTTTATATTTCGTTCAGTTGTTGTATTTCATTTGCAAACTTTCAGTGTTCACAGTTAAGAAATAAAAAAGTGTACTTGAGATTTGAATCTGTTGTTCTATTTATGAACTAAAGTGGGGAGCATATATTTTGTCAAACAGTACGTTTAACTTGTAACTCCGCTAATGGTATCATAAATTTTGTGCTGAAAGTGCATACGTTTCTAGTGTTCAAAATATTGTCAAAGTTCTCTCACCAGAGGAAACACTGAATTTCACTCATTAGAGAAGGTCCACATGGCTAGATACTTTCTTCACATATTCTCATTACTCATGCCTTGCAAAGTTCAAATATGCAACTTTAACATTTACTTTAAACAACAACATAATATATTAACTTTTCCATGGACATGATGTATCTCCAATGGTATTTCTTATGTCATTTCTTCAAAATGGACAAGAAAGCGAGATGGAGGACCTTTTTAGTCATGGACACAGGGTGGCCACAGACTTGAGGAAAACAGGGAAAATGATAAATTGAAATTCCCTGCAGGGAATTTGAAGAATCTGGGAATTTTATAGTTGTTTAAAAATTTTAAAAATTCTAACTGATGATTGTACCTATTCACATCATTCTTGAGCCAGTTTTCCAGACTTTTTTTCTGCAGTGCATACAGAGTGAAATTTGATACACAGCTTGGTCTTGGATAGTTACAGAGCAAGTTTGACTTTCGTCACGCTTTACCTATTTTTCTAGGAGTAATGCCTCTTGATGACTTGCAAAATTCAATTTTCAACAGTTTTCTGGACTTTTCTCAGCAACAAATAGAGATATTCAGGTGAATTTTTATACACAGCTTAGTCTTGAATAGTTACAGAGCAAGTTTAACTTTCTTCACGCTTGATCTATTTTTCGTGGAGTTATTTCTCTTGATGACTTGGAAAATTAAGTTTTCAGGAATTTTTCTGCAACAAATTGAGATATTCAGGTGAAATTTGATACACAGCTTTGTCTTGAATAGTAACAGAGCAAGTTTGACTTTCGTCACGCTTGACCTATTTTTTGAGGAGTTATGCCCCTTGTTGACTTGCAAAATTCAGTTTTTGTCAGTTTTCCAGACTTTTTTTCTGCAACAAATAGAGAAATTCACGTGAAATTTGATACTCAGCTTACTCTTGGATAATTACAGAGCAAGTTCAACTTTGTCATGCTTAACCTATTTTTCGAGTAGTTATGCCCCTTGATGACTTGCAAAATTCAATTTTCGACAGTTTTCTGGACTTTTTCCTGCAACAAAAGAGATATTCAGGTGAAATTTGATACTCAGCTTAGTCTTGGTAAGTTACAGAGCTAGTTCGACTTTTGTCACGCTTGACCTATTTCGAGGAGTTATGCCCCTTGATGACTTGCAAAATTTAGTTTTTGTCAGTTTTCAAGACTTTTTTCTGCAACAAATAGAATTATCCAGGTAAAATTTGATACTCATCTTAGTCTTGGACAGTTACAGAGCAAGTTCAACTTTTGTCAGGCTTGACCTATTTTTCGAGGAGTTATGCCCCTTGATGACTTGCAAAATTCAGTTTTTGTCAGTTTTCCAAACTTTTTTCTGCAACAAATAGAGATATTCTGGTAAAATTTGACACTTAGCTTAGTCTTGGATAGGTACAGAGCAAGTTCGACTTTCGTCAAGCTTGACCTCTGTTTCGAATTGATAAAGGAGATAAAACCTCAGAACTGAGCTGCACAGACAGTAAAAACTCATGTTTAATTGAAGAGTTCTTTATAGGTTGAGTTGCAGGACATAAATATATGCCGCCGGTAGGGGACTTATATTGCTCAGTGATCATAACATTTTTGATTTGGGGGTCTAAAGGACAAGGTCATAGGACTCTCTGATGATATTAGATTGTGTATTGCACCTATTATGAAACTTGCTAGAAGTGTTTCATAGGAGTCAAGGATGACCCCTATTGATTTTGGGGTCAAAGGTCAAGGTCATAGGACTCTGTCTCCCGAGTGTACTGTATTGCACCTGTTATCATAATACTTGCCAGAAATCTTTCCCAGGAGTCAACAGTCAAGGATGACCTCTATTGATTTTGGGGTCAAAGGCTCAAGGTCATAGGACTCTGCATAATGATTGAAAATGGTTTTCAGATCATGTAATTAAGAGTGTACATTGAGCGGGGATTTCTGTAAAATTTCAAGATACTACATGACAATTAGAAATTCTTGATTTTATAGAATGAACAGTAATCTTTTACTTATGTGACGTGTAGCAGAGCACCTCTGTGAAAAGTGAAAATCGACACATTAAACTGATGTGTACTTAGGAATTTCATTCCTTCTCCGAAATTGCACTGGTGCTTACTTTGTCAATTTTTTAAAAGTTCACAATTGAATCGATGAAAGCGTAGGAAATCCATATGATCAGATTCTCTGGGGTTTTTTTTTTCTTTGCTAGAACGTTTTCTTTCTTTCTCCTAAAGATGCATCGTATAGTTTTCTTTTTTTAAATTTTAAAGGTAATAGCTATCATTACCTCTATCTCAGTATTTTTCCATTCGTAGCTAGCTTTCTATGCCTTCCCCCCCCCCCCCCCCCCCAAAAAAAAAAAAAAAAAAAAAAAACGATGCCATGACCCCGACGTGATTCGAACACGCAACCTTCTGATCTGGAGTCAGACGCGCTACCGTTGCGCCACGGAGTCTCACATACCAGATAGGAGCGAAAACAATGGATAAGACCCTCAGGCTGCAGAAACATTCTTATTTTTCGTTCAATCTTTATTTGTCCTTTTCTATTTGATTCAAAGAATAGTTTTTCCCTGCAAAATATCTTCAAAACGAACTACAATGTACTTAAAACAGCTCTAATCAACACACATCTAGCAATGGGCGGAGCTTATTAAATCAATGACACATGATGCATGAATATTCATGACAAACAAGACTCGCTCGTAGACAAATTTACAGTCATATTTTTTAAGAAAAATGGTTAAATCAAGATTTAGTATCGCAAAGTTGGTAGAGAAAACATAGATTTGGTACATAAAATGTAGAGATGAGTCCCTCACTTGTATCTTGTATCTTGTACGTCGTACAATTAAAACGGGAGATAACCCAAACCCTAAGCGGACCGTAAGGAGGGGGTCGGAGGCGGACGTGCCGCTGTTCAAAGCTTATCCTTATACATGTACTCAGTGTGTCAAAAATTATAGTCAGTGGCAGACACATTCTCCGAACAGAGTTGTCATGTCTCATCCTTATAGTAGTCTCTTGGCTGCCGCGGACTGGATTATCAGCGGATATTTATATATAAAACGCTATTTTGACTACATTGTCATTCAAAAATTTTAATGAAATTGATGTCATTCAATAGATCTCGCTTAGTCGTAAATTTTGGTAAAAGTTACTGCATATGATAGTGCACGCAATCAAACTTTATAGGCAAGATAAGTTTCAGGTGGGCCAATAATGCTATTTGTGACGCTCTCCGTAGGCTCCGACAATGGTTATATATATAGTGCCCTATCTGAAATATTTTGTGCCTGTATGACTGCATAAACCCACGACCAAATAACATATACCAAAATTTACGACTAAGCGAGATCTATCAAAGATATAGATTTTATTATATACCCGACAAAAAAAGAAACGCACATCATATTATATAGTGATTTTTTTCAATTGATCAAAAAAAATTTCGTTAGGCATTTGATTATAATTCAAGTTTCTTTTTCCAGCACTCGAATTACCGGGGATAAAGCACGTTTCGATCATTTTTTCGCAATTTATCACAATGATAGTGCTGAATAAAGCACGTTGTTTCTAGCTTCTGTTGCATGGCCGCAGGTTTGGTATCCTTCTGAAATTTTATTGTTTGACTACTTTCAGCAAATTTTCTGTTAAAATATAGATGAATACTGGTTTCTCCATTCAAATGTAGTCAAAATATGCCCATAAATCTGAAAATTAAATGTCTTAGTGGGAATATCCGTATATTGGGGTATGTTTTACAATAAAGGATATCAATATTTGGCAATTCTGATCCCAAAGGAAGACTAATTCTGTCCTCAGCCATTCTTATTTATCTGTTGCAGATTTATCTTTGACATCGCATTGAAATAAGCAAATGAAAAAGCTTAAAACTAACGTCCAAAACCATTGAAAATGCACGTAAAAATGACCTGTCAAGATCGAGGTATTGTTTCTGAAAACTGTGCTTGCGAAAAAAGGTCAGATTCTAGCTGTAGTAGGGTAATTTTGTTTTTTTTTTTTTTTTTCGACACATTTAAGGGCGAAAAATATCACAGCACGGACTTCATTTTCAAAAGAGTTTATGTTTCGGATGTTTTCCTCAAATTTAGACTTTCTCTTTGATGACGTCTAAATGAATTTGTATTCAGGGAAAATTGTTTATCATCATTTGAAAAACAAATCGCAATGCCTGATATATCAGTTTGGGTAATCATTTCTAAAATATGAATGGAATTCTTAAAAGCCATTTTGTGACATTCCGTTTTGAACCAAGTGTCTTTATCATTGTGCTGTGTCTGATCACGAAGACGGATTTGTTTGGCGTTTGACAGAATAAGTCACTTGTATACCTACCATTTATAATGGAAAAGAATAGACATAATTCATTTTATAGAATGAAGATTAAGTGGTGCGTTTCTTTTTTTGTTGGGTATATATATTTTTTTTTTCATTAGAATGTAATCAAAATCGCGTTAATCACTAGATTCAGCGAAGTGAGCCGCGCGGATAGTAGGTAGATCTATTTATAAAAGAACTTACTGGATAAACGCGATTTTGACTACTTTATCATTCAAAAATTTCAATGGAATCGATACCGCTCAATAGATCGCGCTTAAATTTTGGTCACGTTTTACATATGATGGCCAGTGCACGCAGGATGGGCCATTTTTTATGCTAATTTTTCCTGTGATTTCGTGACTCTCAATGTTAAACTCGGCGACGTCACCCCTACCCCTCCCCCCCCCCCCCATCCCCTGAATGGATATTTTTTTTTTCAGGTTGTGCATTTTAATTATTGTAGAATTGTTTCGTGTGATCGACGTGATAAAAGGGCCGTGCACATCCCATTGACAGTGGGATTTTTCAAGTTTAACAGATAGGATGTATTGATGGGATGTATAAAAGGATGTTTTATTAATTCATTTGCACAACCCCATTGATGAGATGCATTATATTTGCACAAATTAAAAGGATGTTTTATTTTAAAATTTATTTGCACAACGAAAAATTGCGAATTAGTCACAAAATACGAAGTCATGATGTGTAAAAAAAAATTTGACAGATTCATCCTCGGTATTCTAAATAATTGACAGTATAACAAAATGCTTCAAAATTGGTAGCATTTTTTATCCTTTTTAAAAGACCTTTTATTTATTGGTTACATTGATTTTTGTTTTAATATTATAATTCAGTGTATTCGTCTATACAATAGACACTTTAATTAGTCTTAAATCGATGGCGCCAAAAATAGTAATTAAGTACGGGATAATCCCAAGCAAATTCTACATCCTCTGTAAACCTAAGTGTATTAGTGAGGTAATACATTAAAGGATTATAAGACCATATAGGGTACAGAGGCCTTATAGTTATGTTCACTTCGCAAAATGTCAACGTTGTCTCCTATCATGAACAATCCGAGGAATGTAGAGTTATAACTTTGTAATACCTGTGGTAAATGTGGTGTTAACGGCTACATATATTCTGTTCTTATAAACAAGAAGTCCTTTTATTTTTGACCTGGGGAACCACGCCCTAGAACTAGTTTGATTTCAGGCTCAGTGACGCGGAAGGGTATAAACTAAATACACTTGTCGTTTTCAAAATTGGGTCACTTTGGGTCTAATCTGTAGAACACTGAACAACGATTAATCTATATAATCTAATTTCTAAAACGGTTACTTTTTTGAAATTATCGTTCATTGAGGTTCACTGACTGCATTTTTAATATTGTTCGGACAGCAGCCCAGTAAAAAACATCTGGAACGTTTATTGTTCTTTACCTTTAAAGCCGTTTCAATTTGAACAGCACCGAGTCCAAAGGATTCAAGGAAACACGTGCATGAAGCCGTTATTAGAGCAACAGTCCAAATCGTTCGTATTGAAGTCCAGTGAGAAATTGTTTCAGTAGTAATCCCGGGCAAACCTAGCTTTGAAGACTTTTTTGTTCGTAAAAGATTTTCAGAAGAAATCTATATTGCCGTTGATATTCGAGCAACAATTCGTAAGGAAGTCGTTATTGTTCAAATAGAAGCGATCTGGATCTATACAGCTTTGGAATAGAAATTCAGTATGCCAGTTAGGTAAAGAATATTAGATTTGAATCATGATGATCTATCAGTATGTTTAGTTCTTTCAATTTAATTTTTTGTTTTGTTTTACTTTTTCTTTACTTAAAAGTAAAATAACGATTAAACGTTTTTAAGGTGCGTCATTGGTCACGATTTAGGACCATTCTTGCGCATCTCCTGTTTCAGCACTCATTGTAGGCATTTCAATTTATCATGGTCAATGTATTATTTCAGACTCTATTGAAGACTTTAATTCATTACATACCTAAAAGCGAATCCGTAAGACAATGCCTGGCGGTAATTTCTATAAAAATTGAGCAGGAGGTACTATTTTGAACACTTCGGATTTCTCTTGCGCAAGTAATAACCTATGAATTTAGTTTTACGGATGGAATATTATTGACTTTTTAAAAAAGGTAAAGCTGATGGATAAATTATAAATTGTTTAAAGTCTACCCCTATTTAGGCAAATTTTACCGCGCTGAAACTTTTTCAAGAAAACCACAAAATGACACTATTCTTGAGCGTTTGTTCTCTCTTATTTCAACACGGACATACATTGTATACTTTTTCTTCAATATTGCGGAATCCGTGCGTTAGCAGTACATGTCAATGTGTAAGTATGTCGAATTGACACGTACTGCTAACGCACGGAGTCCGCACTTCCTTGCGTCGAATGTGCGTTGCACGTACTTGCAACGTGCGTGTCGTACTTCTTGTTGAATTCTTAAGCTTTAGGCAGCACGCAGACAGGACGCAGCGAAAGTTCTGTATGCACTAAACGTACTGATAACGCACGGACACCCAAGGTTTGCCTACGTTTTTGCACGCAGACAGCACGTACGTCGGGTTGTGACCACCGCTTTAAATGCCCCCCCCCCCAAAAAAAATAAGATGGAAAAATTGTGTCACTAATTTTTAGCTCTCTTAATTTGAACGAAGCTCGCAAGTAAGCTATATCATGGCACATTGATCGAACAACTTCACAGAATTTCACGAAACTTTAAAGGAAGGAAGATTTTAATGTTCTCGACCAAGTTTGTGTTTTTCTCAGTAACCAACTGATCGAACAAGGATGAAGATGCATGGCAGCAAGCGTATCTAATTGGCAGATACACTTTGGCCTTTTGATTTTTTCTCCTGTTCCGTTGTATGAAATTTAACGAATTTTGACAGGAAGCAATTATGTACTCAATTTCCTCACCCACATGTTCATTTTTCAAATGAGATAGCTGCTAATGAATCTAGTTTGATGACACATTTTAGATTTCTCCCCTAAACCGATGCAAAGAATTTCATGAAACTTTCCAGAAAGTATCCGGTAAGCATCCAAGGTCCTCTATCAAGTATGCGTATTTTTATCTGTTCAATCAAAGAATATGGTCGCCATTGCATTTCGAATTAACTTCTGCAGTTCTCATAACTTGATATGAAGCAATTAAGTACTCAAGTCCCGGTCTCTGCCGTTACAAGACAAAGGAGGGGATCTCCAACAACACCAGGTCGCAGCACATGTGCTTGTCTGCTTTGTGTTTTTGCATTGGGTGTTTTGGGGTTTTGCTGTGCAGAAGAGACGCATAAGGGACAAGGAACGACTCAACGCACAAGACAGAAACATAAAACACAAAGGACTACGTACACATAAACCAACGAGACCAAGTGCCAAGCGCGCATTGATCCAATCTTTTGGACTTGATATACTTGGCAGAATTAAAAGCATATTGAATTATATGACTTGGGTAAGCGATATAGGTTAACTTAGGCCTCCATGTTTTGGCTGTTTATGTCAAGAATATATAATTTACAATGATTCAATTAAATTCTACTAATATATGACAGCCAGATCAATCCATATTGCTTTAGAAAGTGAATATTATTGTTGTAGATGACGATGTCCTTAGATGTTCCTATAAAACGAGAACGGCGTCTGTCTGTCGGTCATAACCTTGTTACAGTACCTAAAGAACTTGACAACAGTCAAATCTCTGGTAAGCAACTCTCTCTTTATAAATTCTATTTTTGGATCACATCACATGTACATGTAGTAAACAAAAGTAAAATATCAGTACAATTAGAATATACTACTTTGGTGGTAATTATATGGCCTTAATATATTAATGACTAAATCATAATCATGATTATAATTTTGTATTTTTTTTTTGTAGAGATACAGCGATGTTTCGATGCTTTAGACCTTAACAAAGACGGACGCATATCCAAGACTGAAATCGTGAAGGCGGCGCACCTGCTAGGCATGAACCCCACCAAGGAGGAAGCTACGGCCATGCTGGTGTCAGCCGACCTTGACAGTTTGTATACTTTATTCTAAAATACTTTATCTCCGGCCTCACCCCTACAAATTTACACACCTATTTTGAGTATGAAGTGTGACGGGAACAAACCTATAACTAGAACCGTTTTGTAAGGAATAAAACATTCTGTAACCATATTGTAACATTTTATTTGAAAATTTTGACGTTTCAAAATTAAGTGACCTACTTCGGCGTCAATGTACTTATGCGTAACCGTTATAATGCGACGTCATTGGCTGAAATTAGTGCGAGGCATGATAAAAATCTCAGGACTTAATATGAAACCAAGGTGTATTTCTGAAACACAGATGATACCGAGAAGTATAAAAACAGATTTTTCAACCTCATTAAATGTTTTTCTTGTGAAAATCACCCTAACTCGGAGAGTCTGACCATAAATTCTCAAATTTTGCTTTGCTTTCGCAAGCATTATATCCTTTCGTGAGACAACTATCAATCAATTAAACAATGACTATACAAACTGACTTCTTTAATCAAACGAAGTCACCAATGTGAAATGGTCTTATGTAATCTAAGAAATTATACTATTAACCTCTACATGATAACTTTCTTTTGACTCGTAGATGATGGATTTATCAGTTTTAACGAATTCCTGGCCATTATGAAAGAGAAATATGTAACAATAGACATAGAGAGAGAACGTCTGAAGGCAGCTTTTGAAGTACTGGATAGAAATAAAGATGGTTTCATATCCAAGGGAGAACTACTGTATGCTTTATCATTCAATAATCACATGACGACGGAGGATATAGCAGAGGTGATGAAAGCATTTGAGGAATGGGACTTGAATCACGATGGCAAACTTAACTACTCAGGTAACAGCTTTTTTCAAGAATAATATTTCCTTTAAATTTTTGTTTCACCTCAGATGTGACAAATGACTCGAGTTTATTTCTGTTGAGAAATTCAACTAAATGCCTATTATTTTCTTAGAATTTATAGAGTCGACGCTCTGTACAAAGATTTTCCGGACATGAGAAGAGGATTATGGATTGTGTAGTCTTGGAAAAGGATTAAAATGAATACAACTGCATTCACAAGTTATCACAATCATTTTGTACTAAAAACTCATTGGCAAATAAAAACAGAAATTCTTATTTTCTGTGTTTTAGATGTTTGCATATAGTTTTTTTCTTAACCGGAATGTAAAGAAAATCATTTAAAGGTTTATTTTTAATATGAATAAGACATTCTAACAGCTTTATGATCAATAAATATTTTAGTTATTTCAATGAAATAAAGATAATAATTCACCAAATAAATACTCAACACATTTATTTTCCTTCAGTACAATATAATCTATAAAAATCAACCATTGGTTTTCTACGAAAGTCTGGTGCAATAATAAAGAACAAAATTCATAAAAAACAATTTCGAAAAAACTATCGCTATTCATCTTATATAATAATGAACAATTGATGTAAAAAATACAGTGTGCAGGAATGGACACATTTTCTAAATTCAAACATACAAAACATGATCGTGTATACAAAATACAGTACAATGGAATTTTTGTTTCTAATGTACATACATTGTGAAATTTCATACATGAATCCAAGTCATTGATATTTTCCAAATATTGCATTAACAAAAAGCAATTCATGTCTCATAGAAAACATCATTATTATGAAAAACTGCTTCATATCTAAATTACATTTAGAAAATAAATACATCAACACCAAAATGTGTGGTTTCTAATTAATCAATTGGAATCTTTATAAGGTTTCTTCATGGATATGTTATTGTGGTCAATGACACAATTTTTTGTAGAAAGAGAATACATAAAGACAAACACAAGTGATTCTATATGTACGTCACTAGTCAGAGGAACCATACATCTAGTTATGTTACATAATGTGGTTAAAATATAATCAAAGAAGAAAAGAAGACATGCATTTTAGTCTTACCCTGCCTATTTCTCTTTTAAAACATACATGTATATGTAAATTCTCTTATTGATGAAGATTTAGATGTGTAATAAATTGAGATCTTTCTCTTGACCTTGACCAACATAAGGTGTTGCATTTCATCACGAGAATCAAAATGCAAACTTCAACAAAAACAATTATTGATTATACAAAATGTAGTTGAGTCAGGGGCATGAACCCAGGCTTTCTACTCTACCTTGATGAAAAAGTAGGAAAAAAGTAGGAGTAGTCAATGAAAAAAAGTAGGAGAAAAATAGGAAAAAGTAGGAATTAATAGGGGAAAAGTAGGAAATTTTCCATCACTTTTAGCAACAATATTCAGTAAGTATGACATACAAATCACAGTAAGTAATGATTGTAGACTGGTAATGTTCATCTTTGAGGAAATCACAGAGAGAATTAAAGGCAGATTGATTTTTCATGTAAAATATACAAAATGGGCGAGCGAAGCGAGCCCGAAATTTTTCAAAAACTTTGAATCAGATGTCGATGACAAGTGAAGCAAGTCATTTTTTAATTTTGAGATGAAAGAGTAGGAATAGTAGGAGGTTTTGAAGAAAAAGTAGGAAAAAAATAGGATCAAAATAAAAAAGTAGGAAAAGTAGGAAATAGTAGGAAAAAATAGGAACAGTAGAAAGCCTGTGAACCCTGAATTTAATGATTATTAATAGTAATATTGAAAAGTGCACAACTGGCTCAAAGAAGGATGAATGCATGCATAGCTGAGCAGAAGTAGTAAACTAAACTGTTCATAATATTCAAAAAGAGATACATTGCCTATCACATGTGACCTTGACCTTGAAGGTCACTTAGGTGACCTTACATCTGTTTTTGTTTCTCATCATCCTTGATAATGAATGCCAGTAACGAATTGCACACATAATTACATAGTATAACTGAACTTGAAGGTGTCACCTGGTGTGGTTATCAGACAGTGTCTACATGACAAACAGAAAGACAGACAGACAAACAGCAGACAAAATGATGATGACATGAACTTTTCAGAATAAAAGGACATCTTCAAATTTGAAGAGAGTAAATACAAAAGTTTATATAGAACCAAAAACATTTATAATATTTGTAGGTTATTTTCTTTTTTTTAATTTCAAAACTTCTGGGATTAAGTCCAAAACACTTGATTTTGAATAAAACTGCATATTTTGGCAAATAATTCTATGAAGTTTAAGTGTTTTTAGGAGTTATGGTTTAGCAAAAAGGAGCGTGGCAGAAAGACCAAAAATGTTATTAAAGTAATGCCTTTGCTTATCACTATACTGTATACCGCTTTTAAATATGTCAAAATACTTCAGAGAAAATGAAACATAAACTTGTAAATGTAGGTCTTCAATACATGAAAGTAATCTACTGTATATCACTATGGGAAGAAAAGTATGACAGACAAACAAACACACAAACAGACAATATACATTACATATATATTTTTTAAATCCTAATGATTTATACTGCCCCAAGAAAGTAAATACAAAGGTTTATAAAGAACTAATCATTTGGCACAACATAAAGAATAAATAATGAATATTCATCCTTGTCACATGTATAGAGATTTTGTACAGGGGGAAATAATACACATAAACATATTAAAACAGGAAACATATACATGTACTTTGTCATATATTAGATTTGTACCGGAAGAAAAAGTACACATGTATATATTGACAGGAAGCATATACATGTACTTTGTCATATATTAGATGTGTACCGGAAGAAAAAGTACACATGTATATATTGACAGGAAACATATACATGTACTTTGTCATATATTAGATGTGTACCGGAAGAAAAAGTACACATGTATATATTGACAGGAAGCATATACATGTACTTTGTCATATATTAGATGTGTACCGGAAGAAAAAGTACACATGTATATATTGACAGGAAACATATACATGTACTTTGTCATACTTGTACAAGGAGAAAAAGTACACATGTATATATTAACAGGAACATATCAAGACTTCATTTGTACGTCAAAATACTTTGAAATCCTCCATAAAAATATTTCAAGGCTCAATCAATGCTGTTCAAAGTACTTTTTAAAGAAAGTGTGAGTTGTCTGTACTGAAAGGCATAAATTTGTCATGTCTTTGTAAGTCATAAGAATATTTTACATATATATGATCTGAGGTTTTGAAGGTGTTGAGTAAATTAGACATCAAAATATATTTGCCATCAAATTTTGATTTGCATAATTCATTCATTTTAAGCTGCAGCATGATAACAGTTTGTGCAGAGTATAATCATGATTTGGGATTTCATAAATAAGACCTGACAAGAAATATGTGATTATCAACTTTTCATAAATAATGCGCTAAGATAATACATGTAATTAAAAGTTCAGTTTCAATTTGATGTCAAGTGTAAGAAACACCTTAGCTTCACAATCTAGCCAAAAATTCTATTTCTATCTGAATGTTTTGTTGGTCCCTTTAATAAGTAATCCTATTCAAAAGAACTGTGGGCGAGTTACAGGTGATTTATTAAATATTTGAGCATCTGGCAAATGACTGATATTTGATTGGCAAATGGACATACACTGTACATTGTACCAAATAGAACAAATTTGATTACAAATGTAACATGCACATGTTAACATCCCTACAAAACAAAACCTGTATAAATAATTACTCTAGTTAAGCTACACTATTCACATAAATGGCAAATACCATTTGAACTTGTACATATACATGTATCTCACACAGTTATTATGTTAATGCATCCCACATAATGCCATATACGATACAAATATTCATGCAAATCTGACATCTGCATTTCAAAAAGGAAAAGCACCTCAATTTGACTCCCTTGCATTATCTTGGTAAACAAAACAATAAGTATTCTTGATATGTATTATTTCTCTATTTTGACTTACTTAAATCTGTGTGCAATGTATTTGCATTTCAAGTCAATAGACCTAAGCTTAAAATTTGTTAATAAAATAGACATTTCGATATATTTCTAAATTCATGTAAAAAAATGTGCACTGTGTTTTTCTTTGGTTCTCTTGAAACAGAAATTACAATGAAAAATACCATTCATTTTCTAATATTAAATAATGAAACTAAAGATGTCCTGGTGAGATCTTTTATGAATCACTTTTAAAGACACAGTTATATTGTGACTTAACAATGAAAGAGGGCATAAAAATATCATCAAACATTTTTTGACAGTTTTGTCATCCATTTGTTAAGGAGCTGATAAGATAAGGGCTGTATTTAGCCCTTAATCTCATCAAGTATTTCTTCTACACAATTATCTATACGCAAGAAAAACTTGATCATTACTAAAATGTAATGTTTTTGGAGATTCCTCAAACAACTTTTATTTTGGTAAGCTTACTTATAGATACTTAAATTACAGTTCAAAGAGTGGGGGGTAGCCATATATCGTTGAAAAGAAGCTAATATCGATAAAAAAAACAACATTGAAATTAAAGAACTATCTGGCTAATATGGATATCTATAAACTTTAAAACATAGTTATAGTCTATAGTTATAGTCTAAACAAGATACTTAGAAATCAAATCTGAAAGACTGCTCTCAACTTTATCCATAAATTTTAAAATCTTGAATCTGTAATATGATTGTATTTTGTATTCATTGGCTACAAAGTAGGCATTTTATCGCGAAATACACACTGTGTAGAAATAAACAGCACTCTCTTGTTTATTTCATTCCAAAATCTTTCATGTGAACATATTTAGAATAAATAAATGACTTTAAGAGGGAAATAATTAAACTTTACTTATATTATGGCCTAAAACATAGATTTGTAAAAAGCCCCCACCTCTCTTTTTCAGTTTTTCATCTCTGGGGCATTGCCCCCCCCCCAGAACCCCACTTTGTCAAAAGATGTGTAATAGTGATATACACCTTCTGTAAAAGTGGCATTCTGTAGCTAGGGGTGGGACAATGTTTTATAAATCTTTTCCATTTTCCATTGATTTCTATAGAAAAAAGACATATTTTGCCCCAAAATTTAGGAAAACTGCTGATTATGTTGAAACCAAATAAAGCCTGTGTTTGTGAAACACCAATGCCCCCGGTGGCATCATTGTTAGTATGAACACTATTTTCTGTTAAGTACATGTATGTGAGGTCACTGGGTTAAAAGGTCAAAGGTCAAGGTCACGAGGTCAAAAATTTTGGTATCAATGGAAAGGTCTTGTCACAAGGAATACACATGCAAAATATGAAAGCCCTATCACTTACCATTCAAAAGTTATGCCCAATGTTAAAGTTTTTGAAAAGTAGGTCAAAGGACAAGGTCAAGGTCACGAGGTCAAAAAATTTGGTATCAATGGAAAGGTCTTGTCACAAGGAATACACATGTGAAATATGAAAGCCCTATCACTTACCATTCAAAAGTTATGCCCAATGTTAAAGTTTTTTGAAAAGTAGGTCAAAGGTCAAGGTCAAGGTCACGTGGTATCAATGGAAAGGTCTTGTCACAAGGAATACACATGTGAATTAAACAAAATGTTTTTCAGAAAAAAACAGATGTCTCCCCCCTCCCTCTAAGTTACTTTGACCTTAGGCCAAAATGCAAAATGATGTGAAACCTTTGAGTCATGGGCAACATCATACTAAAACATGAAAGTGATTCATTACATTGTTTGAGGTAAAGGCCAAACATGATTGGCATATACAATTTCATTATAAGCATATTTAAAGAAATTGACTTTGGTCACATGACCTTGGATATAGGTGATCTAAAACCTACTCACTGACGAGGGTTAAGTACCCGAAACATGCATGTCTGGTCCATGCCGCAAACTTATCTGCTTTTAAATGATGCTATTGAATTTGAAGAATTAACATTGTATGTATCATGAGCAACAAAAAACTGAATTAGTGATTGGATACACGGTTCAAAATATAAAGCCTAAACATTATTAGCATAGACAATTTCAGCCTGGACATGCTTAGCATATACAATTTCATTACCAAAGTAAGAAGCTACCTTAACCATGTGACGTTGGGACAATGTGATAAGAAACATTTAGTCCTTAGAAACAACATACTAAAATATGAAAACAATTGTAAGAAGGGTTCAGGAGATATAGCCCAGACAATATTAGTATGTACAATTTCATTAAAAAGAACTAAATGATCTTGACCTTGGGCACATGACCTTGGGTCAAGATGATAAGAAACCCTCCAATCCTGAGCAACAGCATACTATAGTATAAGAGTGATCCAGTATACGATTCCACAGATATAGCACAGACTCAATAGCATTTACAATTTCATTAAAAAATGTAATACTTGACCTTAGTCATATGACCTTTGATCAAGGAGGTGTGAAACCTTTGGGTCATCAGCACCATCATACTAAAATATGACGTGATCCGATCACGGTTCAAAAGATTAAGCCTGGACATAATACATGTAACAAATACAATTTCATTTAAAATATACTAATTGACCTTGACTTTGGTCACATGACCTTGAGTCAACGTGATGTGAAACCTTTACGTGATAAGCAACAACATACTAAAATATGAAAGTGATCCGGCAAACGGTTCAAGAGATATAGCCCGGACAAGAATGTATGCACAATATCATTAAAAATGCACTAAGTGACCTTGACCTTGGTCACATGACCTTGGGTCAAGGTGATGTGAAACCTACGGGTCATAAGCAACAACATACTTAGATATGAAAGTGATCCAGCAAATGGTTCAAGAGGTATAGCTCGTACAGGAATGTATGCATAATTTCATTAAAAATGCACGTAGTGACCTTGGTCACATGACATTGGGTCATGGTGATGTGAAACCTTTGGGTCATAAGCAACAACATACTAAAATATGAAAGTCATCCGGCAAACGGTTCAAGGGATATAGCACGGACTGGAATGTATGTACAGTTTCATTAAAAATGCACTAAGTGACCTTGACCTTGGTCACATGACCTTGGGTCAAGGTGATGTGAAACCTACGGGTCATAAGCAACAACATACTAAAATATGAAAGTGATCCGGCAAAGGGTTCAAGAGATATAGCCCGGACAGGAATGTATGCATAATTTCATTAAAAATGCACTAAGTGACCTTGACCTTGGTCACATGACCTTGGGTCAAGGTGATGTGAAACCTTCGGGTCATAAGCAACAACATACTAAAAAATGAAAGTGATCCGGCAAACGGTTCAAGAGATATAGCCCGGACAGGAATGTATGCATAATTTCATTAAAAATGCACTAAGTGACCTTGACCTTGGTCACATGACCTTGGGTCAAGGTGATGTGAAACCTTCGTGTCATAAGCAACAACATACTGAAATATGAAAGTGATCCGGCAAACGGTTCAAGAGATATAGCCGGGACAGGTATGTATGCATAATTTCATTAAACATAGGTAATCACAGATTACGAAGCTCACCTCGTGACAGCAAAATTCAATTCAAACATATTTCTTAGTACATGTATATTGGCTTTTAAAGGCAAAACCACTCAAGCAGAAAAAGTAGGTCAAGGTCATTTTATGAAAGTTTGATCAAAGATACATCCAATATGCAAGTTTGGTACATGTAGCAGTTATACTTTGCTCAATATTGGCTTTATAGAGCAAAATCACTCAAGCAGAAAAAGTAGGTCAAGGTCATTTTATGAAAGATTGATCAAAGATACATCCAATATGCAAGTTTGGTACATGTATCACTTATACTTTGCTCAATATTGGCTTTTAAAGGCAAAATCACTCAAGCGGAAAAAGTAGATCGAGGTCATTTTATGAAAGTTTGATCAAAGATACATCCAATATGCAAGTTTGGTACATGTAGCAGTTATACTTTGCTCAATATTGGCTTTATAGAGCAAAATCACTCAAGCGGAAAATGTAGGTCAAGGTCATTTTATGAAAGATTGATCAAAGATACATCCAATATGCAAGTTTGTACATGTATCACTTATACTTTGCTCAATATTGGCTTTTAAAGGCAAAATCACTCAAGCGGAAAAAGTAGGTTGAGGTCATTTTATGAAAGTTTGATCAAAGATACATCCAATATGCAAGTTTGGTACATGTAGCAGTTATACTTTGCTCAATATTGGCTTTATAGAGCAAAATCACTCAAGCGGAAAAAGTAGGTCAAGGTCATTTTATGAAAGATTGATCAAAGATACATCCAATATGCAAGTTTGGTACATGTATCACTTATACTTTGCTCAATATTGGCTTTTAAAGGCAAAATCACTCAAGCGGAAAAAGTAGGTCGAGGTCATTTTATGAAAGTTTGATCAAAGATACATCTAATATGCAAGTTTGGAACATCTAGCACTTATACTTTGCTCAATATTGGCTTTTAAAGGCAAAATCACTCAAGCGGAAAAAGTAGGTCAAGGTCATTTTATGAAAGTTTGATCAAAGATACATCCAATATGCAAGTTTGGTACATGTAGCACTTATACTTTGCTCAATTTTGGCTTTTAAAAGCGAAATCACTCAAGTGGAAAAAGTAGGTCAGATGCTGCATCCAATGCATGGGTCCATCTCAGCATCCAAAGATGAATCACTTGTGCAAGTTTGGTTACTGTAGCATCAGTACTTTGTCAGATACTGAGCTACCCCAAACTTCTTATCCAAATCACTCAAGCGGAAAATGTAGGTCAGATGCTGCATCCGATGCATGGGTTCACCTCAGCATCCAAAGAAGAATCACTTGTGCCAGTTTGGTTGCTGTAGCATCAGTACTTTGTCAGATACTGAGCTACCCCAAACTTCTTAACCAAGTCACTCAAGCGGAAAATGTAGGTCAGATGCTGCATACGATGCATGGGTTAACCTCAGCATCCAAAGATGAATCACTTGTGCCAGTTTGGTAACTGTAGCATTAGCACTTTGTCAGATACTGAGCTACCCCAAACTTCTTAACCAAGTCACTCAAGCGGAAAATAAAGGTCAGATGCTGCATCTGATGCATGGGTTCACCTCAGCATCCAAAGATGAATCACTTGTGCAAGTTTGGTTACTGTAGCATCAGTACTTTGTCAGATACTGAGCTACCCCAAACTTCTTAACCAAGTCACTCAAGCGGAAAATGTAGGTCAGATGCTGCATACGACGCATGGGTTCACCTCAGCATCCAAAGATGAATCACTTGTGCCAGTTTGGTAACTGTAGCATCAGTACTTTGTCAGATACTGAGCTACCCCAAACTTCTTAACCAAGTCACTCAAGCGGAAAATGTAGGTCAGATGCTGCATCCGATGCATGGGTTCACCTCAGCATCCAAAGATGAATCACTTGTGCAAGTTTGGTTACTGTAGCATTAGTACTTTTTCAGATACTGAGCTACCCCAAACTTCTTAACCGGACGCGGACGCGACAAGGACGCGGACACGGACGCGGACACGGACGCGGACACGGACGCGGACGCAGACGCGGACGCGGACGCAGACGCGGACGCGGACGCAGACGCGGACGCGGACGCGTGGGGTTATAGCATAAGCTCACTCAACTTCGTCGAGGTGAGCTAAAAATGCACTAAGTGACCTTGACCTTGGTCACATGACCTTGGGTCAAGGTGATGTGAAACCTTCGGGTCATAAGCAACAACATACTAAAATATGAAAGTGATCCGACAAACGGTTCAAGAGATAAAGCCCGGACAGGAATGTATGCATAATTTCATTAAAAATGCACTAAGTGACCTTGACCTTGGTCACATGACCTTGGGTCAAGGTGATGTGAAACCTTCGGGTCATAAGCAACAACATACTAAAATATGAAAGTGATCGGGCAAACGGTTCAGGAGATATAGCCCGGACACGATGTGTGACAGACGGACGACGAAGGCAAAACCAATATGTCTCCTCCCTGTTGGGGGGAGACATAAATATGAAAGCCCTATCACTTACCATTCAAAAGTTATGCCCAATGTTAAAGTTTTTGAAAAGTAGGTCAAAGGTCAAGGTCAAGGTCACGAGGTCAAAAATTTTGGTATTAATGGAAAGGTCTTGTCACAAGGAATACACATGTGAAATATGAAAGCCCTATCACTTCCCATTCAAAAGTTATGTCCAATGTTAAAGTTTTTCGGACAAACAGACAGACAAACAGACAAACAGACAAACAGATAAACAGACAAACAGAGGGACAGGCCAAAAACTATATGCCCCCGAATCTTTGATTCCGGGGGCATAAAAATGGCATCAATTTTGTGAAAGAATTTTCTTGAAGTTCCCATTTTGAAAATTCCACTTTTTCAGGGCAGATTTTATGCCTTATCTTATCAGCTCCTTTAAAACCTTGTCTATTCACTTTGTCATTATTCATTAATTACATGTAAATGTATGTGTTAGAAGTGCAGTTGTTTAAAGTAGAGATAATGTATAGAATAAGTTATAATGGTAAATGTACATGTATAATTAAACAAAAACCTTGTAATGTATGAATGCAATATAAAATCTACTCCTACATACACATGTATCTTCTTTTGATCTATAGAACATTTATGGGTGGGATGAATTATGCATAAACAAGTAAAATAAAAATGTTGGTGTTCTTTATACCAATATTGGAGATTAAAATTACTTTATACATACATACATGTAAATATGAAGAGAATCTTTTTTATTTCATTACATTAATGTAAAATAGATGTTGCTGATAAACAGCTTAAGATAACATTTCAGACCAAAGTCATGAAAGATGAAAATGAGTATTTTAAATCAAGAGATGAGTAGCCCATCTATTTACCACAGATAAAGTTCTATCAGCGTTAACACTATCTATACTATACATGCATTATCAGCGTAAACACTATCTATACTACACTTGTATTGTGAGACAGTGATACCCAGGTATATGTATATCTAATATCTTTTAATAAAAATGGTTTCAAAGCACTTCAAGTTCAAAAAGCGGTTGGCGCTGTAGTCTAGAGGCAAGGGTATCGGGCCAGTGACAAAAAGGTTACTGGTTCGAGCCTCACTAGGACTGCGGGTCGGCCAACATTTACTATTCTACATGTATGTTCTGTGTTTATATAAAAAAAAAACAGTTTAAAAACTGGTCTTGGTAAAATTCTACAAATCACACTAAATGCAATTGCAATATTTCAGCACATTTGTACATACTCCTAGCTCAATGTATCATGTTTCACACTAAAGTTAAAGTCGGGATGTTTAGTTGAGTACAAAATATACCTTGTACTACTATGGAAAGAACAAAATTATAACAATAAATCACTAACAGCAGATGATCACAACCTGACGTTATCATCATCCCACAGGACCGTTGGACTTGAGAATTTTCAGTGCATTGTTCACTCGTACAGTAAGTCTGTTTTCAAAGTCATAATCCTTATGGTTGTCCTAGAAACAAAATTATATATATGATGTATATTTCCACTTTGTTCAGAGTATACAATAATGTATAGGAACTTGTTTCAACTTCAGGAAGAAACATCATACAGGTTCCCCCTTGATAATAAGGATGGGAAACACTGAACTGTTCAGCAGTAGATATACAACACAGAAGGAAATATAATGTTGACCAAATTATATGTACGAGGGCTGATTGATATGTTGTGAGCCTTGTATTGAACTATTTAAATTTTATCAGACATTTTGCATTATTTTTCCCTTCAGCATCCATACACTTTTGCCACCGGTGTTTAAGGGCCTCAATACATTTTTTTAAGAACTCCTTATCTTGACTGGTCAGAAAGCCATCCACTGCAAGTATGATGTCATCATCGGACTGAAAGTTGGTGCCAGAAATAGTTGTTTTCAGTTTTGGGAATAGATGAAAGTCTGATAAAGCAAGATCAGGTGAATGAGGCGGATGCTCAATCAAATTAAAGCCACAATCATGATTGGCAGCCATGGCAGTGACAGACTTGTGAAAAGGAGCATTGTCCTGATGGAACACCACACCTTTAACTAGTGAGCTTTCCGCGGCGCTTCAGTTTAATATTTTCCCGTAACTGTGTCAGAAGTGAAGCATAGTATGTGCCATTGTTTGTCCTTTTTGGAGATAATCTATCGGCAGAATACCTTCTGCATCCCAGAAAACCGAGGCTCACATCATATCAATCAGCCCTCGTACCTTGATAACATATAGCATATCTGATAAATTTGATTTTGAGTCAATTTGACCCTTGAAATTTAAAACTTCTTAGTATATTTGTTACAGGAATACATCAATTATGCAAGTTCAGATCATGTAGCACTTATACTTTGCTCATTATTGGCTTTTAAAAGCAAAATCACTCAAGCAGAAAATGTAGGTCATGGTAATTTTATGTTAGTTTGATCAAAGATGCATCACCCTTACGAAAAAAATCTATACAAAACTATATGTCTCCTATATGTAAACTATATTTCTCCTATAGGTTTCCAGCTTTTGTGTCTAGGTTGGTTATAGGTATAGGTAACATATAGGTAAAATTGAATTTAACCTATAGGTGATATATATGTTAAAAATAGGGGAAATGCATACAGCATACCATGTCTGCTGGAGCTATAGGGAGGTTATAGTGCAACTATATGAATACTGAACTTAGTCTAATTTAGCTTCTCTTTAGACTTAGAAAATTGTACTGCTCTGCATCTTTGAGGGAAAATTTTTAAGTCCAGAACCATGACAATTTCTTTAAAAATTGTGTTTAAACTTATATGACATGAAATACAAGGCAATATGGGTATCAAAATGTGTATTTTTCCGAGATCTGTTAGAAAAGAAAAGCAATCTGGAATTTAACAGTATTTCACATTTTACTGTTTTCACATTGTACCTTAATTATCAGTTAATCTGTTTGTAATTGGTTTTAGTTTGGGGGTGGGGTGGGGTGGCGGTTGTTTACAGCCATGGAAGTGGGTCCAGCCTAATAAAAAGAATATGACAAATCAGAAAAGCAAAGAATGTTTATTAATCCAAGTCCCTCTCCCCTTTTCCTGCTCTGAATATATGAAAAGAAAAAGGCTCATAGACCATGAAATACAAAATAATGAAAAAAATCCAACCATGCCAGGATTCGAACCCTAGACCCCTAAATCAGAAGTCCGACGCTCACCCAACTGAGCCACGTCACTCACGTATTAACTTTATAGTATATCTTAAGAAGCATCTTAGTTTGAAATGTTTGTGTACGACACGTCCATGATTAGAAGACAGCCAATCAAAACGACGGATTTTAAAAGGTCCGGGCGGAAAAGTTGAAGTTTGGATCGTAATTTCGTCTGCATTTATGTGATACACTAAAGAAAAGTGAATAAATCAAAGTAAACGACCATGAAGCCAAGTGAAAATTCCCACGGTCTACTGAGCACGTCGGTATACTAAGCACCTCAGTCGATGGGATATTTACATCAAATCTTTGTTTACTTTCTGTGAAAAGATGCAGTAGAACTAGAAGAGCTGAGAAATTTTGATGTTAGACCGACAAGAAGGTAAGCTATGTTTTCCTTGTGTATCAGAAATAATTGATTCGCTAGTTGTAAATTAACAGCTGAACAGAGGGAATCGGAGCTAAATCTTAACAAAAGGGCGGAGAAAATACACTTTTATGTCTTATCTCTACTGCATCATGGGACTGAAAAATTCTACAGTGGAAACATCCAATGTCATGACTTTAAATCCGGGGAAGGGCCAGGAAGTGAGAGGAATGGAGGGATCATGGAAGAGGACAGAATGGGGAACAAATGGGGGTTAGAGGAAGAAGGGAATAGTGCAGCTAGGGCAAATGTGCACCTACATGTATATGAAGAGTGTCACTGTGTGTCACTGTTTCATGCATTTGCAGTGTGCGTAGATGTATAAAAGAACACAGCATGAATGGTATTTCACTGGTTTTAAACATAATTTTTAAAACTTTGATGGTTCCGATAATTACCGGTACAGAATCAATAGCTAGCCTCCGATAGTGTCCAGATAATCAATAGTAAAATTTGTCCAATTGTTCATCACTATTTCTCCTGAATCTAGTATCATAAATTTTGCTCGTTTTTTTGACTTTCAGACTACGGGGTACTGTACAATTGTACCGGTAGAGGGAGAACCAACGTGGCAGAATAGTCATGCAGCTAGATGACAGAGGCCACTGACTGTTAGAAGTAGAAGTAGAGGTACAAACATGTAGAACCAGGCCAAATTAAGGACAGAAAAATGTGTAGATACTGTACCCAAACGCTTTGACAATTTCCAAACTTTTTTACATGTTGTGAAACATCATAATCATTCTCTGTGTAATTCTCGTGGATATTATAAGATCATCCAGTGTAATACAGAACCGTATAGAAATTCGTACTTCCCAAAGACCATTACTGATTGGAACCTACTTGAAGACACAATCATGCTTGTGAAAAGTTCAGGGGCCTTTCGATCGGCCATCCAGCAGCGAAACTAACATCACTTGTGCTCTTTCCTCCATCGCATATGCTGTAAAAGGCCAGGCAACATAACTATCCAGATCCAGACCAGAAAAACTATGAATATGTTACATTTTAAAATTGATTTGAACTTCAACTGCTTTGTTGTGTTAATGTGAGATAAAAAGTTAATTCAATTTTATGTCTTGATAGTTATTTTTACCATCAATAATTGGGAATATTTGTCATATGTTGATATGTCTGTACAGCATGTAATGTTCAATACTTGGTAAAGAACCAATTAGAAGGCTTAAAATTCCCATATATTTGCCCTATATGGGAAGTATAGGCGAGCTTCTGAATGGGACCTATGTATCTACCTATCTATGTATAGGTAGAGTATAGGGGGAATACAGGTACCTCTGAAAGTGACCTACATGCATGTATAGTTCAAGTATAGGAGGAGTATAAAGGACATAACGGTGAAAGACATATAGACGAACTATAGGTGATATAGGTAGAAGCTGCCAGCAAGTATAGGTTGAAGCTCATTTGCATCTAATTTGCATTTAAAATCCCTATATGTCACATATATGTAAAGACTATAAGAGAACTATATGTAACCTATAGCAGATCCCTATATGTCACATATAAAATTTTTTCGTAAGGGCAAGTATGCAAGTTTGGTACATGTAGCACTTATACTTTGCTCAATATTGGCTTCTAAAAGCAAAATAACTTAGGTGGAAAAAGATGGTCAGATGCAGCATCAGATGCATGGGTTCATCTCAGCATCCCAAGATGAATCACTCGTGCAAGTTTGGTCACTGTAGCATTAGTACTTTGTCAGATACTGAACTACCCCAAAAACTTAAACCAGCCACGGATGCAACATGTGCAAGTGACTGAACTGGAAAATGAAAATGTAGGTCAGATGCAGCACCAGATGCAAAGGTTCCCCTTAGCATCCAAAGATGAATCACTTGTGCAAGTTTGGTCCCTGTAAAATCTGTACTTTGTCAGATAATAAGCCACAACAAAAACTTTAGCTCAAGTGTAGCATAAGCTCATCTCAACTTTGTCGAAGTGAGCTAAAAATGTGACAGAGCTCGGCATCAGAATGCAGAACCCTTATAATGAAGAGAATATTCATACCTTGACTTTTTGCAGCAAGCTTTTTGCTTTACCCATTGTCTGAAAAAAATTCACATGGGCATGTAAAATACATGCAATTCCTTTCCTATGAATTCTTAATGAAACTAACGGATATGTCTAAACAAAATCATTCTCATGAAATACAAAAATAATTCTTTTACACAATAAGTTAAGATTCCATTTCTTGATATCGCTTTATAGAAGATAAACTCTAGTCCTTGAATCCTTTAAAGATTCTGAACATGATTTACACAAAATACCTCTGGTTTCTTCATGTAGATAGAAGCCATTTCAAACAGGGCAAATGCTGGCACATGGTGATCATCTTTCATTCCTTGATGTCGAGCTATAGCTTCCTCTAAATACTGAAAGAGATAGACAAAATAATCCTACAAATGACAATATAAACTATCCCCTTATCATAACACATGGTCAGGTTAAGGTTATATTTTCAAAAGTAGGTCAAACTCCAAGGTCAAGGTCACAATTTCAAAAAGCCAAGGTCTAAAATGAAAGATCTGGTCATGAGAAATCTGCATGTGAAATACCACAGCCCTACCCCTTGTAGTTCATGAGAAAAAGCCCAGGTTAAAGTTTCTTTTTTAAAGTAGGTCAAACTCCAAGGTCAAGAGGTCAAAAGTCATGGTACCAAAGTGTTAGTTCTGGTCATGAGAAATCTACATTTGAAATGTCAAAGCCCTACTACATATAGTTCATGAGATGTAGCCCAGTTTAAACCTTTTCAAATGTGGGTCAAACTCCATAATTAATGTCACTATGTCAAAGGTCAGTGTCCCAAATAAAAAGTCTGGTCATGAGGAATCTACATCTACCCCATATATTTTATGCTAGAGTTCTGTCCATGTAACCAGTGCTGACACTCAGGCTTGCTACTGACTATAGAAACTCTTAACATTTTACCCACAAAAATTGTCTACATTTTAAAATTCCATGACAGATAAATACAGGTAATCCTGAGTTCAGTTTGCTTCTTTCTCCTAGTAGGCCTATTCAGGCCCAGTAGGCTTGAGTATCATATACAGTGTTATTATACATTGTCACAGTATCTGATGGTACTTACAATACAATGTATTATGAAAGAATTCTGTCTCATTTTGCATTTTGTCATCTTAATTTAACATAATTGACCCTTCCGAATGCGGGAAAAATTTGAGAAATTCCATGATGTCACAATGCTATTTTGATGTTTGACCGAGGTTCAAAGCTTGTTTGTCCGAGGTAAAAGCATTGTGACTTCATGTAATTTTGCATTTTTTTTCCCACAATCGGAAGGGTCAATTACTTTTGTTACCTTAATTTCACTCAACCTAAGAGGGACCTGGTTGTATGATAGAGTTTGTAATATATTACCTGAATTGCAAGTTCCTCTTGGCCTAATTCTTTAAATATTGCTCCTTCAAGTAAGCACTTCAGATGGAATACTTTTGGGTCAGTCTGCATATCACAAACTGTAATGTATTACATGTACATCTTATGATACATAGTAATTGACTGGTTCACGGCAAGACAATTTACTTCTACTTCTATCGAAAAACAATATTAGAATGAAAAAATTATTGATCTAATAATCAATGACACCCCCGCCCGGCATATTTCACATGTAAACAATGTATAAAAAGTTTGAAGGGGCACAACTCCACATAAAATTGAGCAACAAAACCCATATTTGAACTTGATCTGTATTTCTTAATGTATAAAGCTATATATAAGAAATGAATATATTCCCTGTGACAGTTTTCATTTAAATGTCAGGAAACCAAAAAATATTGATTTTTTCCCCAAGTTTCAAGGGGCATAACTTTGCATAAAATTGATCAACATGACCCATATTCAAGCATGACCTGTATTTCTTTGTGTTAAAGCTATATCCAAGAAATGAATTGATTATCTGTAATGGTTTTCTTTTAAATGTCCAGAAACTGCACTGTAAATGCGGAAATTTTGGCGTAGGGGTCGTTTTTGCGCTTTTCACAAATGTATTATCATAGAAATGTTGATTTTGTTTCAACCTTTGGATTTGATTTATGCAAGTCAGCAGTAAAGGATCCCAGACCTTAAGGAAAGGCTATAATAATCGGATTTTTGAATTTTCAAAATTTACTGTAATAATCATATAAATTGTTTGATCTATGTCTGAACAACAACTTTCATATTCCTTTCTGCTAAGATATAACCCTAAGCGCTTGCAAAATTCACTAAAACACACCCACCCTTCATGAGCATTGGTTGAACAGTGCACAAAAAAGCCAGGTTGTTATGTTAAATTTCACTTTTATAAGGTATGAGCGCAAAATAGAATGGCTAATTCAGACAAACTAGTGAGAGATAGATATACGACAAATTCTCCTTAAAAAGGAATTAGCCATTCTTTTTTGCGCCCATGTTGAAATCAGAGAAAATCAGAGAAAAAATACAGTACACAAAGTTAAAAATTAGCATGTAAAACGTCTTTTACATATATCGATCTATATATCTGCATTGATTTTTACCTGAGCGAGGGCTGTTTATCCGAATATTTCGGTTACCCCTCTTAACTGTATAGACGTTACATAAATTGTGATGAGATTACAAACGAAATTTACATACTTATTCTTACTCATAAAATGTTAAATTTTCTTACGTCGTAAAAAGGGACACTAAATAGATGATCCAAAAAGGGGCCTTAAGGTCTGGGATCCTTTGGTACTGAGAGATAAATCATCTTTCTCATCAAAAAACAACTTTCTTGTCAACGCCATCCCCACCCCATGGTCCATTTTTACCAAAAACAAAAAAAGAAATACTGCGCAATGGCCAGGTCAAGTATAGATCAGAATTTGATGTCTCATTCTACTTGTACATGTTGTATGGAAATTGTGTCGGAAAATGTGAATTTTGTTTCACAAATTTATATCAAAGAGAGGTAATGAGTTACAGTCCGTCCAAATCCACACATGTACACTAACATCATATCATTTCACACAACGAAGTACATGTAGTTTAAAGATACTGGTACGTCTGTTCAAAGAATTACTTGTGCGGAATCCAGGACTCAGAAATACCGTATAACCAGAAATTTTCGCGAGTGATTTGGAATCGCAAAAAAATATTCTGTTTGATAAGTTCCAACATAAATTGATATATCATTTACATTTCGTTCTAATCATATATGCCTCATGCTTAACTTTCCCGAGTAAACGCAAATGGAAGTGAATTGAGTGTACCCTCATCACAGACCTTACTTAAACTTCAATAATGAAAGCTACAAAACAGTAACATCATATGTACATATTTGCTTGTAATTTAGGAATCGCGAAAATAAAGACAACCCTTTTTACTATAAAAACGTGAAATTTGATACTCGCTAAAAATTTTGATTATACGTACAGTATATTATAAGCGGTTGAAATTATATACTAGTAGATAAGATCGAATATTGAATGAAATGCTTATCATTTCTTTTTTGATTAATTTAATAAATACAGACAAATTAATATAGCAATAATAAAATTTGTTCCCCTAAAATCATATACGTGTCCAACACTAAAATTGTACATACAAATCATGTAATACATACACAATGCTGGTCTAAGCATTGCTTTAGCAATGATCTGTATCAATTTGACACTCAAATGACATATGGTATATGCAAAATACAAAAGGTCCCGAGAGAATTTTCAGCTTCATCCAATAACCGGTAGATGCTTGCTTACTATGCTTAGCGTGTACTTACAGAGTGTACACCATGCCGTGATGGGGAAGAATCATGTTTACAGTAATCAAAATTAAGGTATTAGATGTGTAAAAAGAATTATCATGCAAAACAAGTATTTTTGATGATCAAGTAATAGCATAAATGAAGAACTATAACAGTATTCCTTATTTTTTCAAAAACTTGATTTTCATCCATTGCCTTTCACCTTGGCATAAAAGATTTGTAGCCCCACTTTCTTCTAACATAGGCTTACTTTGGCCGACATTGGAAATACACATTTTTCACAGTCAAAACAAACCTCAAGTAGTTTATTAATATACATGTACATATAATGCCTTAATCATTTGCAGTGTAAAAATTGTCTATTATCGATTTTAAATGTAAAATTTCAACATTATCTCTGTATTCTTTTCTTTTTCTATTTCAAATTGCAAATGTTAACAGTACAGAATATTTACCATCGAGGTAGGGTTTTAGTTCTTCTTCTTTACATGTAGGTAATGCATGCCATAGAAATATAAGCTCCAGTGATAGCAGTCTACAGTATTCCTGGGATGGGGCTCCTTTATTCATTTTCTCTGCCTACAATAAAATGCAAATTGTAAATCTATAATGTTTTCAGATTCATTTTCTTTAGTTCAGTATCAAAATCTATATTTTGTTTAGTAAAATTAGAACTTACTAGTATTTGATAAAACTATGGTAATAACATTGTCCGTCCAAACAGAATGTGAATATAGAAATAGAATATTCATAAAATTGGTTGCTTTCAGTTACATAGAAATTACACAAGGAGATTTACCCTCCTGGAAACATATGCTTCAATCTGGTTATTTTTCTTCTTGAGTAGACCAGGGACCTCCTTCAAGATTTCATGTGCCCCTTTCACATCACCCATTGACCCCAAGCAAACTGAAAAACAAGTTTCAACTTGCTAAAAATGCTTAAAAATTCACCTGTTTCATAATACAGCTTCCTTGAAACAGTGTTTGAAACATGTACATGTACTACAGGATTTTTTTCCCCTAAAAAACCTATAAAGATTGTTTTGTTTAACATGTTCAAGTAATCAGTCACTTAAATGAAACTGCTAAAACTTGTCAATTTAAGTTTTGGGTGATGGTACCATCTATCATTAAGGTCCTTTTATCCTTTTATGCAACTTTCAAGAAGCTCCATGCACAAGAAGAAGAAGATGAAAACTTCAATTATACACATATTAAAGGCTTACTTACTTCCAGTTAAGTATGAATAATAACATTTTGACCACTTTGTTTCCTGCTTTAGTCTGAAACAGAATAATATGCCTCGATGAAGAATTTCACTGCATGATAGCCATGCAGCTGTTCAATGCACATAAGCTATGAGTCTGAACTGACTGAAAAAACAAGAGGCCCAAGGGGGCCACATCGCTCACCTGAGTTGCAGATAAAGGGTTAAAAGTCACAAAAATACTTCTACAGATCAAAGCCCTCAACAGCCATATTTGTTGACCTATCGACAAGAAAAACACAAACTTGGCAGAGGACCTTGAGTACTTGCTTGCTGCAAGGTTTCGTGAAATTCTGTGCAATAGTTACAGAGGAGATTTCGAAAATGTGTCAGCCAATCAGAGTCCTCGGCGGCCATATTTGTTGACCGATAAGCACAAAATACACAATCTTGGTAGAGGACCTTGAGTACTTTCTTCCTGTAAAGATTCATGAAATTCTGTGCAGCGTTTTTTTTTTTGCAGAGAAGATGTTGAAAATGTGTTAGCCAATCAGAGCCCTCCGTGGCCACATTTGTTGACCAATCAGCACAAAAAACATAAACTTGTTGGAGGACCTTGAATACTTCCTTCCTGTAAAGTTTCATAAAAATTCTGTGCAGCAGTAGCAGAGGAGATGTCGAAAATGTGTCAGCCAATCAGAGCCCTTGACAGCCATATTTGTTGAACAATCGGCACAAAAAACACTTACTTGGTAGAAGACCTTGAGTACTTCCTTCCTGTAAAGTTTCATGAAATTCTGTGCAGTGGTTGCAGAGAAGATGTCGAAAATGTGTCTGAAAATCAGAGCCCTTGGCGGCCATATTTGTTGAACGATAAGCACAAAATACACAATCTTGGTAGAGGACCTTGAGTACTTCCTTCCTGTAAAGTTTCATGAAATTCTGTGCAGCGGTTGCAGAGGAGATGTCGAAAATGAATCAGCCAACCAGAGCCCTTGGCGTCCATATTTGTTGACCGATCGGCACAAAAAACACAAATTTGGTAGAGGACCTTGAGTACTTCCTTCCTGTAATGTTTCATGAAATTCTGTGCAGCGGTAGCAGAGGAGGTGTCGAAAATGTGTCAGCCAATCAGAGCCCTTGGCGGCCATATTTGTTGACCAATCAGCACGAAAAACACAAACTAAGTAGAGGACCTTGAGTACTTCCTTCCTGTAAAGTTTCATAACATTCTGTGCAGGGGTTGCAGAGGAGATGTCCAAAATGAGTCAGCCAATCAGAGCCCTCGGCGGCCATATTTGTTGACCGATCGGCACAAAAAACACAAACTTGGTAGAGGACCTTGAGTACTTCCTTCCTGTAAAGTTTCATGAACTTCTGTGCAGCGGTTGCAGAGGAGATGTCGAAAATGTGTCAGCCAATCAGAGCCCTCGGCGTCCATATTTGTTGACCGATCGGCACAAAAAACAAAAACTTGTTAGAGGACCTTGAGTACTTCCTTCCTGTGAAGTTTCATGAAATTCTGTGACGCAGTTGCAGAGGAGATGTCGAAAATGTGTCAGCCAATCAGAGCCCTCGGTGGCCATATTTGTTGACCGATCGGCACAAAAAACACTTACTTGGTAGAGGACCTTGAGTACTTCCTTCCTGTAAAGTTTCATGAAATTCTGTGCAGCGGTTGCAGAAGAGATGTCGAAAATGTGTCAGACAATCAGAGCCCTCGGCGGCCCTATTTGTTGACCGATCGGCACAAAAAACACAAACTTGGTAGAGGACCTTGAGTACTTCCTTCCTGTGAAGTTTCATGAAATTCTGTGAAGTGGTTGCATAGGAGATGTCGAAAATGTGTCAGCCAATCAGAGCCCTTGGCGTCCATATTTGTTGACCGATCGGCACAAAAAACACAAACTTGGTAGAGGACGTTGAGTTCTTGCTTTCTGTCAAGTTTCATCAGAATCTGTTCAGTGGTTTCGGAGGAGAAGTCAAAAATGTGAAAGTTTAGGCCGGACGGACGCCGGACGGACGCCGGACGGACACTTGCGCCTTCGGCTCAGGTGAGCTAAAAACACACAGCCTTTCTGGTTTGTTTTTAAATTCTTTCCTCTGTCAAATTTTGGAATCATCACATGGGGTCTAAAATTACATTAGTATAACACATAATTGCTGTCAGCAATTTCATAACCTGTACATATGACCTGTTATCCTTAAAGTAGGTCAAACAGCAAGGTCAAGGTCAAATATTCATGTAAAGGATCAAAGGTTCTTACCCACAAGAAATACACATGTGAAAAAGTCCTATTACTTACAGCATTACTTACAGTAAGTAATAGGACTTTTCCAAATAAATGGTTATGGATCAAGGTTTTCCATGGAAACAGAGTCAGAACAACAATTATCAGATAATGAGGGCATAAAAATAGCAAAAACATCAAGAAGATAAAAGTTTTCCAACCATGAGAAGAATTCAGCTTCAAGATTTTTTAGATGATTTTTTTAATCACAAATGAAATATACAGATTTAATCATTTTTAGCATTGCAAAATAAATCAAATTGTTAACTCTTCCATGATCAGGTAATTATCTGTTGTGTACTACCTTGTAAAATGCCCTAGAGAGTTCCTCCACTGTAATTTCATAATGTTCACCCAACCTGTAAAAGTAGAGTATCAGTCTGTAGAACCTTCTTCATATCATACCAACAAAGAAGAATGGCAATCAAAAAATAAAAAGTTAAAATAGATAAGGCATTGTTTTTAACAACCAAAGGATATTTAACCAGAATATCATGTTTTTCTTATTTACATGTACAAGGCAAAATCCAGTTCCCGGCCCTCCCAAAAATATGAATATACATTATGAATAATGCTGACAAGTAAACACAAAGAATACATGTAGCATATCCTTGCATGATAACAAGAATTTTGTATGTTGCCAATTGAGACCTTGACCTTCATTATACATGTATAACCTTAAAAATCAATAGGTGTCATCCTCTTACAATGTGCAACTTATATACCATGTTTAAAGAATATCTGAAGGTAAATGTGACCTCTATACATGCTATAATGGTCACAAATTTGCATGAATCCATCCCCATACACATCAACACAAACAGTGAAGTTACTATATCCTAAAATGCCTATATGTGAGGTATTTTTTAAATATCCATATGGAATGTTCCATTATTTGAACTCATAGTTTATGTAACCTAGTGTAGAGTGAATCATACATGCATAGTGTAGTTTTGAATTAGCACACTTTTAATAATCTTATCTAATCGTGTCCCCTCTGGCCTCAGCAACAAAGTTGCATGAGGACCTTGGAATAACTAAATCAAAACAGACATATACCTTTCGTGTATTTATATTACTATTATAGCACAACCAAATTTTAGCAGGATCAAATTGACATAATAGGGTTATTATAATTATGCGCACTTGAGTTATTTTCAATGAAAACTGTGGTAGATGAAATATTTTAAAAGTGTACTTTTGAATTAATATACTTTTCATAGCGCTAATTCCGCTAAAATATGAATCCTGCTGAAATAAGTACAATGTATAGTATGCATTCAACTGCTTTTGAGAGTTGCGATTCTAATTATTACACAATGAACGTGTTAAACAGAATCAAGAATATCAACATCTTGACTTTAAATTACCTATTTCATATTGGCACATAAACTCTAGTTCCCTTTGGCCTTTGGCTGCCTCTAATGCCTTTTCATACATTTCTAAAGAGAGGTCTGTTTCTTTCTGTAAAAAAAAACCAATCATTCTATTATCATGATTATATCAGTGTGCTGATTAAACAATTCACATGTACTTTAATATCTATTACATGCATATAACTGTACATTTAAACATACATTGTCAACTTATGACCACTAACTTAAAGTTGTTACAATACTCAATCTAATGGATATCCATACAACTTCACATTAACTTCAATTTTGACTTTTCAGAAATTAAAAAAAAAAAACCTTGTCAGATCTAGCCAATAAGCTCAACAAGATGGTTGGTTCTAGTATGATTTTACTTATGCTGCATTTCATGTCCATTTCTATCACCATGATCACCAATTAATCATGTTATTTGATTTTGACGATCAGACATACCTACCCAATAGGCAAATTAGGAATTTAGTTTACCTCTTTTAGATTTTTACTACAAACATGTACTGTATAAAATAAAAAGAAAAAAACCCTGAGAGTTTGTATTGAAGAAAAATTAACATGAAAATCAGGAGGCCTTGTGTGAAATAGTTGTTTTATAATTATACATGTAATTCAGGGTGTCAAATTACAAAATGTGCAGATATATATAATGATTTGCATATCTTTATTTACCCTGAGTCTATGAATTCTTCCGCGAAAAAACAAGAATAGAGCTGAGTTTTGAAACTCTCCTTCCCTCTCATCTATAATTTTCTCTGCATCAATAGTACCTTAAAGAGATATATAAAAGTTTTACTTTATACATGTAACTCACATGCAAATTAAATCTAACACTGACAAACATTCTGTATGCATTTCAAGCAGTACCTTATACTTTTGCTTGATAAACTACCAATTTCAGAACTTTTTAATTCATTACCACTCGAAACAGGGGAATTCTTCATTTATCTACACATAATCAATTATAGTATGCAATATATCACAACTCTTACCTGCACTATAGTCATTGGCACCATCGAGGGCAAAGAATGGACGTAATACTGTATGATACCACAACAGACCGAGAGTGGCAAGAGGTGCCTTCATGTCTTTACTATGACTAGAATACTCTAAAGCTTGTAAACCAGCTTGTCTGTCTCCCTCAAAACCTAGAAATTCTATCAACCTGAGTATCTTTGGAGGTACCATAGATATACATAGCTGGAATGTGCCGTAGCCAAAACTGACAGCTCCGAGTAACCTAGCAAGGAGTTCCTCTGATAATTCATTATCGTTACCGTCTATAGCACCTTCAGAGGCTGAGATCTCGGATTCTGGAAGACTGTTTTGAGACCTGCTTTCTTTCAATTTTCCTTGTTTGGCTTGTAGCTGTGTGACATCTTTATAAAGTTTTTCATATAATTTGTATGCTTTTCGGAGGTACCAGCCACCCTTAATATAACTTGGTATATCTTGATTAGTGAATACTAGAATAGCTTGATATAGAAGTGAATCAGCTACAATCACTTGTCTCTGTATTTTGTCTTCAACACTTATCTGTGATTCCTGCAATAATATAAAAAGATGATTTAGTTCATAATGCCAAAATTTGGCATGACCGATGACAGTGGAGTACATCGACATTATATAAAAGTGATGAAAAATAAAAGAATGCAATTTGCATATATAAAATAAAATTGAAAGTATTCTACTGACTAGGAAATTTCTTTAAGTGTCATTTGGAATGAATACTATTTTCATCAATTAGGAATTAAAATCAAATAAGTTGCATTTTTCAGACATATACATGTAAAATCAATAGCATTTTAGTAATTGATTCATGAAATGTTTTCCTTAGCTACAGCATGCTTTACTCATGTTACTGATATCAAGGAAAGATTATGTATCAGAAAATAAAGATATCTGTTGTATTTTAAAAGGAGCATACATCTTTCTTCTTCTTTGATCTGAATTTCTTTCTTATTGACTTCAGTACACCAGAATCTGTATCACAGCTTTTCTCGGTCTCCTGAAGAACTTTGAGTGCTTCATCAAGCTTTTCTTCCTCAAATGACATCAGGGCAGTCTATAATCATAGGAAAAATTATCATATTATGTATATAATGGCAGGCAATCCTATCTCACTGATTATCTTAAATGCCTCAATGTGTTTTTAAATATCCATATGGAATGTTCTATTTTATGAACTCAGAGTTTATGTAACCTAGTGTACCGGTAGAGTGAAATAGTCATGCATGAGATCAATTGTGAAAATAATACATCATAACTTAAACTTTCAGTACAATATATCTTTTAAAGTTAAAAGACATTGGGTATTAACAACTTACCATAAAGAAAACAAAACTATGACCAGCATTCATTAGGGAACTGTCATTTCTGTAAATGCGGTAGAAACATATTTTAAGTTAGAGTGACTATGAAATAATGGCAGTTTGTTATCTCACATGTTAATTTTTACTTATTTGTATGAATAGATAACTTTTGCACATCAACAATTATCATTTAACACGTAGAATGCGGAATATTTACTATTTATGATTGTATGAACTTATGTACTCAGTACCAATTTTCAAAGTTTTTGTGTAACCAATGCGAAATAAATATGAAACAATGACAGGTAGGAAAAATTTGTATAAGTGATTTTCATAAAACATAATGTCACAGCAGAATACTCTTGATTTACTTGTATTTTTCAAACAGTTTCCGAGCTTCCTCGAATCCATTATTCAGCAGCATTTTGATTCCCGTCAAAGCCATGTCGGCATCATCAAAGGACCCCGATTCATCGCTTTCCGTACTGTTGAGATCAGTGATGACCTCCTTCTCTGCCATTTTCACTCCTCTTTAATTATTCCTTAAAGTAAATCGATGAGTTATGTCAAAGGTCATGTACGGCGTAGACGTCCATCATTTGTTTGTGGGTTGCCACTGATTGTAACTTCCTGCTCAAGGAGAACTGTGTGGGCAAATCGTGTTCATATACAGAGTGGTACAAAGGGATAGATTGACTCCAATTTATATAGATTTATATGAATTCACCTATTAATGTCAATAAAATGTATTTACGACTAAACATTTTATCAAAAATGAATTCGATATGTACTTTTTCTGGAATCGATTTAATTTGTCCCTTTCGGCACCAGAAGGTTTTCAAAATCGAAAGTAGGAAGCATTTTCCATTATTTTCTATGAATTTCCTTTATTCACTAAAGTCTTGTATTATTATTCTATCCAATGAAATCTAAATATGTGCAATTGAACTTTTTTACTATTTCGATTTCATGTCGTTGGTGCACAGGTTACAATAGTATAAACCTTTGACCTCAAAAACTAGTGTTCTACACCCAAAAGCTGACGTCATTTACTGACTAAATAGAAATGGCTTATATAGAAAGTGATATATCAAAAGAAAGATCATTTCCTGTAGATCTCATTGGTACTAAATGATATATACCTTTCCGATACTATTGTCACTCTGAAAACGAAAAAGAAAGTGAAAATAGGGAAATTTTGACATGTCATTCAGATGGACTTTGGTCCCATTTTGACCATTGTTCCAAATTTTTTCTTGAAATAAAAATTATGCTGATTTGAAGGCAATATCTGTCTAAATAATATATGAAATTTATTTAGGGATTTGCCGCTCCGTTTTTGAGAAATCCCCAATACACCACGAAGAACCGAATTTCACACGTCCCCATTCTGAGCCCCTCCCCGGAAATCACCTCTACGTTGTGACTCCTTCCAGTTTTATTTTTATATGCATATCCAAAAATAGAACCCATGAAAATCTTACAAAAATCTTACAGAATCGAATGATACCTTAAAACTTGCCTTCAATTTAATTATCATACACACTTTAGCGATATCAGCCTCTGACTCTTTATTTAAAGAAAATTGACCGGGGCCAAATCAGCTTCGAGGCTATAGGGTTTATGCTATTAAAACCTAAACCATATTTTGATTTTACCGATTGAAATTTTCCTTGACATAATTTGAAAATATAGGATTTTTCGAAGAGTTTGGTGTATTGCAAAGTCCTGTAACTTGTATATCTTTCAATCAGCAAGCCGTATAAACATGCCCGCAACCTCCGTCAAAATTCCCATTTTGGCCGTATTTTAATCAAAGAACCTCTAGGTACCCTACTTTAAACCCTCACAGTTCTTTGAACATAAGACTGACACCCGATATTTCATTTTCAATGTCTTGTTCATGCTATATAGTGAATTTTGATGTATGGTATCCAAGGACTTTGTTTATAAATAAGCATACCAATTGTACGTGTACATGTTGTGTATCATCATTCATATGTCCTAAAGGTTACAATAGTATAAACCTATGACCTCAAAAACTAGTGTTCTACACCCAAAAGCTGACGTCATTTACTGACTAAATAGAAATGGCTTATATAGAAAGTGATATATCAAAAGAAAGATCATTTCCTGTAGATTTCATTGGTACTAAATGATATATACCTTTCCGATACTATTGTCACTCTGAAAACGAAAGTGAAAGTGAAAATAGGGAAATTTTGACATGTCATTCAGATGGACTTTGGTCCCATTTTGACCATTGTTCCAAATTTTTTCTTGAAATAAAAATTATGCTGATTTGAAGGCAATATCTGTCTAAATAATATATGAAATTTATTTAGGGATTTGCCGCTCCGTTTTTGAGAAATCCCCAATACACCACGAAGAACCGAATTTCACACGTCCCCATTCTGAGCCCCTCGCCGGAAATCACTTCTACGTTGTGACTCCTTCCAGTTTTATTTTTATATGCATATCCAAAAATAGAACCCATGAAAATCTTACAAAAATCTTACAGAATCGAATGATACCTTAAAACTTGCCTTCAATTTAATTATCATACACACTTTAGCGATATCAGCCTCTGACTCTTTATTTAAAGAAAATTGACCGGGGCCAAATCAGCTTCGAGGCTATAGGGTTTATGCTATTAAAACCACACTAAAAGTGGTAGTCCGAGTCCGAGTCGGGAAAAGCCGAGTTGAGATTTTTGATTTCAATTTTCTCGACAACGGATGGATAGATTTTGATGAAATTTTCAGAAAATATCAATTTTATACATAAAAATCGATGCATTTTATTTGATTGCAAAATAATTGATTATTTTGTAAGTAATTAGCAATAAACTGATTTTTACCACACTAAAAGTGGTAGTCCGAGTCCGAGTTGAAAAATCAAAAAACGCAGATAAGTCATGAATGGGTGGATGGATTTTGTTCAAATTTTCATAATTTGTTAGAAATGGATATTGGAATGCTCTTTTTCCAAATTCATAGCTTTATTTTGTGTTTTAGGTGTCACAAGTAGAAGCCGAGTCCGAGTCAAAAACGAAAAGCCGAGTTGGGATTTTAAATGCAGATTTCTCGGCAACGAATGCATTAAATTTGATGAAAATTTCAGGAAATGTGTATTTTATGAATAAAAATCGACATGAATAATTCGATTTGTTAGCTGTTGATTATTATACACGTAATCAGCCTTAAACCTAGTTTAATTTCATTGAAACCGTTTTAATGAAAATCTAAGGGGAAAAAAGAAATCTCAAATCACTTAAAATGGTCCCTAAACCAACAAAGATGAATGAACTAAGGTCTATCGAAATTTAAACAAACGATCCTGTCTTAAAAGGCCCCCTTCCCTCTCTCTCTCTCCGGATTTTATACAAAATTGTCCAATGAGCATCATGCGTTAATTCTGTCAAGCAAAGACTGATTCCAATATCTAATAATTCTGTCTGTGGAAAAGGGGGAGTGTCTGATTTTCTAAAGCTTCTAAAACTTTGGGATTAATTATTATTTAATAATTCCAAAGATATGGATAGCTATTTCCTCCTATTAAACACGAGTAAGCAAACATCAAAAGCAATGGATGGGGGGGGGGGGGGGGGGGGGGGGTTCTACACCAATGCACAACTTTGGAATTATTATTCGTTCCTATTAAACATGAGTACACATGCGTAATTTGAAGCACTTAGTATTGCTTTAAGTATTCCATCGGCAGCCCAGTACAATTCAATGAAGTGTTTTAAATATATTGGTGCATGGAGAAGGATGGCTGAAGGGGAGGAAAGCAGGCCATTAAAATATAATAGATTTATTTGCATAAGATAAATATTTCCTGAGATTTTCATCATAATCTATGCACTCATTACAGAGAAATTCGAATCTGAAATCTCAGCCCGGACTCGGATTTTCGTTTTGACTCGGACTCGGCTTTTGCTTATTATTATTTTTTTTTTTTAAAACAAAAATATTGTAAGTAATCTAGGTAAAAGATGTGTCTGATCATTCTTATTTGAATTTCCAACAAATTCTGAAAATTTGGGAAAAAAATCATCCATACATCATGTCCATGCATGGATAATAGTATCTGAGATTTGTTATTTCTCATCTTGGACTGGGACTACCACTCGGTTTATAGATAAATACTTCCAAGATAAGCAAATATTTCAAAATCAAATGATATCCATCGATTTGCATGTATACAATGGATATTTCCTGAAATTTTCATCAAAATCTATATACCCGTTGCCGATAAATCTGAATTTAAAATCTCAACTCGGCTTTTTGTCTTTGACTCGGACTCGGCTTTTACTTATTCCAGTTCTAAAACAAAACATTGTCCATAGACCTGGGAAAATGAGGTTTCATAGCATTCAAATATCCATTTCTAACAAATTCTGAAAGTTTGAACAAAATCCATCCATCCATTCATGAATTATCTACGTTTTTTGATTTCTCAACTCGGACTCGGACTACCACTTTTAGTGTGGTAAAAATCGGTATATAGATAATTTCTTCCAAGATATACAAATGTTTCAAAATCTAATAACATACATCGATTTGTATTTATAAAATAGAAATGTCCTGAAAATTTCATCAAAATCTATCCATCCGTTGCCGAGAAATTTGAAATTAAAAATCTCAACTCAGCTTTTCCCGACTCGGACTCGGACTCAGACTACCACTTTTAGTGTGCACCCATGTCGTTAACTTCGAATTGTCGCATTTTTGTCGCATCGCACCGTTACGTACTGTGTCAATGGGTAGTATCGTCCTAAAGCCTCTTCACTTTTCATCCTTCTTTGTGATGTCCTTCAGCAAGTAATGAACATAATGATGTAAATTGAGCAGTACAGTAATCATTTATAGTTGGAAAAAAGGACACTCTTTGTCACCTGCAAAACATGGGCACACTTAGGGATTTTTCTGTTGTACATCTATCACACTTTGGGTGTCACAGCCCATAACTTTTGATTGCAAAATGATAGGGCTTTGATATTTCACTAGACTAAATTATCCAGTCTCTCCACTGCCGCTAATAGAGACTGAACCCCACTATGGTTGTTACAGAACGTAGTCAGACCAAACTGTTGCCCAAAGATTTTTCCATATTACGGACCTTTAATATTGATTTTCTGGCAGGTGACTCTTAAGTAAACATTAAACTAACTATCTCTACCCACCTCGTGTTTTTTTCTCTCTTCGTTATTGCATTTTTGTCGATTTTTAACTCCCTACCAAACCAAACAAGCAAGGCAATAGTTCGGAAATTCGACCAATCAGAACGAAGGATAAAGAAAGTTGATCACATGATATTTGTAACCTTGTTCTGATCGGTCGATTCTCCGAACTTTTGCCTTGCTTGTTTGGTTTGGTAGGGAGTTAAAAATCGGCAAAAATAACGAAGCGAGAAAAAACACAAGGTGGATAGAGATAGTTAGTTTAATGTTTACTTAAGAGTCACCTGCCAGAAAATCAATATTAAAGGTCTGTAATATGGAAAAAAAATCTTTGGGCAACAGTTTGGTCCGACTTCGTTCTGTAACAACCATAGTGGGGTTCAGCCTCTATTAGCGGCAGCAGAGAGACTTGATAATTTAGTCTAATATTTCACATGTGTATTCCTTGTTACAAGACCTTTCTACACATACATAAGGAGCTGTTAAGATAAGGCGTAAAATCTGCCCTGAAAAGTCGAAATTTCAAAATGCAAAAATTGAGGAAAATTTTCGGTAAATATACGAAGTAACTTAGCCCAGATATGAATCTTCTGTCATGTTGGATAAATTATTCAAAATATGACCGATTTTTGGGTCAAAACAAGCGTTTTTCCAATAGAAATCAATGGAAAACAGAAAAGTTTTTCTACAACATTGTTCCCCCCCTCGGTTCAGAATGCCATTTTCACCAAAGGTGTATATCAATAAAAGACGTTTTCTGACCAAGTGGGGTTCTGAACTGAGGGGGGGAACAATGTCCCACAGGCGAAAAACGAAAAAAAGGGGGGATGGATGGATATTTTAGAATCAGTCTTTAAACCGGTAAAATCAATTAAAATTGCCATTTTTTCCTTTAGTATCATGTAAAAATTTATTCAGAGTGTGTTCCGATCAAATATTTAACCGTTAGGTAGGAAATAAACGATAAAGTTGTCTATTTCTACACGGTGCGTATTTCGCGCCTGAAAGCTACATTTGTGACTGATAAATACGAAATATAACCGTTTTTCAGTTTCCGGATTGCGGATTTTGCCGATTATATTGATTTAACAACCTCAAGGTTAATTCCAGTTATCCAGTTTTGATATTAAAAGGTACAGAAGTATAATTTAAATCAAATTTGTGAAAAATAATGCATTTTATGTAAAGTTTCGCTCGATATTTGACGTTTTCTCTCATCAGTACCCCCTACCTCTTCAACTCGTAATTATAACATCTTTCACCAAATCTATTTAAACAAAATTCCTACTTGGAATCTTCTTATACTTTATTGTTTAAACCCGTCCACTTTTTTCCTGAAATAGAAGGACTGCGCACGAAAAATAATGGAGTGATTTCAGGGCTAAATCAAGCCCTTATCTTAACAGCTCCTTTTTTACCTATAGTGACCATGACCTACATTTTTGACCTACTTTTCTGGAAAATTAAGATTGGATATATTTTTTGGATGGTAAGTGATAGGGCTTTGATATTTCACATGTGTATTCCTAGACCAAGAACAGGCCAAAATTTTATTCTTGAGTTGGTATTTTTTTATTTTTTATTTGGTAAATACCAACTCAAGAATAAAATTTTGGCCTGTTCTCGGTCTAGTGTATTCCTTGTTCTGTTGTTATGAAACCTTTCTACACATACCACAATTTTTTACTTTCTTTCAGTTTGGGCACCCGGCAGCCCTCTATTCTGGCTGTATTGATGTAACATATTGCGGGGAACTCATTCACAATTGTTAACTGCTAGTTCAGCTAGAGTACTCTAGCAAGGCCATTCCCCTTTGGGATGCCTCAGAGCCCCTAATATTATTTAAGGGGTGGAGTGCTACCCCATTTCATGCCCACCCTCCATTTGTGTATGTGGTTTATGCATGTATGCAGGAGGGTTGTATAGTTATGTACTGCTTGGATGGTCTGTATTTCCAACGGCTTTTATAAGGTGCCACCACACCTGGATACCTTTGCCGCAGCATGAATATGGGTACCCAATCGGGCCAGGCTTATAGTCCCCAGGTCAGGAGACTCGGTAGGGACGAACCAATGGATATGACTTTCAACACTCATATGACCGCACCAGGATTCGAACCCTGGTCGTCTGCCCGAGAGTCGAATGCCTTATCCACTCGGCCATCTCTGCCTATGTAACCTAGTAATCTTGACCAACATATTTGACCTACTTTTTAAAAAAATTAAGATTGGATATATCTTTTGATAAGAAAGTGATAGGGCTTTGATAAATTTACACATGTATTCCTTGTGGCAAGACCTTTCTAAACATGCCATAATTTATGACTAAGTGACCTTGACCTAGATATTTAACCTACTTTTCAAAAAAGTTCAGATTCCCTATATCTTTTGACTGGTGAGTGATAGATCTTTGATATTTCACATGTGTATTCCTTGTAACAAGACCTTTCCAAACATGCCATATTTTTTTTACTAAGTGACTAATATTTCACGCATGTATTTCTTATGATGAGACCATTGTTTTGTTACCAAAATTTTACATAGTGACCTTGACTTGGATGATTGACACTCTTTTCTGAAAATTTGAGATTTACCATATCTTATAATTGGTAAGTAAGAGGTCTGATATTTCACATGTGAATTTTATTTGATAAGACTTTTCTACTGATATCAATAATTTTGAAACAAGTTACCCTGACCTACATATTTGGTCCACTTTTTAGAAATAAGCTGCTTCGCAGGCTATATAAGCATTCCTTTGATTGCTATTTCCTTTGATATCGGAAGTATGTTGAAATTGATACTGAAGTCATGAGCTGCACTAAACTAACTAATGCCGATTGTGAGGGTACCATTCTCTCATAGTGTAGCTTTTGTGCACTCTCTGACGTGCACTCTCTGACGCTCCGGGACACTATTCCTTGCAAGAGCAACATGATAGGAGAATAGTGCTCTCACAAAATTAATGGGCATAAAAATGGCTGTTACTGCAGTGGGGCATGTGAAAAATAAAATAAGTGATCCCTACAAGTTGCTATGCTTCGCAGGCAACACAAAAATTCTAGTTTATAAAAGAAATTCTAATACTAGACTGGTTATTATGATATGACCTTCAATTTGAAAACTCTCTCCTTTTTCAGAATTCTATGGAATCTACTGAAAATCAAAAGCAGGAACTGCGTACGTTTTTAAGAGAACGATTCTTGCGTCTCTGTGCACATATTCCAGGACAAAAGGCTGTGATATACATGCATGAAAGCACCCAGGTGTCCTGTGTACTTGGTCTTGTAGACATTGATGGGCAGCATATTCAAACATCAGATCTGAAAACACCTATGGGAACCATTCCTGATGCCATATTAAGGACATCAGATATAATATCAATTAAAATACCTGTTCTGAACTCACAACCAATGAAGTAGGTGTCCAGAATCTAGGTCATAAGGTGAGCGCTGATTATAATTGTTAATAAATCTTAATTCATCATAGTTTGGGGAGTAATGAAAAGATTAATAATTATAAAATGTTTTATCTGAAAATGTAGTCTAAGAGCAAATGCTGACGTTCTTAAGAATGTACATTTACAGAGGGAAAAATATTATTTTATTCATTGCCAAGAATTGTGTCTTATCACACTGTACTATATGCGCCTTGCGTCTCTGTGCACATATTTCTGTAAGGCATTTGATGAATAAACTAAATTATACTATTACAAGAAAAGCCTGGCATTGCTTACATGTACATGTACATAGTATATGTCCCTAAATATACCTTGATCATAGATTAATGGGCCAATGTCATTGTAATTAGTGTGCAAAACATACAAATGCAGCAGAATTTGACTTTCTGTAAGAAATCATTGGCATGTTTTTATATATACTTGCATATTCTTTTGCCTTTACAGATTTTTTGACAACAAGAGAATTGCTGTAAAATGTCGGAGCTGAAGGAATTAAGAAGACTTAAGGATGAAGAACGAGCTCTGATGAATATAGCATCAAAGCTGAGTGATCAGTTAAATCGTCTTAAGGTAGAGGAACTGGCTTTACTTAATATGATCAAAATGAAGGAGGGGAAAGAAGCAGCAGCTACGGAGAAAAGTGCTAATACTGGTGATGATGAAGAAGTAGAATGGGAAGGAGAGGAGAATGTGAAAATGGTAAGTGACTAAATGCACATAGCATAGGTGGACAAAGCATCATAATATAATTTTTCCCATGAAAAAGAGTAAATTGTATTGATTTTTTCAATAAAATTTCATTGCTATCAGCGAAGTGTCCACCAAGTACCATAATAAAATGTGTATGCATCATATTGTAGTCATTATTCATACATTTTCTAGACTTAGATAGTTGGCATTCAATGTAATTGATTGAAAAATGGTTCTGGCAAAATTTCGCATCCCTGATCTTTTTCAACTGTCAAGGAGGGAGATCCCCCTCTTTTGACAATTTCAAAGTTTAAAGGAATGAATATTATATCTTTTGCTTTCTAATATATCATTGTGTAAACGCTAGTATTATATTATTTAGGAAGAAGATGGGGCTGAAGCAGAACCCTCAAAGAAGTCAGAGTTAGTTCCCCTTGATTTGGCCGTGTCAGAACAAAAAGCTGACGTAGAAGAAGAGGACGATGAAGAAGATGATGATTTAGAGATGATGAATACATTCAATGATCCTTTATGATTTAGAGATGATGAACACATTCAATGATCCTTTATGAGCTAATTTAAAAATAACCACAAAAGTGAAAGATTACTTCATGCTAGCCATTTATGTACAGCAGTGCTTGATAAAAGTGGATTATTTTGACCAGTCTTTTCAGTCAGATTGACATTTTGTTGGTGTTGGATGAATTAAGTAAATTTGTTACAAGTCAACAGTTTGTTTAAGATCTGACAGCAGAAGAAGCATAAAAGAAAGTGCAAGAGTTACCTTTCTTTGTCTGCGAAGTATCATGTCAAATACACTACAAGTATTATATGATTGACTTAGCTTCAGAATATATCATGATGTGAAATTCCTTGGTGCAGAATGTCACTTATTATATGATCTTATGTATAGTTTAACAGGGAATACTCCTAATAAAAATAAATGTGTAAGCCTAGCCTCAAACAAGTTTCCATAAGATATTGCTTCATAAAGAAGCTGAATTCAAATACAAGTACAGTGGTCCCTCCTTTATAAGACCACCCCAAATGCAGTGGATATGTGGTCTTATAATGGAGGTGGTCTTTCTTGGGGAGATTTTGAGTTTGAGCAGTCTATCTGACGAGTACAATTTGTTTACATCTATTTATTCTTTTTATTATGTACAAGAATAAATATCTATTACATGCACTATCTTGCATTTACTGATAGTTGTGTCTATTGATTGACTACCTGCACGTTCAGAATGAAGAAATTTCAAAGATTAATGTAAAATATTTAACCTATGACATTCATCCAATTACATGATTAAAAAAGTTAGATTTCTTACCAATAAAAAATCTAACATTCTGCTCACTGAAGAGAGAACAAATTACAGCTTGGAGTCAAATAAACTTAAACACTAATTAAGTGCCTGTTATTGAGGAAACCGTTCTGACACTAGTATAGCTCATGGCCATACTTCTTTTTTCAAAAAAAAAGTTTTTGCGTGTGATTGTTAAAAAATATGAAAGGATGAAGATGCAATCAATGACAGTTATGAAATAACATAAAATCGGATATGAAGGTGTCTGATAATTGTCCGAATTGTCACATTCCTATGAAAACTAAGAATTAATGGAGTTTTAGAAATAAATGAAATAAATATCAATATTTGTCATACTAATCAATTAGAAAATGAAAATGCCTATTGTAAATTGTTGCTAGAACGTAATGTGACAACAGTATATGACTCCTCTTTTCATTGACATAAAAATCTTTTCATCACTATTTTGCATACGTTTCGAAACTAATGTTCTGTACAGATACAATTTAAGTACATGTATATATTATGCTCTTTCAGTTGAAATGTGCAATTTCTGAACTATAATTACAAATCTTGATCACGTATGAAATCTATGAAATACGGCATACGAAACTAATCCTTTAGAATCCATAAGTCTTAGATTGTATTTATCGATAGTATATTCATTATTTTCAGTAGTTATCCCATTTAATTAGTGAAATTCCTGATGCAAAAAAACCCCTGATTTATTATATCCAATATAGCTTTTAATTGAAACAATAAATAGCTAAATACATCAGAACATTTAGCCATGCAGAAAAAAGTTAACAAGTGGGGGGAAGGGGTTATCTCTTATGAGTAATAATAAAGAATGTATCGTATTTGATCATATTAATGATATCATTTTCAAAAGTGTAACAAAAAACACAACAATAAAATAGACTATAACCTGAATGTTTGTATTATCATTATGTATGTGTTTGTGTAAAAATGTAGGACAATCCGGATATGATTTTTTCCAAATGTGGGCCATGTACATTCTTAATTACCAGTAACGGCTAATTTAAAGTTGGAGGATTAAAGAGGTATTAATTAAGTTATGTAAACATACATGCATGGTTGCTCGTGAGAGGGAATTTTCTTATATTTTGATAGATTTGGGATCGAAAAAAGCGGTCTTTGGTCGGGTAAGGGAGTTGGTCTCTTATAGGAGGTATTTTAACATTGAAAAATGCTAATGCTAAAGAATTATGGTCACATAAGGGGAGTTGTCTTTGGTGGGAGTGGTCACATATAGAGGGACCACTGTACATGTAGATTCTCATAAAATGTTAAAAACTGGAGAGATTCTTTATGCTTCTAGTTCAACTAAGTTGAGCTCCCATGTCTTTTCTTAATCCATCTGTACATTACCTAGCCTAAACATTTCTCATCTTCAGAACCAATGAAAGGATTTTGATGAAAATTGGTGGAATAAAAAAGTCCATTTTCAAGGTAATAGTTGTGACCGTTTGAAACTTAAATTTTATAAGTACAGACACTACATTTTTTGGCAAAATTTTTCATTTCGACATCATTTTTGATAGCACCATCTTGATGAGTTGTCATGTTTTCTATTGTGACATCACAGTAGAAAAATCGCCAAATTTTGTGATGTTTGACTGTTATACTGCATTACTGGACAATTATAGATCTATTACTGACCATCTTCACTGAGTACCTGTATTATCATTTTTGTCAAGTTAGAGTTGAATACCTATGGTCTATGAAGATTTAAGATTAATAGAATCTATCCCCAGATGTGAACAGGGACAGGGAAATTCAACCCGAGAGTCCAGGATTTGCTTGTACCACGACGAGGCTTGCCGAGTCGTGGACAAAAGCAAATCCTGGACACGAAGATTGGATTTCCGTGCATTTTGACCATTACAAAAATCAAATTTATCCTCCAGAGTTAACATTGAACAAAGCAAACACAAATGATATAGCTACATCATTTTTGGATCTTGATATCAAAATCAATAACGGACAAAAATATACGACAAAAAAGAATACTTTGGCTTCAACATAGTTAGTTTACCTTGGCTTGATGGCGATGTTCCAAGATTGCCATTGTACGGGATTTACAGCTCTCAGCTCATCAGGTACGCTAGAGCTTGCTCCCATGTTTCGGACTTCCATGACAAATATATACAATTACAAAAAAACTTATCACTCAAGGATTTAAATATCAAAAACTTGTAAAATCTATTTGGAAATTTTACAATAATTATTCTGAACTTTTTTCAAAATTGGGACGACTCCATCGTCGGAACCCATGGTCGGTCACGCTAAACTCACCAGGTGAGTTTAGCGTGACAGACAGTGGGTTTCTACGATTGGACGACTCCAGCATCAGAGTATGCATCTTTGGGAATTTCATTGCGTTCATTTTACGTTGACCTTATAAACAAAATCAGAGGCGGATCAAACTTCAACCACAAATGTAAGAAAATAGTCGGTCGCCTGCTTTACCGAGGATATGATCCTAAAGTCATCAGAAAAAACATGGGCATGGTACTGGACCAATTTACAGTTTTGTACCAGTGTCTTTCCCAACGTTGCACAGATGTCAATCGTGACGACAGGACTCTATGATGGACCTTGTTGAAATCTCGTCAGAGAAGACTGGGTCATAATTCTCTGTCCTATCTGAAAGTTGGTCAGACTTCTCGGGTGATTGATCTTGAGCTCACTTCAGCCAGCAGAGCACAGACTGTTATATGCATGCCATAGAATCTTTTAGATCCATTTACATAGAATTTGTGTTACAAGAGGCCGCTGCATTTAACTATCTTGTTTGTGATGTCACCTGACAGTGAGGAGTTTTATGCATGCTTTGTAGATTTTTTTTCATTTTCGTGCATGAACTTCGACGGCGGGTGCGGCTAGCCAAACATGGGATGCTTACTCCTCCCGGGTACCTGGTCCCACCCCTAGCTTGCTAGGGGTTGTCGATGCTCATTTTGGTACCCTATTGTGAGTGCTCTTGAGATTGTTGTCAGGATCTGCTTTATATCATTTTATGTTTATACAACAATTGTGTGTCTATGGAGACCTCTGTGTACCCGGATAAGTGTGTGTGTGTGTGTGGGAGGGGGGGGGGGGGGTTGTGCGCACGTAATCCGGATAACCACACCATTTGCTAATAGCAGATGGCCGTCCAAAGTCGGTGCCGGACGCACATTGGTTTCCTTCCTTTTATGTGTTGTCATCAATGTTTGATGTTTCTGTACGTCTGTTGCGATTGTTTACAATTATAGTATAATGTTCCAGTGAATATTGTTGTCTTTTTGCGATTTGTAGTTTTGTATGATGTCATTTATGTGTCACTTTCGTGTGGGTTTGTTTCGCTGGGTGAGTGCAGGGTGGTCATGCTTGAGATAATTACCTTTCCTTTGCACCAAAAGTAAGTAGAGTACTTAGGAAGAACAGCACTGCATGTACACGTAGGTAAGGAATGGAATGGAAAAGAGTCATCTTGTGCTTTATTGAAACTATGAGTAAATGGTCATTACCAACTTGTACAAAAGATTTTGAGCATTTTTGTAGTTTTGCTAATTACCATTTAGGAATTTCAATAAGAATTGAAGAAGCTCTAAACGAGTCAATTTGCAGCCCACCTTTGACTAAAGATCATACTCAGTAGCCAGGCTCTATTTGCTCTGGACACGTCAGTACCAAGAGGTTAAATGTTAAGTTGAGACCAGAAAGGAGAGGATAAAGGATAGTGGTAAGGAAAGTGACATAAAAAGTTCCTTCACTACACAATTTGTGATGTGAAAAGCCAACGTTTCTACTCCAATGAACTGTTTCGTTTCGTTTCGATTTGTTTCGTTTCGATTTGTTTCGTTTCGTTTCGATTTGTTTCGTTTCGTCTCGTTGGTCTATGTGTAGTCACTTGTGTTTTATGTTTTTCTGTGATTTGACGTTCCTTGTACTACTGCGTCTCTTTCTGTGCGTGTCTTTTTTGTGTTTTACAGTGGGTGTTTTGGGAGATTGCTGTTGGTGCTGCAACTAGGTGTTGTTGGAGATCCCCTCCTTTCTCTGTACTAGACTCCTCCCTGCTAAATAATATTTTTTCCGCCTAGGAGCTAGGTTATTCATCCCCTTCACTCTCCTTTAATCCTTTAAAATGCAATTGTGCTATATACCGTATATCTTATGTTTTAATCGTCAACTTTGACCCTTTGAAAAAACCCTCCAGCCACAAGAACTAGTCTAGTGGTTGAAGGTAATAATATATGCAGATATTGACATCCGTGCTAGTTCTCTGCACCTAAATCAATTTTTTCTCAAGTTCTCTAAGATTTATGTTTTGTTTCGTTTCGATCTGTTTCGTTTCGTTTTATTTCGTTTCGATTTGTTTCGTTTCGTTTCGATCTGTTTCTTTTCGTTTCGTTTCGCACTTTACAGGGACCCGATATCTCTTCAAGTACATAATGTATAAGTGATTTGACTTTCATATTTCACATACACTTCACACGTGCACATAAGTTTAGCAGTCAGGGGTATAACCTTTAGAAGTTATATCTAAAACTAATGCATTCAAATAATTAGAGATTAAAGTTGCCCTCTTCAAATTATCGTTTGAAGATGTTTTTGGTTTCCGATCACGACCGTTGCGTTACGTAAGGTCAACCCCTATGTACTTCTTTTTGTACTTGTATTAACTATCCGATACACGTGTCTGGTGCATTATAATTATATAAATAATAAATCTGAAATTTTCTTCAAGAAGGTAAAGAGTTGGAACACTTCCGTCTTATTATCATAAACACTTATTTCTTTTTGCATTGTGGAACAGTTAAACTCGTTCCCCGTGACTTGATATTTGAAGTGTAAAAAATACTTCTTTCGAGCTCTGTCACCTCAAAGAAACTTTCTTTTGGCCCTTTTTTCCATTTGACATCTTAAGTATTATTTTGCTATTTCGGAAACTGTCTTTTCATCCCAAAATAACATCGAATTTAAAAGATGTTACCATCTGAGTACGGTCCCATGAATTTTTGCAGTGTCTGAAAATCACTTTGGCTGGAAGCATCACTGATAAGGGTTTACTATCCGAAAAATGTTTCTAGTGCATTGAAATTGAATTGAAACTTTCTTCAAGAAGGTAAAGAGTTAGAACCCTTCCGTATTATCATTCAAATCATTTGCGTAAATTTTATTGCTGTAAAATGTACCTCAAACATCATTTAAATAATCAAACGAAAATTGTCGCTTTTGGATCATTTGTATAAAAATATTATTACAATAAATGGAAAGACAGTCTGAAAAAGCTTAAAATTATACAAGAAAATAGTCAATAACAACGAAATTTTACTTCCCATCCCCTCGAGCTTACAAACAAAATGTAGAGCGCAACATTGTCTTCCTGATCAAACCATGTGGGATAAGATTGACAAAACTAGCGGAGTTACAATTTTTGGACGCCAGAACGATGTTCAATTCTCCCCTTGTTATTTTGAATAACACAAATACGTTACAAAATGGAAAGATAACGTCTCTAAGTTATAAAACTGACCGACAAAAAGAGAAATTAACTCTGTCTTAAAAGCAAATAAAAACATGCATAAATTATTTTTAACAATTACCTTAATATTAATAATGTTAAATGTCTTCAAATTCAATAGCATCATTTAAGAACAGATAAATTTACAGCATGGACAAGACATGCACGTTTCGGGTACTTAACCCTCGTCAGTGATCCATAATCTAAATGGCCAAATATACCGGAAAAGGTAGCAGAATGGATGGATCATGGTGCTACAGGACCCACGTTTTAGAAATTTCGAGATTTTTGATAACAGAAATTTTCGAATGCGTTGAAGAGACAGACGATCGAACTTGGCTACATGTGCCCTCGGGACTCCTTGTTCACCAGCAGTGACACTAACCAAGTGGTTCATATCTGAAACGTCTTCAAATTCAATAGCATCATTTTAGAAAAGATAAATTTACAGCATGGACCAGACATGCACGTTATACTATTGACTGTTTAGAGTAGCAAAAATTATACTCGCGAAAATATAAACAAGTTCATTTTGTCTTGAAATCGCGAAATCAGCTGAATTCAAGCATTTATTCACAGGGAGGATTGCCTGTATTGGTCCAAGCTCTATTAAATATGTCATGCTACTCGTAATCTGTCTATACTCCTTGTATTTACTATGGTCCACATAGTCCAAATACTCATTTACACTTTTTCTAACAAACACTCCTACAACCTTTAAAAATACCGTCATTATTTAAAGTGCGTGATGTTAGATAACATGATATTTAGCATACAGGTAAAAGTTTGAGATATCGACTCATACATAAAAATAAAATTCTTATCACACCGAGTGCTTCGTCAATAACTTTAGCTCGAACTATCCACGATTTGTTATAGAAACTCTGTAAACAAATGACGTGTGCCCAATATAAAATACATATACGTACGAAGAGTAATGACCTGAAATTGTTTAACGTCACAGTTGGGGATTTCATGTCCTATAAAGCTTGGCACGAGATTCAAAAATTTAAATTATATCTATTAACTTCTATCAGCCAGGAGAAAACATTTAAATATAAAAAAAACCCCCGATAATCTACTTCCTTTGAGATTTGCATTTTAAAACGAGAGAGAAACCAGTTAGAACTTATTTTTACTGGAAATTAACATTTTAATCTGAGAAACATGGGATGTTGTGACGATTCATCTGTGCTGTCCAAAGTGGCCACAGTGGTCATCGTAGTGTCCTTTGCCCTGCTTGACCGTGGCTATATTCACACCATACTGGACCGAACAAACGTCTAACGGCACCGTCAACTACACCGGACTAATACTGACGTGTCAGAATGACATCAGTAACTGCTTCAACCTGGACAACGTCCTGTCCGTCTATCAGGGAACAGGTATGTATACTAATTGAAATGTAATTTCTTAATCAAGCGGTTCATAAACATGGCTTATCGATTTTTCTACTTTATTTTTGAAGATGCAACCTGCATTGAAATTGTTTTCGACGAAAAATGGCTTTCTGTAAATGAAGATTATAGCAGCATTAATAGATCTGTAAGTTACATACGAACTACGAAATATGCGAATATTTCATTAATATCATTTGAAGTACTTTGGACGTGATGGAGGTTATAGGAAAGAGAACAATTTGTCCTTAGATTATGAGAAAATTTATTTTTAACCGCATAAAAACTCGATAAAAGTGGTACAGGTAGCTAAAGGAATCTATTATGGATTTATATATTCAAAATGCAACCTATTGGTCACAAACCAGGATTTATTCTCTAAAGTAGGCGCTCCATTTCACAAACCGAATCCTTCAATAATTACTCCAGTACGTTTCCAAGGACGCAAACTTGCTGAAGGTCTAATCCAGTGATTTTCAATACATACAATATACGTGTATATACATATGAAAAAATCAATGTGATGCTCATGATCAACGAAGCATATTCAGCTCAATTCTTCCATAAAGATGTAGAATTGATTGCTTTAGACCGTCTGTACCTTCCGCTCGTATTAGATAACAAAGAGAAAGTTACAATTCTCTCAGTCTTATTTCTCTCGTTGTAGCGAAAGAATAAAGAGAATTATAGAGACATTTCTAGACTTTTAGAAATATTCTTCAAATCTTTTGCAAAAAAAAATAAATATCAAAGAAAATGAATGCCATCCTGTAACCAATCAAAAAAATGAATTTTCTTGCATATAGATTTCCTTATTCACATAATCATGCCCACTTACATATTTTCAGACTACTATGATGATTTTATTGCCACCTTGTCTCTCCAGCTGGTAGGGTGGGTGTTAGTACTCATTGGTATGATTCTCATGATAATATTCAGCTGCTGTCTATCACAGAAGATTTTTGGATGGGTCTGCATTATATTTATGCTTGTTGGAGGTAGGTTATTATGTAACGTTAAGAATGAGGTTAAGATCTCCAACAAGAAGACATAGTCTGAGTGACAACAGTGGAGCACACGATCAACAAACATATGATACGACAAAGAACAACATTAATAACAGAGCTCGCTTCTTTTCATGTGCTGGAGGTTTTTTGTTTGTTTGCTTTGGTTCCTGTTTTGTCCTGGTTTTGCATGCATTCGGTTTGTGATTTTCTGAATTCTCGATTTTGTACTGTGTATGGGGATATGGTCATTTTCTATATTTGTCATACAGCTAGAGTCAGTCAACCAGATAAAAGAAAACGATCAACAAACAAACAAACTGAAACTAAGCAAAAAAGGAGGGGATCTTCAACAACGCTCGGTTGCAGCACGCACAGCAAAATTCCAAAACACCCAATGAAAAAACACAGAGCAGATACTCACAGAAAGAGACATAAAAGGGACAAGGAACACAAACTCTCACCATAGAAACATGAAACACAAAAGACCACACATAAACCAACGAGACCAATGGGCAACCTGTGCTGACTTAGGACGGCCATCTGCCACGGAAGGCACGATCGAAACACGTTGAATAGTCATCTCTTATGTTCGCAGTTAACTATATGGTTGTCTTTATTACGTGCGCACAACCCTCCAATTTATTCGAAAAGACAGGATTCTATCAAGACAATGCGAACCAAGTTTTCTTTAAAGAGATTTGGTCAATGTCCGTCATCATGGTTTATCAATGTTAACTACTGAGCTATGGGAAAATTGTACCATGTGTTTTCTTGTCTTTTTTCAGTCTTCTGTTTCCATGTTCCCGTTTAAAAGACGTACGATTGATTGTCTTTTTTAAAGCTCACATTAAACTTAAATCTACATTTCTTCTGAAAGATAAACTTATTTTTTTCATCAAATCAACTCCAAATAAAAGCAAAGACATTTCTAAAACGATACATACTCTGCTGATACTTTTGATCAGAATTTAGACAAGAGTTCGGAGTCATTCATTTAAAATACCCCGAAGATTTTAGTAACGAAATCAATGACCGAAAAGTAATTTCTTCGTTTGGAAATCCGAAACGCAAGAGCAAGTTAAAGCGTATCTCTGGACTTGATAAAATTAAGTACTGAATGATGTCTAAAAACATCACCATCAAGCAAAAGAAAATTAACTATGTTTATAGCAAAATTCCGCTTCTTTACAAATATTTTCCCCTTTTTTAAATAGTATGTTTTTGCTTACAGTATTATTCTTATATTCTATTTGGTTTGGAGGTGCAAAATAGTGTTTTAAAGTAATCTATAGTTGATTTCTGAACTTTTTTTGTCGAAATGTGAATAATAAATATTCTAAACATCAATTTTTGCGTAAAGGTAAAATGCTTTTGAAACATTCCGTAAATGCTAATGAATTTGATCATGTGTGAAATCCAATTTTACAATTCAGTTCAATGACGCAGTGTTGAGTCTTCTTAAAATTAAATTTCAGCAAAATATAGAAAATGTCTCAACTTAATTCACAACGATCTTATCATTTATGATTTAAACTACCATAATATGTATTACATGCATCTAAACACATATCATAAAGACACGTTGTGCACTTCCCGGTGCATGATGAAAGTTTATTTACATGGGAATATATTTGTCATCTGATTATATTTATTAAGAAGCATTGAAGTATTCATAGAACTAAAGAATGATTGAATCTTAAAGGACCATGAGTGTTTGCTTCCGAAAGGCATAGGATTGGAAATACGATAGATTGTCGGAGTGAAATTGTCATTTTAGAAAACCTTCATTACTTTTACTAGCACTAAGTTTTGGTCAAAGTCTAAGAAGCAATGTGCAGAGGAAAAAAGACTACATATGCCAGCAAAAAGTACATCTTTTGAGTCCGCATAGTAGAAGTTATTGGTTGATTGATCAAGTCAAATTTCACATCAATGTTTCCTTTACTGCAAAATCCAATCAGCCATGTCTCTGGTAATGACGATGTACGTCATGCATGGATTCCTAGGCTGTGTGAACGTTGACAATAATGTCTATCTATATTTCTTACTCATATATTTAAATCGTCATAAATTGAAAGTATATCTGCAAATTTAAACCTTAACCATTTTTGAAAAAGTAGGTTAGGCCTAGGCAATCAACGCCTTACATTATGCATAAAAAGTACATGATTATACAAGAGTACGTGGGATATTTTCGGAGAGGCATAAATAATATTCCCATCACTCATTATACTTGTACATTTTAAATGGAAGATCTCTTGATCATTTGATCGATAATAATTTTATTATTTGAAAGTTGGAAACAGTTCAAGATGACATAAAACTTTTTTTAACATGTTTTTGAAATTCTGTTTTTATTCCCAGGTTTATGCGTACTTACTAGTATCATAATATATGGAGTCTCGCTCACTAGTCTGTACAACTCGCTTCTAAACTGGTCATTCGGACTGGACGTTGCCGGATGTGCTTTGGCCCTTGCCGCCGCCATCTTGATGATCATCAACAGTTGTCTGATACCGTAGCCAAGGTTCACATGGAGTGACCAAATACTTCCATCCTCAGAAATGCTCAACACACATCTACGTGCAATACCACAGTAAATAACTGAAAAGGTTGTTACAGTTGTCGGGTGGGTATCCGGCCAAATTCTGGTTCTCGAATGACGTCACAATCAAGCCAATGATAAGTGACTGACCGACCAATATAATGTTATGCATCATAGTACGCATTTTTAAAAAAAGCAAATTTATCTGAATGGTGCATATGACTTGCCATAAAAAAACTATTCTACCTCTTGCAGAAACTACTCTTTAATTAATCAATGATTAATAAATGAATTCTCTTTCTTATAATTCATTCATGAATACAACGATCGAACAATTTCCTTTAAATTTGAATAAAACTTATGAATTATTATTCCATATGTAGAGTGTTATTTGAAGTTTTTACAAGAGTTTATCAAATAGTTTTAAAGATGTTGTTTATACATGTATTTAGAAAATTTTTACAATATTATATGATTCGTTAACATTAAATTGTTTCCTTATCAAATGTTTGAGTTTTTTTCATTTTTGTGTCTCATTCAGAATTCATTCTGAAATATGTACATAAGAATAGATCGAACTCATTACACATCCTAATCCATTCAGTTCAGTGAATGATAGTCAAACACAAAACCCGAAGTCAGATTCCAAAAATCTAAATCTTAAGGCTTACAAATTCTTAAAAAAAAATAGAACAAAACTTTCTCACAAGAAAAGAAAATAGGATAAACAGACGTAGACAATAACACAGCATAATAGAAACACGAAGATCAGATTAAAGTGTAATCATATACTCGATGATGCTCCAAAATGAAAAAGAAAATCTGTGTGGATTGTCAGTTATATGTCCGATAGTACCAATTTTATTGTACTAAACACGTGTTTCGGATATCAAATCCGCGATCGTCAGAAGGACTTAATATCAAACAGCGAGTTGATTTTTTGGCGTCATCTACAATTTAGACTTCATTTTATCTTACTAAAAATGAGCGGCTTCAAATTTTGGGAAGGGTGTATTCAGAGGCTGCAACCTAGTGTTGTTGGAGATCACCTCCTTTAATTGTTTTAAGTGACAAATATGGCCAAAAATCTCAAGATCTTTATGTAAGATCAATAATTATACACTCCCTTTTATATTATAAATTCTAATTCAAAGATCACTTTAAAGAAAGAAATGTGCGCAACAGACATGCATGTAACCCATAGTTTTAGAAAAAAAATTCATAGCGATCTTTAAATCTAAAGTTTTTCAAATCTATATACAAAAGCAGACTGTTGTATTTGGAAACCTTAATTGAACTGTAATAACAGCAAATGAAGGATCATTGTTTTCTTCCTGTGAAATTCGACAAAAATATTCTCGAATGTCCTCTTCTATACATTTCCTCTATTCACTTGACGTCCCATGATCTAAAAATATGTCTGAAGTCTCGGATGATTGAATTTGAAATCATTTCAACCAGTAGAATGTGGGTTGGTCTTCATAGAACAGAGCTGTTTTGTTACCAAGGGCCAATGCGTCTTAAATGTGTTGTTTGTAGAGTCAACTTACTGTGGTAACATGTTTTGTTTTTTTACAAATACTGTACGTCTTTGGAGACTTGTTTGCCTTCTCGACTTTGAGACTAAATAACTGTTAGGTACTTCTTTGATGTTAATTATCTTGTCTTTTTTTTTGGTTAAATTTTAATTCGGTGACATATAAGACCAACCGTTTATGCAAGCCACTGACTTTTCTTCTTATGAATTGCCCTTAATGGTCTAAATGATGTTTGTCTTGTTAATATTATATTACTTTGGTTTTATTCAACCTGTTTGACATTAAGTACTACTGACGAGAATTTGATATCCGAAACACGTGCCTAGTACAATGAAATGGGAACTCGTTTTGACGTTAACGTGTTGTTTCTCTGAATATCTCCTTTTGTTGTTTCGCATGTTGTAACCCCAACCCCCTTTTGTCTCCTGAATGGCTGCTATCAATTGTGTCATTTTTCGATTTGGTCAAGGATGATAAACGTCTTCAAATTCAATAGCATCATTTAAGAGCAGATTTTCAGCAAGGACCAGACATGCACTTTTCGGGTATTTAACCCTCGTCAGTGATCCTCAATCTAAACAATGTAATATGAAGTAAGATGAATGAAACAAAATATATTTTCTCTATTTTAACATGTTTATTTGTCAAAATTTCTTAATCTAGCAGAGAATAGTCAACAACTTAAAGATTGCACTTTAAAAAGGACAGATACAACATTCTTCTTTTTTCTTTTCTTTTATAAACTTTATTTTAACATAATATTCCACAATGTAAGAGTACAATCTTAGGTCTTTTTTTTTACAGAAAACAAACACACATACACTAAATTATCTCGTAAACATTGGAATGCATATGATAGGAAAGACATTAGGAATTCTTCGGGTTAAATGGCAAGATAAAAGCAGTTATGAACACGTTTCTTTGAACATTTCTTGAAACTGAATAATTACTATAAGAATCTGTGGTATGTTCGTCGGTGTCATAATATTATACTTTAGCGAAGTTAGTTCTGAAAGGACTGGGCTGAATAAAAAATACGCTAAATTCTATAAGAGGTTGTAAAAAAGTAATGTACGCTAAATCATGGGTATTTCACAAAATTTCGCTTTTTTCCGATAAAATTTGATTCCGCTTAATTAAGTACTCGCACAGTATAACGTGCAATAGTTGAAACTCAGACTCATAAATACTTTTTTTCGCAACAATCAAGAAATGAAATATCATAACCTAAAACAATTATGTCCATTCAAAAACAATCATTACCTAGAAATGTCTAATCAATCTACAAAAACCCATCAATCGTTTCGTTGAATTATAAATTATGAATCCTTTTCGAAATTGAAACATTACCAAACGAAAAAGATGCTTTTTATAGTTGCATCGTTTTAAACATGTGCAACAGCATTGTAAATCAAAGAAGAACAATTATATTAATCAAAAGTTCCCTTACCATTTTACCTTGTATCTCTAGGTTCTATCTATCAGCGTCTACGCACTCAATAACGCAAAGCAGAAATGAAAATAGTTTTTAACGTTGGATCAGTTTTTTTCAATTCCAAATGAAATACAAAGTTAAATAAATACTACATGTATAAACGATGCAGATTCCTTCCATTGTTAGGTTCTGCAATGATATGACATAATGATACTATACAACTTTTTTTTGCAACAAAACCCACCAATCAAACACGACTTTTACAAAAACGTTAACATCATTGTCATCAACGAAAATGTATAAACGAGGAAACAAAAACACAACAAGTCAGATCATGATGTATAACAAAGTTGTAAAAGATGTAAAAAGTATGTTTTATAACAATCTCATTTCATAAAACGCAACATGAAAAACGACAATCTCATTGGTGAGTTACGACAGGCCTGATCTCTCAAAACCAGATTCATTCATTACATAGAAATATGAGGCGATGGGTCAACTCTAAATCTACTCTGACCTTTCAGAGAGGAACTTGACTGATTTTTCGGTAAATTTCTGATTTGTTCCATAGGTTGATCCTTCTGATTTTCTAGGAATTCATCTTTCTCGGAATCCGATTCCCTCAGGTCGAAAGGGAGTCCAAGACCATTACTAGAGTTTTTCGGGCGTGAAAATTTCCTTTGCGCGAAAATATCATCGGATTTGTTGCCATTAAGATCATTTGTTGTCATTGTCTCCGCACTGCTGTTACGCCTACTACTCAGGAGTTCAGTCAGGGCATTCAGATCTCTTGTGTTCACTTTGGCACCAACAGTTTTGTAATGAAGATCACCAACATTGATATGTGGTGACGTGGAGCGTCGGGACGGATCACTTCTTTGTCGAGATAGCGGCTGCTTTGTGAACATTGCCTTTACCATGTTCCAGCCATGTTTACTGGGAATGGCTGCCATACTGCTTGGTTGTATGACATATCTGAATTTAAAAGCAGTGTTTTTGTATAGAACTGACAGGTAAATTTATTTTTTCCGTTCACAACAATGCTAGACAGGAAAAGATAACGAAGAATAAGCTAGGAAATATGTGGTTTTTTCTTCGATGTTCACGCAGTCTTTTGAGAAACACTTACATGTTTGACGTTTTGGTGAATTTATGAATTTTCAAAAAAATATACGAGGTGATGGCTTATTTGTGACTTACACTATGTCTCCAACACGCAGTCTCCTTTTTGGTGTTGGGTTTAATATGACATATGAAATTAAGTCTACGGCTTCATCAATCTCCGCTAAAATAAGAATAGAGCAATATCAATATGAAACGTAATATAAAACACGGTAGCTTTTGAAAAGAATTGCATTGCAAAAGGTAGACGATGTCTGAGAGGTAATCATGCAACATTCCGCGTTCCTGGAATTTCACTAGACAAGTACATGCATCAGCATAAAATAATGTTTATACATATATACAGTATTTTACTAGTAATTCTACCAATAAAAACATCTCAAGAGTAACATATTTAACTTCTATGAAATAATACATATTGATTTTGTCGAGTAGAATAATATTCACGTTTGACTTAAGTAACGGAAGCGCGTGTCATCTTTACAGATTGTGTACAGGAAATGCTTGCGATATAATTCTAAATCATATTACACGTATTGAATGCAAATTGGTTATTGAAAATCAACGTCTAATTTGTTTTCAAATACTGATAAAAGGCCATTTATTCATAAACTTCATATAAATGTTAGCATCAAATATTGTATGAAGTTTCTTGTCAACAAAATGTCACCTTTATATGAATATGTAGTGACCAATGCGAAGCTAAACACTACATAATACGAGCATGTACAATTGACACATGTATGTGAGGCTGGAAACTAAAGGCTTATTAAACATACAGCATGGTACTTCATATTAAGCAATCTGCAGTGTTAATTGCCTTTTTTAAAGTACAAAACATTGATTACCACGATACAGGATGATTGTTAGTATATCATATGCAATGAGTTCTGGTGAGTAGATCGTAAGTAACAATATGCTCATGTGAGTTTGTTTTGAGTACTTACACGATCCCGTGATCCCATCGGGATCCATGTAGATCCCATGGGGATCTGTAAACACAGAGGGTGAGTAATGTACACACTATTTACACCGTCATGCTAAAGGTTATGAATATGATAATTAATTTATTTATACACAGTGTGGGGTAGACGCACGTGTTCGAACTGTGATTATGGTACACAGTGTTCGTGTTGCGAATATGGACTAACAAACAACGTATATATAAATATATCTATAACAAAAACCAGTAACCAACCATACAATGATGATTAAACATATTAGAAATACTAAAAAATAAAACCTTACTAGTTACAAACAAAATAGAAATACCAACAAAACATTTACTGTAACATATTATATTCATGCAGTCCTAAGAATTAAACGAGGTACTAACATTCCCCAAACCCACGATATTATCTAATATGAATCAAGGCAAAGCCTTTTTGTGCGAGCTGAGAGAAAATAGATATGATTATATAAAATAAAGAAAACATCTTTCTTTTTTTAATTTGACTATGAAAGTATGATGGTTTGTCTTATCTTACAAAACTTTCTGTTTGATGATTGCCCAAAAAAGTAGTATAAGGCGAGTGGAAACACGGAAGCATTAATGTAAAATTGATCTAGACCAGCAGATGAACATTTTTAGGGGGGGGGGGCTTAAAATATGGTTTTTTAAAAACATTCTTATTAATTCTTTATAATTCATTTTTATTTTGTAAAAATAATGTTTAGGCTAGCTGAAAATAAATTACTTAAGAACAAATGAAAAACCAAACATACTCCGACTTCTGACAGTACGGAACCACCCGAGACGAGAAAAGCAATCAGAGCGAAACGTCTCGTTTAAAACAGGAAATGTCGGATTTCCCGTGGTTACGCCGTCTTGTTGATGCTTTATCATTACCTGATTTACGAAAAATGTTTTCAATAAATTTAACGTATAAACAAAAATTGAGTATAATATATACGTCTACTTGGAGTCGAAAAAAAAAATTTAAATGGCAATATCCAGCATCTCCGCAGCAACTCTGTCTGCGAGGGGACGAAAGTTTTTGAAAGCATAGTAGTACATTCTCATTCTTTGATTCAGCATATTTTCTCAATAAGATATGTGTATACGTGTTACCATAAGGGCGAGCTTCGCTCGCTATAACAGATTAAGACTTACTGTAGTCACTTTCCTTCATGCCAAGGTTTCGTAGACGGTTTCTGACAAGGTCACCTAAACCAGAATTGTCATTGGCCTCGTTTTGAAATGCAGCTTTGGGAAATGGCGCACCACGACTGTATCGTTTTCCTCTGCTGCTTTTAGAATTTGATTTCTTATTTGTGTTCTCTTTGAGATCCTGAAATCCATCATAATATTTTAGGTAAAGGTTGGAATGTCAAGTAGAGTTGTTTCAAAGAGACACATGTTAAATTACCATTTTAATTGTGTTTTTTGACAATGTTTAGTACCGGACAAAATAAAAAAAAAGCAGTTTTGTGTCAAAACAACTCTCCGTTTGCATATGAACCGTTCAAAGTTTAAATTCAATCTAATAGAAAAAAAACCGTATAATTTTGTCAGAATATATATATATATATATACCGGAGGAGAAAATGCAGTTTCCTTTGGTTCTGTTCTATAAATAGCAATGGGAATCTCCCCTGTAGTGGACGCCATTCCATTGTACAATTCCCCGTATGTAGGGTACCTGGCTAGCGTCATACGCTTAATTCGAACCTATACCGAGAGAACAGGAATCAGTTCATTTTTTTCTTATTGTTCTAATTTAATATCAATGAAATATTAATTTAATGTATTTTTAATTCAACTAAGTGTAAACGGTCGTTGAATACAGACAGAATAATGAAATTATTCTAATATCAAGAGCTGCTTTAAACTTACACTTGATAGATGTCCAGAGTTTTCTTGGGCGTCTATACCAAGCAGCAAACGTACGAAGGATATAAGATATCCTTTAACCAGTGTCTGGAGAAAACAAAAATAGTGGGAGAATATATCAGAAATAGAGATGTTCATTCATAAATCTTTTTAAGAAGTGCAATTTTAATATGAAAAATCACTTTGAATCTTTAAATCACAGAAGAATTTGTTATAAGATTAACCGTACCTGGTAGAGGAGACTGTTCAGCATACTGGCACTGAAGACTTGTCCGGCAGCAAACGGAAGTCGGAACAAATGGGCAAGAGAGGAGCTCATACTGGCATTCAACCTCTGTATAGATATAGTAGTGTTGAAATACAGTTAGGAAGAGCTTCTATCAACACTATTTCAAGCCATATGATGTATGTTGAAATATGTTTACAGCATCTAAATATCTTTGTCTCTGATTATACTTTGTAACACGTGTATTTATAATCAGAGTTCATTTTTGTCATAAGTATTTGTACCGGTATATCGCAAGGCTCGATAAGTGTCTGAATACATTACGGACAAGAAGAAGATTAATGAAAATGCAAAAAAAGAACGTTTTTGAAGGGAATCTGATAAGACGAAAGAAATGATACCTTTTTGAGATTCTATTAATAAAGAAAAAACACACACCCTTTCCATCTTTGATACTTTTCTGGTATATTCATTATTGGCCTGAAACTGCATGAACCTGATATTGGTTGTCTGCCTCAGCTCTGTAATAATGCTGGTGTTAGGAAACAATCTACAGAAACAAAACAAATATGTTACTGAAAGAATTAATGTCAATTCAAGTTCAATCAAACAGACATACAGCTAAGGATGACATGTAAATGATATTCCCGCTAAAATATTACATTGACTCACTTAAGAATGGTCTGTACAGCAACTATAGTTTCTGAATCCACCATTGAGTCCCCGAGAGCTTCACCACAAGTTTCTCTGTTTGCTATTACAAGATGGCTGACCTTATTTATACCGGCAAGTATTAGATCGTCAATACTAAAAAACACATTTAAAATTTTAATTTGAAGAAATTATGGAAAAAAAGAATAAGAAAATGAGTAAATGAGTAATTTTCTTCTTTTTCTTTCATTATTTGTTTTATTTTCAGCTATGTACTATTAGTGGTTTTACAACAAAAGGTTGTTTTGCCGTTCATATAATCGCAATATCATTTGTAAAAACGTTATTTAACATAATCATCTATATATTTCGAATACAAGTAAATGGTGATTGTTAATTGCTTACTTAGTAATTTTGCCTTGCATCCAATAAACAAGAGGGAAATGGCCAATGGTATCAAGAAACATGTCTTCAGGTCTGAAAATAACAGTAACACCTGTATGATTAACACCAAAGGACGGGAGACATCTTCCAGAACTTCAAAACCTGATATAGAATAACGTACAAAGAAAGGGAAAATTGCTTTGTCTTTTCATGTGTGTTTTTCGTTTGACATAGTTTGGAATGCTTCGTGCTTACCTGAAGGTTATTGTTAGTAATTTACTTTTTATCAAGTCATTCTTTTTCAAAACATGGGGGGTTAGTAGTTTTCTTTTTCTTTTTCATTAAACGAAATACAGAACTCAAGGACACTTTTAAAATATTACTTAAGGATGTCCGCTACTCTGAACAGAGTAATTAAATTTCTCCAATTTTATTTTCTTTTAGTAAAGTTATCATTGTACTTCCCAGTGATAAATTGCAAAGTATTTGTCAATGATCTACTTTTTTAGAAATACGCCTTTGAAATGAGGGGGGTCTGCTGCAGGTGATGAAACCTGGGAATTGTCAAATTTGAGATGGTTATATATTTTTTAGTAAAACAAAAAGGAATAAATAACGAACATGCTATAATTTTAACTTTAAGTTAGAGAGTTACAATAGTAGTTCATATGAAAAATGAAATTTACTACAATCAACAACAAGGAGACAGGTTCAAGATATTTAATACTATGTATCTATCAATTCATATATGCATGGAAATGATGTTCACAGCTATTTAAAAAATGTTGAAAAATACATTGCTAAATGTAATTAAATATTTTTATAAATTAATGATTATGAAGGCCAATACCATGCTCTATTAAAAAACTGAGAAATTACGGTAGGTCAATGAGCTAAATTTTAAGATAATAGACATTTTCTCTAATAAGGGGCAGATAACTCTTAAAATTTCCCCCAAAAATTGCTTTTCGTGCCCTACTACCTGTAGTTATGATCTGATATCAATGAAACTTCACTCACTAATAGCTCAATGGCCAAAGATAAGCACCAATTATTTTGGGTTCAAAAGGGCAGAGATCAAGGTCATTTTGGGGCTAAAAATAGCATTTTTTGTAGAAATACTTGAATTATCAAGAAAAGCTCTTGTTTTGACCGAAACATTCTTTAATTTTCTGTATTCGATATGATAAATATATTTTCTTTTAAAAACATATCTGGTTTTATCATCTTTTAAAGAATAATTTAGAAATTGATCGACGTAGAAGTGGGGAAAGGGGGGGGGGGGGGTTAATACATGCACCAAAATGTTTACGCTGCAAGTATAGGCTGAACTGTAAACCATAGGATCTTCAAACTTTCCATGCAAAAGGTTCACAACAGAGGAATAATGTTCAAGATCAGGATCAAAGATCATAGACATTTGGATCCATTAACATTTTGAAAATTTTTTAAAAATCATAAAATGTCTATTTATTTTCAAGATTACGGGGTCTTTCGGAATACATGTACATGCAACTAGATTGTTTGGGGGAACAAATGTATCGCTTGCAATAGGTCATTATAATCAACAAATAAAGCCTAAACCATCTTGTTACAAAGAATGTACAAAGTATAAAGAAATTCTTCTTTACAATTCAAGGGTAATGGAATATCCTTGGTATTAAGAAAAAGGTCAAACAAATATGTCAAGGTCACAAAATTATCCAGAGAACCGCTGAGTGCTTCACGGACACTGCAATTTCTATGCCACAATTTCTATTTTCTGAGTGTCCCTTTTAAAAGTTTAACTTCTCATTTTAAAAGTAGCATATATAGTGTTGTAACCTTGCAATCGTCTTTCTAGGCGAAGTTCAAATATCTCGACCTTTTGTTAACATGCTAAAGAGCACGCCCCTATCTAAATGTAAACGTAGATATTTGATGTGTAATTTTGGTTTTATTGAAGGAGTTATTGCCCTTGGAAATATGTTCAATGATGACTACCAGCGGGGCATTCGTGTCGCACCGGCACCCCATGTATGCCGCCTATGGGTTTTTTTTTTATAGAAAATGTCAAATATCAAGGTCAAAGAGGGAAAATCATGACCAAAACTGTCACAAGTATGAATTTAATGTACATGATTATTACCGGCAGTCACTGTAATCAATCGTGACATACTTGCACGGATAAAATAACTATTGGCAATATGATTGGTGGACAATTACAAAATATGCAAATATTCGTCAAGGTTATTCAGAATCTGTGCATAAGATACTTTCATCAGGTCGGCTCTAGAGTCTAGATGACTTGACAAGTGAAAGTCATATCATATCAGTGCATTTTCGTTCGAAAGATGCATCGAAAAGTCTTTGTACCTATACGTCCTACAACAATCACAGATCCTCGGAAATTTCCGTAGCTTGAATCGGAAATAAAAACGGAAAAGCCCGGAAATGTGCGATTGGTCAACAAGAACAAAAATCGTTTATTCAATTTTTTCTTACTAGTATTTTACAAGCTAACTGCCGGCAAGCTTTTTGTAAAAGCTAATACTTGTGTCACATACAAATTGAATCTAAAGTTACCAGTCGAAAGAAATGACCAGGTTAATTTCTTGCGTGAGAAAAAAAAACCATACTGAACACGGACAGATGGAGTGACTAAAATGTCGCCAAAGTATACAGGTAGACAGAAGTAACGAAATGAGATGTTGTACAAATGTATGTACGTACCTACATATATACAGAGAAATAATTTTGGATTCAAATAATTTGTTTTATGAATATGAGTAACTGTTGCGTAGTTTTGACAAATTGTTTCCATAAAAATCGATAAACATTCTAGCCATTGAACTTATATTTAATAACATGACATGTTTTCCTTCGAATTTATTTTCATCCTTATTTCACGGGGGGGGGGGGGGGGGGGTTAATCTGGAATTATCCCATTGATGAAAAATTATGTTGTTGTAACCGGCTTAATTGTTGCAAAAAAGGTAGCAAGTTATCTATGATAAATATTACGTTATCATTATTACCAATAACATTATCATACATACGATTTATAGCAAGTGCACTGATTAGGATTTAATTTCAACTTAGGGAACAATGTCCAGTTTCATAAACGTTCTTACGAAAAAAAAAAAAAGGAATTTTTGTAACTTTCGTCATTGAAGAAAAGGTTGTATTTTTTTTACATTGTATTATGTTTTCTAATATCATTTTTACGTACTAAATATAAATTCAGAAACAAAGCTTCTCTAAATATGGCTAGAAAGAAAAGCTACGCAATCAAAAGTTACGAATTTTCTTGAAATTTTTCGTAAGAATTTTTGTGAAACAGGGTGCTGGCCTATAGTTTTGCAAAAATGAAGAAATTACGCGTAATTTAACATTGATAATGGGAGATTCCAAAGGGGAAGGATCATAACCATCCTGACTCCATGGCGGCTCCCACAATTTTGCTATTCCATGCATCTTTTTTTTTTTTTCATTTATTGTATACGGCACAATATCAAAAAAGTGCATATTTTGCAAACCATAAATCTGAGAAATTGATTTTTGATTTCAATGAATTTTCTTTCTAATATCAATTTGTAAACATCCAAAGGGATAAATTCTAGAATATGAGAGCTTAAACTTGTTTTGATATTGAGATGGAGGTCATTACATACTTGGCATTGATTTGAAATGTCCATTGTGTTACCAAACAAAATATTGTCATAAAAATTACAAGAATTATTTTTAGAATTTATTCTATGTTTTTTTCTCTAAAAATATATAGATTTTAACAGCCTCTTGAGGAAAAATTATGATATGATGCCGTTTTCTCAAGATAAATGGTAACATATAGTATAGTTTACGAAAAGTTAGTTTTTGGATAATTGGAAATCATCATTTAAGATAATATAAATATGAAATTCCTAACTTCTTTCATGTACTTAATTATTTGCGAGAAAACAAAATTTCTAAATGTAATCTTAAAAGGATATATGCACTACTTCATTAATTTCCCCTCAAAAATATTGAAGGTAACACAAATGACTAAGCAGTAACACGATGGACAAAATGGTAACACAAATGACAAATACAGATTTATATAAGCAAAATGGAGTTTATTTTAAGATGAAAGGGAAATCAAATGCTAGTCATTTTAATCTGACATAATTCTAAAACTATTTAATCTGTTTGGAACTCTTGATCAGCATTTTAAGTATAGTAGTGATGATTCATGGTAACACAATTGACAGACTGTAACACAAATGACATTTTATGATGATATGCATCATACTGTTCACAACTTCAGTTGATATTATCTTAGATTATCCCCATAAAATGATGTTTAGATTATACAAAACGGAAGAAATTAAGAATGTACTTATCATCTCAACAGAACAGAGACAAAAGTAATAGGAAAATAGTACCATAAGGTGATAAGAAGCTGAAGAAAACGTTAGCAATTTTCAACTGAATACAATGTATATATTCTTTTTACAATCTAAATATCACTTTATGTAATCAGAATTACTTCTATTTTCAGATTTTCTTCAAAATAGATAAGAATATTTAAGAATAATTAGGCAATAAGATTGTTAATAAGACTGCTCTAATTTTTTGGAAACAAAATTCATGAACATTTAAGTGTACCAAAAACCTGTAACACAGACAATGCAAGCTTGAATTATTTCAAAATAAGCAGTCTTATAGATCCATATCAACCATGATATTGTATTTGTAATTCTAATTAAAATTCTGGAGGTTTTTTTGAATATTTTTTTGTTATTTAGCCCAGCTTAACACTCATTTTCTGACTTTTTTTTTACTTATAGATGTTTTGAGTAATACATTGATGGAATTAGCCTGCTTTGTCATATAGCTTTATGTTTGCTTTAGATATTCCATCAAAAAGCGATTGTTTCAAGTCTCTATCATTGAACTTATGCATGCAAATCAGCAAATAATGAAAAAGAATATTCTGTGATACCGAAAAGCTAGTTTCATAAACGTTATTAGAGTGTACAAATGATATAGACTCCATTTTACTTTACTGTTCATTATGTGAACATTTGTTGATATTGGTGCATGTGATATTGAACTGAAATGGATATTGACTAATATCAATGTGACTGATTTTATCAGAAAAACAAAGAAAATAGTGTATTTACAAATTTTGGAAGCTAACTTGTCTTCATTTTTTTCTTATGTTATACTATAAGGTTAACATAGTCTGCATTAAAAAATATTGTGAATCATCATATCATGTCAGTTGTGTTACCAATCATTAACTAGTGATAATTGATAAATAAATTGAAAATGAAAAGCACAAATTGCGAGAAGAATAAGACACTTTTGAGCAGATCAGTTGTATACCATTCAATCTTGTCACATCTTTATATTACAGAAAATAAGTTATCTGTTTTGACTTCATCAAATGTCCATTATGTTACGATTAACTCTTTGTCATTGCCCACAATGTTCATCCAGGAATCTGTGTTTTGTACAGTCTTACTTGTAGGTTTCTTTCATGTGTTTGAAAGGGACCCTATGCTGAAGTGTTATGTCACCTTGAGCGTACTGTTAACAAAATGAAACCTTTCTACCACATTAGATTCAGTAGTTGGCATAAATTGATGTCATTGGTGTTACCACTTAATGTCAGTTGTGTTATCATTTTATGAAATGATATGATAATTGTTCACTTTTAGTCAATTAAAGAATTATGCTTCTCCAATAGGCACTCTTTTAAAAAAATCACACAAAAATATTGTCAAGTTGATGCACAATCACTTAATTAAACTTATGTTACCATGTAAAACATGAAATGTACATTGTGTTACCATAAAATGTCAGTTGTGTTATCAAGTGAAGAAACACTTAATTGAACCTCATTCATTTTCTTCTCACAGCGAAAATTGAAACATTAGAAGATGTGTAAGAAATAATATGAGCAAAAGATCAATAAAATTTTGGAATCTTAATATTCCTTTGATGAGGGTTTCAATTTAGATAGTCAAATGTCCATTGTGTTTCCAATTAAGTGTCAGTTATGTTACTAATTATTTCAGTTGTGTTACTTTTAAAAAGTAACACAAATGACGGTAACACAACTGAATTTTTCGTACAAATAGACACATTGTAGAATCTGAGAAGCAAAACTGTTCAAAATTCTTGCCCTCTTAAACAAGGTTCAACAATTTCATTTCAAAAGCAAAAGGAAAAGACAGAAATGCCTCTATTTATCATACAATAATGGTAACATAATGGACATGTGGAAAAGGTAACCTTTCAGTGCTAACCAATGTCTTTTAAACATCTAAGTTGAAGCTGGCGGAATATTAAAATTTATTTAATATATAAATTGATAAATCTTTATAAAACATTTTAACATGTGAACCTAATTAATATATTTGAATTATTTGTGTGATTTCTCTCCTTTATGCAAAGGTAACACAACTGACAAAATAATCAGTGACAGTGATATCAATCACAAAAAATTGCTCATCCTAAATATACATAGGATATATAGGATGTTTACAGAATCTCTTTCATATAATAAACAAATCCCATGAAAAAATTCAAGTTTAAATTCCAATGGAATAAAAGTTATACCAATGTAAAACTAAAGTACCCATAGTCAGGACATCCGATTTTGACAGATGATGGACATATCAACCTCTCATAATTACATATTTGTGTCGAATTTCATACTTTTTCATCATGGATATAGGTAAAATAGGATGAGGCAAAGCATTACCAGTACTTATTTCTGTATTTTTTCATTTATATATGAAACAGGCTCAAAAGGACAAAAATATGCACTTTTTTTGATATTGTGCCATAAAGTTCTTTAAACTTATCTACGGATTTTACACACAGGTAATTCCTTTGTGACCCCTCGACTCTCGATCGTAACTCTAAAATTAGAGGGGTTCGAGTATGTGCACGAGTCTTCACTTATATCTTCAAATATTCATTTGCCCAACCAAAAAATAAGTAGCCTATTGGCTTCTATGAGAGGAGTGCCCAGGCGCGTAGCTAGTAGCTACCATGTAAGCAAATAAGCCCGGACTTGCACATCAGCTCGGCCGTATCATTTCTTTTCTTTTTTTTTTGTAATTGCATGAGAGAGAGAGAGAGAGAGAGAGAGAGAGAGAGAGGGGGTGAAATTTCGACAAATCAAACAGTGTATGGACATGGACTAGACTATTAGTATTATAAGACGGAGACCAGTAGTCTAGACGGTAACAAGGAAAGGTCAATCTTTGATAGCCCATTTGAACTCTGTCTCTTTTTTATGATCAGACAACCATCTCGTTATACCTTGTTGAGCAACTCATACGAATTCAATCACACTGCATGTACGACTTTTAAAAGAAAAAGACAGATGAAAACGATAGAGAAAGTGTATGTGTGTGTGTGTTGTCCTTGGTCAATCCATATGCAATAAAATCACACTACATAAAATTTCTTTTGTTCTTGTACTATAGTTTTGGCCGTGGAAAACGGGAGTGATCATTGTCAGCGTTACGACCGTCATATTTGACCATTATTTCAGACACAGAAGCTATGTAATGTTTTCAGAATACCTTCACTCAGTATCTGGATTCTACGTCTGCAAGAACCAGTTTGACATCGCTGTCGCGTCGTCAGGAACACTCAGTTTGTTTCGACAGACTGTCCGAAAATTTTGAATTTACTCGACTCGACCGCAAATACTATAGGTACGTCAGACTCACACAAAGATGTTCGGTTTGTCATTGATATGAGACTCCCACTACAACATACTTCAGATCTTTCATACATTTGAACACTAAGTTTACTTTCAAAACTAATTTTGTTTTATTTAATGTTTCAATCATTTTTTTCCGAAGAGATGCATTCGAATATTTAAAATATTCTCTTGATAAAGAGGTATTTTCAGTATATTTTCTAGGGCTCTGATTATCTTAAATAGTTTCCCGTCGGGGGGGGGGGGGACCCTACCAGGGCTCTGCCCTGGACCCGCCTCTGTGAACCTGCATTTCAAAACATGGCTAGCTACGGGCCTAGCTAGTGCTTATGGATTCTCGACTTTTGAATGGTTTAGATAAAAAAAAAGAAGATTCATATCATGTTGATAACTTGAAAAAAAATGCCCCCACCCCTAAAAATTTTGGACCATGTTAAGTATCGAAACTTATGCATATTTTATTTCTTGTTTTTACACAGATTCAAAATATGTTTATTCCATTATCAAACTATGCCGTCTACCCCCAGTGATACATGTGTCAAAATCTAGGTCACGTACTTGCACTTCAAAGAAGTGTGACGAAGTAAGTCGATCACGCGTCACACCATACGAAGTTCAAGGACGAACTATACTGTCTGTGCTGCTGTCTGCAGAAAGGTCCCATGTTTGCATGTGCAAATTCATACATTAGTGGATCAAATATTCAATATTCAGGATGAGGATTTGATCCACTTGTGTCATTAATCAACAGGGAATTTATATTTGCTTCTGATGGAATTATTTCGAGTAGATCAATCAGCGAATCTTGAGCCATGTTGTTGAGGTAAGTCGTGTACCGTTCCAGTAAATTACCTTTTCCGCGGCTGTTCTCGATTTTTGCATTACTGTATTCTTATTACAAATGTACTTCCAGAAGAAACGGATGATTTTTACCGAAGTTGAGCTACCCACAATATCATGTAAATTTCGTGTCATAATGCATTAGAAATCCAGAGTGCTGCAATTTTTCTTTCTTGTCATGTCATTTTTACAAAGAATATGTACACAGATATTGTACTTGTACTATTATACTTGTACAGTACATGCGGTTTGGGTTGAAAGACGAAATGACGTAAAGTGTAAATGGGACGGATAGTTCTTACGTCGTAACGTCGTATCTTAGATGCGCGGAAAGTTCGAAAATCAAAGTAGCGCGCATCCTTAAGAGGGTATGAGCGTGAACAAATCAAACGTAAACCGTTTCGATGTCGTAAAGAAAACAAACTCTGAAAACTTACTGAACTAAATGTTGCATATACCTCTATATTAAAGAGCAATGCATTTCGAATGGCGAGCAATATATATCCTTGCTTACATCTAAAATACGCTTCTATCACGACATTATTTTACCCTTGGCATATAGTTTACGTCATTAACGGGAGTTTATTTGACGTCATACTGAATTACGACGTTGTAATATTTTTCCGCGAATTATTATGAAAGCGCTTTGTGCTTTTTCTTTAGAAGTCCGGTAATTCAGTTTGTCTTATATTATTTCACGCCATGACATATTTACGGAGCGGAATAATTTGATTGCGAATATATTGAGTAAGTTAATACTTCAAATTTATTCTTGCATAAAAAAGACACAAATAAATTCAAAAGAATAATTGTATTTTATAGTTCAAGTTGACGATGCGGCATTTCTGACCACGCAACTTATCTCAAATATTGAAAACGTGTAAAACTCATGTATCTTGAAAGTACTTTTCTTTCATTTACAAAAGGTATGTGTTATAATGATTTACCTAGAATTAATATCACGGGACCTTTTGATTAGTAGTTGTAATAAGTGAGCATGAGGACCGACTGTCAAATTATCAAAAGGACCAAAGATCACGTACATGAACGTTGTAAAATAAATCGATCCGAAGGACTCCGTAAACACATTTCCCATTGTACGCCCTGTTGAAAGGGAATTATTCTGTTTCAATTTTACTAAAGTATGATATGACGACATTCATTGAAGAGAACATGTGCAGGAAATCAATGCAGAAGACAGGAATGTGCGTTTACTACCTTTCCTATCATACCAACACAACACCCCCCCCCCCCCCCCCCCCTCTAATCCCAGCACTTATTAAAATGAAACTAGAAATGTGCCTCAGCTAACTTTAGATAAATTATTTCAAAGCAAACTTATCAAGAGATTAAGAGATCCTTCGTATCGTTGTTCTACTAAAGTTGCTTATTTTTTTTAAATCTGGTACAATATGTACGAATGTCAAAACTACATGTAAATAGATACGTGTAGATGCCGCAAAATCAATTTTGAGAGAAATGATATACAGAAGAAGCATACAGATAAGAATCTAAAACATCCATTTTTTCTCATTCACTGAGATTAACAGTACACAATATCGCCGAGCATTACCTAAAGTAAGCGTCACGATGTGCACTACGTCACGTTACGTTGTCGGTGCTTAAAAGCGCTAAGTGTTGGGAAAATGAATGAGAAATTGATAAGAATATGATTTAAATTTTTAGTCTGAAGTCCAGATTATAGGAAATCTCAGATAAAATGTATAGATATATAACAATTTCCCATTTTCAATCATAAACAATGGATTTATCATATCCAGAGGCTTGGTCAGAGGAATTCTAAGCTAAATATCTTTAAAACGGCTACACTCTTTTTTCTATAAATCATTTTTTCATCTTTAGCATGTATCACTAGATGATAAAAGAAACATTTCATCAAAATTCTATTATGCCAACTACTTCGAAAATGAATGTTTTTAAACTTTTCATACAATTTTTACTGTCAAAAAGGGGATGAAATAAATGTCCTTCTCCAGCATGGTTACTATGGCAACAAAAATATTTTTTTCGAAAATGATAAAATTAACTTCATTTGCTACGTGAATGGATAAAAATTTACTTCGTATTGAATTATGTTGATTTTTAAAATAAAGTCCAAAGTTGGAACATTGTTTTAGAAAAAAATGTGCAGAGTTACCTCCCTTTTTTGTCGGTATATAGGGGACAAACGGCTACACTCTTTTTTTCATGAAATATTGCAATCGATGGAGGAAGGGATATTCTTTCATATGTAGACAATTATTTTCAATTTCTATTATTCCCTAAAAATGCGGTTCACACTCATACCCCCTTAAATGTATTTTCGTGATCTTAAATTTTAGCAAATATTTAAAATTCACATACTTTTCTTCTAGCAGCAGAATGATAGGACTCAGAGAGTGTTTGCCAATAAAATGTGATCTGAGAGGGACAATGAAGTTATAGATGCCTGCACTGGCCTGCTCTGTGGTCAAGATAATCAGCTGGTCTCTCCATCTGTCGTCACGGGCATTCTTGTACGTACAATGTGCACAATCCTGTTTATTGTAAAACTCGTATTAACTTCATGGGTTGATTCTCGAAGTATATAAATCAAGGAGTAACTTGCAATCTAAATATTGTTAAAATTGCATTGTTGCTAGGAAAACGCTAGCATTCTTAAATGCGACATATTGCAGGCACTGACCATCAATAAAGTATACACATGTATTAAATGTACAGGTATAAAGAAAAAACTCCTGTGAATTTATCTGTAAAATATATGCATACTCCGTCATGTTATATCCACACAGATATTCAGATTGCATTTTCAACAGAATGTTTATATGCTTATATAAAAAGGTAGTGTTCCAATTCTTTACCCTCTTGAAGAGAATATCAAACAAATTTTAATGCACCAGACACGAGTTTCCGATAGTAATTCATCATCAGTGATACTAATATTCAAATGCCGAAGTGATTATATATTTTATAGTCATGATAATATATATTTTTTTAATTTCAGTAATCTTTTGTTGTTCGTCTCTGAGCAAACAACTTTCCTACAATAATTCTCCACAAAACAAGCCGTTAACAAAACAAGGTAAATATTCTTACTATCGAACTTCATGTTTTTGAAAAGTATAAAAATAATATTTATCCACAAGAATTGACTCTAAACAAGGCAAACGTTACAACCACAGAAACGCCATTTTTGGACCTAAATATCAAAATAGTTAATGGAGAGATTCATACAAGTGTGTATGACAAATGAGATGATTTTGTATTCAACATAGTAAATTTTCTCTGGCTTGACGGTGATGTTCCTAGACTACCGTCATACGGTATCTACATTTCAAAGTTCCTCATGTATGCTAGAGCTTGTACTAGTATTTTGGATTTTCATAGAAGAAATTTACAAACTACGAAAAAAAAAAAAAAACCGGTTGGGTACCCACGTTCATGCTGCGGCAAGGGTATCCAGGTGTGGTGGCACATTATAAATACGGACCATCCAAGCAGTACATAATTATACAACCCTCCTGCATACATGCATACACCACATACACAAGTGGAGGGTGGGCATTAAATGGGGGAAGTACTCCGCCCCTTAAAATAATAGAAGGGGCTATGAGGCACCCGAGAGGGGAACGGCCTGGCTAGAGTACTCTGTAACGGGCAGTTGGCGAATGAGTTCCCCGCAATATAACATCAATACAGCCAACTGACCCAATAGAGGGTTGCCAGGTGCCCAAACAGAAAGAAAGAAAACCCTTTTTAGGTCAAGGTTTTCGCTTTCACAATTTAGTAAAGAGTTTCTTGAAATTTTGCAAAAACTATTGTCAACTTCTTTTGAAATTCGGACCCATACAAACAACAGAATATATTACATTGTGTATTTCACAACCTGCATTTTATGGTGACATAATTAACAAAATAAGAAGGATCAACGGTAGACAGAAATAGTGTTAGAATCATCAAAGTCTTTTATACCGTGGATATGATCCTTCTGTCACTAGACGGACACTTGGCTTGGTACTGGACCAATTTACAGTCTTGTACCAGCGCATTCTTAAGACAAAGGAGGGGATCTCCAACAAGAATTGCAATCAAACTGACTGTGACGACAGGACTCCATGACGAGCCCTGTCCAAACCTCTTTAGAGAAGACACGGCCCCGACCACATGTCCTCTCAGAATATCAGCCGGACTCCTCAGGTGATCACATGCATGAGCTCGCAATAGCCGGCAGAGCACGGACTGTATTTCGCACGCCTGTTTTTTTATATTCATTTACATACGCATCTGTGCGTTTCTTGGGCCCCTGCGTCTGTTTGTATGTTCATCTTACAGTGAGGAGGTTATTTTACATTACAATTGTACGTTTTTCGAGACTTCTGGGTAATAGAAAAGTGGGAGGGTTGTGCGCACGTAATCCAGGGTAATCACACTGTCTGCTACTGACGTGGCAGATGGCCGTCCTAAGTCGGTACCTATTGCCCATTGGTCTCGTTGGTTTATGTGTAGTCATATGCGTTTGATGTTTCTATGTGATTTGGCGTTCCTTGTACCTTTGCGTCTGTTTATGTGTGTGTCTGCTTTGTTTCTTGCAGTGGATGTTTTGGGGTTTTAAAAATTAAACTTTATTTATTTTACAACGTTTAACAAACAAATTACACAACTTATATTAATGTCTCACGTTGGCTCAGATGTTGGTGTGAGGGGGTCCAAGGAGCAGGAGGAAACCGGAGTACCCGGAGAAAAACCTCCTACCGAGGCCTGGATGGGGGACCACCTATACTCTCCCACATAAGGCCTTTCGCCGAATCTGGGATTCGAACCCGGGACCTTATAGATTAGAAGCGAGCGCGCTACCACTGCACTAACCCGGCCGTTGTCGGTTTTTGGGGTTTTGATTTTGGTGCTGCAACATGGTGTTGTTGGAGATCCCCTCATTTCTCAAATAACATTATGAAGTTTTCAAATGTGGTGATGGAGAATTTAAAATATATTTTAACCAGTTCACAAAACTGTAAAACTAGGTGAAAGGTATCAAGGAAAATTGCTTACTCTCCTCGTATGGCGGGAGATTAGGGTCACAATGCTATTTGACTTAATTAAAGCAAGACAAATGAATATGGAATAATCAAACATTGAATGTAGCAACATAGCATGAAGCATATAAGCAAGTCAAAAAGCATTGTGACCCTAATCCCCCTCCATATCCCCGGGCACCTGATATCATCTTTAGTTCATTTTATTCTTTGCTGAGGGAGTATTTTCTATGTCTCGTATTGATGTTTGGTCTGATCTTTAGTGTCCACTGTGTGTCTTTTATAAAATAGCAAATGTTACGCTTTAAAATTAATTGCATTATTTAAGAACAGATGAATTTGCAATATGGACCAGACATGCACGTTTCGGATAACACTCGTCAGTGATTCTCAATCTAAACAATAAAATAGAGACAAAGACTGTGAAATGTATGTAAAACAAAACCCCGAAAGACGTAGCAGAATGGGTGGGATACGATGCTACATAACCCACATTCCAGAAACATCGAGAGAATTTTGTGAACAGAAGTTTTTGAATGCTTTTGAAGAAACGATCAACCAAAGTTAATCGGACTTGGCTACATGTGCCCTCGAGGAATTCTGGTCCACCAGCAGTGACACTCACCAAGAAGTACAAATGTTACGTCTTCAAATTCATAGCACCCGAAAAGTGCTTGTCAGGTCCATGCTGTAAATTTATCTCCTCTTAAACGATGCTATCGAATTTGAAGACGTTTAACATTTGAACCACTTGGTGAGTGTCACTGCTGGTGGACACGGAGTCATCGAGGGCACATGTAGCCAAGTTCGATCAACTTTGGTTGCTTCTTTCTCTTCAACGCATTCAAAAAATTTCTGTTATCAAAAAATCTTGAAATTTCTTAAACGTGGGTCCTGTAGCATCATATCCTACCCATCCTGCTACGTTTTTCGGTACATTTTTGGACGTAATATTTTTCACAGTCTTTGGCCATATTACATTTTTTAGATTGAGAATCACTGACGAGGGTTAAGTACGATCGAGGGTTAAGTACCCAAACGTGCATATCTGGACCATGCTGTAAATTTATCTGCTCTTACATGATGCTATCAAATTTGAAGACGTTTAAAGTACTATTTCGACAGTCTAGTTAAAGAGTTGGGTCTAAATTCGACACCTGGAAATCCCACTTACACCCCAACAAACCTTTCGGCCTCTGAAATAATAGATAACCACAAATCAGCTCTTGCTTCCTTTGGCTTCCACACTAACAATTTAGATTTAGATTTACCATACTTATACTGCATACCTAAAATGCATAAGAATCCGTACAAACAACGTTTCATCGCTGGTTCCTCAAGATGTTCTACCAAATCTGTATCGATCTTACTCACCAAAGTTTTATCTGAAATCAAATCTGGGCTTCAAAAATATTGTTCGACAGTATATTCTCGCAGTGGTATCAACCAGATGTGGATTTTAAAGAATTCGATTGAACTTTTAGAACATCTGAAATCCACCCATTTTAGTAAAGTCCATTCGATCAAAGCCTTTGCTTTTTCGACACTTTACACTACAATTCCACATTCTAAATTGAAAGAAAGACTCACAAAAATTATAAGTAATGCGTTTACAAGTAAGAACGGTAATCGCAAATACAAATTTATTGTTGTGAACTATGACAAAATCTACTTTGTAAAAGAAAAATCCGATTCTGAAAATAAGTACACTGAAACAGATATTATTCAGATGTCAAACTTTTTGATCGACAACATTTTTGTGGTGTTTGGAGGAAAGGTCTTCCAGCAAATTGTCGGAATTCCAATGGGGACCAATTGTGCCCCACTCCTTGCCGACATTTTCCTTTACTCGTGCGAAGCTGAATTCATTCAATCTTTGGTCTCTGAAGGGAAAAGATACTTAGCTTCTGACTTCAACTTCACTTACAGATACATAGACGATGTGTTGTCCATCAATAATCCAAAATTCGCGGATTATCTGAGCAGTATCTATCCTTCAGAGCTTGAAGTCAAAGAAACCACTGAGACAAATAATTCAGCATCCTGTTTGGACATAATGTTGTCCTACGACACTGATGGTCACATGAACACCTCACTCTATAACAAACGTGACGACTTCAATTTCAGCATTACAAACTTTCCCTTTCTGAGTAGCAACATCCCTTCATCGCCAGCCGGATGTGACATTTCTACCGAATTGAAGCGGCGGGTGTTGCATGCAAGCAGGAGATGCTTACTCTTCCTGGGCACCTGGTCTCACTCACATATCGGGAGTTCGCTTCTTTTCATATGGTGAAAGTTTTTGTTTGTTTGCTTTGGTTCCTGTTTTGTCCTGGTTTTGTATGCCTTCGGTTTCTGATTTTCTGAATTATCGATTTTGTGCTGTATACAGGGATATGGTCATTATCCATATTTGTCATTAACATCAATGAAGAACAGACCAGACATGTACGTTTCGGGTAAATTAATATGTAAATCATAATTTGTTTGTCAGGCTTTAAAATCAGTGGAATTGATTTTTTTTTATTATTTTGAACTACAAAAAAAGATGGATAACTGATATATATTGATACAGTTGCATTTGTAACGGAGTAAATTCTTTGGATTACTTCCGTACAATCAGAATATATTTTTTCTTTTTTAAAATCCCGATTTCTATTGAATTTGAAGACGTTTAACATTTGTACCACTTGGTGAGTGTCACTGCTAGTGGACCAGGAGTCCCCGAGGACACATGTAGCCAAGTTCGATCAACTTATCTTCAACGCATTGAAAATTTCTGTTATCAAAAAATCTTGAAATTTCTAAAACGGGGGTCCTGTAGCATTATATCCCTTCCATCCTGCTACGTCTTTCGGTACATTTTTGGACATAATAACTTTCACACTCTTTGGCCATAGTACATTCTTTAGATTGAGGATCACTGACGAGGGTTAAGTACCCGATACGTGCATGTCTTGTCCATGCTGCAAATTTATCTGTTCTTAAATGATGCTATTGAATTTGATGACGTTTAACATTTACAGTGGACTCTGTAAAACTGGTTCATAAGACGGAGGTGTTTCACTGTCCGCTTTTCTCTATTCTCGTTGCTCTGTTTTACTGTTGGAAATCTCTATCTTTGTTTTGTTTTATAGCTTTGAGAATTATATTCCCAGTAATTGTGAATTTTTTTTATTCTTACTATATTGTTTTTTGTCTTTGACCTTCACTCCATGATAAATAATTGAGATCAAAATTATAAGATTGTCAAATTCTTTACGCTTTTAAAGACACTGTGAAAAGCCGTTTTATGACACTAAGGTAAAATATTAGTAAGGTTCTAATATATCACCCGTGTTTCAGCATTCTTTTACTATCGTCAAGCCTTACTTACGTCTCTTGCATGAACAATTAAAATAATTACATTAGGAAGGCGATCTGCAGGTTATGAAATATAGACAAATGATAAATATACTCTTCTTTACCTCTCCCCATTTCAGACAGCACGATGGCCTTTGTTTCTTCATTAGGTAACACACAGTCCGCTTACTACTGGAGTACAGAGTTACAGGGGGAGGGCCGGTTATGATTCTGAAGATGAGACATACTTGTGTTAGATATAAATTATTTTTATAAACGTCAGTATTTCTTTTTCTGTAGTAGAAATTCCTTCTTTCCGCCACAATTCAATACGTATGCCCAAATCTTGTTTCGTATAAAATCATTGGACTTGCAGGGATGGTCAAAGATAATGCGATTCAACAGACATTGAGGGGCAGGATCAATCACAGCGATATTTGATTTACCTTTCTTTGTTATTAATCTTAAGCCGAAGGTACTTCCTATTTTTTTTGGAATTACAACAAAGTTAATTTCAAAAATATAACGTAAGAAAATATAACGTACTGTTCTTGTCCCATATCTGTATACTCTCGTAATACACTGGGAACCAATGAGCTTTTCCGTGACCCCATATGAGTATAAACCTTTGGTTCTATGGGTTCACTTTCCTCCGTTTCCGTTGGAGACGAGTCTGATCCATTAGACATTGTCCGACATAGACTTTTGGACCTAACACGACGTGCTATCTCCTGACCAACTTGACTAGTTATAGTTTGATTAAAGAGACTCTCGTCTCCGTATTCATTGTTCTCTATATCATGCTGGAGCAGCTTCTCAAGCGCATCAGAAATATCCTCTGTGAAAACAAAGAAAATGTTTCAAAAATATTAAAATTTTCAAACATTTTCCAACTAAACATATATGCATAACTATTTTTAAAAAATCGACATTATAACTATAATTTATACTCACCGATATTTTTTGTTTTTCCGGACGGTACTGCCGATTTGATCGATTTCGCTGGAGTTGATTTCACTTGTGAGTATTCTTCCTTGAACTCTCCTATGTAGAAACAATAATCCGTTGCCTTCAAAACGTACTCAGAACCCGGATTTAGTTGCAACCGAGGCTCATCAGCATTAATGTCAAGGACGGCAACAAGACAAACACCGAATCTTCTATGAGCGTCACAAGAAGCTTCTGTGAACTTCTTCTTCTCGTAACTTCTAAAGAAAACACTCTTTTTAAGCTGAATATGGTAGACTTCATTTCCAGCATGCATCCCGTAAACCTTCTGCCATGGCTCTTGTGCTATTTTCCCTATGCTGCGAAAAGGAATGGTCTCTTTTTCATTATGATGAAGATAGGGCATAGTAAACGTGTTTCTTTAATGTATCGTAATTGTATACAAAAATTAAGACGGGTCTTAGTAGCAAAATTGTTGGTATCAAATTATAAGAAAACAACTTAAAACGTACAAAGAGATGATAACGCATGTGCTGAAAAGCAAATGACTGGTAATTGTCATATAAGTTCGTAGAAAAAAATCAAAATCAAATGAAGCAATATATAATGAAAAACAATTTTATTCTCAAAAAAATAAATACATATATTCCGGCATTACTCACTCCCTGGATGTCGTGTGAAGCAGCATTGTTACCAAGGTAGATAAGCCGGGATATAGGCAATTGTTTGCAAAAAGTGCATACTTGAATTCATCTTCACATACAACATGCTCTACGAAGAATAAAATATAAGCTTTGGAAGAGGATACACTGATACATATAATAAATGATACAAACGCTTCTTTGGAGTCTATTTTAATATTAATTAAACAAAATACACATGGTGCATGCGTTACCTGTTTAAGAATACTTCAAACTAAGAAATATGCAAGGGTATTAATATCAAAATAATAAGTCGATTTTGAATTGGCAAATAGAAAAGCAAAAACAACAACAACAACAACAAAACAAAAAACAACAACAACAACAGATTTATACCTGCAAATTTGACATGTAGTTTATACTCTGTCTTGTTCAGTTGTACGTACTGTCTGCAGAGGGGTGCGAAATCTTTGACAGCCCATGATCTTAGCACCGTATGCTGATCCTGTTAAAGCACGAAAAGACAGTAATTTCAAAGGCTCGTAGTTTGATACAATTTTATTACAAAAAGTTGGCGAGATATTGGCAGTGCAGAAATATGTTTGACTTGATATTACAGAATCCAAGTTCTGCAAATTCGACCAATAAACCATTACAAAAAGGCTTTTTTAAGTACAAAATGAAAATGCTTCCACCAGTCTAAACAGTTGGCAAAAGTACATATTGTTTTTAAAACTATGTTCAAACCTGTACATGTAGTTATAACGGAAAATCAGATTATGAATCGATGTCTGATCTAAACACCGACACGTATAACATACAAGGCGTTCAGGAGGAAGATTATTCAATAAAAGTAAAACAAAGGAGGGAATCTCCAACAACACCAGGTTGCAGCGCCCACAGTAAAACCCCAAAACACCCAATGCAAAAACACAAAGTAGACAAGCACAGAAAGAGACGCATAAGGGACAAGGAACGTCAACGCATGAGACAGAAACATCAAACACAAAGGACTACACATAAACAAACGAGACCAATTTGGAAAAAAAAAATGGAAAAAAGTGTATTGTCAATATTGAAATATATGTTCTATAGTACCAATGTTTTTGTACTAGACACGTTATCCTCGTCAGTAGCACTTAATGTCAAACAGGTTGAATAAAGCCAAAGTAAATTTTCCTGGCGCCGTCTACAATATAGACTGTTAATGACAAATATGGATAATGACCATATCTCTGTATACAGCTCAAAATCGATAATTCAGAAAATCAGCAACCGAGGGCATACAAAAACAGGAACCAAAGCAAACAAACAAAAACCTCCACCGTATGAAAAGAAGTGAACTCCCGATATGGGAATGAGAACAGGTGCCCAGGAAGAGTAAGCATTTCCTGCTAGCATGCAACACCCGCCGCTTCAATTCGGTAGAACTGTCACATCCGGTTACTTTCATTTCGGAAAACATAGAGTACAATCTTTGGTTGGAAGGTTCAAATGGTCTATGACAGAATATCATCCACTATTCTGGAGTGTGGGACATCAAAGTGTATGACGAGTTCCCAATATCGACCGTAGAACTTCCTATGTGACGATGTTAGTCGGTCACAAACATATCCCTGACTGAGAAGCTTATCTGAAAGACGTCTAGCTCTCAGAACAAAATCTGTATATTTGGTACTTGCTCTGGCATAGCGATTCAACTGAGATATTATCTTGCCGAAAATGAGCGGCTACAAATTTTGTGCAGGGTGTATATAGAAGCGCAAGGAGTATTTCATCTGCTTTCAGCATCCTTTTAATCAAGGAATTCCCCCCAAAGCTAAATTTCTGCGCTAATGCCAGTTCCTCCCATTTTGTGCAGACTTTTAAAAGTATCTTCCATAGCTGGTGTAAACTTAACCTGTGTCTTGTCAAATGAATTAAAGAAGATCCTGACCACAACCTCAACAGCACCCACAATAGAGCACCAATTGAGCATCGACGGAACCCTAACAAGCTAGAGGTGGGACCAAGTGCCAGGGGGGAGTAAGCATCCCCTGTTTGACTGACATTTCATGGACAAATAAAGAAGGACAAAAACATAGATACATGCGTAATTACATACTTTTCATCTAATTAATCGTTATGTAAAATAAGAATTATAATTACCGCTTCATCTTTATTATCACACAAACTTGGGGCTAAAATAAAACATGCATCAGCTTCATTCAACCTGAAATGAAAACCAGATATAGTTTTATCATTTATCAAATTTTCAGTATGAAGAAGAAATTAGATTCAACCTTGTAATAAACAGTTGAACTGATGTAATTTTTACATACCTACATCGCCTGAGATCTACATCTTTGAGAGCCGATCCTTTCATGTAAATAACTCTGTGAGCCCATTTAGGATCTTTGAGTATGACTTGAAGGTTTGTGTCCTTCTCCTCAGAACTTAGTAACACCACTATGTGGTCCTATAAAACAGGACTCAAATTTTCACAAAAAAAGTTGAGATGTTAAAAGAAATTGATAAGATCGATGTATTCTTCATTTTCAGATATCCATAGCATTTGTAACTCTAATTGGCTAATAGAATATTTCAAAGAATAAAATTATGATTCATTTTCCAAAATGATTTATAGTTTGCAAGTTTTGAAACATACGAAGTACCTCTAATTTTGAATGAGCATAAAATTCTATGAGAAAGTCCATCACATCGTCTGCAGTAAGACTACTGGAGACAACAACCACATGTTTGTGTCCTCTAGCCTGACGGCTGCTGTACTCTCCGCCTGTCTTCTTTCTCTCTTTCCACGTGGAATGTATGCCTTCAAGCTGATGAACAGACAATTGAATATGTATCTGCTGTTACGTACAATAAATAGAGACAAAGACAAGTATAATCTAAAGTTGACAAAAGCATAGAAATTACATACTTTATTGCTGAATTTGTGTATCTTTCATATATTATACTGACTTGTCTTGGAATGAAGGCGAAAGCTAGGCAGATCATGAGTGCCATGAAGAGTTGTCCTAGCCATGAGTCCGGTGATATATCACCGTAACCGACCGTGGAGAATGTCACAATAACAAAGTAGAAAGATTCAAACATCGTCAGACGATTCTTCTCATCACTTCCCCGCTGGATGTGCTGAATACCACATATACTGTAATATAACATCATATCAGGTTAGAGACAATCTAGATAATTATGCTAATCTAGCCTCTCGGGCCCATCTCAGCAAAGCTTAAATCTACATCAGCAGAATGGAATACCACATATACTGTAATATAACATCATATCAGGTTAGAGACCATCTAGATAATTAGGCTAATCTAGCCTCTCGGGCCCATCTCAACAAAGCTTATATCTACATCAGCAGCATGGAATACCACATATACTATAATATAACATCATATCAGGTTAGAGACCATCTAGATAATTATGCTAATCTAGCCTCTCGGGCCCATCTCAACAAAGCTTACATCTACATCAGCAGCATGGAATACCACATATACTATAATATAACATCATATCAGGTTAGAGACCATCTAGATAATTATGCTAATCTAGCCTCTCGGGCCCATCTCAACAAAGCTTATATCTTCATCAGCAGAATGGAATACCACATATACTGTAATATAACATCATATCAGGTTAGAGACCATCTAGATAATTATGCTAATCTAGCCTCTCGGGCCCATCTCAACAAAGCTTAAATCTACATCAGCAGAATGGAATACCACATATCCTGTAATATATAACATCATATCAGGTTAGAGACCATCTAGATAATTAGGCTAATCTAGCCTCTCGGGCCCATCTCAACAAAGCTTATATCTACATCAGCAGCATGGAATACCACTTACATATATAACAAGGACAGGTCGTCAAGGGTATCACCAAGGAGACGTCTAGAGCGAATACTGGACAAAATGACAACACAGAGTTTAATGCTGTGTTATGAATTGCAAAGTAATGCCCAGAAATCAATGAAACGGGACGCATGCGAAGGAGATTGATAAAAGGCAAAATGTAAGCAGCATACTAACGTGGTAAAGACCAGACAGAACAGCGTCATGATGACAATGAGTAACTGCTGGAACAGCGTCACAGATATAGTCTGGAACCTCTGCTTTGTTAACGGTAAGTCATTCTGAAATATGGAGATCACAAGATATTAACCCTGCACGAGTGAGGACTTATGGTTCCAATTCCTTAATTCGCTTACGGTAACTTTACACTCTTTTCTTAATATGAATTATACAGTTACCGTAGTAGATCTCCACTGAATGAATTATATTTCAAATGACCTAAATAGAAAATTTCTTCCATCTTTCGTTATTTACTAACTTCTCTTCGTGCAATTCTATCATTTTGCAGTAAATTGATGTACGAATGTGCATGACACATGACAATTTACTCACAAACAGTTTAACCAGGCTCCATTTGATCAACCAAATGTTCAGAAATCCAGGCACAAATAAATTCATCAGTAATGGAGGGTATACCACCTGTAATATTTAAAATAAATGTCTTATATCACTTATTGTTGAGGGGTAGGGAAGTGGAAAACGGTACATGTACTATCCGATATAGGCTATCATAAATGGCTGTGACAATTGAAAAAAATAACATCTGCAATAAATGAATGAAAACGTAACAACTAAAATTCATGCTTTTGCAGCACATAGGAAACATGGAACATTATCATTTAAATCTTGTAAAACAAGTAGTATAGACATTTAAAAAAGTCTCATGATGAAGAAGGGTATCGAGATTAAAAAGGTGATAATTCCAGTAGAATCCTACCGTTGCTATCATAGGCACTGTACATATGATTTCCAGGATCAGTCCATCATGGAAAACCTTTTCATAACAAATACCCTAAGAAAACGAAGAGGATACATTCAAGTGAGTTGCAGTATTTTGTGGTCATTATTTGCAATTCATATTTTAAAAACACATGCAATCGCTCATTTTTTCCGAAGTTCTAAAAATGATTGAGATAATAAACTATCGGGAAAAATGCAAGGAACGAAACATCTTTTTAAGAATAGTTTTCAATAATTCTTGTGTCATTTCAACGTAATAAAGAACTGAATACCCTGGATCCGATGATTAATTCCAGGATGACCTTTGACATGGTTGCCATGGAGATAACAACCTGTATAATCCACAATACCATTGGTCGCTGTACCCATAAAATAACATACCTACAAGAACACATCAACCTTAAATGAGGGGTGCATTAGGTATGTGTCTAACTCAAAAAATGTCCAAATGTTTTGTGGTCATTAGATGTATTTAATAAGTTACTTTATAATAATGCCTTTGAGAAAGGCATGAAGCCAGGGACTTGTATACGTCCCTGATGAAGCTAATTCATTCTAAAATGTCAATACTATAAACGTGGTTAATTTCATTCGAGGGAAAATTTCCCCATTGTAACATCAAGACGTTACGCTTGGGGCAAATATTCGCGATATTTAAAATGTCTCTGACTTTGTAAGAATGCATCAAAGTTGGGAAATTTTTCGCGAAATCCCTCGATTCGTGAAAAAGGAAAACATTCTCCCATGCAAAACATTCCGCGTTTTCAGTATTTGTGCTTATATGAGGTACATATATATACCAGTTGATAGCCGTGGAGGAGAAGACCATACTACCGTCGTCCTGAGGTAGGCTACCATTGGATGATTCACAGTGATGACCGTTACTGCAAGAAAATCAGATAGAGGTTCAATTTTTGTAAATTATATTATACATTTTATTGTTTATTTTTGTCTTGTCTTCATCTTACAGTTAAGTGGCCATTATGAACTGCGTTTACCACTGGGTAACTGGACAAATAGGAAGGTTATGTATGACCTGGAAGATGATCGTCATAAGTCGGCACCGATCGTACATTAGTCTCGTTAGTTTTTTGTATGAAATTGTCTCTTTTTGGTGTTCCTTGTGTCTCTTGCAGTGCTGTTTAATCAGTGTGTTTTATTTGGTGCTCCTTGTGTCTCTTACTGTGTTGTATACTCTGTGTTTGAGTTTGGTGCTCCTTGTGTCTCTTACTGTGTTGTATACTCTGTGTTTGAGTTTGGTGCTCCTTGTGTCTCTTACTGTGTTGTATAATCTGTGTTTTTTTTGTTTGGTGCTCCTTGTGTCTCTTGCTGTGCTGTATAATCTGTGTTTTTGTTTGGTGCTCCTTGTGTCTCTTACTGTGTTGTATAATCTGTGTTTTTTTTTGTTTGGTGCTCCTTGTGTCTCTTACTGTGTTGTATAATCTGTGTTTTTGTTTGGTGCTCCTTGTGTCTCTTACTGTGTTGTATAATCTGTGTTTTTTTTGTTTGGTGCTCCTTGTGTCTCTTACTGTGTTGTATAATCTGTGTTTTTTTTTGGTGCTCCTTGTGTCTCTTGCTGTGTTGTATAATCTGTGTTTTTGTTTGGTGCTCCTTGTGTCTCTTGCTGTGCTGTATAATCTGTGTTTTTGTTTGGTGCTCCTTGTGTCTCTTTCTGTTCTGTTTAATCTGTGTTTTTTCTTTGGCTCTTTGTGTCTCTTGCTGTGCTGTATAATCTGTGTTTTTGTTTGGTGCTCCTTGTGTCTCTTACTGTGTTGTATAATCTGTGTTTTTTTTTTGTTTGGTGCTCCTTGTGTCTCTTGCTGTGCTGTATAATCTGTGTTTTTGTTTGGTGCTCCTTGTGTCTCTTTCTGTTCTGTTTAATCTGTGTTTTTTCTTTGGCTCTTTGTGTCTCTTGCTGTGCTGTTTATTCTGTGTTTTTATTTTGTGCTCCTTGTGTCTCTTGCGGTGCTGTATAATATGTGTTTTGTTTGGTGCTCCTTGTGTCTTTTGCTGTGTTGTATAATCTGTGTTTTTGTTTGCTGCTCCTTGTGTCTCTTGCTGTGCTGTATAATATGTGTTTTTGTTTGGTGCTCCTTGTGTCTCTTTGCTGTGCTGTATAATCTGTGTTTTTGTTTGGTGCTCCTTGTGTCTCTTGCTGTGCTGTTTAAACTATCTTTTTTGTTTTGTGCCCCTTCTCGTCTCTTGATGTGCTGTATAATCTTTCATTTTTGTTTTGTGCCCCTTCTCGTCTCTTGATGTGCTGTATAATCTTTCATTTTTGTTTTGTGCCCCTTCTCGTCTCTTGATGTGCTGTATTATCTTTCATTTTTGTTTTGTGCCCCTTCTCGTCTCTTGATGTGCTGTATAATCTTTCATTTTTGTTTTGTGCCCCTTCTCGTCTCTTGATGTGCTGTATAATCTTTCATTTTTGTTTTGTGCCCCTTCTCGTCTCTTGATGTGCTGTATTATCTTTCATTTTTGTTTTGTGCCCCTTCTCGTCTCTTGATGTGCTGTATAATCTTTCATTTTTGTTTGGTGCTCCTTGTGCCTCTTACTATGTTGTATAATCTGTTTTTTGTTTTGTGCTCCTTGTGTCTCTTGCTGTGCTGTATAATCTTTTTTTTGTTTTGTGCTCCTTGTGTCTCTTGCTGTGCTGTATAATCTGTTTTTTGTTTTGTGCTCCTTGTGTCTCTTGCTATGCTGTATAATCTGTGTTTTTGTTTTGTGTTCCTTGTCTCTTGCTGTGCTGTATAATTTGTGTAATTGTTTGGTGCTCCTTGTGTCTCTTGCTGTGCTGTCTCATCTGTGTTTTTTGTTTGGTGCTCCTTGTGTCTCCTACTGTGCTGTATAATCTGTGTTTTGTTTTGTGCTCCTTGTGTCTCTTACTGTGCTGTATAATCTTTCATTTTTGTTTTGTGCTCCTTGTGTCTCCTACTGTGCTGTATAATCTGTGTTTTTGTTTTGTGCCCCTTGTGTCTCTTACTGTGCTGTATAATCTTTCATTTTTGTTTTGTGCTCCTTGTGTCTCTTACTGTGCTGTATAATCTGTGTTTTTGTTTTGTGCCCCTTGTGTCTCTTACTGTGCTGTATAATCTTTCATTTTTGTTTTGTGCCCCTTCTCGTCTCTTGATGTGCTGTATAATCTTTCATTTTTGTTTTGTGCCCCTTCTCGTCTCTTGATGTGCTGTATAATCTTTCATTTTTGTTTTGTGCCCCTTCTCGTCTCTTGATGTGCTGTATAATCTTTCATTTTTGTTTTGTGCCCCTTCTCGTCTCTTGATGTGCTGTATTATCTTTCATTTTTGTTTTGTGCCCCTTCTCGTCTCTTGATGTGCTGTATAATCTTTCATTTTTGTTTTGTGCTCCTTGTGCCTCTTACTGTGCTGTATAATCTGTTTTTTCACATTTGGGTCTTCAGGTGATACATTTTAATATTTTTTTTACACATCAATATTCCTAATACATATGACAAATGTACATGTCAACTGCATTGTTTGTCACCTATTTATAATCATAACGACGTTAAAACGTTAGCAGGATCACTAACAGGGACAGGCGTGTCAACAATATCATTCAAATTGTCCAGTTTGACAAACGCTTACGGAGATGTCAAAAATACGACACTTTATTTTGACTTTACTATGTTAATCAAGTCACGTGTATGTATTGTCAAATTTGATAAGGGATTACATCAGACTTTTTTTATATTCTAGAGAAAAGAAATCAAGAATTCAATTAATGGTGTATGAATAAAAAATCGGAGGTCAAAAATATAATTTTATATAAATTCATTTTTTTGCTAGAAATAATAATCATAGTGCATTTTCAAAACATTAAGAAAATTATCATTGTCAGTATAAATTCAAAATTCAACAGAGGTCATTCCGACTCCGTTACCAATAACCAAATCAAATGCACATGTTAGTCCTAATATTAACCGCTCCTGGCATACTTTTTGTGTCGCCTGCGAATCATAGCGACACTTAGGGATCACTTTGAGGTGCCTTTTTCACTCTCATTCTCTTGACTTGTACAAAATATATCATAATTCTAAGTTTTTTTAAACCGTAAATCTACGAGACAACTGAATTGAGTAATGTTGTCAGTCATGAGAAAATTTATGCTGTTAAATATACATGGGAGTCAAAGGGAAGGTTACATAGCATTCGTTATTTATGATGCTCTCTTATGGAAGGCAAATAATATAATATGTAAATCAGTGACAACCCTTGACGCGAATTTTCATAATCAAATCTCGTTGCATTAAAGAAAAACATAAAACGAAGGAATTAACATTTCATGAAAATTACAAGACACTGAAGGTATGCATCAATCATTAAAGGGTCCGTACAAGTATTAATTAGCACATCACATGATAAATCCTTGGAATTCCATTGGTTGAGGACGCGGGGACTATGAGAGAATAGTGCCCGGCGACCGGGCATTATTGCTTTTTCCTATTATTAACAGAGTTACGTCGCTTGGAGAGTAATGCGCTATAAAAAGGTGTCGCCACTATTCCTTCCAAAAGCAACACAATGAGAGAAACGGGCATTATTATGTAAATAGTACCCACTCAAACGGGCATTAATAGGGCAGTAACAATCTGCACAGTATTTCTCATGTACATTTATATAATACTTATTATGAAAAGCGAGTCCCCTTCCCTCAATCCTCCTATTTATGAAAAATACCAAAAGGCATCAAAATGAAAGTCGAATCAAATACATATATATAAAAAGTCTACTTTTGTTTGTGGTGTTGTCATCAGTTGACGGATCTGAGCAAAACTTAGCTTACAAGTCTGTTCAGTGTTGAAAAGATGGAAGACGACAGACGGACAATAGCTCACGCCAGCATTTCTAAGGTGTCAGTTGAAAATGTGAATATATAACTAGGTATTAATCAGAAATGCACATGCAGTTTTCGTATGCATTACCTTGTAAATATTTCTCAAGCATTTACATTTTATATGACAGACATATTTCATTCTACTTTGCTGTATTTAATTATGAGATTATAAAGGACTGAATACTAAACATCTAAATTATATTTTAAAAGTGTCATATTCTATTTTTATAAAATCGTCCAGTGTTTTATGACAGTTTGACGGTAAGTATTCATGTAAATCAGACAAGAAGAACCTCAGGCCGCTTTATTTATAGACAGTTTTGAGGACTCTTTGCTGTAATATTTGTTTAAATTTTCAGACCAACTGTTTATGTGACTTTTAATTCCATTGTTGTAAACTCTAGTACCCCGTGTGTCATCAGTATCTATATTTTCAGCTATCATCAAGTCGTAAAATCCTATATAGTTAATGTGTTTTCTTTACCAGTGATTTATCAAAATCAGATTTTAAATATAAAAATTATTTTTCCTCTCTCTTTTTCAGCAGAGAGATCGATCTTTTGAAGCATTGTTGAATTATTTTGAATTTTTGAATTCAAGATGCATGGATAAAAATCAAGCTTATACAGTGTTCTTCCCCCGAAGGGTCAACGAGTATTGAAAGATATTTTAGGTTAGAACCAGTCAAAAACACTAAAATTGCTAAATTTACTGGATTTGACCTTTACAGCACGGCTAATGTGACAGGTGTTACTAACAAGCAGGAGAAGCTTACTCTCCCAGGACACCTGACCTCATCTCCATTGGGGATTCACTTTTTCTCCTTTGCAAGATGTATTTTGTTTGTTTGTTTTTGTTTTGTCTTGTTTTGTTTACTTTTTGTTTTGTTTACTTTTTGTTTTGTTTACTTTTTATTTTGTTTTGTTTCTGTTTTGTTTGGGTTTATTTATTTATTTTTTTTTTTTTTTGGTGGGGTTGCATTTTTCTGGTTTCTTATGTCCACTGATTTTGAGTTTTAACAAGATTCTGTTTTTGCGTTGGATTTTAAGGCATTCAGGAACTCGTGTTTCACGAAGGAAAAAAAACTTCTTTATGTGTGAGTTCTCTGCATCAGTGTATTTGCCTATATTGAACGTTCTGTTCCGTCTCAACATCTAAACAATGAAAATACCACATACCATTCATAGTCTGTCTGATCATCCAATAGCACTCTCACAAAATACAGAATACAAAGTAGTGACTTGGCTACCAGGTCAAATATACGGAGTCTCAGTCCTACAAAGACAAATCATCATCATCATCATCATCATCATCATCTTACAAAAATGGCTTTAAAAATCATAGTATTCTTTTTTTCATCTTACAAAAATGGCTTTAAAAATCATAGTATTCTTTTTTTGACATCATGAAAAGTAACCCCTATTGCAGATTTATTTTGTAAGCTTACAGTGTCCTTGTCAAAGTTTAATGTGTGACCCCCCCCCCACTCCTTAAAAAAAAAGAAAATAAATAAACAAAGGAGTGTGAGAGAATGAGAAAAAAGTCACTCGGTTTCAACTTTTTGAATGGATAAAATGAATATGATGATTATTCTCAGATTTAGAATTGTAGATAAAGTATGATGGAAAAGAAAAATATCCTTTGAACTTGTTTCATTACAATTATATAGATATTTTATTCTAGCTTGGGAAATTTTCAATTGATCTATATATGATCTAATATAACACTTGTCCCTGTGATTTGATGATATTGATCTTTAGACACACGATCCTTCTCCGATTTCCTGATCTAGCGATTGATATGATATGATTATTTTCCGTGAAGTAGGAAGTGATTTTACGTACTGGTTGACGGGTTCCTCAGGAAAATCCTCCTCAGCCTTCCCCGGTACGAAACTTCGTTAGTGAAATATTTGACGGGAGCAGATCTGTAACATAATAATGTGGAAATCTATAGGCAATTTATTTAGGGAAAATTTCCTTGTTCGAGCTAATTTATTTGAAAAGAAATATAGATGCCAAAAGAAAATCTGCCTAAAATAAATAATAAGTATCCCCTCTATAGCCACCCCTTTAGTTTTGATATCAAGTTTTATAATCTTAATCATTGGTGTTGCAACATGTACAAAGTAGGCTACGGAATCGTGGAATTGTTAAGCAATTAGTCCTTATTTATGAAATTTACTTCTTGACAAATGTACATTTCATGCGCGGATCCAGTATTTTTGGCCAGAGGGGGTCCAAAATTGTAGGATGTCTACCTACATGTATCATGTAGGTATTTTTCGGTGCACATCATGGGAGGGGCACGTGTGCTCTAGGAATTGATTTTTTGAGGGGGGGGGGTATTGTTAGCTTTCCTCTCGCGTTGATTTTTGATATGAAATATCAATTTGTCTCTGATTCGATTAAAATGATTATTTATAACATTGAATTTTTTACTCCTAATATCGGCGAGTGGTGCGAGCCGTGAAATTTGAATTAATTCACATTTTGTCTATATTTCACGAGAATAAATAGATAAGTCATTTTCCCAAATAATCTGACATCTTAAAATGTCAAACACCTTGAAAAGATGAGGAAGGTTACATCCTATGAAGTAAGGGACTGTTGAATATACGACTCCGTGACTATTTAGTATAAAAATTGAAATGTATTTTAGTTTACTTCTTGACAAATGTACATTTATTTTAAGCTTTGACAAATCATCGAATATCTTGCATACTAAAAGGAAAAAAAATCATCGTTATTTTCATCTTACCTGATCCAGTCATCGTCAGAATCTTCCTCGCTGTCATCTACAAAATTGAGATCAATACCGTCGCATAGTGTCTCATCGGCCATTCTATTTTCTTCATTACTGAAAAGCAAGATCATGATTAATTAGATACCCGTGTATATTCAAAGTGTCCATTTCATCAAAAGACAATTTTCTTAATATATATATTTTTTTTCAGTTTAAGAATTGAATGAAATTTGTGTAAACATCACCTTTTCTCCATGTCATTTTCCCTTTATTTATCGACAGAATTTTCAATTTTAACAGTGTTAAGATTTAACCCCGTGACCCTCTGTGCATAGATATACGTGCGTGCGCATTGATTCAGAATAGACACTTATAGGTGGAGTATATTCATGTTCAGTACCTCACATCACTTCACTGAGTTTTATTACGTAATTCATTCGCTTCAGTTAAAAAGTTAAAAGATGAAAATACGACTTATGTACTTTAACTGTTTTGCATTGAAAGAAATGATGATTTAATTGAATTTATAATTCATAAATGGCAGTGTGTGAGCGGCGTAGCTCCCCCCCCCCCCAAAAAAAACCACCTACAAGACGGATATTTTACTTCATTTCAATCATGAAAGCGAAAGCAAAACATGTTTTTTTTTCTCTTTTTTTAACAAAAGAATATTAAAGAACAAAAAAAAAAAAAAAAAAAAAAAGCAAAAGCAAAAACAAAAACAAAAACAATACAAAACAAAAACCAAAAGCAAAGACGAAACCAAAACACAAAAAAAAATCAATTTTAAGGAATTGTGGTCCCCCGCTTTTGGGTGTTTGTCTTACTGGAATGCTTACAGACTCCCTCCCCCTTATTCTTAAGGTTTCATAATATATCTCATGTATTATCAAAATTCTATATATCAAAAGATTTAATTCTAAGAAAGGTCAAAAGGTCAAAACTTACCAAGGGTAAGGTCTTGTGAAAAGGAATTCACATGTGACATATGAAAGTTCCATAATTTACCATCCAAAAATTATGATCGAAGTTGAAATTTTTAAATGTGAGTCAATCTCCAAGGATGAGGTCACAAGGTCAAGATTGTTGTTACCAACAGAACGGTCTTGTCACAAGAAATAAGCGTGTGAAATATGAAAGCTCAATCATTAACCATTCAAAAGTTATTGTCATGGTTAAAGTTTTTGAAAAGTAGGTCAAACTTCAAGGTTAAGGTCACAAGGTCAAAATTGTTGGTTTCCATGGAAAGTCTTGTCAAAAGGAATATACATATGAAATATGAAAGCCCTATCACTTTCCATTCAAAAGTTATAGTGAAGGTTAAAGTTTCTGAAAAGTAGGTCAAACTCCATGGTCAAGGTCACAAAGTCAAAAGGTTTGGTATCCATGGAAAGATCTTGTCACACGGCATATACATGTGAAACATGAAAGCCTTATCACTTACCATTCAAAATTTATGGACAAGGTTAAAGATTTTCTGACTGACAGACAGACAGACAGACAGACGGACGGACGAGGCAGTTCCATGTCCCCGCGCTTTCACCAAAGCGGGGGACAACAAAAAAAATAACAAAACAGAGGAGGCTATGAAGATCATTTTTCATGCTATAAAATATGCACTAGCCATTCAATGAAAAAATCATATATTATAATCATAATAATACAGAGGTGGGGCTTTGATTTTCTGAAGAAGAATGAACACAGCAATATTTTTTTTTCTATTTTCCTTAAATTAAACAATGATATGAAACGTCAAAAAATAGAGAAAACATCAATCAGTTGCTGTATTACATTCAGTCTTCTTCCGAAAGACATATTTTCGATTATAGTTGTTTCTGAAACCTTTTGAAAAGAAGCTTTTCAACACAGAGTAAGTTATCCTGCCTAATCTGGATAGAAACATATAAGGAGCTGTTAAGATAAGGCGTAAAATCTGTCCTGAAAAGTCAAAATTTCAAAATGCAAAATTTGAGAATCTTTTTCGGTAGAAATTTCAAGTAACTTGGTCCACATATGAATCTGCAGTCAGATGGGATAATTTATGCAAAATAAGACCCATATTTTGGTCAAAATAAGCGTTTTTTACACAGAAATCAATGCAAAACGGAAAAGTTTTATACAACATCGTTCCCCTCCTCGCTTTACAATGCCACTTTCAACAAAGTTGTATATCAATAAAACACATTTTCTGACCCAGTGGGGTTCTCAAGCGAGGGGGGGGGGGACAATGTCCCACATGCGAAAAACGACTTGCAAAAAGGGGGATGGATGACTATTTTTAAATTTGCATCTAGAGCGATAAAGTAGGTTATATTGTCATCTTTTTCACTTTATACCACGGAACAATCTATTCAGAGTGTGTTCCGATCAAACATTTAACAGTGTGGAAGGAAATAAACGAGAAAGTTGTCTATTTCTACACCGTGTCTATTTCGCGCCAGAAAGCTACATTAGTGGCAGAGAAGAACGAAATAAAACCGTTTTTTAGTTTCCGGATTGCAGATTTTGCCGATTATATTGATATAATAACCTCAAAGTTAATTTCGCCTATACAATTTTGACATGAAAAGGTAACAGAAGCATAATAAACGTAAAAATGTGTAAAATAATGCATTTTTTGTTCGTTTTCAATCGATATTCAACGTTTTCCGTATTCTGTACCCGTACCTCTTCAACCCGTAATCATAACATCGTTCACCAAATTTATTTAAATAAAATACCTACTATGGATCTTATAATACTTCATATTTTTATCCTGACCAACTTTTATCTAAATTGGAAGGACAGCGCACGAGAAATAATCGATTGATTTCAGGGCTAAATCCGGCCCTTATCTTAACAGCTCCTTTCAGAAATTTTGAGAAAAATTGAATTTGGCGTCCAAGTGTTCAATACCTCCTTAATACCCCTCTGTATACAACATGTATCCCACAGGTAATACTAGAAAAGCAAACAATATGCATTTTATCAATACATAACTTATACCACAAAACGTGCAGAAGAGGTAATCATTCTGGATTTTCGATTGCGAATTTTTCAAATCCATTTCAATGTGTTACTTTTATACTAATTTCAATTCATTGTACCATATAATCCGCATAATTATATATAAAGATATGCCCCTTCCACCGAAAAATACAACCCCATGACATCGCATCTAGAGAGGTCTTAAGGAATAATATGAGAATATTATTAGAGTGTTGGGGGGGGGGGTCTTTTAATTTCTTACGCAAGGCAATCCACTAAATCTTTTAACTTTTCCTATATATAGATGAGTTCGATAATGAACATACTTAATGGTGTAAGCCCTTTTTACGACAAAGTTCACCGTGGGTCTGAGCTCATCATAAGGTTTGAGCGGACAATGCCTTTTACGAAAAGACAAAGGTGATCCCGAGTGAACTTTGTCGTGAAAATGACGTCATTTCATACCACACAAAAAGACAAAAGTGATCCGAGTGAAGGTAAATCTGAGATTAGAGAGATTACTGAACGGCTCTTATCACCTTAGACACAGTATTTAATTAAAATTATTTATTCTTTTAAAAAAATGAAAAATAGAGTTTCCTCTGCATACAAGAAGTCAATCGCTCGTTCTCGGGCCTTTTCGCGCGTTCGGAGAGGCCCGGGGATCACAAAAAGTAGGAATTTCGTAGTTAGCAGTTATGGTCGCGTCACATCTTACCGGATAGCGCGAACGGACGCATAACGGATGAAAAAATTGCCAAAATCCTTAGTCCGTTGATCGTCCGTTTGTAAAAAGTCAACAATGACAGTGCCCCAGGCTCTGGCGACTAGTTTTGAACGGACACGCACCGTACGAGTACCGGCTATCTACCGGAAAAGTAACGGACGTATAACGGACTTCACCGTACGAGAAAAGGAAAAGCAACGGATAAAACGGATCTGCAACGCATATGAACCGGACAAAACAGACATCCGTTACTCGTCCGTTGACCTCCGGTAGCTGTCCGTTACATCTCCGTTTTATCCGTTTCGCGTCCGGTAGATGACCGTTCGTGACTCGAGTCTACCGGACATCAACGGACATCAAACGGATATAAACGGACACCTAACGGACACCTACCGGAGATGTAACGGACAAAACGGATACCAGCGGACATGTAACGTGTAAGTAACGGATGCCTTAGTCCGTTCTGTCCGTTGACAAGTTTTGAGCATGCTCAAAACTTGCCAACGGACAGAACGGTCACCAACGGTCATCGCCGAACGAGTAACGGATAAAACGGAGATGTAACTGACGAATAACGGATGAGTAACGGGTTCGAACGGACACCAACGGATTGAAAATTTAGCTATCCGTTACTCGTCCGTTCGCCTAATCCGGCTAGGTGTGACTGAGGTATAAATAGGTTATCAAGTCAATGTTTCATATTTACATAAATTACCGCAATACCTGTGTTCTACATGACGGAAATAGATAAAATATGCTGAATTAATTACAGTGTCAATCGCACGCTGCAAAAGATACAAAAACATTAACAGGAACAAAGCCACGTACTTTGTTGGTAGACTGACACCCCCCCCCCCCCCCCCTATAATTCTTAAGGCTATATCCCTTTTCTATCTCTCTTCCTTCCCTTTTCCTCTCTTTATTTTTTTACGTTTTTCTCTATTTTCTCTTCTGTTCCTATCTATTTAAACGCTACAAAAAATAAGGAGGTAACCCCACATAAAACCGGTCAACCTTAGGTTAACAGGATGGTATGGGAGGTCTGCTGACATCAGTCATTGAGCAGGAGGGGAAGGGGTAGTCTTATTTTTTCATACTTTCTATTTTTCCCTTTTTATCTCTGTTATCTTTCTTTTCGTTTCATTTTTTCAACCTCTGTTAATTTTCTTTTCTAAATTCATATTAAAGAATAACTTGAGATAATAATTTTGGGAAAGCATCCCTTATCAACGTGGCAAAATACAGATTTAATCGTATTTTGTTAATGAAAACATGGTCTGTTTTAAAGGGGTTCAAAATGCTATCTTTTTCAAAGGCATCCAATTCTTTTTCACAAAAATTGAAACTCATACCACGCTTCAACAGACAAGTGATGGGAAGAGAGGTCATCTTGTCTTTTTAAAACTAGAGTCTTCTTTTATCATCTGTCCCGATCTTAAGAAAGCACACACAAAGAAAAATACACAATCGAAAAGAAACATTTCCGTGGTAACATTATTGCCCAAAAAATCAGCAGACCGTGCATAAAATATGAACTTGGCCTTGACTTACCACTGGAAACCTTGTATGATGTCCTACATATTACAGCTCTCCGATGGGTCTCATTATCACCTTGTCTGGTAGGGAGGGTGACGTGGGGTGTACACGGCTGTGGTACGTCCTAGTGGAGATCCTTGTTAATCAGAGTGAAATACGACAGGTGAGAAGCGGCCAGGTTGTGCAACACTGTCAACAGCGAGAGGCAATTATAAACATTAAGTTACCTTTTCATGGCCTCTTGTTAGTCGAAATTACATCAGGGAGAAGTCGACGTCGTATAAACATTAAATTTATGTGAAGATCCCAGTAAAAACAGTAAAGAGTCCTTTCTTAAGAAATTAAAGACTCTTTGTTCGTGCACCCACCTTAAAATTTATACATGATGCATTAAATCCATATGTTATATAAGAATATTGGAGTTTAAAGACTGTAAAATTGCATTAACGTATCGAGCTTTCAGATCTGCAATGTCTGTTGGAAAATAACCATGCTTTTCTCCATCACATAATATATGTATATATATATATCAATTTAACCTAAACTTGTAAATTTCCATTTCATATCGCCCAATTGTCATTGTAATGAATTGATGGTGTCAATCTTCCTGTATTCATGGGACAACAGTGTATCATTGTAAAATTATTAACCCGTCAAACACAGTAAATTATCATTTGACATTTCGTATGAAAAATTAGATTTTATATTTTTTTTCATTTTTGTTCCACTGCAGTCGGCATGTTATGATTAATATGCACTTGCTACATAAACGTGCATGTTTGTTGACCATGTTAGCACACAAAGTGTAAACATTACAACTTATATATTTCCCATAAAAATATAACTTACCTTCGTATAAAATAATTTCCTCTTCGTTGGCGACGTGGAATGGTGTCAAATAACAGATCTTGGTTACATTCTTTAATGTTATCCTTTCATACATGTGTCGTTAAAATTGCAGTTTTATATCTATTTACGAGCTGGTTATTAGTTAAAATAGCTGTCTATATGAAGCGGCAAGAGCCTTGATGTCCTGACGGCTCGTTACGTGATATTACGACATCCCGTTCGTTTCCTGTAGTTAACACGTACGACCCCGTCCTCAGTCGGTAGCGCTCTCTATGTGTGTTTTAAAAAAGTTTATAGAGGGAAATTTCTCTTCTTATTACAATTGTACCAAAGTACGATAAATACCTGTTTTTCAAAATTCAAATGTTATCTTTCTGCATTCTTTGAAATTACGCAAGCTATTTAAACATCATGTGTATTATTTAAGAGGTCAAAGTTCATGTTTACCAATCATTTAAGTGAAATATCTGTGATTGTTTTTGTCATTTTCTTCATTACATTTAACGATTTACTAGCACTACTTCCGGTTGACTAACAGTCGACTTCCAAAGTCCATCTAAAAGTAAACATCGTAAATACGGCAGTCTGTCACTCTGTGTGCATACTTTCGAAAGTATTGCGTAATCGAGACAGAAAAAAGCCCATTAGAAAATGCTAAAGCCAGTAAAGGTAAAATCTCTCTTCCTACATGAAATAAATTTTTCTTTCCTTGATATCTCGACATAATTATGTTACAGTGACTTACATGTATATGGACACATGTATGATAAATTTGTCAATATGCGATTGATGTATGTTAATATGCGACTTATTTAATATCAACATGCATATTATTCACATAATGTCTTAATATATGTAATTATCTTGTATGTTAATATGGGTTAGTTTTAAAAAAATCTCGTATTGTTGCAACTGTAAAAAAAAACTAAAACTGAAACAGAGCGCCCCCCCAAAAAAAAAACACAAAAAAGATGCAAGTTTGAGGTGGTACACTTACAAAAAAAAAAAAAGAACGTCCGTAAACTTTCAATAACGTCGCCCTGTTCATCACACGGAGGGTCTACTGTCCGCGAACGCGATTTTGATTACTTTGTCATGCAAAAATTAATATAAAATCTATACCATTGAATAGATCTCGCTTAGTCGTTGGCATATGTTAAATGGTCGAGGGTTTATGCAATCAAAATAATGCAATGAAAATTTTAGATGGGGCGTTTTCAATGTTTTAAAATTTCAGCGTGACGTCGCCGAGTTTTGAAAAACATTGAGCCTATGGAGAGCGTCACGACGTCACGGTAAAAATAAGCATTGGAAATGGCCAATCTAAAACTAGTTTTGTCTATAAAGTTTGATTGCGTGCACTGACTATCATATAACTTATACCAAAATTTACGACTAAGCGAGATCTATTGAATGGTATCTACTCCATTAAATCTTTTTGAATGATAAAATAGTCAAAGTCGCGTTTATCTAGTTTCTGAAGTAAGCCACGCGGACAGTAGTGTGCACTTTAAAATATGCATTACTTCAACGATAATTCGGATCACATTTAATGTGCATTAAATTTTCGTGTGAACTAAACACAATATGAGTCATATAGTTCCAACTGGGACATGTAAAAAAAAAAAAAAAGACAATGGAAAACGGAAATTTTTTAAGTTGCATTTCGAAAATTTCAACAAAAGCGTTGCATCAATATGTCAACTAGGTCGTTTTAGAAAGGACACAACATATTGTTGTTTAAGGTTATAGGGGTATGTTTTGCCAATCTCAAGATAGAACTGTTCTGTATGGTTATTGGGATTGAGAACAACGACTGCCACAGAACCGTTTGGATTTTCAAATGCCACAATGTTAAGAGCAAACCAACCAAGTGACGGTGTATCTATCCGTACAGCGCCAGGTTGTACTATCTTTGACATTTGGCCTATGTTGTAGTACTCCACGTTTTTAGTAAAGCTACCATCTCTATGTACAGTGACCACACCACGGCAGCCGTTACATCCTTTGACTCCTTGTTGTGGATCTCATGACCATGGTTGTCATCGAGTGCCACATTCCATAACTAGTAGCACTCCCTTAGCCCAGTTGTGAGGTTGGCCTATCATAAGAACTCGAAATGCCCATCCTATATCAGGCTGTAAGTCAGTATCCCAGTCACCACCTGCACATTCAGTCAGATAGTTACTTTTGGCGGGAAACATCCGGTGGAAGTTGCCAGGCACATCATGGCGTCCTTGGTAATAGTGCCATGCCGTGCCGTCTACTGAGCAGCAGCCGAGTCGTTCATAACACGAGCAGGATAACCTTCTCTGTCCCAGTTACGATCGTATATCAGAATCTTGGTGCTGATACCCATACTCCTAAACGTCGGACCTGGATGATTCTTCACAAAGTCACGCCATCCCCATGGTCGGATAATCATTTAATTGTTAACCACAGAGGCTCGTTTTGAAGTGTAATACTGTCTATCATTATACCCTCGGCTGAGTATGCTTGAATGAATTTGACAAAGTACAAAGCAAACGTCCTCTGATACTCTGTCCCCCAATTGAAGTATCCACCAAAGAGATTATGAGTGTACTTCATCCATGCCGGAGCACTCCACTGACTTGCAAGGATCTTTAACTTTGTATTCAGGGACAATACTTCCTTTATTATAGGGATTCTGAAGTCCTTGTCTTTGTCAATACTGAAGTGACCCAGGCTAAAGTCGTCTGGAGTATCGTTAAACGTGTAAGGATCTACAGCCTGGAAGTCACTGGTACCCATTGCTATTCTTATGAAGCTGATACCTGTTATATGTAAAGGTAATACTTTTACTTTTCGAAATAAAGTTGACGTATCGAATTAATAAAAATATTCTAACAATCTATGACATTTAATGTTGTCTTAAGATTTTCATGTAAAAAAGTTTTACATTGCAATTACTTGGACATGATCTAGAAATTCTCTATGTGCTGTTAGAATTCAAACTATCGTCATGTCATTTTGATTTAAGAAGTTGAGATCGACATCATACTTATTCCGCTCCATCCAAACAAGGAACGCATGATTTCATGACGTCGAGGGCTGTTATAGATGATGTAGGCAGCAGAATTTGTCAAAGCGGCGCCAAATCCATCTATCGTCTGGTACCGTGAGTTTCTATTCACAGATATCCTAGTCCCGGAAGCAGAGCCCACACGGAGGCTTGGCTGGACTGATAGCTGCTTATGACTTATCTTCGCTTGTTAGGTAAACTTCCAGTGGTCTGTCATCTGGCAGAAATGCTAATGTTCCGTACGAGAGAAGGGTGAATATCCAGAAGTTTATCATCGTGGAAACTTCGGGAAACCTGATTTACATGTATATAGAATGCTACTATCAAACATTAAAATAAAAAAGCAAAACAAGAAAAAAAATATCGCTCTTTTCATATTTTACTAGAACTGATAGGAAAGGGGAGGAGGCACAGCCCTTGTTCATCTCCTCCCTAATAAAACATCTAAGAAATGACTGCCTTACTTTTGGTGTTCATGGATATAATTCTTGTTGGTCCCGTGCAAATTCCGTGAATCGCGAAGCAAAAGTAAGACAGTCATTACTTATTTACATTTACACAAATTATCGGTCATTTTTATTTCATGCGCATCTCACAATTTGTCTGTTACAGTCTCAAATGTATTTAAACGTTTGTAAATTCTCCCTACATGCAAAACTTGAACGTGACATCACAATAGCAAAGTTATTATACAAATATGGACTTGGTCGAGGTCATTATGTCATTATAATGACCCGATGATATTTGTAATATTGACCGAGGCCGAAGGCCGAGGTCGATATTACAGATATCATCGGGTCATTATAATGACATAATGACCTCGACCAAGTCCTTATTTGTTATATTATATAAGGAATAGTTAGACTATATATGATTAAAATAATAATTCAAAACAATATATACACATAATCTTTAATTAAGAATTCAACAATGAATTGCACTTTTTTGTGAAAAGTATATCTAAAATTTTAATATTTAACAAAATAACTAAAAAAATTTTGAAAATACTGAAATCAGGACAAATACCACACCGAGTCATTATCTTCCGTCAGCGGTCATTATCGGAAAATAATGACTCGCGCGTCAACCAATCAAAATCGATGTTACATCCTAGTTATATAATATTGGAATATAATTTTAGTTACCTATTGGGCGTTTAACATGGGGTATCTACTAGTAATGTAAATGTACTGCTTCTCTGTCGTTCTCAATACGATTCCCTGTCATATGCGGTTACATTAACGTCAACTTGATTTTTCCGTCAAAATAACCACTTTGACGTTACCAAAACCGCAAGTTACATTATTTTAACGATATGAAATATGTTTGTTTCTCTACGCTGAAAGTTAATTACAAATGTGTAGCCATTGTTTGTTTGTTTTAAAGGTCATTATTTTGTCAATTAAAGACTTGCTAACTGTTGTCGTAAAATCCTCCTTTTAGAGATATATTTCAATCTTCAAGATGCTTCTGTGCCATATGGAAAGAATAAAATTGACAAAAAACAAAAGAGAGAAGTAGAAATAAAAACAAAAAGAACAGCACAGAAAAGTTCGGTTAAAACACCATTGTCTGTATCATACGTTATCAAAAATACCTAACACCTGAAACTCCTGTCAATTTTTCTTATATATGGGTCAAGATCATTAAATTGTGTCGTTTTGGAAAATTTTCCACGTACATTGAAGTTATTTTATATCTTATAATCTTCATTAATGAAAATCATTATAATTTCTACTACTTAACTTGAAATTCAATAAACTGACCATTACCGATTTTTCTACTATGTTACGTATGACATAGTACGAGTATAGACCTACTTTAAAGGCGCAGTTTGGCGTGTAAAATATTGCAAAAATCAAAATCTTGATCTTGTAATGTAGGTTTCAAAATTTGTGATATGTGTTAGAATATATACTTTGTTACCACCAAAATTCTGATGCCACGACATGTCTCGGATTTTCATGATTTTCTGCGTACTAGGTATATATAATACACTAATTGCAAAAATAAAGGTTTCCGGTCAATGTGACTTCCGGTTGTCATGTAAACGAAATAAGTCTTTTTGTGCTTCTTTAAAGACATTGGAGTAATCTACTATTAGATACTGCGTTGCCATGGATACCATCTTAGCAGAAATTTAATCTTAATACCTTATGCACTTCTTTACTTTCTTACAAAATGCACTCAGCCTTTTGATTGATCTTATAGGAAGCTTACTGTCCCAAACCAAAATCAGTAAAATTCTTGTTAAAACTAAGGGTAAAATTAAGGGTCATTTTTGTATGATTTTTACCATAATTCAGTGTCAAGTATGACTAAATGCAGCATTATTGAGACCTCTGCTTGGGTTTTTTATGAAAAGTGTTGGTGATTTAAAATATAATGAAAGAAAATTGACGTTGGGCAAATTTAGCCTTTCATCCGGATTTGTCGACAAACACCGTTGTTAGGGCAATTTTTAGGGCTAAAGCTTGAACCTAGTACCCTTTAAAATGGGTTCTCCTCCTATTAAAAACAGACAAGTCTCTTTTATTTTATTTTATAACCTTGAAAATTCCCAAGGTCATTGAGATGAAGTTGAAGGTCATTTCTTATATTTGACTAAAAATTCAATAAATACAAGTATTTGATTTTTCAAATTTTTTTTTGTCATAAATGTTTAGCATTTTCCTTTTTGATTTTTTAATTACTCATATATATTTTGAAAGATAATGGATATCAAAAAGAAATATGTAGAATTCATTGTTTTTATATTTTCAAAAATAATTCTTTTTCTAGGACGAAACGGCGGAATTTTTTTTCATGCTTTCTTTTATCAATATCCACACCTCAATTTCAGAAAGCCAGATAGTTGTAACTTGTACTAAGAACAATTATCTTATCGATTGTTTGGTTGCATATGATCGTTAAGTCTTGTGTCACATGGTTCTTTTTATTACTGATCCTTTTCTTTCTACGAAAAATCACAATTTTGGTCAAATCTGCTCAATAACAATTCAGCTCAGCGACCTTGAAAACACAACGTATGACCTTGAACAATTATCAAGGTCATTTCTATAATGATTTATCTCCAGGAGATGTATGAGCTAAGTTTTGTCTTAAGGTAGAGTATCCCTCAGGTCAGAGTTGCTGGTAATTTTTTGCCTAGATACCTTATTTTTTCTCTTCAGAATATTGTCCAGATTATCAAACTAATATAGTTTTGGGAAAAGAAACTTTTATAGTTACATTTTATCACCTCTAAATAGGGATTTTTCTTACTTTTCCCATAGGGTCTAATGTTAAAGTTCAAACGGCTAACTACCCGGTATAATCATGAAACCACGAATGATATTTTGTTCGTTTACTAGGTTTAACATAAGCTTTGAATATATGGAAATGAAAATTTTGTAAAAGTTGTTATTTAGGAAATATGAGCATTTCAGACCTGAGGGATGGTCTACCTTAATATCACACATGGACATTTTAAAATAGACTCTTATCATACCCATTATATCATAACCGTTGTGCTTAACGTTGCCATGGTTACCATATTTAATGCAGTTTCCAGTGAAACAGATATTTTTGCCAAGCGAACTTTTTACATTTTCTTATAGGTCATTAACAATACTTATTGGATATAATTATTATTAAACATTGCTGCATTTTTGAAAGTTTAGACCATAGAATTAATCGAAAAACAAGCAAAAAAAGGGTCTCGCAAAGCCGATAATGGGAGGTTTTAAAACCATTTATTGGCATTCGCATTGATCCCCTATACAGGACGCATAGTGATGAAATGTGAAATGTGAAAGAAAAAATCTTGGTTATTGCATATTGCAATTTGAATATGTACCCGTTTCCAACAGAGGTTACAAAATTCTTATGAAATTTTCGAATGCTTAAATCTTTAGTTATGGTTACCATGGCAACGACACTCTTTTGCTACAAACAAAAGTTAATTTTCATCTTAGCACTTCATATTGAACTTCCAAACCAAGCATCTCTATAATCCATGACGTGCCAATGTGTCAATGATTTGTTTTTTGTTCTTACAGAGAATTACTCTTAAAACTTGATATGCATTTTTTAAAAATCTTGATATACATGTATATGAAAAAATATTGGTGTGTATGTAAAAAAAAAAAAAATTGATGATAAGATTTTTAAACTTATACCAAGGTTTCGAACTTTGCAATGTTTTACACGTCATGTAGCGCTACACAAAATTGACTTGGCATCACTAACAAATTTTAGCTTTAACATGTTTAAGGTCAGGGTTGCGACTTTTAATAGAAATGAGGTAGAAGAAACATGGATGTCTAGATGTAGAGGAACATCTCGAAATATTCAGATCCCAAAAAATCAAAATTTGTCCGTCTCATTATTTGATACCCGGTATATAAACGTCCATTTTTGCCCAATTTTAACAATTTCGTCTTTTTAGAAAATACTACATCATACCTCTGCAACACAGAAGCTCGATGCCAACAACCTTGCAAAGGAAATCGTATTTGCTTTATGCTTTCTTATCTTTAAACTTTTCAAAACTATATAAAACTTCAAATTATTTCATCGCAAACCATCGTAAAGAAGCCATTAAACGTGATCGATTGACGGAATGGAGTCGTCTTCTTCTTGTGCAACGTCGAAGTAGACCGGAAATACGTAATGTAACTAGGAAAGATTTTCTCTGAGCGGTCAATTTAGAATAGAAAATTCCATTACGCGAGACATGTCAATTAACGGCATATTCTTTGGTGGGAAATGTATTTGCAGAGCAATTTTTTTTTTAATTACTTAACAAAGAATATGAACCTTATCATTGGAAAGAGTATATAACAAAAAGAAATTAGATTCATGATAGGGAAATTCGCTCTCTGTATCTATTTCCAAACTTCCGGTCTACTTTGACGTTTCAAAGAAGAAAATTGGCTCGAACGACCTGTTTTACAGAGTTTAAGGGCGTATTGCGTTGATATACTTCAAAGTTATGTATCTTCTCGGGTAGTTTTAACATCATTAGAAACACGACAAACAAATTTATTTGCAAAATAGATTTATTTCAAGAAATTCGATGTTCAAGCGAGACTGTTAGATTTCATTCACTATGGATAGTGAAAGTCCTTCTATATAAGGAAAGTAGAGGCAGATAAACTTGTGGATCGTTGGCATCGAGCTCCTGTGCTCTGCAAGGCATGGAATTTCAATAAGCAGTCAAACCAATAGGGTTAGGTACTAGTGCTGTATATTTATATTGGAATGTTGAAGAGTATCGATACTTTGAGATTTGCAATACGTATGATCGATACACAAATGTTGAGTATCGATACTTTCAATACATTTGGTAAAAAAATAAAATCCTAAACTTTTAATTCGTTTTGGTTCTTATGTTAGTCCCCTACCGGCTCGCCGGAGGGAACTTATAGTTTCCACCCCGTTTGTCTGTCCGTCTGTCTGTCACACTTTAGTTTTCCAGACTTTTTTCGCTGTTGTTGCATATATTGAATTGATTTTTAGTATGTTTATATATCTCAATGTGATACAAATCAAGTTCGAGTTTTGATTTGATTGACCTATTCTCACAAGAGTTGTGGCCCTTGGACTTAGTAAATTTCATGAAATTTTCAGTTTTCCGGACTTTTCTTGGCTGTTGTTATAGATTTTAAACGGATTTTTGGTATGTGAATACATTGTAGTGTGATACAGATGTACAAATTTAGGACACTATTTAATGATTTTTTCCAGATTTTTTTCGTTACTGCAGATAATTTACTGATTTCTGTGTGGGTATTAATCTTTTGATGTCCGTACAGGCCAAGTTTAAATTTATGTTTAGTTGAAGCGTTCTCAGCATAGTTGCAGGACATAGAATTATGCAGGTAGGGGACTTATATTGCTCAGCGATCAAAGATTTATTTTTCTTTGGTCACTTCAACGTTTAGATATATGAGTTCAAATAAAGCTTCTATCTTAAATCGGGTTGCCAATGTGACGTACCGTCCAAGTTTTGAACATAATAAGAATTTACCAACGTTAGAATACTTCTGACGCTGTAATTCGCTGTGTTTGCGATGTTCATGCAAAAATATGGTGTCTAATATTTAGCACAAATGTAAATATAAGGTATGACTGTATTAGTTTTGGTGGTCATGGGAGTATAATTCACGATTCACGGAATTTGTACGTGACCAACCAGAATTATTTGCTAGACAAAGAAACACTTTCCATATCTGCCATTGTCATCTTTTTATTCCTTTTTTTGATTTTGAAACAATGGAAAACATCCATTTGTTATTTGTTTTTGTTCTATTTTACATAAAAGTTTTAATTCATTAAAACATAAAATTCCATTTATTGATTCATTATCATGATTTATTTGAGAAAAATGAAAAAAAAGGTATTGTATGGAAAATATTGAGTATTGAAGCAAAATGTATTGTATTGTATTTTATTGAAAAAAATCATTTCAATATGCAGCACTATTAAGTACCCAAAAACGTGCATGTCTGGTCCATGCTGCAATTTTATCTGTTCTTGGATGATGCTATTGAATTTGATGAAAGACGTTTAACATTTGTACCACTTGGTGAGTGTCACTGCTGGTGGAGCAGGAGTCCCCGTGGGCACATATAGAGAAGTTCGATCAACTTCGTTTGATCGTTTTTTCAACGCATTCGAAAATATCTGTTATCAAAATTTCTTAAAACTAAAACGTGGGTCCTATTACATCATATCAAACCGATCCTGCTTCGTCTTTCGGTACATTTTCGGACATGATAAAATTAACATTTTTTGGCTATATTAGATTATTTAGATTGGGGATCACTAACAAGGGATAAGTACCCGAAACGTGCATGTCTGGTCCATGTTACAAATTCATCTGTTCTTGAATGATATAATTAAATTTGAAGACGTTTAACATTTTCACCGCTTGGTAAGTATCACTGCCGATGGACCAGGAGTCCCCGATGGCACATTTAGCCAAGTTCGATCAACTTCGGTTGATCGTTTCTTCAACACATTCAAAAACTTTTAATATCGAAATTTCTTGAAAATCATAAAGCGTGGGTCATCATGTAGCATCATATCCCACTCATCCCGTAGCATCATATCCAACCCATCCTCCTATGTCTTTCGGTACATTTTTGGACATAATGAAATTAACACTTATTAGATTGTTTAGATTTAGGATCACTGACGAGAGTTCAAGTCCAGAAACGTGCATGTCTGGTCCATGCTGCAAATTTATCTGTTTTTGAATGAGGCTATTGAATTGGAAGACGTTTAACATTAGTACCACTTTGTTAGTGTCACTGCTGGTGGACAAGGAGTTCCCGAGGGCACGTGTTGCCAAGTTCAATAACTTCGGTTGATAGTTTCTTCAACACATTCAAAAATTTCTGTTATCAAAATTTCTTGAACTTTCTATAATCATGACAAATATGGATAATGACCATATCCCTGTATACAGCACAAAATCGCAAAAACTGAGAAGCTTATCTGAAAGACGCCTAGCTCTCAGAACAAAATCCGTATATTTGATACTTGCTCTGGCATAGCGTATCAACTGAGATATGAACACACCATAAGTTGGCGATGAAGGGATGTTGCTACTCAGAAAAGGAAAGTTTGTAATGCTGAAATTGAAGTCGTCACGTTTGTCATAGAGTGAGGTGTTCATGTGCCATCAGTGTCGTAGGACAACATTATGTCCAAATGGGATGCTGAATTATTTGTCTCTGTAGTTTCTTTGACTTGAAGCTCCGAAGGATAGATACTGCTCAGGTAATCCGCGAATTTTGAATTATTGATGGACAACACATCGTCTATGTATCTGTAAGTGAAGTTGAAGTCAGAAGCTAAGTATCTTTTCCCTTCAGAGACCAAAGATTGAATGAATTCAGCTTCGTACGAGAAAAGGAAAATGTCGGCAAGGAGTGGGGCACAATTGGTCCTCATTGGAATTCCTACAATTTGCTGGAAGCCCTTTCCTCCAAACACCACAAAAATGTTGTCGATCAGAAAGTTTAAAATCTGAATAATATCTGTTTCAGTGTACTTATTTTCAGAAGTCGGACTTTTCTTTTACAAAGTAGGTTTTGTCATAGTTAACAACAATGAATTTGTATTTGCGATTACCGTTCTTACTTGTAAACTTTGAAACGTTGGTAAACTTTTATAACTTTGGTCCTATTGCAACATATCCCACCCATTTTGCGACGTATTTCGTTGCATTTTCGGACATAATGAAGTTCACACTTTTTGGCTATATTAGTTTGTTAAGATCGAGGATCACTGACGATAGTTAAGGAGGTATTGAACACTTGGACGCCAAATTCAATTTTTCTAAAAATTTCTAAAATTATATATTTCTTGTCTGTCCTTGATTATACAAACTTACATTTGATTCTATCCACAGGAAAATTTTCTACGAGACTTCGAAATATGCATTAATCGACGCTTTCGTGAATTTCTTGATGACGTCATAATATTGAAAGTGTCATTCCAGTTCTCGTAAAGCTATTAGAAATTAATTTTGATATTACTTCCAAAATATCCATAAATGTATTGCACTTGCATATGGAAAAGATAAGATGAATTGTGTTTTAAACACAGGCAGGATACTTGAATAAAAGATGACACCGTCGCTAAAAAAATGGCAATTTCGAGCCAATTTACTGTAGTTGCTAGTTTATTATTAGAAATCCTGTGGATGAATCTTTGTCAAAAACTATCAAAATTATCAAGAATGACTAGAGATGATTTCATGATTAAATGGGAAAAATTGAATTTGGGAATTAAATATTACAAGGCTTTATATTTTCCAATTTTTTCTTCCAAAATCGTCCATTTTCAATGAAGTGACATCCGCTTTCCTGTAAAGTAAATTTGTCAACGAATACAGCGTGAAAAAGATTGAATTTTCTATTTTATACATGCTAAGTTTCAATGCAATACGTTCAATAATAATGTTTTTATTGCATTTTGAATGCGAAGGTTTGTGACGCCATTTTTCCTGATAACGTCAAAATGACGTCGTGGTTTGCTCATGGATAAAACTCCCAAAGTCCTAAATTTCGAAAATCGCCATAATTTCTTCAAATGATGCCGGGAATTATTCAAACTTCATCAGGATACTCAAATGCGTATATCAATCAGAGTATCAAATGTTTTAAGGGAGTTAAGACTGTACTTTTCCTAGGAAGCGAGAAACCAAATAATGCCGCCGCCATCTTGGTGTTCAAGCCCTCCTTAAGTTCTCGAAACGTGCATGTCTGGTCCATGCTGCAAATTTATCTGTTCTTGAAAAATGCTTTTGAATTTGAAGACGTTTAACATGTACTGGTCCAGTACCCGAAGTAGTTTTTAAGCAAAATTACTGTTTCTATAAATAGCACAATAATTTATGCAATAAATTAACATTCTGACCCCAAACAAAGAGTTTAACTCGAAGTTCAAATTTCCTATTATCTCACTTTTAAAGAGTATAATAATTAGTATATACGGTACTCTGATGTTTTAATCTTTGGTAGCAGAACTCATACGAAAATGATTTTTTTCCTATTTTAGGCGATTTTCATTGAAAAATATTCATTTTCCCCAAAATATCCTATCAGCAATGAAAATTTCAAGGAGTATTATTTTTTCTGAAATAATGTAACAAACTGAGGTTATACCATTTATCGTTTATGTCGGTTTAAAATTTTCGTGATAAGAAAATAGAGTTATATTCCTGTAGTCGCAAACCTACCCCTAAAAGAAGGAACTTGGTCGCCAAATGTCAATCATCGCATCTGTTGGCGTATGTTTTCATAATGACGACATAACCAACGGCCAGTCAAACATATCTTGATTGGTCATTTAATTGAGACGTCATGATAAACAAGTCCGCCAACAGGTGCGATGTGGGACATTCGACGTTCCCTCTTTATACTTATATTACTCTCTTTGTTCGACCTATGTATCAGTGCAGGTTAAAAAATGTAGCGTCAGTTATGTATGTCAGTTGTACTACATATCAGTGCTCATTTCCTTGTAAAGGATTGGCCGGTACCTTATGAACAGATAAATGGAAGCAGAAATGATCAGAGTTCTTGGTTAATAAACCATATGTTTGAATTTACGTATTTTGATTCTATAGTTAAACTCCGAAGCATAATAAAATTGTGTCGCTGAATTCGTGTCTCCCTATTCAATTAAGACTTAATGAAGGGCCCAGGTTCACAAATATATCGGAGTTGTACAATCACCCTTCTTTAAATACGATAAGATCCTGACTTTACCAAAAAACACTATGCACTGTACCGGGTCCATTTTCACAGATTTTGAAACATATGGTGTGTTCAAGTATTGCCTCAGTCAAGGATTTAGATAATTATCATAAGCTTGTAAAATGTTTAATTTTTTTTACTATAACTATTCTGAACTTCTTTTAAAATTTAGGACAACTCCAGCATCAAAGTATGTATCATTGGGAATTTCATTTCCTTCAATTTACGGTGACCTAGTAAACAAGATCAGAAGGATCAAAGGCAGATCAAACTTCAACCACAAATGTAAGAAAATAGTCGGTCGCCTGCTTTACCGAGGATATGATCCCAAGGTCATCAAAAGAAAATTTGGCATGGTACAGGACCAATCTACAGTTTTGTACCAACGTTGCACACTGGTCAACCGTGACGACGGGACTCCATGACGGACCTTGTCAAAATCTCGTCAGAGAAGACTGGGTCCTGATTCTCCGTCCTATCTGAAAGTTGGTCAGATTTCTCGGGTGATTGATCTTGGGCTCGCTTCAGCCAGAAGAGCACAGACTGTTATACGCATGTCAGAGAATTTTTATGATCAATGTACATAGAATTTGTGTTTAACTGTCTTGTTTGCGATGTCATCTTACAGTGAGAAGTTTTATGTTTATACTACTATTGTGCGTCTATGGAGACCTCTGTGTATCTGAATAAGTGGGAGGGTTGTGCGCACATTATCCGGATAACACACCATTTTCCAATAGCAGATGACCGTCCAAAGTCGGCACCGGGTGCACATTGGTCTCCTTCCTTTTACGTGTTGTCATTTAATAGTTCTGTACGTCTGTTACGATTGTTGGAAATCGCGAATAAGGATAATATAAACCGAACTGCATGCACAAAGAAATCAAGCAATCACACAAATATCAATGGTTTGAAAGAAAGAAATCATTAAAGGTCAATTCAATATTACTGAGGAAAGGAGGGAATCTCCAACAACACTCGGTTCGCAGTACCTACAGCAAAGCTCCGAAAACATCCAATGCAAAAACACAGGGCAGACACACACAGGGACGCAAAAGGGACAAGGAGCACCAACTCACACCATATAAGCGTGAATCACAAAAGATCACACATAAGCCAACGAGACCAAAGGGAAATTGGTGGTGCCGACGCAAGTAGCAGACGGATTACGTGCGCACAACCATCTCACTTTTCCGATTACCAAGAGGTATCGATGAACGCAGAATTGTGGTGTAAAATAACCTCCTCACTGCAAGATGAACATACAAACAGAGAGCATGACGCAGGGGCCCAAGAAACATACAGATGGATATGTAAATGGATATACCCCGGTAAAAACAGGAGGTATATGAAATACAGTCCGTGCTCTGCCGGTTGAAGCGAGCTCATGCATGTGATCACTCGAGGAGTCCGACTGACTTTCAGAGAGGACAGGTGGTCGAGGCCCTGTCTTCTCTAAAGAGGATTGGACAGGGTTCTTCATTAAGTCCTGTCGTCACAGTCAGTTAGAGTGCAATTCTTAAGAATGCACTGGTACACGACTGTAGATTGGTCCAGTACCAAGCCAATAATCCGTCTGGTGACAGAGGGATATCCACGGCATAAAAGGCGTTTGATGATTCTAACAGAATTTCAATTGTATTCTGTCTACCATTGATCCTTATTGGTCGATATCAAGGTATAGACCTTACTATATTGTACTGGTTGTCAACTTTCGCATTGATTCATCAGATTCAACATTGCAATAGGTGCAATTATCCTATAGAAAGAAACATTTTTGTGACTAGTGAGAAAACACGTGACCTATCCACTTCACAAAAATAGGTTATGTCGTCATAGGCATTCCGATGTCCTCGCACTTTATCTACTTCACAAAAATAGGACATGTCGTCATAACAACGCTTTTGTATCGCATTTCTGAATTAAGATATTGCACATTTTCTTGAACAATTTTTACTTTTAGACCAATTAGTGTGTGATACAGTAAACCCTATGCCTTCAAAATTCTTAATTGACATGATCCATTGCATTAAAGATGGAATGTGAGGGTGCCAGTGGGCTATTTAAAAAGTTTCTCACCATCCAGCCGACTAGGCTGTTTCGTTGAGGATATACCATTTTTGTGTCGCCTGCGAAGCATAGCGACACTTAGGGATCACTTTTGTTTGTATATTTGCTTTCCAAAGACAAATTTATCAATGCAACAAAGAAATTAATGAGCGATATAAATTTCGATAAGACTGTGCGTAGTCACAAAATTTAATGGGAACTTTTTAGAAGATTCCCCCAATTTTCCCAAATTCTTTTATCGGAACTCTCCACTTTTCCTGCATTGTGTTTTTTTTTGCATCGGGTGTTTTGGGGTTTTGCTGTGGGTGCTGCAACCTAGTGTTGTTGGAGATCCCCTCCTTTGTTGTGTGACTAGTGTAAGTGTCCCTATTTTCTAACTTTTCAGAATCATCAACACATAAGTTTCTATTGTGTAACCAGTTTTTTTTATGAATTTCATGCATAGCTTTATACTAATACTACTCTTTACTCTTTATTCTAAGAGTTCAAATTTTTAATATAACCTATTTGAACAAAAAAAAATTGCGTGATTATATAAATGTTGATATCGACCAAGCTTTTTTTGGAAAGCTAATACTTGTTATTTTGTTAATTATGTCACCATGAAATGTAGGTTGTGAAATACCCAAGTAATATACTGTGGTGCTTGTAAGGATCCGAAGTTCAAAAGAATTTGACAATAAGTTTTGTAAAATTTCCAAAAGGTCTCTTACTAATTTGTGAAAGCGAAAACCTTGACTTAAAAATTCTACTATGAAAATCCAAAACATCAGTACATGCTCTAGCATACCGGATGAGCTGCAAAACCGTATGACGGTAATCTAGGAACATCACTATCAAGCCAGGGAAAATTCACTATGTTGAATTCAAAATAATCTCTTTTGTGTATACACACTTGTATAAATCTTCTTTATTGACAATTTGATATTTAGGTCCCAAAATGGTGTTTATCTGTGTTTGTAACGTTTGCCTTGTTTAGATGTTAAACGTCTTCAAATTAGATAGCATCATGTAAGAACGGATAAATTTACAGCATGGACCAACCATTCACATTTCGGGTACTTAACCCTTGTCAGTGATCCTCAATCTAAACAATGTTATATGACCAAAGAGTTCGAAAATATTATAACCAAAAATGCACCGAAAAAGTAGCGGGATGGGATGGGATATGATGCTACAGGACCTCACGTTTTTAAGAAAGTTCAAGAAATTTTGAAAACAGAACAGAGTCAATTCTTATGGCTAAATAGCATTTTTGTACTCTTCATTCAAAAACAAGATTGTCGATAGTAAGAATATTACCCAGGTACCTAGAATTATCAATGAAACACTTAAATCATCATGTTGTCTTTGCTTTTGAAGATCTTGCATAAAATATGCAACAAGAGGCACGCAATTAGTACCCATTGGGACCCTTACAACCTGCTTGTAGATATTCTCACAAAATCGTACATAATGTTGTCCAAGAGGAAGGACAAGGCAATACACAGGTTACTACATGTCCATGATTTGTATGATTTGTATTCTGCAGCGGAAAAGAAACCTTTTGATTCAGATGTACAAATATTCAAATTCAACATTCAAAGTTTTTATTGAATTTCAGCATATTGGCATATTTCAACATACATGATATGCATTAAGATGAACATGGAAACATTTAGTTCACATGTACAAAGTATAATCAATCAGTCATATAACATACAACGGTTATACATGTTGAACTAGTGATATATTTTGTTTTAAGGTTTTATGATGTCATCTCGTAAAATGTAACATTCTTTCAAAAACTTGCATGTATTATTCATAATTGTTACGGTTTGAGGATTCATAGAATTAAGAAGAAATGTGTCATCATTAGTAATGTCTTCAATATAAGATTTCACCTCTTGATCAAAACACCATTTTATCAGTTTGGACAATCGATCATTATTTTTGTCGTGAGGTAGCATGGTGTATATCTTAGAAAAGTCGTATGAAGATATCGTATTTGGCTTGAAAATTTCTAGATTTCATTATGTCAATCACATTCCCTGAATTTTTAATAATCATAGTATCAAGCAGAATTAAAATATGTCAATAACCAGGAAGGATGTAAACCAGACGGAACAAACGAAGCCTTCATCAAAGAAACTGAAACAAATACCAAATGGATTCAGTAAGTATTTCTGGAAATGGTCAAATCTTGTAGATTCCACTTATTGAGAATAAAATGACAGCAAGGACATCGTTCATATGTATTAGACTAGATCTTGGACTGTGTCAAATGCAGCCAGAGCTTTCCTTGATACATCTGAAATTCAAACATAGAGTGAATGCTATTATTCTATGTATACAGGTTGATTTTACGTGCCATTTACAAGGAAGTAGCTAGGTTTTTTGTAAATCTAGATTAGGATTGTCATTTGCTCGTTGTGAGGATACCAATTACTTTATTGGTGATTGTGGTGGCGACAATTAAAAAAAAAAAAAAAACAATTGAAGTGTCAAACGAATCCGGGATCTTATTCAAACATTTCATCTAAATAGCTAAGGGCATTCGCACGTAAAGGGAATAAAACAGTCAAGTACGAGATATATAAGGACTTGGTTTATTTCTAAACTTTCTTAACAGACGGTCGCCTGTATAAGTAGTCGTGAAGTGTCAAAGAGTAATTTCAGCGTTTGATTTTTCAAACATATGAAATAACGAGTATATAGATGTGCAGTATTTTTAAAATTTCTATAGAAAGTTTTTGAATGCAAGCAAATAATTTTATTTCTTTTCATGAAAACTAAAATGGAGGAAAATCACATGACTGAAATATAAATAATTAACTTTCTTTCTGAAACTGAGCTGGTTACATACCCGAAACGTGCATGTCTGGTCCATGCTGTAAATTTATCTGCTCTAAAATGATGCTAATGAATTTGAAGACGTTAAACACTCCTACTTTATCAAATACCATCAAAATATATTACCTTGTACTATTCATAGTAAAACATACTAAGTTTAAAAATGGTATTGTTACTTAGCTAATACACGTATAATTTTCGGCAAAAATGAATAGGTTTTTGAAATGTAGCGCCTCATTTCCAACGATTCATATTTTAATCAATCGCAATGTTAGCTGATTATCATGACAACTAAATATTCACTTGATTGAAATTCTTATCTAGGCGCCGTAGTCTAGGAGTTAGGACTTTGGGCCAGTGACCGAAAGCTTGATGGTTCGAGTCTCTCTGGGTCCACAGATCGGCCGACATATACCGGTGTATGTTCTGTGTTATATAATAAACATGTCCTCGTCTGTGTATTGTGTTCTTATCCCATCTCTGGCAAAGGGGTAGGGCCACGAAGCCCGATATTGGCCCTAATTTGGTTAAATTTTGAACATTGTACTTCATAGAATTTTTAACTGTTATTTGACATTTTGAAACGTTCTCTTCTAAATCACGAATCTACTTTTTGTAAACATTGCTTTTATCAACACCTTTTAGCTCTTTGAAAACACCAAAATAGGTCATATTTGGCGAAATTGATGCAAAAACTCAATATTTCTATTAAATTAGCAATGGCCGCATGCATTAACTATGATGGAAAATTCATATGTGAAAGATTATTATTATATCCTTTTGTCATAAACGTTTTATCTCAGTTAACGCATGCGGCCACATTGAATTCTACGACAAAAGAGAAAATTCCCAGCAATTTTCGCCATATTTTATCAATAACGTCAAAATGACGTCACTTCATGACGTCATTACAGTTAAATGGCACATTGTTTGTTGATATTATTCTTTTCATGAAAAGCGGTAAACATTCGTGTATTTTCATGAGAGATATCAAGTATTCCTCATGAAATTTATTTTAAGAGAAAAATCAAGGGCCGATTAGGGGTCTCGTGGCCCTACCCCTTTCGTGCAATCTGATTGGTCGAGAAGAACCGGATATTATGTTGTATTTTGCCACTGACAGGATGTTGTTTTAATATCCTGCTTCTACTAAGACGCTTTACGCTGTGAAGTCACTGAGCAACTTTAAAATCTGTTGACACAATCGATACACAAACCAAAAGCCATTGGCGGGATGGATTCGTTATACAGTGTTTTACAGGGGGATACAAAAATATATTGGGTCGATAAAAAAGTTGTTTTGGGCTCGGCTGCGCCTCGCAAAATACAATTTTTTCCATCGACCCAATATATTTCAGTATCCCCACATAAAACACTGTATACATATAACTAATAATGTCTGTGGTGTTTAAAAACATTCTTATCTAGGGTCAACTGAATTTTTCCTTAATTCCATACATTTTCAGAAAAATGAGAGATCTTTCTTTGATCACTCCTGATTGAAACAAAGGAGGGGATCTCCAACAGCACCAGGTTGTAGCACCCACAGCAAAAACCCCAAAACACTCAATGCAAAAACACAAAGCAGACAAGCACAGAAAGAGACGCATGAGGGACAAGGAACGTCAACGCACAACACAGAAACATCAAACACAAAGGACTACACATAAACCAACGAGACCAATAGGCAACTGCCACGGAAATAGCAGAAGGTTTGGTTATCCTGGATTACGTGCGCACAACCCTCCAACTTTTCCGATTACCCAGAGGTCTCGAAGAACGTACAATTGTGGTATAAAACAACCTCCTCACTGTCAGATGACCACACACAAACAAGACAGCAAAACTCAGGGGCCCAAGCAACACAGATGAATATGTAAATGGATATAAAAAGAGGGTGTACGTAATACAATCTGTGCTCTGCCGCCGCGAGCTCATGTATGTTATCACCCGAGGAGTCCGACTGACATTCAGAGAGGACAGGTGGTCGGGACCCTGTCTTCTCTAAAGAGGTTTGGACAGGTCCCGTCATGGAGTCCCGTCGTCACAGTCAGTCAGATAGCAAGTTTTAAGAATGCGCTTGTACAAGACTGTAGATTGGTCAAGTACCAAGCCTAGTGTCCGTCTGGTGACATTAGGATCATATCCACGGTATAAAAGGCGTTTGATGATTCTGACGCATTTTCGATAGTGATGTTGTCTATCTTTGATCCTTCTTATCTTGTTAATAATGTCACCATGAAATGCAGGCTGTGAAATACCCAAAGTTATATACTCTGTTGCCTGTATTGGTCCGAATTTCAGAAGAAGTTGACAATAATTCTTGTAAAATTTCCTGAAAGTCTTTACTAGTTTGTGAAAGCGAAAACCTTGTCCTAAATGTTTCTTGGTAATTGGTAAATTTCTACTATGAAAATACAAAACATCAGTACATGCTCTAGCATACCGGATGAGCTGTGACATATAGATACCATAGGACCGTAATCTAGGAACATCACCGTCAAGCCAGGTGAAATTTACTATGTTAAATCCAAAATCATCTCTTTTGTCATACACACTTGTATGGATCTCTCCATTAACAATTTTGATATTTAGGTCCAAAAATGGTGTTTCTGTGTTTGAAACGTTTGCCTTGTTTAGAATCAATTCTTGTGGATAAATAACATTTTTATGCTTTTCAAAAACAGGATTGTCGATAGTAGGAATATCATCCAGGTACCTAGAAGTACCAATGAAGCATTTCACATCATCATTTTTTCTTTGCTTTTGAAGATTTTGGATAAATTCCTTTTCATACGTGTATAAAAATAAATCTGCAACAAGAGGCGCACAATTAGTACCTATTGGAATCCCTACAACCTGCTTGTAGAGTTTCTCACCAAATCTTACATAAATATTGTCCAAAAGGAAGGACAAGGCAATACACATGTCACCACATGTCCATGATTTGGCTACATAGTTTCATTTGAATTAATTCCGGTCGGCCATTGTCATTGTTGTCAATTAATCAATTTTAATAAAGCTTTTGGCATATATATATATAGACATATAGACACAAAGCATAGACAAGAACATTTTTCTTTACATAACACATGAAATATAATGTCTAGTATAAGCATGTCGGCGGACCTACGTTACTGCTAGTCTCAAGAACTAACCTCAAGTCATCACTACTAGACCACGGCGCTCTTTATTTTATCAATTAGCTCATAAAAATTCGACAGAAAACCAAATACAATCTCCAGGTGTACAACTTTGCATTGACCAAAACGTTTCACATCCATGATATTGGAACAAACAATTGACATCTGCGGCAAGTTTCACATAAATTCTTACAACAAAATTTGTAGTTTTCGTAACTTTTGACATTTTTCACCGTGACGAACTTCGAACTTCGTACTTAGAACATCGCACTTTCACGAAGACTGAAAAATAGAAACCCAAGATATCCAAGAGGGCCACGATCGCTCACCTGAAAACTACATCAACCAATCATATCAAACGGCGCCGTGGTCCAGTGGATAGGACGTTGAGTCAATGACTGGAAGGTTGCTGGTTCGAGCCCCACTAAGACCACGGGTCGGCCGTCATATACTTTTCTGTATATATACAAAAATTTGTCCTTATCTGTGTATTGTTTACATGTTTGTGGTTGAAAAAAAAAACAAGAAAAAGTTTGTCAAAGAAAAAACTTGAGTTCGGAGTGGAACCAAAATAACAACAGTTCTTTCTACATCATGCTGATGCTTTCTGTTTGTCGATACTTACTTCGGTTCTGAAGAATATGTTTGTCAAAAGAGGGTACCCCTGTGATCTACTTTTGCCTTTGGTGGCGCAACCTACGGTATTCATCGATCCGGGAAAAAAACAACACTTGCAGGGGACCATAATTTCTTCATGATCTCGTTTGTTTTTGTTTGATCTCTTGTGTCTCATGGTGTGAGTTGGTGTTCCTTGTCCATTTTACGTCTCTTTCTGTTGGTGTCTGCTCTGAGTTTTTGCTTGGATGTTTTGGAGTTTTGCTGTGGGTGCTGCGACCCTCTCCATTCTTACATACCTACCAATTTTCATCAAAATCCCTTCAGTCGTTCTAGAGAAGAAGTATAAAAGAGAAAACGTAAAAAAGTTTACGACGGACGGACGCCGGAGGGCACGCTACATAAGATGACAATATCTCACTCGGTGTTAGTATGGGTTATTCTACTGTCTCCGAGGGCGTAGCCCGAGGAGCAGTTGAATAACCCACTTGTTGCGCGGCAATTGTTAGGCCATCAAACAATTATCACCTATGATTGACTAATTATAAGTCGCCATTCTAAGTAGGAGAAAACTACTCATGGTCAGAAAATAGATAAGAATTTTATGCATTTTAAAAGTTCATTTCAAAGAAAATAACTGAAAGGAAATCAAAAGAATTTGGTCCAGTCTATGAATTAAATGAGAGAAAATTAAAAAAAAAATGAAAATTGATATTTTAATTTTTCAAAGTAAATAGACTACATAGGAAGCGGACTTTAGGAGTTGCGGTTTAGGATTCCCTTGTACAAGTTTTCCAATAAATAATCAAAACTACGGGAATATTCCGCTATTATTATATCTTTATTTCTGTTCAAAACTGTTCAATGGTACAAGTCCGTACATTATGAATCGAAATCGTAAGAATTACATTATTCAATCGAAATCTTGCGAGTTAAAACTGTTGTCTGATTTTGTTGGTAGTTGAACCTTCGCAGATTGAAACATTTTAAAACGCATGGATCTAGAGTGGACATGGAGTAGGTACCACCCCCTCCCTCGGCCAACCCCCGGCTGGATTTTGCAAAACAAGTGATTAAGTACCGTTTTCCCGTATTTTCTTTCAAAATCAAAGACTGGACACCTTTCACTAACGGCCTGGACCCGCCTCTTGGAAAAAAAATCTAGATCCGCCCATGACATTTAAAATAGAATTTCAAACCTTCAATCGCGGGATTCTTGTCCTATGAAAACAATTTTAGTTATAGGGAACATTCGTTTCCTTTTTTAGACGGGAGGCAACGGAAGTCAGGTCAGTTAAGGACAGTTAACGGCTCAGTTGATCATTCAATGATTAGTTCAATCATTAATTCAATCATTGCTTCATAATGAAAAATATTGCACCGTCTGGAAAGGTGTAAATTACCGTCTACAACGTAGACCGTGCAACAATTTATAAATATTAACTGTTATGTGATATCAAGTTTCTTTGATCGCCAAGCGGTGTAAGTCCCCTACCGGCATAAATCTGTGCCCTGCAACTTTGCCCAAAACGCTTCAATTAAACATAAATTTAAACTTGACCTTTTGTTGCACCAACAGATGAATGCCCACAAAAATAAGTTCACTATCTGCAATAACAGAAAAGGTTTGCAAAGTAAAGGTGTCCTTTATTTTATAAAAAATAGGTTAATCAAAATCCAACTTAAACTTTATCTGTATCACACTATAATGTATTCGCATACAAAAAATCAGATCAAGATCTACAACAACAGCAAAGAATAGTCCGGAAAACGGAAAAGATCACGACATTTGCTAAGTCCAAGGGCCATAACTTTTGTTAAAATATTGTTAATCGAAACCAAACTCGAACTTGATCTGTATCACACTATAATGTATTCATATACTAAAAATCAGTTCATTATCCGCAGTAACAGCCAAGAAAAATCCGGAAAACTGAAAATTTCATGTAATTTGCTACGTCCGAGTGTCATTACTCTTGTTAAAATAGGTGAATCGAAATCAACTCAAACTCAATTGATCTGTATCACATTATGATTTATTCATATACCAAAAATCAGTTCAATATCTAAAGTAGAACCGAAGGAAAGTCCGGAAAACATGCATTTCATGAATTTTTGCTAAGTACAAGCACCATAACTCTTAAAAAAAGGTCAATCGAAACAAAACTCGGTCTTGATCTGTATCACATTGAGATATATCAATATACCAAGAGTGATTTCAATATATGCAACAATAGCCGGAAAACTAAAATGTGATAGACAGACGGACAGACAGACAGATAAATGAGTTGAGAACTATAAGACTTAGTCCCTTCTGCGAGCCGGTAGGGGACTAAACAAATTCAACGATTTCCGTTGGATCTGGTGGACATGGACGGCAGCTACGCTACTGATTCTTCAATGTTCGAAGTGCGAAGTACGAAGTTCGAAGTCCGTCACGGTGAAGAATGTCTAATAAAATATTCACACGTATTTCTATTTAGATTGTATTATGTTTTCTAAGAAGATCTTTTCTGCATACTGAATATAAATTCAGAACAAAATATAGTGATGTTTAGTTTTAACGAAGAACTAAGCAGTCAAATGTGACCTACGAAATTCGTAAGTATTTTTGTGTACCAGATTACAGATTAAACAACTTCAACAAACAGTAGGGGACGGCAACACGAACAGCAATAGTTACATAAAGTAGTGTATTGTCGTGTATTTCATTGACTGTAGTCCAAATACATGTAGTAAAATTCTTGTGGCGTAATATTCTGTCCTTCACTTTCAGTAGTAATATTTGCGTCACTTTTTAGGATGCTGAAATGTAATATTGTTACAGATCTCTCCTACCTACGGCTTTCATTAATAAACGGGTTGGTTTTGTCAAATGGAAACGTTGTTGAATGCCATTTGAAGGGCCTTGTACATGCCACAATGAAAACTCCAGTTTCCAATAATAAACTAAAGTTCCACAAAAAAACCAACCCAACGAGTTTTGCATATCAAAGAAAGATTTATAGACTCAGTAAATTTTATTGAATTATGGTCTTTTAAGAAAAGATACAACTGCATGTTCCTTCAGGGTATATGGGTATACCTTGCCACTTATATTTAGGTGGAATTGCTGTGGTGAGTTTTGAGGATTTAGTACTATAATAGCGGGAGATCCATCTGGATTGTCAAAAGCAACGCTGTGAAAGTTGTCCCAGCCAAGCCATGGTGTATCTATACGTACAGCTCCCGGCTGGACTATTTTTGACATTTGACCGATGTTGTAAAATTCAACATTTTTAGAGAAGCTGTCGTCGCCATGGACTGTCACGACTCCTCTACAGTCTTTACATCCATTGACACCTTCTCTTGGACCATGATTGTCATCAAGCGCTAGGTTCCAAAGGAGAACTGTCTTTGCCCACGCACGAGGTTGTCCTATCATAAGGATTCGAAAAGTCCATACAATCCCATCAAAGAAATTGGTATCCAAATCACCACCTGAACACTCTGTAAAGTAAATATCTTTAGACGGAAACTTATTATGGAAACCTTCTGGTGTATCATGACGACCACCGTAACAGTGCCACGCCGAACCGTTGATATATTGGGCAGCAGATGAGTCTGACAAAATGTGGTCGGGATAGTCTTTTAAGTCCCAGTTATGATCGAAAATAAGAATCTTCGTTTTGATTCCCATGCTCTGAAATTTTGGTCCAAGGTGATATTTAATGAAATCCCTTTCAAGCTCCCAGGACATGCCCATGGTAGGATAACCATTTGATTTGTACAAAGGCTCGTTTTGGACAGTAATGGCATGAATAGGTATGCCCTCAGCTGCATAGGCTTGGATAAACTTTACAAAGTATAATGCATACGCTTCTTGATAATTTGCTCCCCAATTAAAATCTCCCCCAAATAGATTATTATTATACTTCATCCAAGCAGGTGCGCTCCAGGGACTACCCATGATTTTAAGATGTGGATTCAAAGCTAGTGCCTCCTTCAGGATTGGTATGATGAAATCTCCGTCTTTGTCGATACTGAAGTGATCCATGTTAAAGTCAGTTGGTGTGTCTGCATACGTATAAGGGTTGACAGCTTGGAAATCACTTGCACCCATTGGTAGCCGAACATAACTGATACCTTAAATATATTAAAGGGATTTTAGTAACATTCATAACAAGGTAAAATATACTTCCACTTTAGTATTCAAGAAAAGAAATCAATTTATTCCTTTTTAACGATTATTTACAAAACAAGAATCTAACAGCGGGTGATCCAACAGAAACATTGATAATTAGACTGATGAGTTATTCCTTTAGACATGACTTATTTTTAAACCTCTTTTTAGAAAATAATTGTATGTTTATTTTTGCCATTTTATGGATGATGAAATGTCAGTTGTCGTTTCTCAATTGTGTAAAAACCGCATAGCGAAGCTTTACGAAGAAAACCATGATGCGACAACCCAAACTTTAAAATTAAGCGAAGAACAGTGTTTGAATTACTTATTCCATTCCACCCAAACAACGAGCGCATGATCTCGTGACGTTTAGAGCTGTGATAAATGACGTAAGCTGCAGAATTTGTCAAAGCAGCGCCAAAGCCATCCATTGTCTGGTATCTTTTTGTTTTGTCTACAGATATCCTTGTTCCTATAGCTGACCCTATATCAAGCCTCGGTTCCACTGATAGCTGATTCGATCCATCTCCACTTGTAAGGTAGACTTCCAATGGATTGTCATTAAGAAGGAAGGATGCAGACAGGTGTAGTAAAAATGTCAGAAGTATTGGTTGCTGATTTACTGAAATCACATTCAAAATTAAGATGTTTTAAAATAAAGGTATCCCATGGTCATCTTAATAGAACTCCCTTTCTAGTCTCCAAACCATTGTTTGATACAATAATTTTATATCAATGTCTGCCAGTTTTGAAAATTAAAATCCTTTATTAATGGTCAGCAAAATGTTTAGAGCTAAAAACTCTTCTACTGAACTAGAAAGCAGTTATCAAAATATACATTTAGAATTCTTACTTGTTTTCGGGGTGAACCTCCAAAGTCTTATCTTATCATTGACCTCGTTGCCCGGACAAGTTCGTAGTACTTTTATTCCATCATTAATAAAAAGAATTCAGTGTAAGCACTTGTCGAGGTTTTTTTCCTTTATTATACAAACTTATTTTGTCTTGCAGTGTGGAGTAATGAAAAAAAAATCAAACATTTTCGAACGGTGGTATTGGAGAAAACCTTTATCAAAACTTGATTCAATATTATATTTGAAGATATGATATCTATACAAGTGTACCAGTGTCACAAACACAAAGTTTCAAATTCTGAGCGATAGACATGCACGTTGCGGACAATGAATGGATATAACCAATTGAAAGTAATTCAAATAAACATTAAAGAAGTACCTATCAGTTATTCAGTCTCAAAGTCGAGAAGGCAAGATCATTAGAATTTCCAGAGGAACGGTTGCGAACCTCGGAATGAATAACATTTCATAGTGAGACCAGGTGCCCAGGGAGAGTCAGTGTATCATGATTGCATGCAACACCCGTCGCAACAGCTCCATGGAAACTTGTCAAATTCGGTAATTGTTTCGATGTACATTTCTTGTTTGGTGATGATGATAGCAGTTCAAACTAACGTGGAGTCCCTCGTTGGTTTTCTAAATTTTAGAAATCGGAATTGCATTTTTCTCTCACACTTATAGTACCGAATCAAGCAACAACCATTGTACTTATTCTTAAGGTGGCTCCACACACCTACCCCCCAAAAAAGATCCTCTCGTTTAATTTTTCTGAAACTCTCGGAATTTGATAATTGGTATGCAAGATTAAATTTTGCAAAGTATAAACAAAATCGAACCTACGTAACTGTTTTCATGACGCTTTGAATTTTGGCGGCTTTGGGGTTTCTCTTTTATTTTTGCTAACGTCGCCATTTTGAAGAAAGTATGCTGATTTTTAAAATATTTTGCTGAATTTATGAATGTTTTTATGATTTTATTTTATATTCAAACTCTTTTTTCATCTTTAAACAAAGATATCGAAATAAACTAAGCAAATGGAGGAATTATTATAAATTTAAGATCATCTAGGAGGTTAAAAACTCGTGTTTCGATCGTCATTTTTTGACGTTATATGCCTATTGCATGACATTCTATCGTTTGATTTTCTTGAAACAAATATCAAATGATAAACTATTGTATATGAAGTATTTCTATGCAATATGAACAAAGTCGAACCTAGCGAACGGAAGTTATGACTATTTTTGTAACCCTACCCCCTTAATTTCTACGTTGCAATCCATATTCATTCGACGTTATAGTGACGTCAGAGGTAAGAATAAATCAGCGTATGACTACAGGAATTTGTAGGAATTCTGGACAGATATTGCTTTAACGGAAACCTTACAAAGTGTCCATACATACGAGATTCTTGATATGTCTAAACAACAGAATGCCAACCCCCCCCCCCCTCTCAAAGAAATTTAGGAAAAGAGAGAGTAAAAAGCGCGAATCTAGAGGGAGAAATATTCAGCATTGAGAACTAATGCACTCTCATCCTGATATTTTTTTATTTGGTGAGGCAGGGGCAGAGTTCTCAATAATCTTCTAAGAAGGGGGCGATTTTGAAAGAGATTTTGCGATTAATCAGAGTGCCTTTCCAAAGAAATAGGCGTCAGTTTTTCTCAAAGTAGGTCGTGACAAATAATCGGATACCGACTTATAAATAGGGGGGGGGGGGGGGCTAGGCGATGTTTCGTATACGTTTCGGGGCAGGGAAGAAATAATTTTCTCTCACTTTTATGAATAAGAAATTTTAAAAGATCAGGCTATATGTTAAAGTCAGATTCAGGAGCGTATCTAGAAAAGTAAACGAAAACTTATTTTAATGGACGTCATTCACCTCGCTCGTTCTCGATAATGCATAATGGATACATCTTTGAACAAAGCAGGATTGATACTAAAATTCGTTCGCTTCAAGTTTTCAAATAAAGAAACTAAGTTCGATAACATTTCGCTTCAAAGTAGGAAAGTTGACAAAATTGCAGAAAAATTCTCCTGATCATATAGATAATCAGAGATACAATACTTTAAATATCTGATCTGTTCTTTCGCTAAAATCTCCAAGAAATAGCCTGTTAGACATTTAAACCAATATTCTCCTATTCGATTTTTTTTCAAAGTAACAAGTTGTTGAATTTCCGATGATGACGTTATAAAAAGGAAACTTTTACAGCGATAGCCAGGGGTCTCATTCATGGATATTTTGTACGTATATATAAACGATACATCTAGCTAAGATTAATTACTATCAGATTGTAGACGATAATGTTTTGGTTTCATCAATACCAAACTTGCTGAAATCCGTTCTGAAATAAGCGAGATAGAAGAATTTGAACGCCGAAAATTCCGAGCGCTGTGGACATTATTCATCGGCGAGTTCACAATATTTATTTGGCGCGTTATCATGACGTCATAATCATAATGACGTCAATATCCTCGGTAAGAGAGCCTCCGAAAAGACTATATATTCGGATACTCTGTGGAGCCACCTTAAATCAGATGGATAGATGAAGATCTTTATGACCTCCATATAAAGCTAAACTAATGTAAAGGTCTATAACCTATATATAAGTGTTTGGTTTTAGACAAGTATCACGGGGGAATAGATAGAATTCAGAAGGAGTCAATATGGATTGTTCTCTTCTGTGTGATGAAAAAAATATCTAAAATGGAAAGACTCTAGGTGTACCGGGAATGACAGCTTTTCCTTCTCGCATATAACATCGTTCGCTTCAGTTTGGAAATGATTATTAGAAACAATCTTTTTCTTACAATACTGTCTGGATCATTCGGTTTGGGTTGTAATATTTAGTCAGATTTTGCTGTTTTTGAGTGTGTGTTTATTCTTTAAGAGGTATCGCAAACTTGTTTTCCGTACAAAATATTCAGCTTCCTGTGCATGAGATTGTATTTTTATTTGTGTTGCAAATCTATATGGTTAAAATGACATTTTTCTTGAGAAAAAAGTTTATCAATGTCTTTTTAGAAATGATGCTACACAATGAGCTTTCAAATTGTAGGGATAACTTGTGCCGTCGATATCCACGTGTATTTGTTGGTCTGAAGCTGTTGGGTTAAGGACCACGGCTGCTACTGATCTATCAGGATTTTCAAATGCCACACTCTGAAGTGAGTCCCATCCAAGCCACGAGGAATCGACTCTGACAGCTCCAGGCTGCACTACCTTTGACATATGACCAATATACATGTACTCAAAGTTTTTGGTGAAGCTTCCATCACCATGGACAGTTAGAACTCCTCTGCAATCTTTGCAACCGCTGACACCTTGTCTTGGACCATGGTTGTCGTCAAGTGCCAGATTAAACAGGAGAACCGATTTTGCCCAGGACCTAGGTTGTCCAATCATAAGGATTCTGAAATTCCATACAATACCATCGTAATAGTTGGTATCCCAATCTCCTCCTGAACACTCGGTGAAGTAGATGTTTTTAGAGGGGAACTTGTTATGGAATGACTCTGGAGTATCATGACGACCTCCATAGCAGTGCCATGCTGATCCATCTATATACTGTGCAGCAGATGAGTCGGACATTATGTGCTCCGGATAATCCTTCAAGTCCCAATTATGATCAAAGATAAGAATTTTCGTATTTATTCCATTACTTCTAAATTTCGGTCCAAGATGATATTTTATGAAGTCACGTTCAAGCTGCCAGGACATTCCCATGGTTGGATAGCTGTCGCTCTTGTGCAGAGGCTCATTTTGTACAGTTATTGCTTCTATTTTTATTCCTTCAGAGGCATAAGCTTGAATGAATTTTACAAAGTATGAAGCATATGCTTCTTGGTACTGGCTTCCAGAATTGAAATCGCCTCCAAAGAGGTTTTTGTTATTTTTCATCCATGCAGGGGCAGACCAAGGTGTTGCCATTACTTTCAGTTTTGGATTTAGAGTCAATGCTTCTTTAAGTATTGGTATGACGAAAGCTTTATCTTTGTCAATACTAAAGCGATTCATGCCGAAGTCATTCTGATTGTTGTCCGGTAGATCATCATATGTATATGCGTTGACTGCTTGGAAATCACTTCCACCCATTGTAAGTCGTACATAGCTTATGCCTACAAATTGATTGAAATCTTTTAAACGTAAGCACAATTCAATTCTCTAGAAGGAAAACAATAGATTTGGTAAAATATTAAATAAGTTGATTATCTAAGTAAAAGTGCTAAAAAGGCATTTCTACAGGGTTTGAATTTTGCGAAAGTGATAAGTCGTCAAGTAAGCCATTTTAAGACGCTTACTTCGCCCGGGCACCTGGTCCTGTCTTCATTCGGGCGTTCGTGATAGAATTGTTGATTGATACTTAGACATACATGCCATGTTTCCCTGGATGTTAGACTCATGAACTACGATTGGTATTTCTACCGTATTCTTTAATGAAAATGCCAACGACCTAAATCAACTAGTTTTCAATTTCTAGGTTGCCGGAATAGATCTTAGATGATTCGAACTATATCCTTTCAAAAAAAAATAAAGAAAAGAAATTAAAGATTATTTATGCTTTTTATGCGCAATTGGAGCACGAATTTTGCTAGGGGGTGCTTAGACAATATGTCGAAAGATTTGGTTTTCGATAAAATTGAAAATAACAAATTATCCTACCTTGCATTCAAATAAATTATCTGGCAACCTCTAAGTTTGTAATGATAAATTTAATGATTGATCCGAAAAAATTAAATTTCCAATACCTCGGAATAAATTTAATATTCCCATTGTATCCCATGATATGTAAAATTAGTCATCGAAAAGGATACATTTCTAGTTAGTTGAAAAAAAAACCCCACCGAAACCTTTGCAAAATGTGTCCGTTAGCAGTGATAAAAACTAGTACGTATCGTTATTATAGGAAACTTACCTATTCCGTTCCAACCAAACAATGAACGCATAATCTCGTGACGTCTTGGGCTGTGGTAGATAACATAGGCAGCTGAGTTCGTGAGAGCAGCACCGAATCCATCCATTGTTTGGTACCTTTTACTCCGGTCCACATTTATACGAGTCCCAGATCCTGATCCTGAATTCAGACTTGGTTCTGGAGAGAGCTTCTTTGATCCATCGCCACAAGTTACGTAGACTTCAAGTGGACCGTTGTTGAAGAGAAACGACGAGCAAACACCAAAACAGATATAAATGGCTAAAATCCTCTTCATTACTCTGACCTGTGGAAAATTATATATCACGAATTTAAAAACTTAATATAAAATAATGAATTAAAACATCCTACACATCTGTAAAAAATCAAAGTAGTTAAGTAGGACGTTTCACAAACAATCGTACACTAGTAAACCTCAAATACAAAAGGTGCAAATGCGAAAATGTAGAACAAGTCAGTCTTATCTTTAAGGACACAATGCCAACTCTAATGATTTCTTGTTTAGGGTCAGACTCACGCATGATAAGTGACTTGAAATATTCTTCATGAGTTATAATACATTCATGAGTCAATATACAATTTCATTACTAAAGTAAGAAGTGATCTTAATCATGTGACCTTGGGACAATGTGATAAGAAACATTTAGTTCTGAGAAACAACATACTAAAACATGAAAACAATTGTAAGAAGGGTTCAGGAGGTATAGCCTAGACAAAATTAGCACGTACAATTTCGTTAAAAAGAACTAAATGAACTTGACCTTGGGCACATGACCTTGGGTCAAGATGATAAGAAACCCTCCAATCCTGAGAAACAGCATACTTAGTATCAGAGTGACCCATTATACGATTCCAGAGATATAGCCTCGACTCAATAGCATTTACTATTTCATTAAAAATTAGAATACTTGACCTTGATCATATGACCTTGGATCAAGGTGGTATAAAACCTTTGGGTCATCAGCACCATCATACTAAAATATGAAAGTGATAAAATCAGGGTTCAAAAGATTAAGCCTGGACATAATACACACAACATATACAATTTCATTTAAAATATACTAATTGACCTTGACCTTGGTCACATGACATAGGGTCATGGTGATGTGAAACCTTGGGTCATGAGCAAATACAAACTAAAGCATGAGAGTGATCTGATAAACAGTTAAAGAGATATAGCCCCAACAGAATAGCATGTACAATTTCATTAAAATGTACTCACTTAAAGTGACCTTGATCAAATGATCTTCGGTCAAGGTGATGTGAAACCTTTGAGTCATGAGCAAATACATACTCAAACCTGAAAGCAATCCAGTAAGCAGTCCAAGGGATATATGTGACACATGTGAAACCTTCGAGACATAAGCAACAATATACTAGTAAAATATAAAAGGAATCGGGCAAAAGGTTCTTGAGATATAGCCCGGACAGGAAAGCGTGTACGTACAATTTCATTAAAAATTTACTAAGTGACCTTGTCACATGGTCACATGACCTTGGGTCAAGGTGATGTGAAACCTGCGAGTCATAAGTAACAACATACTAAAATGTAAAAGGGATCGGGCAAAAGGTTCAAGAGATATTGAATCTATGTACAATTTTATTAAAAGTGACCTTGACCTTAGTAGCATGACCTTGGGTCAAGGTGACGTGAAACCTTCAGGTCATAAGCAACAACATGCTAATACATTAAAGTGATCCGGCAAACGGATCAAGAGATATAACCCAGACAGGAATGTATGCATAATTTCAATAAAATGCACTAAATGACCTTGACCTTGGTCACATGATCTTGGGTCAAGGTGATGTGAAACCTTCGGGTCATAAGCAACAACATACTGAAATGTGAATGTGATCGGGCAAACGGTTCAGGGGATATAGCCCGGACACGATGTGTGCCAGACGGACGACGAAAGCAAAACCAATGTTTCCTTCCCGTTGAGGTTGGGGGCATAATCATCATATCCTATCACCTTGACCTTTGACCCTAAAATCGATCATGCTTGAGTCATTTGAAACTTTTCTTGCAAGTTTCAGGATAATAGGTGCAAAACAAGTTTTAATCAACAAGTAACCGGATGTGGACAATTCTATCGAATTGAAGCGACGGGACCTGTTGCATGCAAGCAGGAGATGCTGACTCTTCCTGGGCACCTGGTCTCACTCCCAAATCAGGAGTTCACTTCTTTTCATGTGTCGGAGGTTTTTGTATGTTTGCTTTGGTTCCTGGTGTATCCTGATTTTGTATGCCTTCGGTTTATGATTTTCTGAATTATCGATTTTGTGCTGTATAGGGATATGGTCATTATCCATAGTTGTTATGATCCTAAAACTCATTTGAATCCTAATTCCAATAACCTTGACCTTCGAACTTTGGATTCCAAAATATAAAAGGTTATCCTTGACTCGCAGAAAACATGTTTGGTAAGTTTTATGAAAGAAAGGGGGATCTCCAACAACACCTAGTTGCAGCATCAACAGCAAAACCACAAAACATCCACTATAAAAACACAAATATATATATAACTATATATATATATATAAAAACTATATATATATATAACAAATATATATAAACAAATATATATAACAAATATATATAACAAATATATATAAACAAATATATATATAACTATATATATAAAAACACAAAGCAGACACGCACAAAAATAGACGCAAATGGTACAAGGAACGTCAAATCATAGAGAAACATCAAACTCAAATGGCTACACATAAACCAAGGAGACCAATGGGCAATCGGTGCCAGTAGCAGACGGTGTGTTTATCTTGGATTATGTGCGAACAACAACAGAGGTCTCTAAGAAAACATAATTGTGGTGTCAAATAATCTCCTCACTGTAACATGAACATACAAACAGACAGCATGACACAGGCGCCAAGAAACACACAGATTGATATGTAAAAGGATATAAAACATAGGGAAATCAAAGATTACATAGCTCGCCTATATAGGTTTTTGTCAGAAACCAGGTTAAAGTTTTTGAAAAGTAGGTCAAAGCCCAAGGTCAAGGTCACTAGATCAAAGGTCATGGTCTCAAATGAAAGGTCTCGTCACAAGGTATCTAATTGTGAAATATCAAAGCCCTACCCCTTATAGTTCAAGAGATATAGCCCAGGTTAAAGATTTGTCTACGGACGACAACGATAACGACGCTCGTCCCGGCGAACTAAAAACGGAAGGCATACGAAATACAATCCATGCTCTGTCGGCTGTAGAGAGCTTATGCATGTGATCACCCGAGGAGTCCGACTGGCGTTCAGAGAGGACAGGTGGTCGGAGCTTTGTCTTCTCTAAAGATGTCTGGACAGGGTCTGCCATGGAGTCATATTGTCACAGTCAGTCAGAGTGCAAATTCTTAAGAATGCGCTGGTACAAGGATGCAGATTGGTCCAGTACCAAGCCAAGTGTTCGTCTGGAGACAGAAGGATTATATCCACGGTATCAAGGCGTTTGATGATTCAAACATAATTTCGATGGTAATTCTGTCTACCTTTGATCCTTCTTATTTTGTTAATCACGTCATCATAAAATGCAGGTTGCGAAATACCCAAAGTAATATACTCGGTTGCTTGTATGGGTCCAAATTTCAAAAGAAGATGACAAGTTTTGTAAAATGTCCAGTCTTTACTAGTTTGTGAAAGAGAAAACCTTGACCTAAAAGTTGGATTTTCACAATAGAAATTTACAATTTACCAAGAAACTTTTAGGTCAAGGTTTTCGCTTTCACAAACTAGTAAACTTTCTGGAAATTTTACAAATCAACACACCATATTTGTGTAAAATAATGCAATTTTGGTGTATTTATGTTCGCTATTTGACATTTTCCGACATAGGTACCCCTACCTTTTTAGACCGTTATATTAAAATACAATACATTAAACAGTTTTAAATAAAATGCCTTAAATGGATCTTCTTTAACTCATTCTAACACATTATATTTTCCATGCAAACTTATACCTTCAAAGAAAGGATATCACATGAGAAATAATTAAATGAATTGAGGGCTAAGTAAAGCCCTTACTCTTACAGCTCCCTATAAACATAGGGTAATCAAATATTACATAGCTCGCCTATACAGGTTTTTGTCAGAAATTGAAAAGTAGGTCAAATTCCAAGGTCAAGGTCACTAGGTCAAAGGTCATGGCCTCAAATGAAAGGTCTCGTCATAAGGTATCTACATGTGAAATATCAAAGCCCTACCCCTTATAGTTCAAGAGATATATGCATTTGTCTTCTTTTGTAATACTTGTGTATTGTAATTGTAAATGTATCCAATCATAATTGTTATGTGTTATGCTCAGATGGGCCCTAATTTGAAATAAATAAATTTGTATTGTATTGTATTGTATTATAGCCCAGGTTAAAGTTTTGTCTACGGACGACGACGCCGAGGGTATGGCATTAGCTCTCCGGAATTTTTCGTCCCGGCAAGCTAAAAATGAAAAGAAATAATATACATGTATATTTTAATACAGCTAAATGAAATATCACAATTCTTTTATGTATCTTTTCACTCCTAATATATGCAATTCATGCTCCAATATGATCGGGAAATCATTTCCAATCATCAGAGTCCCATGACCTTGTCCTTTGGACCCCAAAATTAACAGGGCCATCCTTGACCCATGAAATACTTCTGGCAAAGTTCACAATAGGTGCAATACACTCTTATTCAATCAAGAAACAATTTTCGATCATCAGAATCCTATTACCTTAACTTTTGATTCAGAAATCAATAAGGGGTCATCCTTGACTTATAAAATTCATTTCTGGTATGTTTCATGATGATAATAGCAATCCATGTTCTAATATGATCCGGAAATATTTTAGAATCATCAGAGTCCCATGCCCTAGGAACCTTAAATTAATAGGGGATCATTCTTGACTCATATGGAAAATTCTGGCAAGTTTCATATTTTAAATATATTCCCTTATTTGATCAAGAAATCAATTTTCAATCATCAGAGTCCTTTGGCCCCAACCTTTGGAACCCAAAATGATTTTGATAATCCTCGACTTGTGCTAAACATTTGTGGCATGATTTATGATAGTATGCTCTAATATGATCCGCAAACCATTTTCATTCATCAGAGTCCTTATGACCTTGACCTCAAAATCAATAGAGATCATCCTTGACTAATGGGAAACATTTCTGGAAAGTTTCAGATAATAGGTGCAAAACACGCTTTAATATTATCCTGAAACTCAGTTTCAATCATGAGTCCAATGACCTTGACCTTTTGATCCCAAAATAAATATAGGTCATCCTTGACTTGAAACAGTTTTGGCAAGTTTCATGCTCCAATATGATCTGGAACCCATTTTCAATCATCAGAGAGCTAGTTGCCTTAATGTTTGATTCAAAAGTCAATTTGGGTCATCCTTGACCCAGGACAAATCAACATGTCTATGTATATCCATATACGATGTACTAGTAGATGAATAAGAAGTGGCTGTTAGTTGCATTGATGAATACTTCATTTTATTCTCAAACTATATTCATGAACAATTTTAAAACAAGCATTTTACAATAAGTTATAGATGCAAAACAATATTCTTGCTCAAATCTTGTAATTTGTATGGAAGAGATAATAGAATATGGCAATGTTTAATATTGACATTAGAAACAAAAATTTACATTTTGATTATGTCAAATTCTGTTAGACAGCAATCTGAACAAAACTCAGGTACAATACTTTTAAGACCTTGTGTGAACCAATTGGTTTCCCTGAATTTTTATATGTTCTAACTTTTTGAACTCACACTTTATTTTTAAGACCACTCTAAAACACCTGTCATTAAAATATAAAGATCTTGAACCACATTGACAATGAAAAAAGATTTTTATGTTTTCTTCTTTTTTTATGTTTTTGTACCGTAAATAATCTAAACCATGGGCCTGAACCACAATACGTATTGTATTGTGAGGAAAGCGTATCGTTAAAGCCCTAGTGTTGATTACAAAAATGATAGCAAATAATAGTAAATTTGCTACTTTTGAACAAGTAAATTTCACCAATTTTGGTGATGATTCCATCTACATGTGATTAGGAAATTCTAGAGCCACAGTTGGGAAAAAAGATACTAATTTGCATTGGGAATTGGGCCGAAAAACGGCCCCAAAAAGTGGCAAAAAAAATCCCCGATCATGACATCATTATCAATGGATTCGGAAATATTCCAATAAACACTTGATATTATTCAGCATGTTGTAAAGATCTACATGTATAAGAAAAACATACAAACTTTTAGAAGGCTTAATCGGCTACCATTTGGACAATTTTACCGGACAATCTAATTTCCTTTAAACATGTTCAATGAAATTAATGGATATTTCGTTTTTAATTGATGATCCAGGATGATTGAAGATGAGACTAGGCAAATATTATTTTCTAAAGTTGCAATAAAAGCGTCTCGTCGTTTGCAAATTAAAGCGCTTTTTCAGAAACAAATATTAAATTTCACATGGCTTTAAATAAAAGAATTGATTTCATTTCTTTAATGTGAAACACATGGGAAGATGAATACCTTGTTGATCACTACAGGTGTTAATACCACAATTGTTTTTAGTTTTGCGCACACCAGAAGTGGCAGGCAAAAAAAGTTTTGGTCCTATGAAATGCTCAACAACAAAATTTCACAGACACTGATGGCTGGGTATAAATGTTGCGTTCAGTACATCATCCTTGTTACTTGGCGGCTTGAAGGTTACACCGAGTGCTTCATTCCATAAAATTCCTTTATGTTGCCTTTCTGTACGAAAGCTAGCCAAAGGAGAAAACCCATCACTTCCTGTCTGTCATCAGCTTTCAAGATGTCATATGATCTGGTGTACATTACTTTTCCTTTTCTATTAACAATATCTGAACCAACTTTGATGGCTTGACTTTCAGTTTGGGACATATCCAGCATCATGAATACGATCTGAAAGAAAAAAAAAATCTAAAAGTTGGTACCGAATGCCAATTGCTCTCGTTAGTTTATATGTAGTCTTTTGAGTTTAATGTTTCTATGTCCTATGTCTCTTTTACCTAGTTTACGTCTCTTAATCGCTAATCTACTCTGTGTTATAGCATCAGGTGATTTGGTGCTTTGCTATGGGTGCTGCAACCCAGTCTGGTTGAAGATATCTCCTTTCTTATTAGTCGACAACAAAGAGGACATAAGATCAAGGGAAGGCATGTGTGGAGAAGGGGGGGGGGGAGGGGGCAGTGACGGAGAAATTATATCATTTTTTTGTTGTGCTACACAGCTTTGCTTCCTGCTTATGAAAAAATGAGTGTATCCACAGTATCGGCATTGAGGGAAGCATGCAGTTTAGCCACAGACACAGTGCCTGACTATGCGAAGAAAATTTTATAACTATTTATTTTCATTTAAAATAATAAAGGGTATAAAAGAAGAAATTAAGGTGCTCGTAAAGTCGTACATTACGTGTACACTTTTAGAAATATTAGGTGCGATTGGAGTTTTCACATTGGTACTAATCTGGTAGTCCTCATTGGCAGCCAATCTTCCAGGCGATCTAGAGTAAAGGTTTACAGCCACAATACAAAACACTTCGTGACAGTCCGTGTACACGTGTAAACGTCTTGCCTTTAGTGCTGTCAAAGTGTTTGCATGGTGTGTGTTATTTTTGTGTGGTGTCAGTGTTTTTGCATGGTGTTGTTAGCTCACCTCAACAAAAACGTAGGTCAAGGTCATGAAAATTTGATCAAAGATACATCCACTATACAAGTTTGGTACATGTAGCACTTATACTTTAATTGCTCAATATTGGCTTTTGAAAACAAAAATCACTCGAGCCGAATTAGTATTTAAGATGCTGCATCTGATGCATGGGTTCACATCAGCATCCAAAGATGAATCACTTGTGCAAGTTTGGTTACTGTAGCATCAGCACTTTGTCAAATACTGAGCTACCCCAAAAACTTTAACAAGACATGGACGCAAGTTACTGAACCAGAGAAAATGCAGGCTGCATCCAACGACGAATCACTTGTGTAAATTTGGTTACTGTAGCATCAATGCTTTGTCAGATACTGAGCTACCCCAAAAACTTTAATCAGGCATAGACCATGTAGACGCGAGTCATTGAACCAGAGAAAATGTAGGTCAGCTGCAGCATCTGATGCATGGGTTCACATCAGTATCCCAAGATGAATCACTTGTGCAAGTTTGGTTACTGTGGCATTAGTACTTTGTCAGATACTGAGCTACCACAAAAACTTTAACAGGACGCAGACGCCTGAGGTATAGCATACGCTCATCTCAACTTCGCCAAGTTGAGCTTAAAATAGTAAAGAAGCAGAAGTGAGCTGTATAAAGTAGACATAAAATCAAATACTTCATGAAATTTTTTACCTAAAGTTTTGTGTGCTAACACATAAAAAAGAGTATTCTGAATCAATAACTTTGGATGGAAAAGGGGTGGGGGTAGGAATGGGGGGATGGGGGCTATGTCCACTACCACTGCAGTAAAAATTTGGCTTTATTAATCATGTTTACCTACTATTTTTATTTCTTATAAAATTTTCAGTCAGATCTGCATTTCACTAAAACTGAAAAAAATTTCTGTGTTACCGTAAGTATAACAGTGATTCAGAATTTCATTGTCATTGAGCCATTTGTTTTTAAATATGATTTAATTTGACAGATTTGAAAATTTTTAGATGTTTACTTTCATAATAGATGACATTTTGAGAAGTGGAAATAAAAGCTTTCAGTCACCAATACTTTAACATTTGTTTTTAAAAAGAGATTCCTTCGAAATAAAAATCTCCTTCTAATTTTAATAAAGTTTATATACTCAAGTGTTTGCACAAACTGTATCAACCCTAGAGCTGAAACGAATGTTCAAATATTCACGAATGAGTAAGTTTTGAGTGAATATTCAAATGGAAAATTAGTATTCGAATATTCATTGGTATTTATTTAGTGCCTGTAATTACATGCAGCGTAAGGAAAATAAGCTTGTTGTTAACATTGTCATAAAGATATAAAGGATACTTACATCACTGGAAAGAGCGGCTAATTTTGACTATGGTTTGACATGCCTAAAGGGTGTTTTAGAGTTAAAGCTGTTTACTGCAAAAACTTTAACGGTCGTTAATGATACCAAGTATAATTTTTTAAAAAATAAATCCAGTGGTCAGACATGCAATTTTGAGGATGCTCTTGGAAGTCCTTGTAATAACGAATATTCAAATACAAATCTAATACATGTCACAAATATTTGAATACCAATTTTAGGTACTTGTTTCAGCTCTAATAAACCCTATTTAGAACATTTATTGATCCCACTCACAAAATGAGCTTTTCATGAAGTCTTACTAACAAAATGTTCCTTCAAGACTTAGTGAAAACTACGATATATCATTTTAATGTTGTGAAAATACTTCACTGAATAACTAAGTAGATGATACATATTACAGCTTGAAGTATAAAGAAGCTAACACATAAACAAAACAAACAAGTACATACAAGTACCTACTTGTTAAAACAGATGTGTACAACTTGTTCTCTTTACCCTTAACAATATTACATCTAGCACTTAGGCCCCAAGTCTATGATATATTGGAGGAAAATCTATGAGTCTTACCTCTGTTCTCATACACAAGATTGTCTTACCTCTGTTCTATTACACAGCATTGTCTTATCTCTGTTCTCATACACAGGATTGTTTTACCTCTGCTCTCATACACAGGATTGTCTGACCTCTGCTCTCATACACAGGATTGTCTTACCTCTGTTCTCATACACAGGATTGTCTTACCTCTGTTCTCATACACAGGATTGTCTTATCACTGCTCTCATACACAGGATTGTCTTACCTCTGTTCTCAAACACAGGATTGTCTGACCTCTGCTCTCATACACAGGATTGTCTGACCTCTGCTCTCATACACAGGATTGTCTTATCACTGCTCTCAAACACAGGATTGTCTGACCTCTGTTCTCATACACAGGATTGTCTGACCTCTGCTCTCAAACACAGGATTGTCTGACCTCTGTTCTCATACACAGGATTGTCTGACCTCTGCTCTCAAACACAGGATTGTCTTATCACTGCTCTCATACACAGGATTGTCTGACCTCTGTTCTCATACACAGGATTGTCTGACCTCTGCTCTCATACACAGGATTGTCTTACCTCTGTTCTCATACACAGGATTGTCTTACCTCTGTTCTCATACATAAGATTGCCTGACCTCTGTTCTCATTCACAGCATTGTCTTATCTCTGTTCTCATACACAGGATTGTGTTACCTCTGCTCTCATACACAGGATTGTCTTACCTCTGTTATCATACACAGGATTGTATTACCTCTATTCTCATACACAGGATTGTCTAACCTCTGCTCTCATACACAGGACTGCCTGACCTCTGTTCTCATGCACAGGATTGTCTTACCTCTGTTCTCTTACACAGGATTGCCTTACCTCTGTTCTCATACACAGGATTTTCTTACCTCTGTTCTCATACACAGGATTTTCTTACCTCTGTTCTCATACACAGGACTGTATTACCTCTGTTCTCATACACAGGATTGTCTTACCTCTGTTCTCATACACAGGATTGTCTTACCTCTGTTCTCATACACAGCATTGTCTTACCTCTGCTCTCATACACAGGATTGTATTACCTCTGTTCTCATACACAGGATTGTCTTACCTCTGTTCTCATACACAGGATTGTCTTACCTCTGTTCTCATACACAGCATTGTCTTACCTCTGTTCTCATACACAGCACTGTCTTACCACTGTTCTCATACACAGGATTGTTTTACCTCTGCTCTCATACAAAGAATTGTCTTACCTCTGTTCTATTACACAGGATTGTCTTACCTCTGTTCTCATACACAGGATTGTATTACCTCTGTTCTCATACACAGGATTGTCTTACCTCTGTTCTCATACACAGGATTGTCTGACCTCTGCTCTCATACACAGGATTGCATTACCTCTGTTCTCATACACAGCATTGTCTTACCTCTGCTCTCATACACAGCATTGTCTTACCTCTGCTATCATACACAGGATTGTATTACCTCTGTTCTCATACACAGCATTGTCTTACCTCTGTTCTCATACACAGCACTGTCTTACTTCTGTTCTCATACACATCATTGTCTTACCTCTGTTCTCATACACAGGATTGTCTGACCTCTGCTCTCATACACAGGATTGTCTTACCTCTGTTCTCATACACAGCACTGTCTTACCTCTGTTCTCATACACAGGATTGTCTGACCTCTGTTCTCATACACAGGATTGTCTTACCTCTATTCTCATACACAGCATTGTCTTACCTCTGTTCTCATACACAGGATTCCTACAGATCTATTGCTGAAGACAGAGTAAGGTAATTCTGCCAATAGTTCTGCTCCTATTTGTGCCAACACTTCTGACTTCAGACTTTGTACTAAGGTCTTCTTCTCTGGAGTTTTTGATAGAGCTTTACGTTTGACCTATAAACAGAATACTATTAATAAGCATTATCTGACCTTTTAGAGAATAATCTTTATTATGCTCAATAAACATGTAATCAGAAATTTCAGTCAATACTGAAGTTCTACTGATCCCTTCTTGTAAAACAAATTACAAGCTGTTTCAAGTGGCAATTGTATTTCTTAATGCATTTAAATTAAACTATTAAAATATAAGAATTGGAACTCTACTGCCCTGTTCACTAAGTCCAGAGCACCCTGTTTTCCCGTTTTTCTCTAAAACTGTCATCTTCAAAAAAGATATCAATTTTATAGTACCCCTTTAGTCGTAACAGAAAATACCATTGTTTTGGTTGTACGTCAATTAAGTTAGAAATAGGACGGAAAATAAAAAGTCTATGGGGATTTTCTATAGTAAAATCGCCGAAAATGTGTGACGTTGGGAGCTTTGACGTCACTGTTTACTCTTGTTGACATGGAGAACAATATGGCGGCGGTTTGAAATTAACATGGAAATTTCCTGTAGACATTTTATTTTTCATAATGCGGTTTGAAGGCAGCTGATAGGATTTTCCAGTTACGACTAAAGGAGGTCAATTCTCTGAAACAATAATTTATAGGAAAATTCTTCAGATGACAGAATAAATCTCTGGATTTCATGAACAGGACAGTATTGACAGTCTTTCATATAGTTAACAACATACAAACAAAAGTACTTCAAGCGGCATAACTATACCAATATTATGTCAAAGGCTCAAACTCTTCATCCGGAACTTATTTCGTTATCATGGACCAATAGACCAATATACAATTATTGATTTTTGATGAGGTCTACTCGTAACTATACAGACCTGGTCAGGTATTGGTTGACCGAGGCCGAAGGCTGAGGTTAATTATTGCCTAACTAGGTATGTATAGTCATGAGTAGACTGAAATTCTAATATGACTTGAAATTTTCTCCCTTATGTACCATAGAACTCGCCTGGTGTTAAATCTCTAACAAACTTCCAGTGTGCTAAGCTCTGCCGATTCACGCGCTATATTAGAATAGAAATAACAACTAGCTAGCCGTGGTTTATTGTCCAGTAATTCCACGAGTCGCATGAACCAATCAAATTATCACCGAGCTGCGAAGAGGCTAGTTGTTATTTCTTAATCAAAATCAATAACTGCTTTTTTAAATTATCTGGTTATTTTTTTAACATTTGCATGGTAATGATACATGAAGTCAAAGATCTAACACTACGATAAACCATAAACCGCTAAAGGCGGTAAGGCCGGATTGCGAAGTGTTTGTATTAGATGACATATACATTTTTGCGCAGACAGAAAGGTCAAAGGTCATTGATACTATTGCGCAATGAAACAAGAGGCCCAAGGGGGCCACATCGCTCACCTGAGTTGCAGACAAAGGGTTAAAAGTCACAAAAATACTTCTACAGATCAAAGCCCTTTACAGCCATATTTGTTGACCTATCGACAAGAAAAACACAAACTTGGCAGAGGACCTTGAGTACTTAGCTTGCTGCAAGGTTTCGTGAAATTCTGTGCAATGGTTGCAGAGGAGATGTTGAAAATGTGTCAGCCAATCAGAGCCCTCGGCGGCCATATTTGTTGACCAATCGGCACGAAAAACACAAACTTGGTAGAGGACCTTGAGTAGTTCCTTCCTGTAAAGTTTCATGAAATTCTGTGCAGCGGTTGCAGAGGAGATGTCGAAAATGTGTCAGCCAATCAGAGCCCTTGGCAGCCATATTTGTTGACCAATCAGCACGAAAAAACACAAAAGCGTTGGAGGATTTTGAATACTTTCTTCCTGTAAAGTTTCATGAAATTCTATGCAGCGGTTGCAGAGGAGATGTCGAAAATGTGTCGGCCAATCAGAGCCCTCGGCGGCCATATTTGTTGACCGATCGGCACGAAAAACACAAACTTGGTAGAGGACCTTGAGTACTTCCTTCCTGTAAAGTTTCATGAAATTCTGTGCAGCGGTTGCAGAGGAGATGTCGAAAATGTGTCAGCCAATCAGAGCCCTCTGTGGCAATATTTGTTGACCGATCGGCACGAAAAACACAAACTTGGTAGAGGACCTTGAGTACTTCCTTCCTGTAAAGTTTCATGAAATTCTGTGCAGCAGTTACAGAGGAGATGTCGAAAATGTGTCAGCCAATCAGAGCCCTCTGTGGCCATATTTGTTAACCGATTGGCACGAAAAACACAAACTTGGTAGAGGACCTTGAGTACTTCCTTCCTGTAAAGATTCATGAAATTCTGTGTAGCGGTTGCAGAGGAGATGTCGAAAATGTGTCAGCCAATCAGAGCCCTCGGCGGCCATATTTGTTGACCGATCGGCACGAAAAACACAAACTTGGTAGAGGACCTTGAGTACTTCCTTCCTGTAAAGTTTCATGAAATTCTGTGCAGCGGTTGCAGAGGAGATGCCGAAAATGTGTCAGCCAATCAGAGCCCTCGGCGGCCATATTTGTTGACCAATCAGCAAGAAAAACACAAACTTGGTAAAGGACCTTGAGTACTTCCTTCCTGTAAAGTTTCATGAAATTCTGTGCAACGGTTGCAGAGGAGATGTCGAAAATATGTCAGCTAATCAGAGCCCTCGGCGGCCATATTTGTTGACCGATCGGCACGAAAAACACAAACTTGGTAGAGGACCTTGAGTACTTCCTTCCTGTAAAGTTTCATGAAATTCTGTGCAGCGGTTGCAGAGGAGATGTCGAAAATGTGTCAGCCAATCAGAGCCCTCGGCGGCCATATTTGTTGACCGATCGGCACGAAAAACACAAACTTGGTAGAGGACCTTCAGTACTTCCTTCCTGTAAAGTTTCATGAAATTCTGTGTAGCGGTTGCAGAGGAGATGTCGAAAATGTGTCAGCCAATCAGAGCCCTCGGCGGCCATATTTGTTGACCGATCGGCACGAAAAACACAAACTTGGTAGAGGACCTTGAGTACTTCCTTCCTGTAAAGTTTCATGAAATTCTGTGCAGCTGTTGCAGAGGAGATGCCGAAAATGTGTCAGCCAATCAGAGCCTTCGGTGGCCATATTTGTTGACTGATCGGCACGAAAAACACAAACTTTGTAGAGGACCTTGAGTACTTCCTTCCTATTAAGTTTCATGAAATTCTGTGCAGCAGTTGCAGAGGAGATGTCGAAAATGTTAAAAGTTTACGCCAGACGGACGACGACGACGACGGACGGACGACGGACGGCGCGCTATGACAATAGCTCACTTGAGCTTCACTCAGGTGAGCTAAAAAAGCTATGGTCATAAGGAATCTAAATAAATTAAAGCCCTATTCCATATAGTTCAAAAGTAGGTCAAAGGTCAATGTCAAGGTCATTTGATCAAAAAGCATGATATCAAATGAAAGGTGTGGTCATGAGGGATCAACAACTGAAATATCAATACCTCTTATAATTTAAAAGTTGTCAAAGGTCAATGTCAAGGTCACTAGGTCAAAAGTCATGATATCAAATGAAAGATCTCGCCATAAGAAATCTTCATGTGAAATATCAAAACCCTACCTCTTATAGTTCAAAAGTAGGTCAAAGGTAAATATCAAGGTCACTAGGTCAAAATTCATGATATGAAATGAAAGTTCTGGTCATGAGGAATTTCTATATGTGAAATATCAAAACCCTACCTCTTATAATTCAAAAGTAGGTCAAAGGTCAATGTCAAGGTCACAAGGTCAAAACTCATGAAATCAAATGAAAGGTCTGGTCATAAAGATTCTGCATGTGAAATTTCAAGCCATAGCCTCTTTAGTTCATGAGATATAGCCCAGGTCTATTAATTTTAAAATAAGGTCAGTCTCGAAGGTCAAGGTCAAGGTCAAAACTTTTGGTATCCATGGTGAGGTCTTGTGACAAGGAAGATATATGTAAAATATAAAATCAAATTCAAGGAATTGTGGTCCCCCGCTTTTGGGTGTTTGTCTTTAAAGAAATGCTTACAGACATCCCCCCATTCTTAAGTTTTAATAATATATCTCATATATTATCAACATTCTAAATATGAAAGATTAACTCCAAGAAAAGGTCAAAAGGTCCAAACTTTTGTTTTGTTTCCAAGGGACAGGGCTTACGAAAAGGTATGCACATGTGAAATATTTAAGACCTATGATTTAAATTACCATCAAAAACTTATGGTCGAGGTTGAAGTTTTTAAATGTGGGTCAACCTCCATGGACAAGGTCACAAGGTCAGAATGTTGTTACCAACAGAAAGGTCTCATCACAAGGAATACACATTTTCCATTAACCAGACTTGTCAGAATGACAACATAGCTCGCCGGTGGCAACCATATGTAAATTGCAACAACAACAATAAAAAAGGTCTTATCACAAGGAATGCACATGTGAAATATCAAAGCCCTATCACTTACCATTCAAAAAATATGGCCAAGGTTAAAGTTTTTCAAAAGTAGGTCAATCATCTCCAAGGTCAAGGTCACAAGGTCAAAAATTTTGGTATCCATGGAAACATCTTGTCACAAGGAATACACATGTGAAATATCAAAGCCCTATCACTTACCATTCAAAAAATATGGCCAAGGTTAAAGTTTTTCAAAAGTAGGTCAATCATCTCCAAGGTCAAGGTCACGAGGTCAAAAATTTTGGTATCCATGGAAAGGTCTTGTCACAAGGAATACACATGTGAAATATCAAAGCCCTATCACTTACCATTCAAAAAATATGGCCAAGGTTAAAGTTTTTCAAAAGTTGGTCAATCTCCAAGGTCAAGGTCACAAGGTCAAAAATTTTGGTATCCATGGAAAGGTCTTGTCACAAGGAATACACATGTGAAATATCAAAGCCCTATCACTTACCATTCAAAAAATATGGCCAAGGTTAAAGTTTTTCAAAAGTAGGTCAATCTCCAAGGTCAAGGTCACAAGGTCAAAAATTTTGGTATCCATGGAAAGGTCTTGTCACAAGGAATGCACATGTGAAATATGAAAGCCCAATCTGTAATGGTTTAAAAGTTATAAGCAAGGTTAAAGTTTTTGTGCACGCGCACGCAGACGCCAACGCCAACGCCAACGCAGACGCCGACACCGGGGGTATGACAATAGCTCTCCGGACATTCGTCCCGGCGAGCTAAAAAGTTATGGACAAGGTTATAGTTTTTTGAAAAGTAGGTCGAACTCAAAGGTCAAGGTCACAAGGTCAAAAATTTTGGTATCCATGCAAAGGTCTTGTCACAAGGAATACACATGTGAAATATCAAAGCCCTATCACTTTCCATTCAAAAGTTATGGTCAAGGTTAAAGTTTTTAATAAGTAGGTCAAAGTCCAAGGTCAAGGTCACAAACTTTGGTATCCATGGAAAGGTCTTGTCACAAGGAATACACATGTGAAATATCAAAGCCCTATCACTTTCCATTCAAAAGTTATGGTCAAGGTTAAAGTTTTTAATAAGTAGGTCAAAGTCCAAGGTCAAGGTCACAAACTTTGGTATCCATGGAAAGGTCTTGTCACAAGGAATACACATGTGAAATATCAAAGCCCTATCACTTTCCATTCAAAAGTTATGGTCAAGGTTAAAGTATTTAATAAGTAGGTCAAAGTCCAAGGTCAAGGTCACAAGGTCAAAACTTTTGGTATCCATGGAAAGGTCTTGTCACAAGGAATACACATGGGAAATATCAAAGCCCTATCACTTACCATTCAAAGTTATGCACAAGGTTAAAGTTTTTGTGACTGACGGACAGACGGACGGATGGACGGACAGACGAACCGGTTTTAATGTCCCCGCACTTTCGCGAAAGAGGCGGACAAAAAACACTATCATTTACAATTCAAAAGTTATGGCCAAGGTAAAAGTTTTTCAAAAGCAGGTCAAACTCTAAGGTCAAGGTCACAAGGTAAAATTTTTTGGTATCCATGGAAAGGTCTTGTCATAAGAAATACACAAGTGAAATATGAAAGCCCTATCACTTAACTATCAAAAGCTATGGCCAAGGTTAAAGTTTTTCAAAAGTAGGTCAAACTCCAAGGTCAAGTTCACTAGGTCAAATTTTGTTGCTGTGTTTGATTCGTCTCATCATGGTCTATCTCCATGTCAAATTTCAAGTTGCTCCTTCAAACAGTTTTCTCTCAACGGACTTAAAAGCAACACTTTAAACAAAATGTTGACACACTGACGGACGGACGGAGAGACAGACAGACTTTGGCATTTTATAGACCAAAACCAATGCCTGTACAGGTCTGTATACTCGTGAGTAGACCGAAATAAAAAAATTATAACTGCTTTATAAAATGATCAGGATTTTATTAACATTTGCATTGTAATGATACGCAAAGTCAAAGATCTAACAATACAAAAATCAATGCACAAGCTGGTCATGAACGCGCTAATCCCAAATAGACTGCTTTCAAGTGTTAGCGGTCAACTCACTCTGAGGTACACTCTATCAAACAGTGTCTCTACCAATCAGAAATAAGCAAAATCGGCAGTAATTCCTGATCATTTAATACTATTAGTCACATGGTTAGTTAGTGACCTGATACGGGATAATACATGGTGTGAAAAGAAAACCCGTATCAGGTCACTAACTAACCGTGTAACGAATTTATCACGTCGAAGACCTCCAACTGTATGTGTGGGGGTCTCTGTATCATACCATTTACGACGTCATAATAAACTACTCGCCCGATACGGATTTACAAGCCTGATACGGCTTTTTTCACGGCGTCATGTGACCATGATCTGACCAATCAGATTCCAACATTTTTGTCTGAGCGTGATAAAATCCCATACAGAACGCTTTCAAGCATAATTAGCGATCAACTCACTCTGAGGTACACTCTATCAAACCGCCAATCAGAAATAAGCAAATTTGGCAATAATTCATGATCATTTAATAACTTTCAATATTCAATAGCTGCAGTGACTGCGAAGAAAAAGTCTGGAAAGCAGCATGCAATGTAATGTCTAAATTCAATGAAAGGAGAGATATACTGTATTACAGAAAATGACACAACATTACATTGTTCAATGTTATATCAGGCGTAAAAAGACTTTCTGATAATCTAGGGTCACAGCCTTGAATCTTATTAGTCTTACTGGGTATACGTCATCATGATCATGTACATAGATGGACCAAATCTCTTGCCAAATATATCTGTTACTCAGCAAGCTATGGTCATGTTTAACTTCAACTTGTTCAAGATCGAGGTTAGGGGAAACCAATACTTGGCTTTATGACAATAGCTCTCCAGATATTTGGCCAACAACCTAAAACGCCTGACAATGTATATAACTTAATTCCACAGAAAGGTGAGTAGGTAACTATATATTACAATCCATACCTTACCTCAATCAAGAGGACCAACTTTTTTATCAGCCTACTCCTCCGTATTGAGACGTATAGTACATCAGGAACACATCCCACAATCTCATTCCTCACTGTGATTTTGGCTTTACTTGTATCTCCAGCTCTAAAATATTAAAAAGATGTACTTGTGAAACGCATGCTCCAAATTAAGTACATGTATCAGCAATATTCAAATTGGCTATTTCATAAAGATCAAACCACATTCCTCCCTGCTTTATCTGAGGATTTCCAATGTATTTAATGCAGGTACTGTAGCATGTGATATGCAAATGATATTGTTATGGTCGAGTACGTAGTACTATAGGGGTATGTAACGATTTTTTGTGATTGGCTAATGTGTTCAGGTATGAATAGTAATTAGAAAGGTAGGGATACCTGTAATATAGGGTCATTCGAAGGCTCAGATTTCACCTGTACGCACGGTTTTTCTCCCTCTGTTCTCCATGTCGGACCACGAGGACCAACTTCTCGATACAAATTTGTCATACACAAAGGCCAGTACAGGTACTTCGAATAGTAATAGTGATTTCGCAGACGCAATAAATTTGTTTAAAACGGTTCTAGATAACCAATTTTCAAATTTAGCACAAAAATTGGTATCTGATCAGCAGAGTAACGCTAAATCATTGTCAAAAAGTTAAAAGACAATCCATCTAACAAACTGAAAGGCGAGGGAAATCGCATCCAGTATTCTTTTAACGAGGAAATCATAGAGGACCTCGAGGGGTTGGAGAGCAAAGTCAAGGACCTTCCCTCTGTATTATCCGTTCTGAAGGAAATCGGGGAAAAGCTCCGTAAACGTAACAAACTGATCAGAATAGCTGATAGCAGTCCGGCTGGTTGGAAAACCGTATCTGAGTACGAGCTAAATGATGTCGCAGATGATTCGGACGATGACAAACGTATTAGGAATGCCGAGTCTAGGGCTCTCCGTGCGAAACGAGCAAATAAAACATCCCGACCACACCCATATCAAAGACAAGGCCCGATCCCAGCAGCGGCCGGCTCACCAGCCCAGTTCCATATGGCTAATCCTTATTCTTCTGGCACTTATCAGCCCTTTCGTCCGAGCGGGGGCTCGCGCAGGACCCCCCAGCCTACAGACCTGTGTTACCGATGCTTCCAGACGGGTCACTGGAAAAACAGGTGCCCCCTCAACAACTATGCTCCCCAGCCAGGGAACGGTGGTTCCTCAAACGGACAGAAATGAGAATGATAAGTATTTTTGTCGTCTTGTTCGAAATTAGATCATTTGTTGATTGAAACAGAGAAAAATTCTCAATTCATAGACTGCAGAGTCAAGAAAAATCTTTTTAGAAATTTAGACTATTGGAGAAATATTGACTCGTACGGTAACGTTCTTTCTATAATAGAAAATGGATACTCGATCCCTTTTGTAAAGGAACCTCCAAATATGTATCAGAAAAATAACAAATCAGCTTTATCTAATGCAGATTTTGTTTCAGAGGCTGTTTTAGAACTGGTTCAGTCAGGTAGGGTAGTTAAGGTGCCATACTTACCTCATGTAGTCAGTCCTTTGAGTGTCGCCGAAAACAGAGAGAAGAAACGTCTCATTTTAGATCTCAGCGTATTGAACAAATTTATAGGAAAGGATAAAATAAAATTTGAAGATTGGAAAATTGGCATTCAGTATTTTGAAAAAGATTGTTTCCTAACAAAATTTGACTTACAGTCAGGTTACCACCACATTGACATAAATCCAAACTTTCAGAAATATCTCGGTTTTCGTTGGAACGAACAGTATTACGTTTATACTGTCTTACCTTTTGGTCTTTCGTCGGCTCCTTTTTGCTTCACTAAGTGTCTTAGACCTCTTGTCAAGTTTTGGAGACAGAAAAATTGCAAAATTGTCTTATATCTTGACGATGGACTTATTTTGTCCAGTTCCAAAGAATCTTGTTCTAACGTTACTGAATTTATCAACCAGACTTGTCAGAATGACAACATAGCTCGCCGGTGGCAACCATATGTAAATTGCAACAACAACAATAAAAAAGGTCTTATCACAAGGAATGCACATGTGAAATATCAAAGCCCTATCACTAACCATTCAAAAAATATGGCCAAGGTTAAAGTTTTTCAAAAGTAGGTCAATCATCTCCAAGGTCAAGGTCACAAGGTCAAAAATTTTGGTATCCATGGAAAGGTCTTGTCACAAGGAATACACATGTGAAATATCAAAGCCCTATCACTAACCATTCAAAAAATATGGCCAAGGTTAAAGTTTTTCAAAAGTAGGTCAATCATCTCCAAGGTCAAGGTCACAAGGTCAAAAATTTTGGTATCCATGGAAACGTCTTGTCACAAGGAATACACATGTGAAATATCAAAGCCCTATCACTTACCATTCCAAAAATATGACCAAGGTTAAAGTTTTTCAAAAGTAGGTCAATCTCCAAGGTCGAGGTCACAAGGTCAAAAATTTTGGTATCCATGGAAAGGTCTTGTCACAAGGAATACACATGTGAAATATCAAAGCCCTATCACTTACCATTCCAAAAATATGGCCAAGGTTAAAGTTTTTCAAAAGTAGGTCAATCTCCAAGGTCGAGGTCACAAGGTCAAAAATTTTGGTATCCATGGAAATGTCTTGTCACAAGGAATACACATGTGAAATATCAAAGCCCTATCACTTACCATTCCAAAAAAATGGCCAAGGTTAAAGTTTTTCAAAAGAAGGTCAATCTCCAAGGTCAAGGTCACAAGGTCAAAAATTTTGGTATCCATGGAAAGGTCTTGTCACAAGGAATACACATGTGAAATATCAAAGCCCTATCACTAACCATTCAAAAAATATGGCCAAGGTTAAAGTTTTTCAAAAGTAGGTCAATCATCTCCAAGGTCAAGGTCACAAGGTCAAAAATTTTGGTATCCATGGAAACGTCTTGTCACAAGGAATACACATGTGAAATATCAAAGCCCTATCACTTACCATTCCAAAAATATGACCAAGGTTAAAGTTTTTCAAAAGTAGGTCAATCTCCAAGGTCGAGGTCACAAGGTCAAAAATTTTGGTATCCATGGAAAGGTCTTGTCACAAGGAATACACATGTGAAATATCAAAGCCCTATCACTTACCATTCCAAAAATATGGCCAAGGTTAAAGTTTTTCAAAAGTAGGTCAATCTCCAAGGTCGAGGTCACAAGGTCAAAAATTTTGGTATCCATGGAAATGTCTTGTCACAAGGAATACACATGTGAAATATCAAAGCCCTATCACTTACCATTCCAAAAAAATGGCCAAGGTTAAAGTTTTTCAAAAGAAGGTCAATCTCCAAGGTCAAGGTCACAAGGTCAAAAATTTTGGTATCCATGGAAAGGTCTTGTCACAAGGAATGCACATGTGAAATATGAAAGCCCAATCTGTATTGGTTTAAAAGTTATAAGCAAGGTTAAAGTTTTTGTGCACGCGCACGCAGACGCCGACGCCGGGGGTATGACAATAGCTCTCCGGACATTCGTCCCGGCGAGCTAAAAATTCCCTTATCTCTGCAGGGTTTTTTGTAAATGAGAAAAAGTCAGTATTTGACCCAGTGCAGGAAATTGAATGGCTAGGAATTAATTGGAATTCTGTGCAATTTTGTTTGAATATACCAGAAAGACGGCTCAGTGACACAGAAATTAGTATTTCTAGAGTTATCTCTCTTCTACCCAAGATCACAGCACGAAATTTGGCACAGGTAGTTGGAAAAATAATTTCTATGTCCCCCGTAATGGGAAATATAGTAAATCTAATGACAAGGCGATGTCATGTCGCAATCGAAAGTAGGATTTCTTGGGACAGAAATTTACACTTTTCAGTGATTGATTCTTTTTTAAAAGAATTACTGTTTTGGAGTAAAAATCTAAGAAACTATAATGCAAGATTTTTGAAATCTTATCAGAAGAAAAATGTTTTCGTTTACTCCGATGCAAGCGATGTTGCTGGCGCTGCTTACACATTAGAAATAAATGAAAAAGTTTTTCATTATATGTGGAATGTTGAAGAAAAATGTAAGTCATCTACATGGAGAGAGTTGAAAGCCATTGAAATGGGCTTAGAGAGTTTTTCTGTAGGTTTGAGAAATAGATCATTGAAATGGTTTACGGATAACCAGAATTGTGTTAAGATCGTTGAAAAGGGTAGTACAAAAGTCGAGCTACAGGATATAGCTATTTCTATTTTCAGACTTTGTATTTCAAACGGAATTACATTAGAAATTGAGTGGATTCCTCGAAATCAGAATTGTAGGGCAGACTTTATCAGCAAACTCGTAGATTTTGAAGACTGGGGTGTGTCAGACGACTTCTTTGAATTCATGTACAATATGTGGGGCCCCTATACAATAGATCGATTTGCAAGTTTTAAGAACACTAAATTGCCTAGATTTAATTCACTCTTCTGGAATCCTGGTTCGGAGGGGGTAGATTGTTTCAGTAGAAATTGGGAGGCGGAAAACAATTGGCTCGTCCCTCCTATTGCCTTGATAGGTAAATGTATTCTTCATTTAGTAGCCTGTGGAACAGTAGGTACACTTGTTGTACCAGAATGGCCTTCTTCATACTTTTGGAGTTTTTTGTTTGATGAAAAATCAAAATATAAATATTACGTAAAAGATATTATTCGATTTCATGAATATGATCGCATTTGGAAACAAGGAGACAACATGAACACTGTGTTCGGGTCGAAGTCGTATTCTTCTAATGTGCTAGCAGTAAAATTAGATGCTAGATGAATTATAAGTTTCATTACACTTATGTACATCGTAGCACATTTAAGTTGCAGTTAGGTCCTGGTGCTAACAATAGCATTGCAGAGATGGGTCCTGATGCTGTCGATAGCATTGCAGAGAATTTTGTACATAGACAATGTGTGTAACAGTTCGAATACACGTATTAATTGATTTTATATAAGTTGTAAGGGCGTTGTGTCCCTGTGTATGGTCCTGGTGCATACAGTTGCATTGCAGAAGTTCTTATGTTGTAAGAATATTCGAAACATAGCGAAAGTGTAGTCCATGTGACGGATATTCTTGTAATTCGTATTTTAACGATTTTTCTTATCAAACTTTTACGTTTCGCAGATATATTCAAGAAGGGCAGATGGGGGACCGCCTCGTTCTTGGTTGCTGAGGACCCGGAACTACAACGACTTGCCTCTCTCCTCCCGGACTACTGTCTGAAGTCTAAGGCTGCTTCAACCAGGAGTAAATATAGGTACGCTTTCAACCATTTCTGTACCTGGTGTTCTTCACAGAAAAGCAAACTTAGTTATTTACCAGCATCAGATATGACCGTTTCAATGTACATTATCTATCTTAGTGAACATTTTCATTCAGCATCTAAAATTCAGGAAGCAGTATGTTCCATCACATGGGCTCATTCCCTTGCAGGATATGATGATCCCTGTCAGTCATCACTCGTTAAACAATGCAGAGAAGGCGCATTACGAGAGACAAGTAAACCTGTTCACAAAAAAGAACCAATTTCACCCCAACATTTAAATTTATTAGTTGAAAAATATGGAAAGGACTTTTGTACCTTAGCTGACTTAAGGCTTATTTCCATGTGTTTGATTGGTTATACAGGATTTTTACGATTCTCTGAAATTGCTAACATCAAAAGGTCTCATATTGAATTTTTCGATGAATATTTATCTATTTTCATCCCCAAAAGTAAAACTGACAAGTTTAACGAGGGTTCCCATGTGTACATATCCAAGACTCAGTCCAAATCTTGTCCAGTTAAGATGTTGTCACGATATCTCAAACTTGCAGGAATCGATTCTTCTTCTACAGAATTTATTTTCAGACAAGTCACTTTCTTGAAAAAGACTAATTCATACATGCTTAGAAAATGTGACAAACCTCTTTCTTACACTCGGGCCAGAGAAATCATACTTTCCGCTTTAGAAAGTATCGGCCTTGACCAATCTAAGTTTGGTATTCACAGCCTACGTTCAGGTGGCGCCACCGCAGCAGCTGCTGCTGGCATTAATGACCGCATTTTTAAGAAACACGGAAGGTGGAGGTCAGAAAAAGCTAAAGATGGTTATGTTAAGGAAAGCTTACAAGAAAAATTATCTGTTTCAAAAAATCTTGGTATCTGATTAGCATTTTGTAAACACATTCCTTTTTTTTTCACAGTAAACCCTTCTTTATAATCGATATATCTGAGCGCTTCGTCTCCTAATCCAACACATGTGTTGTTTATTCTTTAAATGATTTATGTTCGTTTGAGTGAAACGAATTAGAACATAAATGTATTTAATGCAGGTACTGTAGCATGTGATATGCAAATGATATTGTTATGGTCGAGTACGTAGTACTATAGGGGTATGTAACGATTTTTGTGATTGGCTAATGTGTTCAGGTATGAATAGTAATTAGAAAGGTAGGGATACCTGTAATATAGGGTCATTCGAAGGCTCAGATTTCACCTGTACGCACGGTTTTTCTCCCCCCCCCCTTCCCCTCCCCTTCGATTTAATAGACAAATTTTGATAAGAAATTTACGAATATTTGTTTTTTACTTCTCCACCTAATGGTTCATTGATATATGCAATGGCAATTTTTTCATATAATTAATGTATGTTTTTTTCTATTTATAGTTCATTCATGATGTCGATGTTGATGCATGATGTTGATGAGATGAGATGAGATGAGATGAGATGAGCGAGAGATATTTCATGAGGAAAATAATTTTGACTTTGTAAAGATTGTTAATATATCTGAGCGCTTCGTCTCCTAATCCAACACATGTGTTGTTTATTCTTTAAATGATTTATGTTCGTTTGAGTGAAACGAATTAGAACATAATATATTTTCTTTTGCCCTCATTGGCATTACTCATCAAATTTCTTTACCACTTCCCTGGTTCTCCCCCTCCGTGCTGTACCTCCATCAGCAACTGACGAGTTCACACTCACGGCACCAATGTAACAGGCGTGGGAAAAACCAGTTATTAGATAGAGTATTGAACACAAGAACTTCTGCTTTCTTGACAGAAGCTCTATCTAGTCCAATACCCTAAGTCCACCACAAAACATACATATAATAGGTGCAGTTAAGCCCCTGTCACACCTTCACGTTCTGGCATTATGTTCGCACTACGACTGCCAAAATTGTATGAAACGTGGTGTGAACGTAGTAAGGACGCGGGGAACACCAATAAACGTGCCCGTAAGCTGAGCCATCACGACCGTTTTGAACTGTTCAAAAGTCATAGTGAGGACGCGCTGATGACAGAACATGTTAAGGACTACTTGCGAACATATTGAGAACTTCATGGACGTATTAGAAACGTGTTGCAAATGTAGTAGGATCGTAGTACTACCTTATTGGTTTTAGAGGAAGAAAAAATCAAAAAAGACCTCGTACAAACAAATTATCCTTTGAACGTGTCATGATTGTATCACGAACACAGTAAGGACTAAGAGAACGTAGTAATAACACCGTACTATCGTAACACAGACGCCTTCGTTGTAGTGTCAACTTGGGGTTGATCGTAGTGCGAACTTGACTAAACGTATTAAAGACAGGAAGGATGCGCTTTTAACGTGTTACGGAGGCTAAAGGTCGTGTTGTGCACATATTGGAGTCGTCAATTATTCTTTCGGAAAGCCCTTCCAGGTGAAAAATGCCACGTTCTCTCTACGTTCATGAAAAATTTCAAGGGCTTCAAGGACATAGTAAGAACGTCTCGAGATAACGTGTAGGTGTGACAGGGGCTTAAGTGATGAAATACATGTATCTAATGTTTATGATGAATGGCTTAGGTTACTGTTTTTAATAAAGCCTTAGTCTACACTAACGCAACACTTGATACGCCCATTGGGATTTATTTTCAAAATCTATGATAAGTGATAGGGCATAATAATTGACAACATTGCTTTAACTTTTCAACATCTTTTTTCTCCTGCTCGCCTTCAAAGCGATAAGGTTGAAACGGTCGTTAAGTTCATCATCATAAAGATACAACGTATATATGTGCATGTCTCTATACAATGTCCATGTTAACATACAGATATTTCATGTACAGGATCCTACTTATTCCCAGTTTTTGGTGCCCATGTCTAAAGATACAAGGTAGTGTGGCTAGTTGGGAACACGACCAGAGTGTCTTCCATTTGTGATGTCATTATTGCCTACAGAATTACCAAATGTTTTTGGGTTACAACTGTATACTCCAAGCATAAGGCTTTAGTGTTCAAATTACTTCAATTGTAAATGGAACTTAACCCTTTACCGGACGTTCATTATGCCAAATTTTTTTCAAACAAATCCAGTGGTCAGACATGTAATAAGAGGTCACTCTTATAAGTCCTCGTAATAAGGAATATTCAAATACAAATCGAATACATGTCACGAATATTCAAATTCCAATTTCAGGTATTCGTTTCAGCTCTAATAATAAAATGATAAAACTTGCCATAGAGGCAGTACATGGTTAGTGGAACCGTTTTCTGGTACTGAAGTTAACCTTGATGATTAACCTTGACCTTGAAGATATTATTTTGAATTAGAGTCTTTAGACTAAAGTGAGTCAAAACTATATAGAATCCCACATTGAAACTTTGAATAGAGATTTTGATATATTGCACTCTGTTGCTTTCAATGGACGTAGTGTTTCAAAACACAATTTCCTGCCAGCAATTTAGCCATTAATACCGTCTTTAGCGGTGTCTTGTTTTTGTCAGGTGTCAGTCTGAATGACGGACATTTCAAAAAACATTTCACAACAATATCTCAGTCGCATTCGTGCCATAAAAAAGGTCATGTCAAAATTGTCCACACATAAGACTGCAGTACATTTATCTGCATCATAATCACTATGTAGTGAGGGCAGTATGGCTGAAAGGGGCATACTTCACTGTATTGAATGGACTCAGCAAATTTGATTTTTTCTGTCTAATTTCATTGAAGTTCAAGTCTAGAGAAATATAAAATATGGTAGAAAACTTCAGTGACAAGGGACTGTTATAGCCCACTTGACCCACAGCTCATATTCACTTCAAGCTTACTTGGGTTCAAGGAAAAGCAGCCTTGTATACCGCATTATTATTTCTCTATACTCTGCTATTGGTACAAATGAGTCCGCCAAAGCACTGTCTGAAACACTCTGTTTTCCTTTCCTATTTCTCTTTTCATTATCTTTGATATGGGTGTCAGTCGCCTCTGCAACCAGCATCATTAAATCTTTTGTGGATCTCAGGAATTCTAGCGCATGACCAAGCCAAATGTGGAGTAATCTGCAAAATTAATTTGAGTGTATAAAATTACTCATGTAACATGTTTAAAGAGTTTATTTAAAGAAATAGTGCATAATGAGTAAAAAAGTATGTCAAAAACACAACAAAAATTTGAGAAGGACTCTCACACCATTTTTGGGGACATGGACCTTTGATATTGGCAAAAATATCAACACTTTCTTGAAAATTTGGGAAAATACATGTAGTTTAAAATTATCTGTTGCAGTAGGAAAGTCTTGTAAAATGAAATTCACATGTGAAATATTAAACCTCTTATGGTCAATCTATTATTTTCAGAAAAGGTCTAGGTCAAGGTCACTGTAAAAATTTTTGGGAACAAAAGAAAGGAATCATTATAAGAAATGCATGTTTGAAATATTAAAGCCATATCACTTACATGTACCAATCAAAAGATTATGCCGATCTTATTTTTTTTTAAAAGAAGGTTAAATACTTAGGTCAAAGACACTAGGTCAAAAAATGATATGTGTAGAAAGGTCTCATCACAAGGTGAAATATCAAACTTTTCAAAGCCCTATAACTTACCAATCGATTCAAAAGATTAAGCCGACCTTAATTTTCTTGAAAAGTAGGTCAAATATGTAGGTCAAGGTCACTAGGTCAAAAATTATGGTATGTGTAGAAAGGTCTCATCACAAGGAATACACATGTGAAAAATTAAAGCCAATCAACCAAACAAAAGATATTGCTAATCTTAATTTTTTTGAAAAGTAGGTCAAATATCTAGGTCAAGGTCACTGGGTCAAAAATCATGGTATGTGTGGAAAGGTCTCATTACAAAGAAAACACATGTGAAATATCAAAGCCTTACCACTTACCAATCAAAAGATATCGCCAATCTTATCTTTTTTTAAAGTAGGTCAAATATCTAGGTCAAGGTCACTTGGTCAAAAATTATGGTAAGTGTAGAAAGGTATTATCACACTTGGAATACACATTAGTTAAATATCAAAGCCGAATCACTTACCAATCAAAAGATATAGCCAATCTTAATTTTTTGAAAAGTAGGTCAATGTCTAGGTCAAGGTCACTAGGTAAAAAGTTATGGTATGTGTAGAAAGGTCTCATCACAAGGAATACACATGTGATATATCAAAGCCCTATCACTTATCAATCAAAAGTTATGGGGTGTGACACCCAAAGTGTGACAGACAAGACAGACAGACGGATGAACTGACTGACTAATGGACAACGGACAAAGTTATCCTTAAGTGTCGCTATGCTTGTAATTGTAATTTTCCAATTTCTCGTGTTTCTGATCAAGAGGGCTGCATCAAGGACAGTAAGAATCGTTAGCACTTAGATAATTGAATTTCTTCTGCACAAAAACACCGCTAAAGACGGTATGGCCGGATTGCAAAGTAAGTTTTTGTCACCAACTGGGTCAAGGTAACTGGGTCAAATATTACAGCATACATTGAGAGGTCTTGTCATCAGTCAGGGGTGCTACTTAAACAAGTAATTAAATAAAACACCGCTAAAGACGGTATGGCCGGATTGCAGGGTAAGTTTTTGTCACCAACTGGGTCAAGGTCACTAAGTCAAATATTACAGCATATATTGAGAGGTCTTGTCAGAGGCAACCTACATGTATAATATAAAGTTTCTACTGTATACTGTTCCTTAGATTTTGCTTAAACCAGAAACTTTAACCAAAGTCTTTAACTAGGTCAAAGTCCAAGGTCAAGGTCACTAGGTCCAATGTAACGGCATAAATTGAAAGGTCTCGTCATGGGCAACCTAAATGTATAATATAAGGTTTCTACTGCATACAGTTCCTTAGATTTTGCTTAAACCAAGAACTTTAACCAAAATCTTTAACTAGGTCAAAGTTCAAGGTCAAGGTCACTAAGTCAAATGTTACGGCATAAATTGAAAGGTCTCATCATGGGCAACCTAAATGTATAATATAAGGTTTCTACTGCATACAGTTCCTTAGATTTTGCTTAAACCAGAAACTTTAACCAAAATCTTTAACTAGGTCAAAGTCCAAGGTCAAGGTCACTAGGTCCAATGTTATGGCATAAATAGAAAGATCTCGTCATTGGGTAACCTAAATGTTTAATATAAGGCTTCTACTGCATACATTTCCTTAGATTTTGCTTAAACCAGAAACTTTAACCAAAATCTTTAACTAGGTCAAAGGGCAAGGTCAAGGTCACTAGGTCCAATGTTATGGCATAAATTGAAAGGTCTCATCATGGGCAACCTAAATGTATAATATAAAGTTTCTACTGCAAACAGTTCCTTAGATTTTGCTTAAACCAGAAACTTTAACCAAAATCTTTAACAAGGTTAAAGTCTAAGGTCAAGGTCACTAGGTCCAATGTTATGGCATAAATTGAAAGGTATTGTCATGGGCAACCTATATGTATAATATAAAGTTTCTACTGTATACAGTTCCTTAGATTTTGCTTAAACCAAGAACTTTAACCAAAATCTTTAACTAGGTCAAAGTCCAAGGTCAAGGTCACTAGGTCAAATGTTACGGCATAAATTGAAAGATCTCGTCATGGACAAACATACATGTATAATATAAAGTTTCTACTGCATACAGTTCCATAGATTTTGCTTAAACCAGGAACTTTAACCAAAATCTTAAACTAGGTCAAAGTCCAAGGTCAAGGTCACTAGGTCAAATGTTACGGCATAAATTGAAAGGTCTTGTCATGGGCAACCTTCATGTATAATATAAAGTTTCTACTGCATATAGTTCCTTAGATTTTGCCTCAACCAGAAACTTTAACCAAAATGTTGACGGAAGACGGACAGACGGACGGACGGACAGACGGACGGACGGACATCGTCAATCTATAGACCGGAATTGCTTTGCAATCCGGCCAAAAAATTACCTTTTTAAGTAACTTTCTAATTCTGCCTTCTAAAATAATTACTTCTAAAAGTAACTGATTTACTTGCGATGTCCATGCAACATATTACTTATACAAGTAATATACATAAAAAGTAAGGCAATGGATGGTTTGTAATGATTGTAGCATACACATTTAAAGTTCTCAAGCTTTTAATTGTTATAAGGGCTACTCATATCAGTAATAATTGCTTCAGTAACTGAAATATCAAGGTAAAACCATTCCCTTAAAATTACTTATTTAAGTAATATTTATTGAAAGGGGCTTATCTTTAAATGAAAGGAGTAAAGCTTTAAGCAATTATCGTAAATTATATTTAAAGTTTATTTTGAAAAGGAAAGTCTGAATTTACAGGAAAAATTATTGCTATTGAGATGAAAATTCTGTTTAAAAATCTACAAGGTTACAAACTTGCACAAATTTGCAACTTTTTAAGTGAAATTCGGCTTCAATTTCGGCTATCTTTCTTAACTCAAACCGTTTCTTCTGAGAAAGTTATTTCCTTTTGAAAATAATGGAAGTGCTCTTGCCTTCTACTGCTGTACTTTCTTACTTGCCATAGGAAATAAGACATTATTTAACTTTATGTGAAATCATGGGTACATTTGATAATTACTCGTAGAAGTAATTTATTAATTACTTGTTGAAGTAGCACCCCTGACTGGTCATGGCAACCTACATGTATAATATAAAGTTTCTACTGCATACAGTTCCTTAGATTTTGCTTAAACCATGAACTTTAACCAAAGTCTTTAACTAGGTCAAAGTCCAAGGTCAAGGTCACTAGGTCCAATGTTGCGGCATAAATTGAAAGGTCTCGTCATGGGCAACCTAAATGTATACTATAAGGTTTCTACTGCATACAGTTCCTTAGATTTTGCTTAAACCAGAAACTTTAACCAAAGTCTTTAACTAGGTCAAAGTCCAAGGTCAAGGTCACTAGGTCCAATGTTGTGGCATAAATTGAAAGGTCTCGTCATGGGCAACCTACATGTATATTATAAGGTTTCTGCTGCATACAGTTCCTTAGATTTTGCTTAAACCAGGGACTTTAACCAAAATCTTTAACTAGGTCAAAGTCCAAGGACAAGGTCACTAGGTCAAATGTTACGGCATAAATTGAAAGGTCTCGTCATGGGCAACCTACATGTATATTATAAGGTTTCTACTGCATACATGTACAGTTCCTTAGATTTTGCTTAAACCAGGAACTTTAACCAAAATCTTTAACTAGGTCAAAGTCAAAGGTCAAGGTCACTAGGTCCAATGTTGCGGCATAAATTGAAAGGTCTCATCATGGGCAACCTAAATGTATACTATAAGGTTTCTACTGCATACAGTTCCTTAGATTTTGCTTAAACCAGAAACTTTAACCAAAGTCTTTTACTAGGTCAAAGTCCAAGGTCAAGGTCACTAGGTCCAATGTTGTGGCATAAATTGAAAGGTCTCGTCATGGGCAACCTACATGTATATTATAAGGTTTCTGCTGCATACAGTTCCTTAGATTTTGCTTAAACCAGGGACTTTAACCAAAATCTTTAACTAGGTCAAAGTCCAAGGACAAGGTCACTAGGTCAAATGTTACGGCATAAATTGAAAGGTCTCGTCATGGGCAACCTACATGTATATTATAAGGTTTCTACTGCATACATGTACAGTTCCTTAGATTTTGCTTAAACCAGGAACTTTAACCAAAATCTTTAACTAGGTCAAAGTCAAAGGTCAAGGTCACTAGGTCAAATATTACGGCATAAATTGAAAGGTCTTGTCATGGGCAACCTTCATGTATAATATTAAAGTTTCTACTGCATATAATTCCTTATATTTTGCTTCAACCAGAAACTTTAACCAAAATGTTGACGGCAGACGGACAGACAGACAGACAGACAGACAGACGGACGGACGGACGGACGGACATCGTCAATCTATAGACCGGAATTGCTTTGCAATCCGGCCAAAAATAGCTCCATATTGATTCAATACATGTAGATGATTTTCCAATAAACTCGTAAGACTGTGAGTCATGCACCAGATATCACACAATTTTGTGATATTTTCATCGTGACGTCAAAATAAAATGCATGACAACACATCAAGGTACTTCAAGACGGTGCAATGGAAAATTTTGCCAAATGATGCGATATCTGGTGTCTGTGTGTATGAAATCAAGGTTAGGATTATAGGAAACAGTCACATCTTTTTAATTATCTGGAAAATGGTCTATTCATAATGTCACAATTTTTCAAATAAAAGATCACATTAATTAATATATCATGCACTGTGACAATATGATTTTTACTGGCAATACCCAACTCTAAAAAAAGAATTTATTTAAGCCAGAATATAAAGTTATGGCCCAAATTGATAATTTCCCTTGTATCAAATACTGAGTCATGCAAAACCGAGATCATTACAGTTAATACCAATATGGTTTGAAGGACTGTCGCGAATTTATGTAATAGCATGGATATCCCATCCCGTTTAAAAACTACAAAAAGAATTACATTAACTCTGAAAAAGATACAAATAATTACCCGCTACATAGCTGATTATCTGAGGAACAAAGAGGTGAAATACTACATTGTTCCTGTACATGATCAATTGGTCTCCAGCACAAATTCGTCACCAAATTCATGCATTCGTCCAACTCTATTTGGCGATTATCGTACCACTTCCATGCAGATTCCAGATCTTGGTTTTGAAAAACTGAGTCAATCTCAATTGAAAAGTCTAAGCATTTTTTCATGATCGCCATAAACAGACCCGTCACAGACGGATTTTCTACAACCTGTACGTATCGGTCTTTTTTTAGTGTGTCCCATATCACTTGAATGCCCACTGGTTCTACTGCGTAGAATATTCCATTTTCCTGCAATGTAGGAGCATTCCATTGCAAAACTGTTGACTGTTGTTCTCCACTTTTAAACGATGAAGCCTCCAGTTCTGCGTCACTTTCATCAGAGAACTTTCTTTTCTTTCCTGCAGAAGATGCACTCATTTTCAGTTATCAGAGTGGGTCGAATTGTCTTAGTCCAATATAGCTCGGTCACAATGAAAAATTCCGAGGAGTACCGAAGCACTGATCGCGGGAAAACGAGTTACGCAAACACTGCAGAAACCAAGCTGAGAGGTGAAAGTAAGCATTTTTGTCGTTTATCACTTTATTTTATTGCATGATATCGAAAGAGGTCATAATCAAATGCCTGTTTGTTTGAAAATATGCTTTATTGCCTTACAGTTTACAAAATGTAAATGTAATCCAATCAATTTGTTGACAACACGTCCACACACAGACAATGCACAGGCGCTTGCATAACCACTCAACAGACAACCCACTGGTACAGGTCGGGAAGTAGTTATCGCCGAGCAGTAATATCGCTGTTTGCCCATTGTCTTTGTTAGTCCCCTACCGGCAACACCGAAGGGGACTCCTAGTTTCCTCTCTGTCTGTCCGTCTGTCCGTCTGTCCAATTTTCAGTTTTCCGGACTTTGTTTCTATCTATCTATCTCTTTATACTGCAACACCCTCTTATGAGTATTATGTGCAGTGTGCGCGTCAGTGTAGTGTTAAAAATTGGTGAAGTTCATATTGTGTGCTGTTAAAAATTATGAAATTTACAGTTAAAAGATAAAACAGATTGGTTGATTTATGGCCTTAGGTGGTGGAGGTCTGAGACCACTGCCTTAAAGGCATCAGGGTCTGCGAGCTCCACTGCGTGCTGTGGGAGGGAATTCCATTGGACAATAGCCAGGGGGAAAAATGAATATTTATAGAAATCTTTACATGTTTGCACTTGCCGAAAGGAGAGGGAATGTGTGAAACGAGTCTGTCTGGTGGGTTGCACAATATACTCTGGAAGGGGCACTGCCACCAGTCCATATACTATGTTATGGAACAGTGACAGCCTAGCACAGGATCTCCGGTGTTGCAAAGTCTCCCAGTTTCACTGTTGTTGCATATATTGAACTCATTTTTGGTACATGTTGTATTGTGGATTTATCTGCATGTGATACAGAGTAAGTTTGAGTTTGCTTTCGATTGACCTAATTTTACAAGAGTTATGGCCCTTGGACTTGGCAAATTTTATGAAAATTTCAGTTTTCTGGACTTTTTTCCGCTGTTGTTGCATGAATTGAACTCATTTTTTGGTATGTGGATATATTACAATGGGATACAGATCAAGTTTGAGTTTGCTTTAGATTCACCTATTTTTACAAGAGTTATGGCCCTTGGACTTAGAAACTTTTATGAAAAGTTCAGTTTTCGGACTTTTCTTCGGTTCTATTGCAAATAATGCACTGATTTTTAGCTCACCTCGACGAAGTTGAGTGAGCTTATGCTATAACCCTATGCGTCCGCGTCCGCGTCCGTGTCCGCGTCCGTGTCCGCGTCCGCGTCCGGTTAAGAAGTTTGGGGTAGCTCAGTATCTGACAAAGTACTAATGCTACAGTAACCAAACTTGCACAAGTGATTCATCTTTGGATGCTGAGGTGAACCCATGCATCGGATGCAGCATCTGACCTACATTTTCCGCTTGAGTGACTTGGTTAAGAAGTTTGGGGTAGCTCAGTATCTGACAAAGTGCTAATGCTACAGTTACCAAACTGGCACAAGTGATTCATCTTTGGATGCTGAGGTGAACCCATGCATCGTATGCAGCATCTGACCTACATTTTCCGCTTGAGTGACTTGGTTAAGAAGTTTGGGGTAGCTCAGTATCTGACAAAGTACTGATGCTACAGTAACCAAACTTGCACAAGTGATTCATCTTTGGATGCTGAGGTGAACCCATGCATCAGATGCAGCATTTGACCTACATTTTCCGCTTGAGTGACTTGGTTAAGAAGTTTGGGGTAGCTCAGTATCTGACAAAGTGCTAATGCTACAGTTACCAAACTGGCACAAGTGATTCATCTTTGGATGCTGAGGTGAACCCATGCATCGTATGCAGCATCTGACCTACATTTTCCGCTTGAGTGACTTGGTTAAGAAGTTTGGGGTAGCTCAGTATCTGACAAAGAACTGATGCTACAGTAACCAAACTTGCACAATTGATTCATCTTTGGATGCTGAGGTGAACCCATGCATCAGATGCAGCATCTGACCTACATTTTCCGCTTGAGTGACTTGGTTAAGAAGTTTGGGGTAGCTCAGTATCTGACAAAGTGCTAATGCTACAGTTACCAAACTGGCACAAGTGATTCATCTTTGGATGCTGAGGTGAACCCATGCATCGTATGCAGCATCTGACCTACTTTTTCCACTTGAGTGATTTCGCTTTTAAAAGCCAATATTGAGCAAAGTATAAGTGCTACATGTACCAAACTTGCATATTGGATGTATCTTTTATCAAACTTTCACAAAATGACCTTGACCTACTTTTTCCGCTTGAGTGATTTTGCCTTTAAAAGCCAATATTGAGCATAGTATAAGTGCTAGATGTTCCAAACTTGCATATTAGATGTATCTTTGATCAAACTTTCATAAAATGACCTCGACCTACTTTTTCTGCTTGAGTGATTTTGCCTTTAAAAGCCAATATTGAGCAAAGTTTAAGTGATACATGTACCAAACTTGCATATTGGATGTATCTTTGATCAATCTTTCATAAAGTGACCTTGACCTACTTTTTCCGCTTGAGTGATTTTGCTCTATAAAGCCAATATTGAGCAAAGTATAACTGCTACATGTACCAAACTTGCATATTGGATGTATCTTTGATCAAACTTTCATAAAATGACCTCGACCTACTTTTTCCGCTTGAATGATTTTGCCTTTAAAAGCCAATATTGAGCAAAGTATAAGTGATACATGTACCAAACTTGCATATTGGATGTATCTTTGATCAATCTTTCATAAAATGACCTTGACCTACTTACTCCGCTTGAGTGATTTTGCTCTATAAAGCCAATATTGAGCAAAGTATAACTGCTACATGTACCAAACTTGCATATTGGATGTATCTTTGATCAAACTTTCATAAAATGACCTTGACCTACTTTTTCTGCTTGAGTGGTTTTGCCTTTAAAAGCCAATATACATGTACTAAGAAATATGTTTGAATTGAATTTTGCTGTCACGAGGTGAGCTTCGTAATCTGTGATTACCTATGTTTGTTAAATGAATACATCTCAGTGTGATACAGACCAAGTTTGAGTTTGGTTTCCATTGGCCTATTTTTACAAGAGTTATGGCCCTTGGACTTAGCAAATTTCATGAAATTTGCAGTTTTCCGGACTTTTTCATGCCTGTTATTGCAGATTATGAACTGATTTTTTGTTTGTGAATACATTATACTTTATAGCGTGATGCAAGTGGCATCCGCCACCCCCCCCCCCCCTCCCCCCCCTCCCCCCCCTCCCGGCACTGACCCAAAATTTTCCTAAAACTGGTATATTTTGGCCCATTTTCAGTAAAAATCGGTAAAATTCGCCCCTTGACCCCCCAGCAAAGGGGGCGCTGGATACGCCACTGGGAAAGGTACCGATCGATCTAATATACCTCAATTGAGATAATACACCTCAATTAGGATAATCTTAAAATGTTATGTAGTATAAAATCAAAACATTATCAAAACTACTTTTTGTGCAAAAATCGCATTAGTTCCTTATAAAAGAAATAATGTTTACAAAAGAAACATACCTGGAAATTGAATGGTTACTGAGAAAATAAACCTCCATTTCCTGAATTACTTGGTGAGATTTCTCTAAATCTAGAAAGTTTTTAGGCATCTTTTTCTTCCAGAAAAAGTGAAGGGCTGCTACTGCATAGTTGCTTTTAAAAAATGTTATCTCTTGATATAAAAGCTTGTGCGATTTTGCACCCAAATATAATTTGGAGGAAAAAAGTTTTTCTTCTGAATAAAAAAGTCAGATTGATAAGCCGACCGAGGTACATTAGCCTGATACAGGTATATTAGCTCGAGTGGTACCTTTTCCCAACCTGTTCAAATGAATCCTTGCAATTAAAGCTAAGATTTTAGCAGCTAAATTTCATGAAAATGTGTTGTCTTCCCCCGAGCTCCTCGCTGTCTTCTCTCTCAATCATTGAAGAAACTTCAAACTATTTTCAATTATTTTTATCACAACTGATTAGAAAAAGAATAAAGAATCAGATGGTATACATTTTTAATTCAGTGATTGGGAAGGCAAACTTGCTCAATGGGACTGTAATGGCCCCTTCCACAGAGCACTTGGACTTCATTTGGCCATTCCCAAAAACAATGGGCCATCTTTCCTCATGAAAGGGCCATTCCAAAAATGATCAATTTTCGAAAAGCTTCACATACAATGTATGTATAATACTGTACGGTACATCCAACGTTAGCACATTTTTAGTCATGAAATTCCCAATTTCAATGAATAATTTAAAGTACATTTTTTTGTATGGATCATGGAACAGTCAATATTGTATCATACTGTAATGGCAAAGAACCTTTGAATTGTCAGTGAACAGAAGAATTTTGTACTTCTGACTGGTCATAACTGCTCCTGGTGTAGATCTACGTTACAATGTAGATACGAGTACAGAACTTTGAGATAGATTTAATTAAAAATCTAAAAGGGACACCATAGAAAAATGCGCACCAGGGCTCAGTGAGTTGCTGATTTTATGGACCATTTTTTATCAGAATGGGACTATAGCGCAGGGCTCATGGCCTTCCCAATCCCTGTAATTTTAGTTGGATTATTGTGGATATTACATGTATTAGAAGAGAATTATGGTCCCACGTGGCGATAATTGCTTCTCCAACCTTAAAAGTAGCGCATTTTAATTGCTTATAAAACCAGTATCAGTCATCAGAATTCATTGAAAATTTATGGAAGTATAGGTAAAGGGTTCTAGTTTGTGCTGTCCAAATTTCATGTGCAAGACTTGAATAATAAAGGAAATAGAACCAAAAATGCTTTAAAAATCGGCAATAATTTCTTCTCTACCAGTATTGGAACAGTTTCCGGTCGATTTTTAAGGTTTTTAGGGAATAACTCCTAATTTCTCTCAAAATATGCTATGCCCTTCACATTATTAAGTTACAGTGCAACGAAGACGATATTTTCTTTTTCGTTATATTCCTGTCACCGTTGCAGCCGATTCCTGCATATTTTATGTCTGAGATGGACCGATTTTCAGTCAAGTTTACCCCGGGTGTTTAGGCATAAATTCTTTGCGAATCGTTGAAACCTATATTGCCTTCTTTAAATTGGACTTTTTATTGACCGACAACTTCTTTCATTTTTAGCTCGACTGCACTTTAGCACTTTAGATTTTCAGTCAAGTTTACCCCGGGTGTTTAGGCATAAATTCTTTGCGAATCGTTGAAATCTATATTGCCTTCTTTAAATTGGACTTTTTATTGACCGACAACTTCTTTCATTTTAAGCTCGACTGCACTTTAGTGCAAAAGAGCTATTGCAATACCCCTGGCGTCGGCGTCTTCCGAACTAGATGATAAGGTAAATGTTAAGATTATACATTTACCTTTCCTATATTCATATTCTGTTGGTTTTTTTTGTTGCAAATGTTTAATTATACATCATTTAATATATCCAGATGAGGATATAGCCCCTGGGGTTGGGATTTTTAAAATTATTTCAAATGATAAGGCAAATGTTGAGATGATAAGGTAAATGTTAAGATAGCAATAAAGTCTTTAAAAGCCAATATTGAGCAAAGTATAAGTGCTACATGTACCAAACTTACATATTTGATGTATCTTTGATCAAACTTTCAAAAAATGACCTTGACCTACTTTTTTCCGCTTGAATGATTTTGCCTTTAAAAGCCAATATTGAGCAAAGTATAAGTGCTACATGTACCAAACTTGCATATTGGATGTATCTTTGATCAAACTTTCATAAAATGACCTTGACCTACTTTTTTCCGCTTGAATGATTTAACCTTTAAAAGCCAATATTGAGCAAAGTATAAGTGCTACATGTACCAAACTTGCATATTGGATGTATCTTTGATCAAACTTTCATAAAATGACCTTGACCTACTTTTTCCGCTTGAATTATTTTACCTTTAAAAGCCAATATTGAGAAAAGTATAAGTGCTACATGCACCAGACTTGCATATTGGATGCATCTTGGGTTAGACTATTGAAATATGACCTTGACCTACTTTTTCCGCTTCAGCGATTTTGCTTTAAATTGGCAATATTGAGCTAACTATAAGTGCTACATGCACCAGACTTGCATATTGGATGCATCTTGGGTTTGACTATTGAAATCTGACTTTGGTTCACCATAAACTAATTTTAATTTATAACTTTAAATTTTTTATGTGACTTGATATATGTTGTTGCCTGAGAAAGGGAGTTTAAATAAATTGGCTGTCATGAGAGATATTATGCTATGCAGTCGAGCATTAGGTGACTCTGGCAACTATTTTCTTGTGACGTGATGTAGAACTGACGTTATCGCTATTTTAAATTTACTCCTGTAACACCGTTTCACTGCTTTGCTTGTGTCAAATGTGAAAGTGTGTCGTGACATCAGGGTCCAATCAGAAGCAAGCTCTAGAAATACGTCAATCTATAGTTAGTTTCGGAGATATTATTTTTAGCTCACCTCGACGAAGTTGAGTGAGCTTATGCTATAACCCTACGCGTCCGCGTCCGCGTCCGCGTCCGCGTCCGTGTCCGCGTCCGTGTCCGCGTCCGCGTCCGGTTAAGAAGTTTGGGGTAGCTCAGTATCTGACAAAGTACTAATGCTACAGTAACCAAACTTGCACAAGTGATTCATCTTTGGATGCTGAGGTGAACCCATGCATCGTATGCAGCATCTGACCTACATTTTCCGCTTGAGTGACTTGGTTAAGAAGTTTGGGGTAGCTCAGTATCTGACAAAGTACTAATGCTACAGTAACCAAACTTGCACAAGTGATTCATCTTTGGATGCTGAGGTGAACCCATGCATCGTATGCAGCATCTGACCTACATTTTCCGCTTGAGTGACTTGGTTAAGAAGTTTGGGGTAGCTCAGTATCTGACAAAGTACTAATGCTACAGTAACCAAACTTGCACAAGTGATTCATCTTTGGATGCTGAGGTGAACCCATGCATCGTATGCAGCATCTGACCTACATTTTCCGCTTGAGTGACTTGGTTAAGAAGTTTGGGGTAGCTCAGTATCTGACAAAGTACTAATGCTACAGTAACCAAACTTGCACAAGTGATTCATCTTTGGATGCTGAGGTGAACCCATGCATCGTATGCAGCATCTGACCTACATTTTCCGCTTGAGTGACTTGGTTAAGAAGTTTGGGGTAGCTCAGTATCTGACAAAGTACTGATGCTACAGTAACCAAACTAGCACAAGTGATTCATCTTTGGATGCTGAGGTGAACCCATGCATTGGATGCAGCATCTGACCTACATTTTCCGCTTGAGTGACTTGGTTAAGAAGTTTGGGGTAGCTCAGTATCTGACAAAGTACTGATGCTACAGTAACCAAACTGGCACAAGTGATTCATCTTTGGATGCTGAGGTGAACCCATGCATCGGATGCAGCATCTGACCTACATTTTCCACTTGAGTGATTTCGCTTTTAAAAGCCAATATTGAGCAAAGTATAAGTGCTACATGTACCAAACTTGCATATTGGATGTATCTTTGATCAAACTTTCATAAAATGACCTTGACCTACTTTTTCCGCTTGAGTGATTTTGCCTTTAAAAGCCAATATTGAGCAAAGTATAAGTGCTAGATGTTCCAAACTTGCATATTAGATGTATCTTTGATCAAACTTTCATAAAATGACCTCGACCTACTTTTTCCGCTTGAGTGATTTTGCCTTTAAAAGCCAATATTGAGCAAAGCTTAAGTGATACATGTACCAAACTTGCATATTGGATGTATCTTTGATCAATCTTTCATAAAATGACCTTGACCTACTTTTTCTGCTTGAGTGATTTTGCTCTATAAAGCCAATATTGAGCAAAGTATAACTGCTACATGTACCAAACTTGCATATTGGATGTATCTTTGATCAAACTTTCATAAAATGACCTCGACCTACTTTTTCCGCTTGAGTGATTTTGCCTTTAAAAGCCAATATTGAGCAAAGTATAAGTGATACATGTACCAAACTTGCATATTGGATGTATCTTTGATCAATCTTTCATAAAATGACCTTGACCTACTTTTTCTGCTTGAGTGAGTTTGCTCTATAAAGCCAATATTGAGCAAAGTATAACTGCTACATGTACCAAACTTGCATATTGGATGTATCTTTGATCAAACTTTCATAAAATGACCTTGACCTACTTTTTCTGCTTGAGTGGTTTTGCCTTTACAAGCCAATATACATGTACTAAAAAAATATGTTTGAATTGAATTTTGCTGTCACGAGGTGAGCTTTGTAATCTGTGATTACCTATGTTTAGCAATTATAGAGAAGAACGATTCCTAATTGCTGAAAATAGCATCTCTGCATGAGCACAAGCAAATTTTCATTGTATAAATGAATTCAAGTGTTTTCTATACATAAAGCAAAGTACTGAGTAACATATTTGAATGCACAATTTGTTGTTTTTAGTAATTCCGAAACTTAATTGTTCACTTAAGTCTGTATTGCGATACGTATAGTATCGTGAGGCTGTATTGCGATACGTATTGTATCGTTGGATGAGCGTATTGATACATCCCTATTCTGAAGTGAGCTACGCGGACAGTATTTACAGCGCAACCATGGCTACGGAGAAGTGATAGAAGACAGCAAAATGACATTTCTCTGTGACATTTTGTATCTGCGCATGTGCTACGGTAAGAGTAAGATATACATGGCTACATACAATGTCTACTTAAAACAGTGGAAAGTGGATCAGGCATGTGCCAGATGAACCTAAACATTGCCAGTGTGTCGTATAGCATATGCACAGATACAAAATGCAACAAGTGGTGTAACATGTAACTTCCATCTGCCCAATTTGGCAAAGATACACAAATTTAAGGAAAGTGATAAATCTAATTCTATCAAGAAATATCATAGTTTCTACATTAGGCTCTGGAATAAATTGTGCCCGTCAATATACTTTTTTCAAAATAAAGTGGTTTGTCTTGACAGATACCATCTCTTTGGTACTATGATGGAGACGATACATGCAAGCAGGACTTCTCCCAGTAAAGCCCTAGAGGATGCTGAGGCACCAAAAGAAGAAGCCCATGGATTGGAGCTTGATATCAAAGTAGAAAAAACAATGGCCAGTTCTGAAATCAAATCTGCCGAGGAAAAGGTCAGTAACTGTTTGACAAATGTTAGAAGCTACACATGTATAAGTGTCTGCATGTCAACACATTTTATTGCTCATGTTGAACATGTAATTTTCAAATGTGTTTAAAGCCAACAGGCCAAAGAGACTAATTTGGTGAAGAATTTGATATCTAAGATATTAATGATTATGATATCATGTCTGTAATCAAAATGTAATGTCTATATGAAATTATCAATACATTTTAGCAGTGATGTACATATACATGTACCGATTATCGCTAATAATCGATTATCACTGGATACTGGCTTAGGATTCTGATCATCAAGCATGACTCTCAGTAAGCGATTATTTTGGAATGTGATTTTTAAAGCATATTGATTGTCAATTTTTATGAAAAAGATTCAATTGTCATCTCAAATGGTGTAAAAATGACAGGTGTCCAGACAAGATAAAAGACTATGTAGGCTTTTATTTCAACAACAAGATTGTCAGTAAGGCCATGTAAAATTAAGTCTTTGTTACTCAGACACTGCCACACGCTACAATTTGCCGCCGACAAGACGTTATTATTGCAACTTCAGAAAAAAATATCCGCTATGTCTCATCCTCAATAATTATTAAAAACGAAAAATCAGACAGTGGTTAATGCTAACCAATTTGTTTTGAACACTTCATTCAGTTTCATCTAGACTTGACTAATATGCTATTGGCCAAAATTTTGACCTAATCAACGGATTCACCAGAAGAAGTGAAGGGACATACAGCATGCATACGCCAATCAAAACACAAGGATTTAATTTGAACTGGATAATTTAAACAAGGTACGAGCAACAACACCCGCCGAGTCTCTTACATGATTCTTAATGGTATAGTTTTTTGCATCCGAAAATGAATGAGCTACGTCTTCTCATTTCTCAGAAGGAAAAGGCAACTACTTTATTTTTGAAAAAGCAACTAATTTACCATGTTTACAGGAGAACGCCATAAATTCCAATACACAAGACATGTACCATTATTTTGACTGACGATTTATTTTATGAAGAAAAATGAGGGGGGGGGGGAGAAAGAATGGGCATAATATTGATTTATTTTGTCATACATAAATAATAAGGATACTCTTGATGGAAAAAAAAAACCAAAAAAATAAAAACCCTACCTACCGGTACCTTGCCACAATTTTAAGATCAATTAAGTGAGTTTGACATGGCCTAAATGTATTAATATTAAAACAAATAGTGCTGCAACAGCTATTTTCTTGAAAACTGGAACTTTCGATATAATTGATAAAATTCTTTGTAACAGATCGATAAAATTGAATCGGATAGTTAATCAATTGTAATCAGTAATTAACCGATCATTGATCATGAAGGTGCAATCGATTCCCCATCACTAAATTTTAAAGACACATAGAATTTGGAAAAATTCTGTAAAAACATTACTCATACAAGATGTCTGGTTCTTGTAAAATACTGTTACAATACTGCAGAGACGTTGAAATCTTTTGAGGCATGCCTGTCATTTTGAAAATTAAAGAATTCTGTACCAAAACTTTGAAATTTTTTGCCAGCCCAAATGAAATTTTGCTGGTTAAATCCTTCAGACTGGCACTTTTCAGCATCACTGATACTGATTTGTGTTACTGGTTCTTGTAGATGTCTGGGTCTGTCAGAGAAGATGATGACGGAGTTCTGACTGGTGCTATGATGGAGGAAGAGAAAGTCATGCATCAACAAGTAGAACAAGAGGAGAGTGAAATAAAGAAGAAGCAAGATAAGGTCAGATAGTTCCCCCACCCCTTTCCCCACCCCTCTCTCCACTACTATCCCTAACATCTTTCAAAGTTTTTACAAAAGGAACAAGAAAAATGTGATATAAAGAAAAAAATCAAGACATTTTATGATGCATCCTCCATACCCTATCCAATACCAGGCATCCAAGGCCTTCTCTCATTAGTAAATTAATATACAATGTATATTCATATCATCAAACCAAAGTCCCTACACCATATTTATTCCTCTCTGTAAAGACATCATTGTTTCACATACATGTACATATAGGTACACTTTATTTATATGTCCTGGTTTAGTCTAGATTGGCCCATCCATTCGTCTTTCTGTACAAAAACTGTTGCATTTTGCTCAACTTTTTACTGGAAAACTACGAAAATGAGTTCAAGATTTGAACAATGTTGAAAAGAGAGTAAAATTTAAGTATAGTTTACAAAAATTCTTTTGAAAAAAAACTTGCCATACTAATTTCGCATGATCCTATTCACTATTTTTTAATTGAAGGTTGGCATTTTTTTCAGCTTTGGGGAGAAATGGACCAGGCAGATCGAGAAACCAGGTATAAAAGGCTGCAGTTTCTCCTAAAGAAAAGTAATATGTACACACAGTACCTGTTACAACGAATGGACGCACAGGAAGAGGAGGAAAGAAAGAAAAGAGAAAGAAAGAAGAAAAAAGAGGAGAAAGTGAAAATGAAGGTATTGAGAAGATAGGACTGATTTAGATTGAGGATCACTGACGAGGGTTAAGTACCCCAAACATGCATGTCTGGTCCATGCTGCAAATTAATCTGTTCTTTAATGGTGCTATTGAATTTGAAGATGTTAAACATTAATTCAGAATACATGTACATGTACATTGCACTTCATTGATAAGGAAAATTTTGTACTAGCAAAGATAACAAAAAATGACAGTCTGAAGGAAATGCTTGACAAAAAATTGAGATTTTGAGTTTGCAGAATTTTTCATTGTCCAGACTGACTAAATACTGATTTAGAAGTTTTTGACAAGAGTGAAACAGATTTTGACATCTCTGTACTAGTACTTCTTGCTCTTGAATTTCAATGTTCGGTCTAGCAAATATATATAGATCATGAATAGATACAGAAATAATTTATTTAATGCAGAGTTTTATATAATCAGTTAACAAATATATAGATAAGTTTTTAAGATACTTTTGAATGTTCATGATTGTAAAAAGTCAAGTTTGTACGTAATACATGTAGCTCTTAACATACTGTATGCTGTAAATATTAGATAGGTTGACACAACTTTTGATAATTGATCTCATGGTACATTCAGTGAATTGAATAATTGTTTGATGATTCAAAGATTTAGAAGCCCAAGCAGGAAAGTATTCACACTCTGAAAATTAACATAAACAACACTGTCATTTGAAGAAAATGGTATAAAGGAAATTCATTAAAAAATACAGCTCCATTTTTGAAAAAACCTGTAAATTCCTGTTGTTTCTTTTCTCGTAGGAGAACCTGCCTGTTACAGCATCCTCTACCAATACAAGGTCAACTGATGATGATAAGACAGAGCCCAATAAAACCCCCAAGGAGGAGGAGTCTAGTCCATCGCAGGAGAGTACTAATAAAGGTAGCTCAGCATATCATTACAGTATCAGACCAAAATCTATATCACACAGACAATTGATTTATTATTTTTTGGCCGGATTGCAAAGCAATTCCGGCCTATAGATAAACGATGTCCGTCCGTCCGTCCGTCTGCCGTCAACATTTTGGTTAAAGTTTCTGGTTGAGGCAAAATCTAAGGAACTATATGCAGTAGAAACTTTATAAAATACATGAAGCTTGCCCATGACAATACCTTTCAATTTATGCCGTAACATTTGACCTAGTGACCTTGACCTTGGACTTTGACCTACTCAAAGATTTTGGTTAAAGTTCCTGGTTTAAGCAAAATCTATGGTACTGTATGCAGTAGAAACTTTATATTATTAATGAAGCTCGCCCATGACAAGACCTTTCAATTTATGCCGTAACATTTGACCTAGTGACCTTGACCTTGGACTTTGACCTAGTTAAGGATTTTGGTTAAAGTTCCTGGTTTAATTAAGCAAAATCTATGGAACTGTACGCAGTAGAAACTTTATTTGATACATGTAGGTTGCCTCTGACAAAACCTTTCAATTTATGCTGTATTATTTGACCTATTGACCTTGACCCAGTTAGTGACAAAAACTTACTTTGCAATCCGGCCATACCGTCTTTAGCGGTGTTTTATACTATTGATTGTGAGATGTAGGCCAGAACGTTTTCATTGTTGCTGAATATTACTGAAATACTAATGTTGACTTATTATAGTGCAGCTTTGACTGCCATGCTTCTTTCTGAAGACAGCCATTAAGTCTAGTGTTTGTGATGTGTATGATATACACATACGGCAAAGCGTTTTTTTACTGAGCCCACCTATCGCGGCTGGCTTATTTAAGGTGGAATTCCACCTCAGCATCGCCGCTGACCCCCGCAAATCACTTCATCGCGGTGCCAAGATCGCCGGGAGTTGCGGTGGCGTTGCGGTTGATTGCCGCGCTGACAATTACCTGTCCAGGTGTTACCTGACCAGGTGCTATTTCTTACGGATGAATAGAAACTTGTTTTTAAGCATGACATGTATAAATAAAATGATGATTTAAACATTAGGACACGAGACATAAGTACATTTTGTAAATTGAGCCTAAAAATGTTTCGGATAACCTGACTCGATGCCAACGATCCACAAGAATATCCGCCTCTACTTTCCTTATATATATTGACTATAGAGAGACATGAAGGGGCGGGTGTCATTGAGGTGTAACTACAGGAAATCAATTTCATGGGGATTCCCCTCCGTTTTGACTGGTTAACCGTACTGAATAAAAGGTGTCACATCATTGGTCAAAAATGTTGGAAATGTATTTATAGCATATATAATCAATAAAATGTGACCAGTAGTCGTGATAAATTTAACTTTGAACTTGATCTTGTCTTTTATGCAATCTACAGATCGATTTGAAAATACGTAAAAATTGTAAATTTTTCGACGAGGACGGAGGGGTCCTGTAAAAAAGTGAAATTTGCGAAAAAATGACATGCATGACCCCCCTTTTTCTTTTCATTTTTATGCGTGCCAAAGATGTCGCAAGCGAAAAAAAGCAACTTTACAAACTTCCAGGCATTTTAAGTCAGTCAAATAGAGCTAATTCGTTAATCATACAAAGAAGGTTTTTATTTCCTGTAGTTACCCCTATAGGGGAAAATGGACCAAAATCACATTATTCGTTTTTCTTGTAGTTTATTTGAATAATTGAAATAAAATTCAGTACAATTTTATTCTATCTGAAAATTAATCATCTTGTCGACATTTTGAAAACGTTATCGCTTAGCGATCAAAATTTACAGTCATACTAAATAAAGAACAACAATGCGCAGTTGAGGATGGTTATGATAGGCGAATTTTCTAACACCAGGATGAGAAACTTTCAGGGAGGAAGACTTACGGAATCCTGTATATCGCCCAGCATGATACTTTGCAAGTGTTAATCAAATTAAGGGTCCCGCTGTGTAGATAAGTACATAAGAACTTAGTACAATCCTCTCTCTTGATACCGCTTCTGCATGCATTCAGTGCCCATAGTGAGTCTTGACTTACTTAAATTTTATCTTTTTCTCGATCAACATCATTGTTATTCCATGAAATAGTGTATTTTAATCATTTGCTTGTTAAAAATCATTCCATTGTGCCGATTTCACTGAAAATTGGTTAATAATCAGATATTTTACCATATATGGTATTTTAGTTTCTGTAATTCAGCAGTTAAAGGTCTTTTATGCTGATTTCTCATGTGTATTGATAGTACGAACCTGGTTTTACTTAAATATGGTGAAATAAAGGGTTTTATTTTAAAAGTAAACTTAAATTTGACAGATTTAGATGGAACACTACTCGATGCAGAAAACGTAGAAATTAGAATTTTGTTGAAAGGGGGGCTGTAGAAAAGAGTCTAATACTCCACCAAACATGGTCATATCGATACAAACTTAGTCGATGCGGACGTAAAATACTTCATTTTACATATCTAAGGCTAAAATTCTTGAAAAATCGAAAAAATGATAAAATTATAGGTGTAACTACAGGAAATCAATTTCATGGGGATTCCCCTCCGTTTTGACTGGTTAACCGTACTGAATAAAAGGTGTCACATCATTGGTCAAAAATGTTGGAAATGTATTTATAGCATATATAATCAATAAAATGTGACCAGTAGTCGTGATAAATTTAACTTTGAACTTGATCTTGTCTTTTATGCAATCTACAGATCGATTTGAAAATACGTAAAAATTGTAAATTTTTCGACGAGGACGGAGGGGTCCTGTAAAAAAGTGAAATTTGCGAAAAAATGACATGCATGACCCCCCTTTTTCTTTTCATTTTTATGCGTGCCAAAGATGTCGCAAGCGAAAAAAAGCAACTTTACAAACTTCCAGGCATTTTAAGTCAGTCAAATAGAGCTAATTCGTTAATCATACAAAGAAGGTTTTTATTTCCTGTAGTTACCCCTTGAGGGTTGTTGGCATCGAGCTCCTGTGGATCTACCTTATTTTCATCCCGACTTTTTTTTATATCGGATAAGCAGGTCAAAATAATGAAAATTTACATCTTCTGGCGTCAAGTCCAGATGAAGCGGAATCTATTCACATTAAAATTGAAGCATGATCAAATTATGTCTGTAGGCTCTTTTCACAGGTACTTATAATAGGCATGTGAAAGATGCAATGAATCGTCGGCCCTTGTTCACTTCTTATTATTAAAAACATATTAAACTAGCGTTGATAAAATAAATGCTATATGAAAGATTACTCCAGATGAAATGCAAAATCCCGAGTTGTGTATCACGTTACGCATAACTCCGTTTGTAGAGACCAGACAATCAAATTTCCAAACAAATTAATTAGTGCTTATACAGGTGACAGGTATATTGCTGGACAAACAAAGACATTAGAGCGGCGATCTCTACACCGTCATGGGTACTCGTCTGACCCCGGGGACGTAATAGTGTGGATCCGCTCACCATAATGGTTCTTTTCTATTATGATGCAATATTGATTTTTCTCCGACATTCTTTTCTATCCTCGTTCTGCGTCTGAAATTTAAATGTCCAACGTCCACTTACGTTTCTTATCTACGTAAAGGTACTTGTGTATGCGTTCGTCCGTAAAATTATCATGTCATTTTAAGTGGTCAGTCAATGGGTACAAGTTGAAGTAATCAAATTTGAAGAGTGAGTTGTGATATCGACATATAGATATGTACAAGGGAGCTCGACCGGGGAGTTTGGAATTATATAACCCTCCCTTTCCCCTGGCTTTTTACTGTAAAATTCTAGAAATAGCAAGAGGGAGCTACGTGAACATGCATTTGCGGCATCTAATATTTCTGCAATAACATATTTTCTTCAGTCGCTGCCTATTAAAATAAAATACAGAATTTTACGCCAGCACTTCGGGCTGGTAAGATTTATTTCTCGATATTGTTTTTTTTTTTACAAAGTCACATTTCATTTTTTTTTACAAAGTCGCATTCCAACCCCCCCCCCCCCCCTTCAGATTTCCAAAACGGTAAATCAAACGGCGATTGAAGGTAGATGATACGCCCTGCGCAGTCAGCCGATAAGGTGTGAAAACACGTCAATTAGTAATCCCCACTGCCAGACCTGAACCAGTTGGAAGACCCTACCTGTCAAATGCGAATGCATTAACGGCTTATAGTGAATAAAGAATCTGAATCACTCCCCCCCTCCTTTTTTAGCTCGCCGGGACGAATGTCCGGAGAGCTATTGTCATACCCCCGGTGTCGGCGTCTGCGTCTGCGTCTGCGTCTGCGTGCGCGTGCACAAAAACTTTAACCTTGCTTATAACTTTTAAACCAATACAGATTGGGCTTTCATATTTCACATGTGCATTCCTTGTGACAAGACCTTTCCATGGATACCAAAATTTTTGACCTTGTGACCTTGACCTTGGAGATTGACCTACTTTTGAAAAACTTTAACCTTGGCCATATTTTTTGAATGGTAAGTGATAGGGCTTTGATATTCCACATGTGTATTCCTTGTGACAAGACCTTTCCATGGATACCAAAATTTTTGACCTTGTGACCTTGACCTTGGAGATTGACCTACTTTTGAAAAACTTTAACCTTGGCCATATTTTTTGAATGGTAAGTGATAGGGCTTTGATATTCCACATGTGTATTCCTTGTGACAAGACCTTTCCATGGATACCAAAATTTTTGACCTTGTGACCTTGACCTTGGAGATTGACCTACTTTTGAAAAACTTTAACCTTGGCCATATTTTTTGAATGGTAAGTGATAGGGCTTTGATATTTCACATGTGTATTCCTTGTGACAAGACCTTTCCATGGATACCAAAATTTATGACCTTGTGACCTTGACCTTGGAGATTGACCTACTTTTGAAAAACTTTAACCTTGGCCATATTTTTTGATTGGTAAGTGATAGGGCTTTGATATTTCACATGTGCATTCCTTGTGATAAGACCTTTCATGCCGTACCATAAATTTTGACCTAGTGACCTTGACCTTGAAATTTTACCTACTTTTCAAAAACTTTAACTTGGGCCATATTTTTTGAATGGTAAGTGATAGGGCTTTGATATTTCACATGTGCATTCCTTGTGATAAGACCTTTCATGCCGTACCATAAATTTTGACCTAGTGACCTTGACCTTGAAATTTTACCTACTTTTTGTTGTTGTTGCAATTTACATATGGTTGCCACCGGCGAGCTATGTTGTCATTCTGACAAGTCTGGTTAAGCTCTCTTTTTTTAAATCAATTATATATAATGGATGGGGTTTCTATCTTTTTTTAATCGCTTTATAAGCAACCGTCTTTAAACGGGTATAGCTTTGAATTGTATGTCAACACGCGGATCTAGAGATAGGAGGTCAGGATCCAGTCCCCACCTCCTGGAATTTGCCATTATAGTGAAGCTGATTTTCATACCCCCCCCCCCCCCCCCCCCCCCCCTCGTGAGTTAGATCTGCCCATTGATTGTAAAAGTATCGCTCCTAATTCAATTCACGATGATTGGACTTTCAGAGAAAACCAATTGAAGACCATACGATAATGCAATTTAAAAAAAAGGAAAGAAAAGAAAAAAGTGCGTGCTCCTTGTTCTGGTCAAACAAGTCCGCAAAAAAAAAAAAAAAGAAATCGATTGATGAAGGACGTGTATTCAGACAAAGATGAATCATGTAAACAAATTAAAAAAAAAAAAAAAAAGAAGACCGGCATACAAAGAAAAGCAAAAAAAAAAAAAAAAAAAGAGGATAGCCTAATAATAAAACAGATGTAATACAATAACCCCCCCCCCTTTTTTCGCACTGAATTCCAAAAGTAAACCGTTGAACGCCAAACCAAAACTAAATTAACAAACGATGCCTCACAAGTTGTTCACACCTTTTCAGTTACCCTGCGCTTCTACCTGTATAACAATCATCCCCTGTACGGGAAGAGGCGATGTCTTCACACCTTGTAAGACCAGACATATAGGCACGCCCATATTTAACCCTTCCCTAATCAATATTGACAGCTACGTACACGCGACAGGTCGTCACTCAAGCAGAACTAAGGAGGGTTTTTGTGGTCACATGTACATGGAAATATCGACGTTTGCGACTTTTCCAGAATATATGCAATTTTATAATAATTATTTACTTCAAGTAAGAAAATAATGAGCAAACATTGTACCAACATGACTAAGCCGTAGATAATAAATAAATTTTTCATAGTATTTACCTGGATTTTTTCCGAAGAATTGAATTTAAACTTTGCATGTTCCTTAACTGCATGAAATTGAGATTTTTTTTAAATACATAAAATAAATGATATATATGATTAAAATCTAAAAATAAGACTGAGTGACCAAATATAACTCAATAAGACTGAGTGACCAAATATAACTCAATTTTAGATCTTATCTATCATAATGTCTAGATTTTTTTTTTAGTCCGAAGAAAATTAGGCATATTGTGACAGAAAGAAAATAAAATTACGCTCAAAGTTTAAGAAGGTTTCCTGTATATAATGTTTACGTACGATATAATTCTTTTTTTCTTGAGAAAGAAATAAAATAGTGTTTACATATATTTTTTACGGAAGTCGAAGAGACAGGAAGACACCCAGATTATTTCGATCCACACAAACATCGTCTACCCCTGTATTAATCTAATGATCTAATTAGTAATTTTGGCTTCACGCCTTTTTGAATCGTGAAGAGGGGGGGGGGGGGGGGGGGTAGCGATTTCACACTTAGCATGGACAGAGGGGGGGGGGGGTTGCATTACAGCGCAAAATGCTTTTAAAGATGAAAATAGTATGTATAAAGTCAATAAACGGACAGGCTAGAAAATTTATTCTACCATTTTATAGGAAAATTACCCCCCCCCCCCTTCTCCCGGACGGCCGCAGGTGATTAATCTACCTCTGAGTCCTGCGTCCCTGGCGCATAAAAACGGAGCTTTTTTTCTATGAAAAGATATATATGCATTGTGAAATGGGAGTTTAACTTCTAGATACATGTTATCTATAAAAATCCTCTATAATTGTAAACTTTGCAGGACATTGTGAATTCTCTATTGAAATCGTTTCACACCTAATTACCACCTTCGTAATTTCGTATATATATATACATTTGTAATTGGTTTGTTTGGATAATGTTTTACTATACATCGCCTCACTTGCGCAAACAAAACAACCAAATAAACAATAAATTACTAAATAAGGCTATCAAGGCTATATTTTACTAATTGGGAAATGGACGTTTTTCAACATTTTAACATACGAACTAGCGAACATAAAACACCGCTAACTAGTAATCTCAAACGGAAGAATCTACAAAAAAAAAAAACGGTCTGCAGTGCTTTGGACTTGAACAGTAAAGATATACAAAAATTGTCGTAAAGCCTCGGCTCCAGTCGATGTATCTCTCAAAGTCGAAAGACGGAGACTTTAAGCCCATTTTTGCTTGACCGTACCGCTCCCGTAGACTGCCCATTGTTCTCTAATCCTTAGATAAACACAGTTGGACATTATAACTATCATTCAGTCACACGGTTCTCTTTTCGTATGTACAACATAACGCTTTTAAAGGACATTTTTATGTCACCAATAACAATACATCAAAATAAAGGACGTAAATTTTAAAAGAATAAGTAAATATAAAAGAATGGTTATAGTACTGTTACAGGTAAATAACAAGTTATTAATTGCCGCTGAGAACTGCGGCGATCGCCACCGCGTATCCCGGCGATCGTTACGGTGAATTGCCAGGATCGATGTCCGCGTTGAGTCAACTCCATTGTTAATCCATGACCGCGGGGATTTAAAACCCTGGGTCAAAAAAGATTACGGGGTTGATTTGACAGGGTAAAAACACGCGATGCCGGTAGTGTATAGATAACAGTGTGTTATATTATATACATGTAATTCTGTGATTTACAGCTGTTAATCTGTAGAATCTATTGATTTATGAATAGTTTCTTACATAACGTTAATCAATATATCTCTATTTTGCTTATTTTAAGGAAGAGGAAGGAAAACAAAAAGGAAAGCAGCATCACCTGTTGACACAAAGGTACTTGTTGTTTCAATGATTATTCACAAATTTCCAAACCAATAAGTAATGTAAAAAGGCAACTCATACAAAGAAGGTCAGAGACAAGGTTTTGAGCCAGTCTGGACAATGAATTTTAATTGCACTCAATCTACACAGAAATTACAGACATTTCACAAGTCTTGGATACACTTCCTCTGCCTTGTCAGATGGGAAAATGTCTAAATCAGTCATTTATCAAATCTTGTATTTGTATTGCAAATTTGGCTAGCAGTTATTGAGAAATACTTCTTTGATTCTAAAACTTAAATTTTAGCAGTTAACATTTTTATCTACACTTTTCAATATGTACAGTTACTAATTAACATTTGTGCTAGATTCTGTTGACCCTGTGATGAAGGTGTTGGGGTTCCTTAACAAGCCTCACAGACGGACTCTCCAAAACTATATACTCTGTGTAGAGTAGTATCAAGTTCAAGTCCTCTTGGAAAAGTTTACATACATAAAAAAAATTCATAAAAGATTCATAAAAAACTCTTTACTTCCCAAAACCTTTTTCGCCCTTCTGGCTCTTCAATGGAAATGTTATGATAACAGCAAACTCGGTGTAGAGCATACTTGTCCGAGATTAAAAAGAAGGTCATTCGCTAATTGCGATATAATCAAATTCTACTGATTACAGGATAATAAGAAGTTCATAAAGAAATTGACTCAAATATAAAGTATGTGAGATACCATCACATAAAAGTTTAATCCTATAAAAGCCAAAATACATTAAACATTTCTTCATATCTCGTACATTTCTATTTCCTTAACTTGGCTGTTCTAAATATTAATGTATCTTTGAGTCAGACTTAGCACAATTCAATCTATTCCAGCCGTCTAAAAAGAAGAAGTCTGAGCCATCTACTGCAAGCTGTGATATAGATACAAAGTCTGAGGTACTGGACAATCTGAATGACAGTGTAACGGAGCAGGACTCTAGTCAGGAAATATCAAAGGATAGTGTAAGTAAAATGATGCTCTATTATTGAGTGTATAGTTTGTATTTTGTAGCTGATCTCTGCGTGCATACATGCATGCTTCCTGTTCCTAAAATACAAAAATAAATCTAAAAATTCATTTTTTTGTGAATTGCGAAGATTTAGGATTTATATTTCCGAGGATTCTTAGTCTTGTTGATCCTGCATGAATGTATTGATGATTGAGCCATTAATGGTAAAGAATTTTCCTCAGGAGATCTGATTTTCATCTAATGTTGAAACAATATTTAAAGTCACAACAGCTTCAACTAATAACATTTTAAAAGAACAGAATTTGATAACATGCATTTATTCTGATCACATTTGAATAAGAGTATATAGAATTGTAAGGAAATATTGGAATTTTACATTTAGATAGATTATATGTCTTGTCATGACCCATTATATTAATTGAACCATTTACACTTAAGAATTTTCCTCAAAAGATTTGATTTTCATCTGAAGTTACATCTTGTGAGCTACTTGTAGTTTGGTATTGAAATGCTCATATTTTCAGAATCAAGAATCTGAGAAGATGTCTGATATAGAAAAACCGTTATTATTTACTGGTGGTGAACTGAGGCAGTACCAGCTAGAGGGATTCTCTTGGCTTAAGGTAAACCATAATATCTACATGTAAATACCATTACAAGTATAAAAACAATAAAGTTGAACAGCTTCAACATCTTTTATTTTCTTGGCTTAAGATAATTATGTACATGTAGATATGATCATGTGTACATTGAGATGAGAACAGCTTAAACTTCTTTGATTTCAAAAGAACATGCATGCACACGTTTATTCTGATGGTGCAGTTTATTTGAATAAGGATATACATGTAAAGCATTGTAAGGAAATTTCAATCTTTTACATTAAATCTAGGGATGTAACGATACGCTAACCCCACGATATGATACGTATCACGATACAGCCTCACAATACGATACTTATTGCGATACAGTTTCGGAATTAATAAAAATGACAAAGGAGCTGTTAAGATAAGGCGTAAAATCAGCCCTGAAAAGAGGAATTTTGAAAATGGAAATTTCAAGAAACATTCATCGTAAAATTTATACCTATACGGTATCCCATCAGAATCTGAAGTAATTTTTGATCTGTTTTATATAAGTTTGCTAATATTTGGGTCAAAACTTGTATTTTTCCTATAGAAATCAATAGAAAACGGAAAAGTGTTATTGAACATTGTTCCCCCCGGATATACAGAATGCCACTTTTACTGGAGGTGTATATCCATAATACAAATTTTCTGGAAAAGTGGGGTTCTGTATCTCCGGGGGGAACACTACCCCAGAGACGAAAAACCAAAAAGGAAAGGGGGGTGCATTTTCGAAAATATCGACATTTTAGACCATAAAGTATGACAAATTTGACTATTTTTCTTCTTTAATCCAGCAAAAATGTATTCTAAATATGATTGAATGAAATATACAAGAATTGGGAACGAAATAAGCAAGAGCGATGTTTATTTCTTCGTCAGTTTGTATTTCGCGCAAAAAGGCTTACATTGTAGCCATTGAATACAAAATGAGACCGTATTTTGTGTTCCGGATTTCATTATTTGCCAATTAAAGTAGATATAACGTTCGAAATCTATTTCTGATATATAATGTACACATATTTGATGTCTTTTAGTAAATATTTTTCCGTTTTATGTAAAATATCAACAAATTTACACGTTTTTTCGTCGATTTTATCAGTTTTCCTATCCGAGTACCCCTTCTTCTTTCGACCTTAATTTTGGAATCTTAAGAGTGCTTCACCAAAATGTAAAACATATAAAAAGTCTTCAAATACATCATATTTCAAGTATGATTATTTTTTTTTTCAAATTGTGAATCGTCATGTGGAAGAAATACGGCACGAGATTCAGGGCTAAATATGGCCCTTATCTTAACAGCTCCTTGCGTAGGCAAATATGCTATCAGTACTGTGTTGTATGTACAGAATACGCTTAAATTCATTTTAACAATGCCATTTTGCTTGTGATTATGCAGAGAGAATATTAGTTATCCTGCAATTTCTATAATGGAAATTTATTCTGTTAGTAAAACCCGGAAAGAGTTACATGTAGAATAAGAACACAGAAATCAAATAAAAAATGTCAGCACTTTACTTTTCAATAAATTAGCTCGTGGGCATAAAAAAAAATGTTGATCTAATATTACAACTGCATAATTGCACAACGTACATTGCTTTTGGTGGGTCATGATGCATGTTTTTTCGCCTCGTAAGACATGTCATCAACATTCAAATTTATAGCATTGCTAGCATTTCGGTTTTCATTCAAGCTAAGATATTCTCTGTGCAAAAAGAAAGCCTAAACAGCTCTTTATCTGTTTCATTCAAGTTTGACAAAGGATCAATGAACTCGGGAGCCGCCATCATAGTTAATGTAAACAAATTGGGACTAAAGATTCGGAACTAAACGAGTCGATTTTTAATGAAAAACGCATTTGAAAATTACCGTGATACGCGACCTGGCTGTACCGTGTACCGAACCGTGAACTTTATACCGCGATATACCGAACCACGGTATATCGTTACACTCCTAATTAAATCTGCCAAGAACACAATCTCTTATTTAGAACATGGCACTTCTTGTATGTCTTCATTTTAACAGTTATCTTTTCTGATAAAGCTTTCTTAGGACTAGGAGGTGTCCTTGATAAAAGATAAAAACCAAAAAACATTTTATTAATGCCCTATCAAGTACATTTATTGTTTGTACTTCAAATTGAATCTGGTTTCTTTATCTTGTCTTATCTTACAAAAGGCTAGCCTCTCCTAGAAATATTTTTGTCAAATTATTAAGATTACGCTTGTTGCATTATAGACTCTGTATGAGAATGGAGTGAATGGGATTTTAGCCGATGAGATGGGCTTGGGTAAGACAGTTCAGTGTATAGCGTTGATATCACACATTGTGAACATGAGAGTGGTAGGACCATTCCTGGTCTGTGCTCCTCTATCAACACTACCAAACTGGTACTCAGAGTTCAGGAGGTTTGCACCTAAGGTAGGATTTATACACTTGCATGTTTTTAGACAGTTTATCCCTTTATCTGATAGTATTTAACATTTCAGAGTTGCAAGTTCCAGTGATATTTATTTAGATTTATGACAAAATGCGTTATAAATATCTAAATTTCACCCTGTGCATTGTAGAAATTGATATGATAATGTCCCATTTTCATTAAGTGAATGAATTTTATGTAGTTCAAGTTACAACCTTACATTTTTGAATTAACATTGATACATGTACTTCTGATAATCTGTTCTTAAGACTTATCAGAAACATTGTATCACTTTTTAAGCAATGTAACATGAACATACTTATATATTTAAGGTGCCTGTAGTACTGTACCATGGTACAAAAGACGAACGGGATAGAAAAAGAGTCAAAATACGTCGTTTGGTGTCAGTGACACCTGAAGTGCAAGTGTACCCAGTAGTTATTACATCTTATGAAGTCACCATTAGAGACAGAAAGGTTCTTCAGAACTTTGACTGGAAGTACCTCATAGTTGATGAAGGTCATCGGATCAAGAATACTCAGTGCCGGCTCATCAAGTATGATACACTTTATATCCGTGTCCATATACATGTATCATAATAAGAATCTATGTCTTCTGTGTTTTATCAGTAAAATTTTACACATGATGTGGTATCAAACTTAAGTTTGCAATGTCCAGTTTCCCATGTTATTCAGATACATGTAATTGGGTCAATTATCCTTGCAGTACAGTTTAGCATCATCAGTAAACTTTTCTTTGTCTTTTTGATTTTGACTTACACTGTATTTTCCATGCACGTGATGGTTCATGTGCATCTGATGCAAAAGTACATGTATTGTGATTAATATTCCTGTGGTTTCCCCGAGTTTTGCTCTGGTTCCCATAGAAATTGATCACTTCGTGATTACCTGCACAAATGGGAAGTAACTCTGTATTTCATAAAGCCTGAATTGTCTATCACTCCATTGTTCAGTTTAAAGGAATTTATCTATGAATTCATTTATTGCTCTTAAATAGATACTACATTATTCAAATTGAAATTATATTGCCTTGATATTTCACATTTTCTTTTAAAAGAGAATAGCCCTGACAATATAGTATTACTTTTATAGGGAGTTACGGATGTACAGAAACACTCACCGATTGTTACTGACTGGCACACCTCTACAGAACAACCTATCAGAACTCTGGTCTCTCCTCAACTATCTACTGCCTGAGATATTTGATGACCTGGGAAGGTATGGATATATGGATACCTACATGTATATATTGTACACAAACACTGTACGTGTATGATCTATAGACATTTTTTTAGCAGCAATTCTAACAAGGTACATGAAAGTACAAGTACATGTATCTAAATTCAATGAACTTCAGGTCTCTAAACCAAAGGATTAGAAAAAAAACACTTCTGTTTTTAAAACATGATTGTTCAAATAGAACACCATAGAAGTATACATGTATATAAGGTTAACATCTTAATTCAAAATTGTTTTAGCTTTGAAACATGGCTTGATGTGGAACGTATTTCATCCAGTAACGCAGAAGAGAAGATCGTTAAAGAGGAGGAAGAGAAAAACATCCTGTCTATGTTACATCAGGTATAACTGAAGACAAAACATTATAGCAGTCTGAATTACATGTACACAATGTTATGTATAGTAACTTAAAGTACTAGGGGTATAATAACAATATCGTTGAAAAGTTAGAAATTATATACATGTACATGTACATCCATATCTAACATATTTTAGGATATTTGATATTTTTTTTAATGTTTCATTCAACTCACCATGAAAATGCATGGTCCTGAACATTGCCGAAGTCATGTGTCTTCGGCCAACTTCATGGTATTTAATTTTTCTGTTATAAAACAAGCGGAAGTAGAGTATTATACCCCTAATGCCTTAAAATTCAAAGTTTCTTTTACACATGAATTCCAAATGTTACTAGTATGTTATGAGATGATTATTTCTGTGTTAACAGATATTAACACCTTTCATGCTGAGAAGGTTAAAGCAGGATGTAGACCTGGTAATACCACCTAAAAAAGAAATCCTAGTGTACGCCCACCTAACGGAACTTCAGCAGCGCACCTATAAAGCTGTGGTAGATAGAACTATCTTCAACAATGACGAGGAGGAGGACAAAAAGGTACTGGGCAAAGTGAAATATTATTATAATGGCACTAAGGTTGCTCTTTATCACTTATACTTGGTCTATTATCATTGTCTGTATTTAGTACTTTTGAAGTATGAGTTGAGAGTTCAATATGTACTTGCATGATATTATAGTGTAGAACACACTTTTTTCATTGATTTCCCAAGTTTCCTGTTTTGACATTTAAAAATTTCATATCTTTAAACTGTAATTGATATAAGACTTGTGATACTCTTTATCATTAGGAAAATATTGAAGTTAATGAAAAGGGAAAACCAGTAAGACGTGCTGCTAAAAAGAAGATAGATTATTCCCTGATGGGTGATTCAGTAGAGACACCGGATGACATAGGCAGGGATGATGAAGAGCTGGACGGATGGATACAGGCCATGGCCGAAAATACCACTAATACCAAGTAAGTGTCCCTAATTGAATTACGAAGTAAATGTCGCTGATTGATTTACAAGTATGTGTATGTAAGGCCATGGCCAAAAATACTACTTGTACGAAGCAAGTGTCGCTAATAGACTTAGGTGTATGTGAGGCTCACGCTGAAAAATACCGGTTGTACGAAGAAATTGTTCCTTATTGATTTACGTGTATGAATTCATGGTCACTGTGTTAATTGAAATTTTTATATAAGACAACCATTGTGTTTTTAAATGTTCGATGTTCAGCTATACATAAAGAGGTAGACTGTGAGAAGCTAACCAAGAGATTTTATGCCCCAATTACGTAACAGTGTAGACATTAAGTGTTTACTTTATCCATAATTCTATTGATTTTGGGCTCAATTTGTAAAGGTGAAGGTAAAGGTAGGGTTTATAGTCTTGTTCGCCTGAGCCTCACGTGACTTCTATAATCACCTCCCTGGCAAGACCTGTACAATCTAGTGCATTCTCAACTCCCTTGAGGGTATACAAGCAGAGCTGCCGTTCAGGTGCTTATGCTTTTCATTCATCTCATGTGCCAGGTACCCAGTTTACTCCTGGGTGGAGAGAGTGCAACATAGTGTAAAGTAACTTGCCCAAGGTTACAATGGTTTGCAATGATCAGCGACCGTGAGACTCTAATCCACGACCTATGGGTTCGTAGTCCACCGCGCTAACCACTATGCTACCAGCACTATAGTCATGGTCACTGTTTAGAAAAGAATACTTGCAATAGTGTTTCTAAATAATGCAATGACCTTTTCACCAACTGAAACCAAATATGGATATTTGGATGCTTTATATTAGGGGAAGACCATATCTTAAGGGTAATAGATCAAAGGTCAAGGTCACTTTTCCTTTCATGGATTGTTCAATTGACATGCAGGAGTAAATTTTTAAACTACCACAGTTATTTTTCACAATATCATGTTGCTTGTTGCTTTTCATACACAGTTACGCAGGACTGTTTACCTTTATTATTTAACAAATTTGAACATGAATATTGAAGCAAAAATAGGTAATTATAGTTTATGGATTGTAGTATTATATTCATGAAAGTAACCTACATGTAAAATAGATCATGCGGTGATAGTAGGTACAGCTTGGTTGAGAACTTTTTCTACTGAGGTACTGACAAGGGTTGTAAAAGTATGGTGAACATACTGACAACCCGAAGTAGGTGTAAATTCTATTTTTCTTGACTTTTTGAAAGGTAATGATGGACTTTTCAGATCAGTCTAAGCTTGTAAAAGTTTGATGCCACATGTATGATTTGATATTTTAAGTGAAAAGATCGAACAGAAAGTAAAGAAAACAACAGGAAATAGGAGCTTACGTAACATAATGATGCAGTTAAGGAAATGCTGTAACCATCCGTACCTGATAGACTACCCCCTGGACAAGTACGAAAACTTTAAAGTAGATGAAAACTTGGTGGAATGCTGTGGGAAAATGAAAATGCTGGACAGGTTACTGACAGAACTGAAGAAGAGGGGACATAGAGTATGTATGATTATTCCATGTGTTAAATCTCATTGTTTTTATATTTTCTAAATTTCAATTTGCAATTTTTCTCAGCAAGGTTATTTCATATTCGAAGTACATTTTGTTGTAATGTAAAGTATAGCCAACTGTACTAGTACTCCTTTTCTACCCTTTTCTTTCACGGAAAATTAATTAAAAAAAAAAAATATGTAGTTGAAAATCTATAATGAAAGAATAGAATATAATTCTTTGTCATGACATTTTTTTTAGTCCCCTACCGGCAACGCCGAAGGGGACTCTTAGTTTTTTCTTCTTGTCATTGTGAACATATACATGTATATATACTCTAACCATCTCTTTATGTATAGTAGTAAGTGCAGTAATATCAATGCTTACCATGTTCACTGTTGTTTATTGACATTGTATTCTACTGTATTATGATTATATGTAAAACTCAGTCGAAAAGAGAAAAAAAATCATGTAAATAAGTACTTATCTCAATATCTGTAATAATCCCTCAAAATCCATGCAAAATGTTGATATTTCTGACTTCAGCCACGTGGAGTCAATCATCTCGTGCACTTACCCATTTTATTAACTATTGAACGGTGATCGGAAACTTTCGGAATTCCCCGTTACACGTCAGCAGAAACTTATTTCGACTTTTCTATTGCTCAAACCATAAACAGTTCTCTCTTTACTATAATTATACATGTACTTGAATAAGTTTTGAGTGAAGTAATATACATGTAAATAATATGACTATATAACATTTATGATATAAATGATATGACTTTCTAACATTTATTAACATCCAACTTTTGATGAAGCTTTTGGATATGCATATTATATATATTTACATGTACATATTTGTAGATAATGAAATAAAAAAGAAGAAAACAAAGATTATTCCATGTATAATGCTCCGATAATTAAATTTATCAAATACTGTATGCCTAAAATAAATACATTTTAAGAAATATTCATTACTATTATGCGTAGCACTATTACAATTTAGCTGATGTTTTTAAACTTTTTGAATTGTTCAGGTGACTTTATCTGTTAGGTATATTTATCTGTTTGGTGTAGTTATGTACATGTATCATGTCTAAGATATTAAAGCTATTTCAAATTATGAAACTATTTGACAACTACTGGAATTACATGTATATCTATACACCAGCCTGACTTACTGACTGACTGTACACATGCCTCTCTTTATTTCCAGGTTTTGGTATTCTCTCAGATGACAAAGATGTTGGATATAATACAGGATTATTGTCACCTACGTAAGCATGAATTCTGTCGATTAGACGGCAGCTTCAGTCTGGAGGATAGACAAGTATCGGTAAGTTAGTTACATCGTCATTTTACTTCTGATTTTCTTCTTTAGAATACTTCATTTCTTAGTAAAAGAGAACATGAAGTGACTCAACATTAATTCTATCTATTTCCAATGTTCAGTTTCTGATTTTATTCATTTTTGTTACAGATTGAAGATTTTAACAAGTATGAGGATGTTTTCCTGTTCCTGGTCAGCACCAGGGCTGGAGGTCTGGGTATCAACCTGACAGCTGCTGATACTGTCATCATATATGATAGTGACTGGGTAAGTGTTAAACAATGCTCATATTGAGAATCCTAATTGATTTTCTAAATTTAGAAAAGTTGTAGTAATACACTAACGAACATGAATGTCCGAAAATAAATTTTGATTTGAAAAAATCAACATCTGTACATAATGTAATAATAAATGATAGAAATAAAATTATGTATACAAACATTTGCTATTTTGTACAGAACCCTCAGTGTGACCTGCAAGCTCAGGATCGGTGTCACAGGATAGGCCAGACCAAACCTGTGGTGGTATACAGACTAGTGACTGCTAACACCATCGATCAGAAAATAGTGGAAAGAGCCACGGCAAAAAGGAGACTGGAGAAAATGGTCATTCACAAAGGTATCTCACTTTGCTACAGTCTGTGAGAAATTCTGGTGCTAAGTAAAGATCTATTGGGGCAGGGTACAGAAGTTATTAGTCTAGTTTAAAACTGAAGCTATGATGTTAGGCAAAGAAATTCTGAAGGTAGACAAAGAAATCCTGAAAGCTAGTGGATGAAATTCTGAAGCTAGGATAAGAACTCCAAGGCTAGGCAAAGGAGTTCTAATGTTTGTTAAAGTAAATTGCTGCAATCTACATTTAGGCACAAAACCATTAGAAGTGAAAAGATATCAGTTTCAAGACATTACATAATTTTTTCTTATCTCTGAAGGAAAATTTAAACATGGAATACAGAAGAAGTTTTCTGAGACAACAAAACCTCTGAATCCTAAGGACCTCCTAGATCTACTACAATCCAAGGACCATGAAATGGAAATACAAAGTCAGAATCTGAGTAAAAAAGAAATAGACATTCTGATTGATAGATCTGACTTGTGGGAAAAATTCAAGAATGTTTCAGGTAAGTCATGGTGTGCTTGTTGGAAGTAAATTAATCTGAGATCAATATTTATTGGCAGATTCTGTCAAGTTGTATGTTGCTGGATAAAATATATGCTTTAAAAATGCATCTAAGGCAACCAATGTTCAACATGAATAATGTTCAGATTCTAAGTTTACCTTTAAGTGTTTTGTATATTGTATATATGTTATCTCGACACCTTTGTATGTAATCGGTTCATGAGAAACAAATATACATGTATGTATTTGTCTATGACAGTAAAAAAAAAATTGTCACTTCAAAAGTAGTAATAAAAGGGATCTGCGATATATTTAATGAGTGAAATACTACAGCATGTTATCAGCTGTTTGTATTTTGTAGGTATGTGAAAATTTCCTCCTTAAAATTGTCCGTTCTTTCCCAAGTTAAGATATCATTTATAGATTTTTTGGGTTCACCTGAAAGTAGACACTCAATTTTTGGCCGACACTGGTGGTAGTCTTGGAGAGTGCAAAAAAAAAAAAAAATTCAGATTGTCTTATTTTATTTGAAGAAAAGTGGCCAGAGAAACAATTGATTTGTCTTTGCTTAGCCATCGTTATTTGATTTTGAGTGTAAAAAATTATCTTGGATATCAGGAGTAGTCATGTTACCTATTTCTATTGTAGGAAAACCAGAAAACAAAAGTGAGAAAGGCAAAAAGAAAGTATCAACTGAAGCCAAGGAGATTGAGGGGGTCTTCAAAGTTGTAGAATGAAACGGATCCATTAAAAGAAGTTGGAGAGAGCAAATACAGAAATATTTCATAGTGAAAGCAAGGAAGTTGATTGATAAACGGTTTTAAATGTAAAAAAAAGTTGTTTTGGATATCAGTTGTACATGTTATGTATGTCAGTTGTACATGCATTGCATGTCAGTTGTACATGTAATGCATGTCAGTTTTACATGTGATGCATGTCAGTTGTACATGTTATGTATGTCAATTGTACAGGTTATGTATGTCAGTTGTATATATGATGCATCTAAGTCAAAGTCATTATTGTAGAGGTTGTTATCTTTTACCGACTTTATACTCTAAGTAGAAGATTAAAGTTTTTATATTGTTTGCCCTTTTTGTCACATGTTCATGGTTACAATGATATACATTCAGTACTGCATTGTCATAAGATGTTGAATTTGTTTTATCAGTATACCTTGTTCTTTAAATGATCGACATTCATCTGTATTGTGTCCCATTTATAACAGAAAGATTGCTATAAGAATTTTCCAACAATTTATCAGTTAGTAATTGAAGTTGAAATGAAAGATTCAGTTTACCTGATGTAATTAGTCATGTATTTGATATTGAAATTGATTGAAATGCATGGTTAATGAGAAAAAAAACCCCACATGATATCCAGTCAGCAGGATATTATCTGTCATACCAGTTTGTGTTCATACCTGATTGTGTTCAATTTATACCTCTTAGAGAAGGTTGCTTTTGTTCATTACCTCAATCTGATTTTAAAAAGTTGTAGGTTTTTTACTTTTAAAAATGTTATATATAGTTATATACAAGTATATCTTTGTCATGTACATATTATGATTGATTGTAAACGGGACGGATTATTCTACATGAGACTGAAGTAAACAAAGTAGTGAACTGGTATGTGTCACATCAAAGTATTGTACATCACTACAGTGTCATCTATGCTGCATTAGTGCTTGAAATTTACAGAAATGCATTTAATTAAGTGCTCTTTAGGTACATAAAATTTGTCAGAATTGGTGTTATGGCATTGTACTGTAATGTCTACAATTATTTCGTATCCTCATATGGTAGAATAATTTACAGTGACCACATATTTCTTAACAGAAAAAAGCCTTGAAAACTCGATGAAATAAAACATTTGTATGTATTCATAGACATATATTTGAAGAATAAAATTACACTGTCAGATTCCTTTTCTTAAAAAAAAGAACTTTTGAATCGGAGAATGTTTGATTCTAAGTCATATTCATTTTGGCATTAAACTCTATTCTTTTTTTCCAATATTGTACATTGGATATGAAAACGAATTAAAACAGAAATTGTTTTCCATATTTTGGATACATATTTATTCGACCAATGCATAGTGAGCATACAGTTACATTGATTTTTTTTAAGATAAGAGTTTACAAAGTCTGAATAGTTCTTGTCTTCATGGAGCTTCATTCAGATGCACTTTGAATTTGCCTTTCATTTTACCTCAGACAGTTGAAAACTGATGATTTTTCTTTGAAAAAAAAGTAGTTGAATGTTAGCATGGTTAGTACAAAATGTTTGAACAGTTTGCACATTGTTTGATTATTTGATTTTAAGTTTTTCAAAATAAAGCTAAAAAGGATGTGTAATGAAAATCTTTTAAAGCTGAAAAAATCAGGTCACTTTTTATTCTTTCAGTAAAAAAAGTTAGAAACAATTACCAGGAAATTAAAATATACTTTGCCTTAATGATTATCAAATAAAGTATCATGTGTACACCATTATTTCATATTAAGTAATACCATTTGTGAAAGTTAGATATTGACAAAAAGAAAAAATACATGAAAATTAAAGGTGATATATTGCAATCATATGTTTGTATTCTTATTTGCCTATTTGAATATGTTTGAAAATGCAAGTGTGTTGTCCGTGCCTTGCTGCTATGAATCTTCTCAAATTGAGAATATCCCCAAGTTTTGAGATGTGTAACAAGCTGTAATGTTCAAGAACTTTCCACTATGAGTTTTTTGTCGGTGATTTTAATAATTATAACCAGAGTAATTTTGAGGTATAACAAGCTGAATGAATCCTCATGCAGGTTTCCAAATGTTCCAGGTGAGGTAAAACTCCTTTAGAGAAATTCAATACAAATGAGGCTTACTGATTAGAATGCAACTGCTGCATTGAAAGTAGAAAAGCCAGGGGTTTTACCTTGAAAAACTTGCATTCTCGATGTTTGCATTAACATATATATTGATCTATAGAGCATCAGTTGAAAAGGCACTGGAAAAGTATTGCCATGGAAACAAAAAGATGGAGTTGAATAGCTTTATATCATGTACAGAATGTGACATTGTAATCAAAGTGAAACTCGCCTTGACCCATCAGTTCTAGGCATAGAATTATTTCAACATGGTACATTGAGAAGATATTAGTAAAGACAAACAAAACCACTTGTAGACCAGTAGGACGAGATGCAATTGGTAATGGTTAACAATACCTATGACTGTATGAACCAAGGTCATTGGACAAGACACTAGAACAATTTGATCTCTCAGTCAAAGATCAAACAAATCTAAGCACTTTGGAATATGACATCTATTGGAAATAGTATACCAGAAGCAAGAGATAAACAACACTGAAAAAAAAAACCATTTATCTATCCTTCTTAATTATAGTTTATCACAAATAATGCACGTACGTCAAACAAGACTAGAGGTAATAATCCCATCCCATGTTATTTGAGGGCACTTTTACTTTCACCATATTCTGTTCATAGAGCAAAGGTCAGTAGGAATGAGTGACCATGACATGGCTATACGACACTCTCACACCCAAACAAACACTCCACAAACTTGAAGGCCTATATACAATAATACGGAAGTGTTCCAACTCTATACCATCATGAAGAAAATTTCAAACCAATTTCTCCTGCACTAGACACGTGTTTCGAATATTAAATTCTCATCAGTGATGCTTCCAAATTTATTTCAGTAGCGCCCTCTTTTGTATTTTGAATTTAGATTTGTACATTTACTTTACAGAGAGTGCGCGGCTCCAAATTTCCAGCAGGGTCGATTAAGTAACATATCCAAATAAAATATATGTTCAAAATAGCATTGGCGGGATGGTGCTAAGATGTTAATTTCGATGATAGTTTTGAATGGAATGACAACTTTTCGAAATAACAAAATAACATTTATGATGTCAAATCGATAAAGGGCCTAAACGTATTTTGTTTCAGGCCACAGAGATGGAAAGATGTAATTAATACACTTCTAAATATCAAGTCACGGGGAACGATTTTAACTGCTCCACACTGCAACAAGTAATAAGTGTTTATAATAATAATAAGGAAGTGTTCCACCTCTATACCTTCATGAAAAAAAAATTCAAACTAACTTAAGGCAAAGACTCCCTGTGACAGACAAACACCCATACATTCATTCAGACTCATTATTAGCTCACCTTAGCGAAGCTCAAGTGAGCTATCGTAATAGCATGCTGTCTATGGCCTGTCATAAACTTTTCTACATTTTTGACTTCTTTCCAAGAACCAAGGGTTTCTTTTCCGCTAAAGAATACAAATCATACAAATCATGGACATGTAGTGACATATGTATTGCCTTGTCCTACCTCTTGGACAACATTTATGTAAGATTTGGCGAGAATCTCTACAAGCACGTTGTATGGATCCGTATGGTTACTAATTGTGCGCCTCTTGTTGCAGATTTATTTTCATACACGTGTGAAAAAGAAAACATGATGATGTGGAATGTTTCATTGGTACTTCTAAGTACCTGGATGATATTCTTACTATCGACAATCCTGTTTTTGAAAAGTATAAAAATGTTATTTATCCACAAAAAGAAGGGAGGAGATATCCAACAAGACCCCGTTACAGCATCAACAGTAAAACACCAAAACACCCCGATGCAAAAACACAAAAGACGAGTACAGCACGAGACGGAAAAGAGACACACGACATGTAAACATCAAACACAAAAGACTACACATAAACCGACGAGACCAATGGGTAACCGGTGCCGACTTTGGACGGCCATCTGTCACGCAAGTAGCAAATGGTGTGGTTATCCTGGATTACGTGCGCACAACCCTCTCACTTCTCCAATTACCCAGAGGTCTCGAAGAACGTACAATTGTGGTGTAAAACAACCTCCTCACTGTAAGATGACATCACACAAACAAGACCGCGAAATGCAGAGGCCCCAGAGACACAGATGAATATGTAAATGGATATAAAAAGAGGGCATGCGTAATACAGTCCGTGCTCTGCCGGTGTTATAGAGTGAGCCTTCCCCCATAGCCAGACTTCCCCCCGGCGGTCCCACTCTAGAGCGAGCCTTCCCCCCTAGGGGGAAGGCTCACTCTAGAGCCAGCCTTCCCCCTGCCTAATTTTGAGTGAGACTTCCCCCCGGCGGTCCCACTCTAGAGTGAGCCTTCCCCCCTGGGGGAAGGCTCACTCTAGAGCCAGCCTTCCCCCCTTCCCAATTTTGAGTGAGACTTCCCCAGCAGTCCCTTTTTAGAGAGAGCCTCCCCGCACACCGGGGAGGGGGGCGCTCACTCTAGGCACCTCCCTGCACACGGCCGCTCACTCTAGAGAGGGGGCGGACAGGGTAAGAGGGAGATGGGAGATGAGGAGCGGGAGGGAGAAGTGAGGATGGGGAAGGGGGAAGAGGGGGCGGGAGGAGGGAAAGTGGAGAAAAAAAGTGGATAAAGGGAGAGAAAAAAAGAGGAAAATTTTGAACCAACGCAGCGTGCGCCGTTCCAATTAGGGAGGAGGGAGACAAGGGTGCGGGAGAGGGGGGGGGGGGGGTAAGGGGCGGGAGGGGGAGAGACCTACCCCCTGTCCACCCCTCTCTAGAGCCAGTCTTCTCCCCATTTAGTGATCCTACTGCAGTGTTAACTCGTCTCTTTTCCGGTGATCTATACTTAAATAATAGCTCCAGCAATCAGTTAGGAGTTACTTCATATCAATATTACTGGCGATCATGTCTCCCATAGTCGTCTTGCTGTCCGTATGTTCATCTGTGTGTCACAGATTTTGTCTGGGTTATTTATAACTGTTCAACTGGGACTTGAAACGAATTCAACTCGGACTTGAAACGAATTAAAACTTTAAATACGGAACTGTTCATTGAAGTGTTCGTGGAATTTATTCTACGAGTATCGGATTTTCTGCTCTGTGACCTTGACCTTTGTGATATGACCTTAAGTCAATGTCATGACACACCCTTTGGTCATGGACAACAATTGTGTGAAATATTATTCAAATCCAACATGACAGTAAGTTGGTATGGCCCGGACAAGAAGTTTGGCCATGTGTGCGCTGTGACCTTGACCTTGAAGATATGACCTTGGGTCAAGGTCAAAATACACTCTTGAGTCATGGACGAATATTTGTGGGAAGTATCATTTAAATCCAAGTTGCCAGTGAAAAGTTATAGCCCGAACACGGATTTTGGCTATCTGTGCACTGTGACCTTGAACTTTGAGATACGACCTTGCGTCAAGATCGTGACACATTCTTGGGTCATGGACAACACTTGTGTGAAATATGATTCAAATCCAACATGGCAGTAAGGAGTAATGGCCCGGACAAAAATATTGGCTATCTGTGCACTGTGACCTTGACATTGAAGATATGACCTTATGCTTCAAATCCAACATGGCAGTATGGAGTTATGGCCCGGAAAAAAATGTTAACTATCTGTGCACTGCGACCTTGATCTTGAAAATATGACCTTGAGTCAAGGTCATGACACACCCTTCCGTCATGGACAACGATTGTGTGAAATATTATTCAATTCCAACATGGCAGTAAGGAGTTATGACTCGGACAAGAAGTTTGGCTATGTGTGCACTGTGACCTTGACCTTAAAGATATGACCTTTGGTCAAGGTCAAGACACATCCTTGGGTCATGGACAAATATTTGTGCGAAATATCATCTAAGTCCAAGTTACCAGTGAAAAGTAATGGCCCGGACACTGATTTTGGCTATATGTGCACTGTGACCTTGACCTTTAAGATACGACCTTGCGTCAAGGTCGTAACACATCCTTTGGTCATGGACAACAATTGTATGAAATATGATTCAAATCCAACATGGCAGTAAGGAGTTATGGCTCGGGCAAGAAGTTTGGCTATGAGTACACATTTGACCTTGACCTTGAAGATATGGCCTTGGGTCAAGGTCATGACACACCCTTGAGTCATGGACAATAATTGTGTGAAGTATCATTTAGAATCAAGTTACCAGTGAAAATTTATTATGTCGAGAATTCATGTAATTGCGTACATATTTACAAGTCTATGTTTTGTAGTTACTTGTGGAGAATTTACACCGATTATCAAATGCAAAAAACATATTTACAAAATCTTGAAAAATATCGAAGATTTTGATGTTGAAATTAAATACTAGTACACATATGATGTATTTCACTTAGGTAGATCCCTTTTAGGGTCAATAGGTCAAACGTGCGGTTTGCACTTTGTTGCCGCTGGGGCTGGGCGGGGCGGGGAGGGAGGGGTATTTGTACCTTTAGGACAGTTCTAGCTTTTTTATTTCTTTTATAAGTTACCTTGTACAAGTAGTACATGCTTTTTTCTTTTTCGTTATTTTGTCTAGTTTTAGCGCACAAGAGCAGAAGGCTCCAGTGAGCTATTGTCATCACGCACCATCCATGTGCGCTATATAGTAGGCCGATTTGGGCCTCTTGTTTTTTAGGGGGGGGGGGTAGGGTTGTTTTGAGCTATTGTCATAGCGCTTCGTCAGTCCGTTCGTCGTCCGCCTGGCGTAAACTTTCATATTTTTGACTGTTTCTCTGAAACCGCTTAACATGGCCATGGCATATGTTGTCATTCCCATATCAAGGCTACGTCAAAGCCACAACATACTTCGTCGTGGTCATGGCATACGTTGTCGTTCCCACATCAAAACAACAACATTCTACGTCTTGGTCATGGCATACGTTGTCGTTCCCACATCAAAGCCACAACATACTACATCGTCGTCATGGCATACTTGGTCGTTCCCAGAACATGGCTACGCCGTTCCCACAATATACCTGTACTACGTCGTGGTCATGTCATACCTTGTTATTCTCATATCAAAACTACGTCAAAGCCACAACATACTACGTCATGGTCAAATCATACGTTGTCGTTCCCACATCAAAGCCACAACATACTACGTCGTGGTCATGTCATACGTTGTCGTTCCCACATCAAAGCCACAACGTACTACGTCGTGGCCATGGCATACGTTGTCGTTCCCACATCAAAGCCACAACGTACTACGTCGTGGCCATGGCATACGTTGTCGTTCCCAAATTAAAGTCACAATATACGACGTCGTGGCCATGACATACTTAGTCGTTCCCACAACATAGCTACGCCATAGGCACAATATACTACGTCGTGGTCATGGCATACGTTGTCGTTTCCACAACATGGATACGCCGTTGCCACAATATACTACGTCGAAGTCATGGCATACTTGGTCGTTCCCACAACATAGCTACGCCGTAGCCACAATATACTACTTTGTGGTCATTGCATACGTTGTCGTTATCACAACATAGCTACATCGTAGCCACAATATACTACGTCGTGATCATGGTATACGTTGTCATTCCCATATCAAAGCTCCGTCAAATCCACAACATACTACGTCGTGGTCATGGCATACGTTGACGTTCCCACAACATAGCTACGCCGTAGCCACAATATACTACGTCGATGTGATGGCATACGTTGTCGTTCCTACAACATGGCTACGCCGGTCCACAATATACTATTAGTTATAAGGTCTGTTTCTGACGTATTTATAGGGTCCATAGTGGGTTTGTAAAATTTGTGGGGGTGAGGCCGTGATATATATTTGAAGTGAAAATGATACCAATTAAAAATCAAAAAGCCTTAAAAGTATACCCCATTCCAGCAGCACGCCTGTAATCTAAGTCCCCTCCCCTTCCGTGTGCAGTGCATGCCTACATCACTCTACTAAAACAGTAGCTTCGCCTGACAGGTGCAATATCTAACAACGATAGTATACGGTCTCTTCATCATTATAAAAGCGACCGTACACTATCGTTATGTAATACAGTCAAACGTCGAATACTCGAATCGCAAGGGACGAGTCGTTCAAATTATCGAATTAAATTTATGTTATTAAACTTCGATTGGCACCACGTTTACACTTCGTGTTTTAAGGGTATTCCAATTTTTGACGTTCGAGTTTACGAAGTTCGTATTGCACATGTCAAGCGAACGTACCGTGTCCCTCAGGCGAAGCGACACCTTGTATGCAAACACATGTAGATCAAGTTTATAATTACATCTGTCGTACGAAGACATATTTCTACAATGTACTTATAACGAGGAATATCTAAATAAATCCATGTATAATTCGCATGAGAATACCTGCTAAAATACGAGTAAAAAGATTTTGTTTCCATTGTCCTCATGGTCAGATATATGAAGGTTGTACTGGTTACAGTTGGGCATGCGCTAGGGGTGTCAAAATATATCGATATATCGCAATACACAAATTATTTATATCCTATCGCGATACGAAATGCGTATCGCAATATATCGCAATTTCTTCTTCTAATTAAACTCTTTATTTTTCATCCAATTCTAGTGTTATAGCAATTAGAAGTCCAGAAGGTGTATGCCTGGATTTTACTGAAAATATAAAGAAAGCAATAAATCACAATATATCGCAATACAGTGAAAAACTATCGCAATATATCGCAATAACGTGTTTCCACTATCGTGACACCCCTAGTATGCACAGCTAACTATTCAAAGCAACATTGACAGAACTCAAGCACAACGTCGGGTTGAATTCCAATCGCATGGAGAGGAGGGGGGGGAAGTCTCACTATGGGGAAAGTCTCACTCTATAACTAGTTGTAGAGTGAGACTTCCCCAGGGGGTGGTCCTGCTCTAGAGCGAGACTTCCCCGGGGGAGGTCTCGCTCTAGAGTGAGACTTCCCCTGGGGGAAGTCTCACTCTAGAGTAGGACCGCCGGGGGGAAGGCTCACTCTAGAGTGGGACCGCCGGGGGGAAGTCTGGCTATGGGGGAAGGCTCACTCTATAACACCGGCTGTAGCGAGCTCTTCTTTTCATGTGGTGGAGGTTTTTGTTTCTGTTTGCTTTGGTTCCTGTTTTATCCTGATTTTGTATGCCTTCGGTTTCTGATTTTCTGAATTATCGACTTTGTACTGTAGACAGGGATATGGTCATTATCCATATTTGTCATGTAATCACCCGAGGAGTCCGACTGACGTTCAGAGAGGACAGGTGGTCGGGGCCCTGTCTTCTCTAAAGAGGTTTGGACAGGGCACGTCATGGAGTCCCGTCGTCACAGTCAGTCAGAGTGCAAGTCTCAAGGATGCGCTTGTACAAGACTGTAGATTGGTCAAGTACCAAGCCTAGTGTCCGTCTGGTGACATTAGGATCATATCCACGGTATAAAAGGCGTTTGATGATTCTGACGCATTTTCGATGGTTATGCTGCCTACCTTTGATCCTTTTTATTTTGTTTATCATATCACCATAAAAGACAGGCTGTGTAATACCCATAGTAATGTACTCTGTTGCATGTATAGATCCGAATTCTAAAAGAAGTTGACTGTAATTTTTGTAAAATTTCCAGAAAGTCTTAACTAGTTTATGAAAGCGGAAACCTTGACCTAAAAGTTTCTTCGTAATTTGTAAATTTCTACTGTGAAAATCCAAAATATCAGTACATGCTCTAGCGTACCGGATGAGCTGTGATATGTAAATGCCGTATAACGGTAATCTTGGAACATCACCGTCAAGCCAAGGGAAATTTACTATGTTGAATCCAAAATCATCCCTTTTGTCATATACACTTGTATAAATCTTTCCGTTTACAATTTTGATATTTAGGTCCAAAAAGGGTGTTTCTGTATTTGAAAGGTTTGCCTTGTTAAGGGTTAATTCTTGTGGATAAATTTCATTCTTATATAATTCAAAAGCAGGATTGTCAATGGTTAGAATATCATCCAGATACCTAGAAGTATTATTGAAACATTTCAGCTCATCAAATTTTCTTTGCTTTTGAAGATTTTGGATAAATTCTTTTTCATAAGTGTATAAAAATAAATCTGCAACAAGAGGCGCACAGTTAGTACCCATAGGAATTCCTACAACCTGCTTGTATAGATCCTCACCAAATCTAACATAAATATTGTCCAAGAGGAAGGACAAGGCATTACACAGGTCACTACATGTCCATGATTTGTATGATTTGTAGTCTGTCGAGGAAAAGAAACCCTTCGATTCAGATGTACAAATGTAAGTTTTTCGCTCTCGATCAAAACACCATTTAATGAGATTAGATAATCGATCATTAATTTTGTCATGAGGAAGTGTGGTGTACATATTAGAGAAGTCGTATGAAGAAATCGTATTGGCTTGGAAATTTCCAGATTTCATTTTTTCAATCACATCCCCTGAATTCTTAATAGATCAAAATAAATTTACATCGTTCCTGTTTAGAACCGTTTCACAATATCTAGTTTTGTGTTCTTTAATAGCAGTAAGTGCTGACGTCAGATTTCTAGACAAAATTGTAGTGGAGCAGTTACTAGAATTAGCAATAAATCGAAATTTGTAAGGAGACTTGTGCAGTTTCGGTATGCAATATAGTGTTGGGAGATCCAATTTAGAAATAGAGATATTGAATGAAGACAGTTCACTGTTATGCTTGCCTAAAATGTTAGATGCACTTTCATTGCTTTTGATATATGTATTAGTAGACGAAAGTTCCGAAATCAAAGTTGATATGTAGTAACGTTTTCAAATGATAATGGTGTTGTTGGCTGCTTTATCAGCTGGTGCAAAGACATATTTTTCATGTAATTTACTTAGTTTGGATTTGAAATATCTTTCTGATTTGGAACGTGGATTTTGAAAAAAATGAGGGTTTTTATGGAAGTTATCTATTCGAATATCCTTTATATCTAAAATGAGGTTTTTCCAGTCATTCAGAGCATGCGGTTCGACTCCTTCTGATTTACACCATCTTTTCGTATAATTATCTAAGGCTTCCGTAAGCACTTCACGGCATTTGACAAAATCTTGGATGGGATTCTATACTTAGGTCCTTTTTTAAGAAGACCACGGAGCTGTCTGTCTTGGATAATTGAAAAGTCACCTGTAACAACATGACCAGCTGGTTTGTAGAGATATTTAGAAGTTGCACATTCTCAAGAAGCAGGACACGATTCAAGTATGTCAGGATCCGTTGTAACTTTATCATAGTTAAAAACAAAGTTTCGAATAGGTTTCTTGTACTTATAACAAATAAGAGGTGGCTCTAAATTTTCAAAATATTGAGGAATGGTACTTTGTACGCGATGATCCCGAAAAATATTAGAGATGTTTAGAGGATCAAAACCTTTGTTAATAAACGGGATGTTTATGAATCGTCTTTTCGGCGAGGTGTTTTTTCACAATAGGATAAAGTTTATACTGTGCGAATGAGACAATGATATTAAGTCTGAATCAGTCAGTGTTTCTTAAGAATGCAACCTCTGCTTCATCCAAGATATATTTCAAGTGCATAAATGGTATTGACGACAGAGCATGTAACAGCTCATGTCTTCCGCCATTGCGTGCTATAGTAAGTAAATCGTTGAGAGAGCGGTATATTCTGGATCGTTTTCTTTTTTGTCTGTTTCGTCTTTTCCCGTGCGACCTGTATTTCCTTTTAGTGTTTGAGCGAATTGAAAAGATGTTGATATTGGTAGAAGCTGAGGAAATGTTCCTTGTCCATAAATTTGATCGTTTAAACCAAGAGGGTACGCAGTCTGAAGTTTGGTGATCCAGGCAAGTTCAGCTTGTAGTCGGCGTTTTTTAATTTCGGTCTTACTTTCATTTTTACGTTTTGGAAAAGTCTGAACTGGGGTAATGGTGATATCCGAAGTAGAATGATTATATTTAACAAAGTGATTATAAAGAAAGTTTCTGTGTTTTTGTTGACGTGAGGTTCTGATCTTATAAGAATGGTTCCTAAAACGAGATTTTAAAGGTAGAATTGACTCTAAACAAGGCAAACGTTACAAACATAGAAACACCATTTTGGACCTAAATATCAAAATTGTAAACGGAAATATTCATACAAGCTTGTAAGAGAAAAGAGATGAGTTTGGATATAACATAGTAAATTTTCCCTGACTTGACGGTGATGTTCGTAGATTACCGTCATACGGTATCTACATTTCACAGCTCATCCGGTACGCTAGAGCATGTACTGATGATTTGGATTTTCATAGTAGAAATTTACAAATTACGAAGAAACATTTAGGTCAAGGTTTTCGCTTTCACGAACTAGTAAAGACTTTCTGGAATTTTTCAAAAATTTAATATTGTCAACTTCTTTTGAAGTTCGGACCCATACACAAGCAACAGAGTATAAGACTTTGGGCATATTCACGACCTGCATTTTATGGTGACCTAATGAACAAAAAAAAAAAAAAAAGAAAAAGAAGGATCAAAGGTAGACAGCATAACAATCGAAAAGGCGTCTAAATAACCGAAAGCCTTTTATACCTTGGATATAATCCTAATGTCACCAGACGGAAACTAGGCTTGGTACATGACCAATCTTCAGTCTTGTTATAGCGCATTTTTAAGACTTGCACTCTAACTGACTGTGACGACGGGACTCCATGACAGGCCCTTTCCAAACCTCTTTAGAGAAGACAGGGCCCCGACCACATGGCCTCTCTGAATGAAAATCGTACTCCTCGGCTGATAACATATATGAGCTCGCTACATCCGGCAGAGGACGGACTGTATTACGTATGTACTCTTTTTATATCCATTTACATAGTCATCTGTCATGTGTGTTGCTTGGGCCTCTTTCTTTTGCGGTCTTGTTTGTGATTGGACATCTAACAGTGAGGAGGTTGTTATACACCACAATTGTACGTTCTTCGAGACCTCTGGGTAGTCGAAAAAGTGGTTTATGTGTAGTCATTTATGTTTGATGTTTCTATGTGATTTGGCGTTCATTTTACCATTTGCGTCTCATTCTGTGCGAGTCTTGTTGGAGATCCCCTCCTTTCTTTTATAGTAGGAATGAAGTACTAATGGTATCCCACAAGTGTTGCTTTTTTCTCCTTGATGCGTCAACAGGTTGCACCACCAAAGGCAAAAGGAGGTTATACTTTAACAAATATCTTCAGAAATGAAGCACATATCAACAAATCTTCTAAAGGGATGTCTTGAGAAGCGTTATTTTTGGTTCCACTTTGAAGTCAAAGTTATGACGCGATATTCATTATATGTGGCGCTGTAGAAATCAATTTGTGCGGCGCCGCACACATATTTTAACAGTGCTATTGTTTTAACTCTCCCCTTGTTATTTTGTATCAGTTTAAAAATATTTTTTAAAACATATAGAATATTAATGGTGATTGTTGTATTATTTTAGTGTTCGTTGTTTGTCTGGTTTGTTAAGGCTTAACAACGTATGATAATAGCAGCAATATAGTGTCTATGGACGGAATCCTTTGAAATCTTTTGTTATAAAACTGTAATATGACACCCTTGATAAAAAATTAAAATTAATTCATCGTAATTGATGTGTAATAATGTAAGGTGAATGACTATTTCAAGATGAAAGGGTGAGAGAAGGATTCCCACGGTAATCAAATATCCTTATCCGTGTTTGAAAGATTGTTTGATGTACGTACAAAATGACGTAATGCGCGGCGCCCCTCGCCCACCCTTCCCTTGATTGGGGGGAGGGTTAGGGTTTGAAAAGGATATAAATAAACCATCAAGTTGAAAGTTTTCATTTGATTCAAGATGTCGGTCCGCATGGTTGTGCGCTCAACGGATTGCATGGATATCTTTCCGTCCAATAGTCCGTCAGATTTCAGAATTGCAGTCAACAAAGGATTGAATTTTCCTGGAGATTGGACTGTTGCCATGTTGGAAATTGGCATAGATAGGGTGACACGGAAAGCACAAAACGAAATATTTGTTTATGCAGATATATGTGACATGTCGTATGTAAATCAGAATAAAGCCCCTTTGCTAAGACGTGTTTACATAACAGATACGGGTAACATGATCTTCCAGAACCCTTATCCAGTACCCGTGCGTTGCAAGGATTTCGAAAGCATCCATTTTTGGATATTAGACAAGACATCGAAACCGGCTACATATCTTCTGAACGAGACGGTCTTGTCTCTTGTGTTTACCAAAAAAGAATAAAAAGATCTCAATCATTATACTATCGTCATTCATGAATAAAGAGTCGAACAGTTCACACCATGCCTTTTAACTTGAGAAAACAGTATATGTCCGATCCTAAACTATGGGACATGGAGAATTCGGTCCTTGTAAAACGCAGAGTGAGAAATAGAAAAGGAAAATCTGTTTGGAGGTACGCTAGTATCTATAATGTCAAGGACGATGTATATGGCGCCGCACTCAAGGAAAAAGCCAAATTGCAAAATGGCGGAGGAAAATATAAACCAAACGCTGTAATGAGACCAGCTAGACCGGAACTTCCGGTAGGGGATAAGGAAAAACTAGCAGAATTAGCAAAATACGATTACTCCATACGTCAGCTTAACCAGAGATTAACACCGGCCGAGAAATTTGCGGAGAGAGCCAGGTCTCAATTTGAACACGTTGTCAAAGAGGGGGCAATACACATGCCTCTAAAGGCATCAAAGAAAACCAAGCCTTTAAAGAAAGTCAGCAAACCTTACATTGGAGGACCACCAGGACGGAGAATTGCTCAGATGTAAAGCTTTAAAAACAAATGAATACAGAAAGTGTTCTCATTTGGAAGAAAGTCATCATGCAGTCAGTATCGTGCTCTCTCTGTAATCGTACATTTACCCGTCATGATAATTGGAAAAGACATCATCGTCTTTTTCATGGAAACAACCAACCATATCCTTCTACACCTCCAGTAACCAACCAACCGTTTCCTCTTCCTTTTGCAACAAATCAAACATATCCTCATTACGGAAGCAATCCTCCTTCTCCTCCTCCTCCTCCTCCTCCTCCTCCTCCTCCTCCTCCTCCTCCTCCTCCTCCTCCTCCTCCTCCTCCTCCTCCTCCTCACGGAAACAACCAACTGTTTCATTCTTACGGAAGTAATCAGCCGCATCCTCCTCCTGTAGCCAACCAACAATATCCTCATTACGGAAGTATTCCTCCTCCTCCTCCTCCTCCTCCTCCTCCTCCTCCTCCTCCTCCTCATGGAAGCAATGAGGTTATTTCGAAAGAACCATTTACCCTAAAGCATCCTTTCACAATGATTGTTTCCGGTCCTACGATGAGTGGGAAAAGTACATGGATGAAGACTCTTTTGTTAAACAGAAATGACGTCATCACTCCTCCCCCGGAGAGGATAGTATGGATGTACAAACGATGGCAACCCTTGTATGACGAACTACGACTTCACATACCAAAGGTACAATTCATTCAGAACCTTCCTTCAGAGATGAACGATGATGCATTTTTTAATATTAAAGAACGAACATTTGTCATTATTGACGATATGATGAAAGATGCAACCGAAAACAAAGACGTCTGCGAACTGTTCATAGAAGGAGCTCATCACCGCAACCTGAGTGTAGCATGCATCATGCAGAATTTATACAATAAAGGGAAAGGAAATAGAACTATGAATCTCAACACGCAATACTTAGTCGTCTTTAAAAATCCACGCGACCCACTGCAAATCGTCGCATTGGCCCGACAGATGTTTCCAGGAAATTCTAGGAAACTCCTGGATGCTTATGAGAGAGCAGTTGAGCAACCCCACGGATCCCTGCTGATTGATTTTAAACAATCGACTCCCGAGTCACATCGTCTACGCCCGAACATCTTGAATTGCACGTCGGAACCAAAGAAAATTTTTAAAAGAAGGGCGTGTGGCGACAATAAATTTAACCATACAGATACCGACGTCGTGTCTAGCTACGGAACAGACAGCGAGGCAGGTGATTATTTGGACGAAAGTGAAGACGACACGTCCGGATTTAATCGTTGGATCAATGAAATATGGGAAAAACGAGACCCCGAGTTTCAGAAAAAAGTCGGTGAATTAATCTGTGCTGGAGAATTAGAGGACACGGCTCGAGAGCACGTCAAACAAGAAATGATGGAAGCTGACCGGAATATGCTATTGGACACTTATAGTGACTTCTTAAGAAGCTCTATTTCATTGATGAATTGTGCATTGCATAAGAAAATGCGACATTACATTCTTAGTCAAATTAATTTGAATGACAGAACTATAGAAGACGCCATTTCTCACATATTGAGTGAATGTAAACATGATTTCGATGTTCTTTTCAACGAATAATTTGTCTGTCACCTATATAACCTGTAACACAATAAAAAATTATATCCAAATACCTGTTTTGTTATTTTTTGATAACATGCAACTTGGGATTATCAAATATACCTAATCAAGTCGTAACACGTACAATTTTCAATTGATGAATGATTGGAGACGATATCAACGGGTTGAATCACGAACCCATTCAGAATTTAAACTCCCACGTCCTTTGATCTTTAACGCTCGTCGCACTTGTCTGTATCTCATTTCATTGCCGTCGTCAGTCCCTTTAATGAACAAACAAAGGGTGCTTCGCGGTATCTGGAGATGAATGAAATGGCCGAGATCAGAGACGATTAACACAGGTAGACATTTAAACATGTAGTAACACGTCCTTGGTCTAGAATGCGGTCAAGTACGAAGAAAGGTGAAGTTCAGGTGAATTCTATGTTGACATTTTTTCGCCAAGTCATCCCCTAACCCTCCCCCCAATCAAGGGAAGGGTGGGCGAGGGGCGCCGCGCATTACGTCATTTTGTACGTACATCAAACAATCTTTCAAACACGGATAAGGATATTTGATTACCGTGGGAATCCTTCTCTCACCCTTTCATCTTGAAATAGTCATTCACCTTACATTATTACACATCAATTACGATGAATTAATTTTAATTTTTTATCAAGGGTGTCATATTACAGTTTTATAACAAAAGATTTCAAAGGATTCCGTCCATAGACACTATATTGCTGCTGATAATGTTTGTCGAGCTAATGGATAAATGAAATTACGTTTATCAATTATAGTATACTATTTCTTTATCGAAATTGTTCAGGGTTGCGCAACTACTATTAATTTTGGTCATTCCATGGCCAATCAGCGAATCTGCGGGTAACACTAAGACAAATCATGATTGGCTTTGGGCTTCCTTTTATTGTCTTTCCTGCTTGGATACCATGCATGCATTACCTATGTTACATGACTCATATGATATGTGGATAGAATAAGCACGACGCGTTTTAACAGCGCAAGCTATTTAAAATGCATTTAACAACTTTGCACTAGCACTGGAGAGGGTCCATTAGATAAGTTGTCCTTCGTTTCTGTGGGACTTCTGTTGTAGTCTCAATCTGTTTCTTTTCGCGTGGGGAAGTTTTGTCTTGTAACCCCCCCCCCCCCCCCAAAGTAATTCGTAAGCTTTTCGATTGTGGTTTTTGGAACATGGTTTCAGCTTTTGTGTTTGACTTTCATTCACTGATTTGATGTCTTTTCGATCTCTGTCAGAAATGAACATTTTTGAACTTTTCTTTGAATAATTCTGTGATTTTGATAACTTATTTACTGCCATTTATCATGTTTAAGGCATTCAATGTTTTATATTAATTTTGGTTGAAAAAGTTTTTTTCTGATCTTTTTTCTTATCCAAAAATGGAAAGAGGGAATTGCATACATATTGGACCTCTCCAGAACCACTAAATGGATTTTGATGACACATGGTAGGAATGAAGTACTCTTGGTCCCCTACAAGCGTTGGTTGTTTTTCGTCTGTATCCATCGATAGGTGGCGGCACTCAGGATTAGTATGTAAGGGGATTTTCCCTCCCTTATCCTTTTCCCTAATCTGACACTGAGCAGGCACCGTTACCATTCCAACTGTATGTGTAAGAAAAAGATTTCGCCGTCCTCTACCACGTTCATCATTTTGAGGTCTATATATAGGGAATCAAGAGGGTCACCACAGGCTTTAATTGGCTGACACCTCTTAAAGTCTCTCTTCTTCTATCACATCATCTACTAATATTTGACGAGATTAACAATTAATGTCCGCAGGCACAGGTGAGCGATATAGGCCCTCTTGAGCCCCCTTTTTGTCGGTTTTAAGTCTTAGCACATGAAACATTTGCTTCATCAAAAAGGGATACATAGCATTACGAAATGCATTATGCTAAATAAAAGCCCTATATAGCGTAGTTCCACTAACGAAAACTTTAAAAATCGTTGATATTTCATCCAATTTAAAATCAATTATGTATAACGGATGCTCCTCGGGAAAGTATCTCTTTAAATTTGGTTTTGATAAGTATCCCAATCTGTTCGGACAGTAAGTCCACACCAACTTTTCCAAATAAGAGGAAGTATTTCTGATGATAGCTTGAAGTGTACTACTATACGGACATCTAGGAAATTCATACAGCTTAATTAATTGTCATTTTATGACAAAGCGTTCAAACAGCAGACAAAAACTTCATAAGAACAGACAATTAGTAACACTATAACGAAAGAGCATTCCGCAAAGGGAAGGTAAGTTAAACAGGTATACTTTTTAAATTTGTATTTTACTGTTGCTGCCATTATTTATCATAAAGTTGTTTTCGTCACATGATATACATGTATTTTTGTTTTTTTTTTTGTGCTGCTGTATACAGGAATATGGTCATATCCATATTTGTCATATTGCAATATGAAAATAGTCACATGATGTATATTGTAATATGAGAATAGTCACATGATGTATATTGCAATATGGGAATAGTCACATGATGTATATTGTACGTAATATGAGAATAGTCACATGATGTATATTGCAATATGAGAATAGTCAAATGATGTATATTGTACGTAATATGAGAATAGTCACATGATGTATATTGCAATATGAGAATAGTCACATGATGTATATTGCAATATAGGAATAGTCAAATGATGTATATTGTACGTAATATGAGAATAGTCACATGATGTATATTGCAATATCAGAATAGGCACATAATGTATATTGTTATATCCTTTCATTTCCTTTTATTTTGGATGTAACTCGACACCCTTTCCGAATGGATAAAATCCATCAGAGGGTTACTTTTATCTAGAATAAACCGATTAAAATCAACAGTGAACACCAGATTCGAGTCTATATTTAAAGACCCTGATGTTATCACAGAGCTTACCTACCTCCAAGAATATTATGTCATCACACTAGCGGACAAAGCCTCAAATAATTACACATTTACTTGCAAAAAGTACTATTTCGACAGTCCAGTTTAAGAGTTGGGTTTAAATTCGACACCTGGAAATCCCACTTACACCCCAACAAACCTTTCTGCCTCTAAAATAATAGATAACCACAAATCAGCTCTTGCTTCCTTTGGCTTCCACACTAACAATTTAGATTTAGATTTACCATACTTATACTGCATACATAAAATGCATAAGAATCCGTACAAACAACGTTTCATCGCTGGTTCCTCAAAATGTTCTACCAAATCTGTATCGATATTACTCACCAAAGTTTTATCCGAAATCAAATCTGGGCTTCAAAAATATTGTTCGACAGTATATTCTCGCAGTGATATCAAGCAGATGTGGATTTTAAAGAATTCGAAGGAACTTTTAGAACATCTGAAATCCACTCATTTCAGTAAAGTCCATTCGATCAAAGCCTTTGATTTTTCGACACTTTACACTACAATTCCACATTCTAAATTGAAAGAAAGACTCGCAAAAATTTTAAATAATGCGTTTACAAGTAAGAACCGTTTACGGTAATCGCAAATACAAATTTATTGTTGTGAACTATGACAAAACATTCTTTGTAAAAGAAAAGTCCGATTCTGAAAATAAGTACACTGAAACAGATATTATTAAGATATTAAACTTTTTGATCGACAACATTTTTGTGGTGATTGGAGGAAAGGTCTTCCATCAAATTGTCAGAATTCCAATGGGGACCAATTGTGCCCCACTCCTTGCCGACATTTTCTTTTACTCGTACGAAGCTGAATTCATTCAATCTTTGGTCTCTGACTTCAACTTTACTTACAGATACATAGACGATGTGTTGTCCATCAATAACCCAAAATTCGCGGATTACCTGAGCAGTATCTACCCTTCAGAGCTTGAAGTCGAAGAAACTACAGAGAAATAATTCAGCATCCTATTTGGACATAATTTTGTCCTACGACACTGATGGTCACATGAACACCTCACTCTATGACAAACGTGACGACTTCAATTTCAGCAATTACAAATTAAACTTACCTTTTCTGAGTGGCAACATCCCTTCATCGCCAGCTAATGGCGTGTTCATATCTCAGTTGATACGCTATATGCCAGTGCAAGTACCAAATATACGGATTTTGTTCTGAGAGCTAGGCGTCTTTCAGATAAGCTTCTCAGTCAGGGATATGTTTGTGACCGACTAACATCGTCACTCAGGAATGAGTTAAAGAAGATCCTGACGAAAATCTCAACAGCACTAACAATAGAGCACAAAATTGAGCATCCAAATTGAGCATTGAGGAAGTTGAGCATTGAGCACAAAATTGAGCATTGAGGAAGTTCTACGGTCGATATGGGGAACTCGTCATACACTATGATGTCCTACTCTCCAGAATGGTGGATGATATTATGTCATAGACCATTTGAACCATCCAACCAAAGATTGTACTCTATGTCTTCCGACATGGAAGTAACCGTATGTGACATTTCTGCCGAATTGAAGCGGCGGGTGTTGCATGCCAGCAGGAGATGCTTACTCTTCCTGGGTACCTGGTCTCACTGCCATATCGGGAGTTTGCTTCTTTTCATATGGTGGAGGTTTTTGTTTGTTTGCTTTAGTTCCTGTTTTATCCTGATTTTGTATGCCTTCGGTTTCTGATTTTCTGAATTATCGATTTTGTGCTGTATACAGGGATATGGTCATTATATATATTTGTCATTTATCTGAAATTACCTGACTGATACTATTTCATCGCAAAAATTGCATTTGGGTATTATTGCAGAAAATAAACTAGAATGCATACATGTATGTACAGATGTATTTTCAAAGTAAAAAGGAAAGATAACTCTAATTCATTGCTCTGCAGATATCGTCAAAACTTCAACAATCGAATGTCATTTTCTTGAAATTTACTTGGGTGAGGCACCATTTTCTTTTTTCAGGTTCTTAGATAAAACATTAAGGATGTTCTGTTTCAATTTTGAACGAAAAATATACGATAGAATTAAATTGAAAATGGATTTTGCACCTTTTGTAACTATGAGATAAGGGCAGAAATCACGGACTCCATAAGAGTAGGAAGTTGATAAAAGTCAAAATGTATATTGGAAGCACTATATCAAGTTCTATGGCATCTCAATATTTTTATGATTTAAAACGCCAATCAAAATTTGAGGGATAGACATACAAGAATCGGATTTGCAGGGTCTGACCTTAAAGCAGAACGGCAGATTTTTAGGAATGCTGTAAAATCCAATATTTCCTACCGGTCAACTTCTTTCCATACCCCTTAACCATATTTTAGAACTGAAGACAAAAATTGTTCTTGAATCCAGTCATCAGCATATCGTTATAGTATAAACGTATTATGATAGTATATGCTTTTGAACATGTAGAATGCTTTTGAGAGAGTGGATACGTCTAAACCCGGTATATCATACACGAAGTTTAATGTTCTTCATGAGATAATTTATTTAATAGCTTTTTCTTTCATGCAGATGAAGACGTTTTATTCAATAATCATCATACTGTTCGGATTGGTGAAGAGTCAGATTCTCATCTCACACAACACATGCTCAGCTTCTGATGAAATCCTACTGACAGAAACTGCATATGAGAAAAGATTGCAGAAAGTCTTGGAACCAATAATTCAGAGAAAATCAGAAGATTCACAGAATAACTGTAAAGATGAAATGGAAACGTTCAAACAAGAAATCCGAGAGGAAAATGAAAAATTAAGAAGGGAATTGGAAAGAATGACAAACTCGATAGAGTTAGTAAATGGTATGTACATGTGTTTAGGACTGTGAACTAGGTAAGGCTAGTACCTCACAAGAATTTGTTAAACACTGATTTCAATTCATAGCTATTGAAAAAAACGTTGTTTTGACGGAATTAAATAGAGAATAAGTGTCTTAATTTGTGTTTTGTTACGGGTATACAACACACAGCAAGTGCATTTATCGTACATGTAATGCGCGTTAGCGCATTTCATGCGATAAATGCATTTGCTGTGTGTTGTATACCCGTAACAAAACACAAATTATGACATTTATTCTATATATATGCACAACCAATGTAATTCCCTGAGATGTTACTATTGAAAGAAACGTGCTGCAATTCGTGTATTAACACTCGTGACGTCACAATGCATAAGATCTAAAGAAACACGCCGCGACGGCTGTTCTAACCTGCAAACTGAGCCCGCGGTGACCTGAATTTTAACGTCACCCTTTTACCTAGAAAACGCGATTTCAGAAAACAAGAATGAAATAGACAACTATGGTGCATATATATAGAATAAATGTCATAATTTGTGTTTTGTTACGGGTATACAACACACAGCAAATGCATTTATCACATGAAATGCGCTAACGCGCATTACATGTACGATAAATGCACTTGCTGTGTGTTGTATACCCGTAACAAAACACAAATTAAGACACTTATTCTCTATATATATGCACCATAGTTGTTTATTTCATTCTTGTTTCTGAAATCGCGTTTTCTAGGTAAAAGGTTGACGTTAAAATTCAGGTCACCGCGGGCTCAGTTTGCAGGTTAGAACAGCCGTCGCGGCATGTTTCTTTAGATCTTATGCATTGTGACGTCACGAGTGTTAACACACTAATTGCAGCACGTTTCGTTCAATAGTAACATCTCAGGGAATTACATTGGTTGTGCATATATATATTTTTAAAAAATCTCTTACATACGGGACCCATGTATGTTATCATCTGGACGTAACCATTTGAAATAAGATGCATTACCACTATATTGTCAGAAAACGTTTACAATGCATTTGTAGTGTACAAACCGAACTGAAATTCCGTATTGCTTAATGCTAAAAAACGAACATTAGTGCGAAGTGAAGTACAAAGATCTTTCTTGGTAAAGGTTTCTCGTAGTATAGAAGACTCACAAAACGACTTCAATGATGTACTTTCTGCCACTTCAGGGAGTATAGATGTTTAATGCTGTCTTAAGTTATAATAGGAATTAGCAAAATCATAATCAATTGATTTCCGACTACTTTCTGATATTTAACGATTGCTCTTCAATAATGAAATTAAAATTATATAGAAATAAATTGATACACTCTACCTATTTCATTATTTAAGGATCACAAAATAATCAGAGAGACGAGATGAACACCATAAAACGAGAGGTTCAAGAGGGCAATGAAAATTTGAAAACAGAATGGGGAAGAATGGAAAACATCATTACGTTTGCTAATGGTATGTGATGGCATGAAAGGATGGTTTTAGATGTTTTCGTTTAGCTAAAAAGATCAAATTCATTTTCTAATGAATTTCATGGGAAAATACTCCAATTAACATATCAGAAAAAGACGGTTACGATAGTGTTAACATATTTCAGTAATATAACAACATCTACGTAGGACGGTTAGGACATATAGGATCCGCGATTTATGTAGATGTGTGACAATGAAGGTTATTCATCACTTACAGAAGCATTTACTTCACTAATCTCTGAATTATGTATGTCCATATATATCTCCAAAACATAGATATATGTTCATTTCTATACTTCCAATTTCGTTTAGATCACAAGGATTGTTTATGGTACAAAATAATAAACGACAGTGCCACGAGTGGAGTCTACGACTTGAAAGTTGGCGACAGAGAATTCTCGGCGTATTGTGACATGGAAACAGACGGCGGAGGATGGACGGTATAGTACAATGCATCTATCAAGCAAGATCTCTACAAAAAGCCGAGGTGGAATTTGCCATTTGTAATAATAATTTGTATCGTTACATTACAACACCTTTTTCAATGATTTGGGGACTTCATTATGTCCTTTAAATTACATGTACTCCTATACAATCATAGTAAACATGGAATGTTATTTCTTCCCAAAGCAGAAAATCGTGCTGATATACCTTTGGACTACTTCCATTTGATATCCAAAAGGTGCAGACGTCTTACGCAGTATCTATGACAAAACGTTTGATATGAAAATATGTAAATGGGTATCTCCCTCATGGAATAACTCTGTTCAGCAATGTTTAGAATTTCGCTATTCATACTTTCACTATTTGGATTTAGATTCCTCACCTTCGGCCTCAAGCATCAGGAAATTTAATTGTTCCAACAACTTGTTAGCTTCTTGAACGACAATTTTCATGCGCTATACACATGTTTTGGATAGAATATCATCATCAGCGGTACTTCAAGTCGAAGTTATTCCTCATTTTAAAAGTAGCGTGTTCTAGTTTGATTATTTGTATTTTGTGTGTCTACGTTGTATACAGTTCGCGTATCCAAATATTCTATCGGGAGTGGCATAGTTAGATCAAATTTATGGCCAAAAGATAATTAATTTAGAAGGATGGTGCTTTAATATTCTCCTCCTTTGATTTTGATGATATTTTAGGATAAAATGACAAGTTTCCAAAATAGCAAACTAATATATTTGATGTCACACTGATAAAGGGACAAAGAAAGCTTCTTTCAGGTGACAGCTGAGACCTGGAAATAAATAAATAAATACACTTGAAACATTCAATCGCGGGGAACATGATTGACTACAAAAGAAAATAGGTGTATACGAAAGAAAATGGACGTGTTCCAAATCGTTACCTTTTTGAACAACATTTCAAGCCATACATGTGTTTCGGATAGTAAATCATTACATTTTTCTTCAAGACAAAGTGATTTTAAACAGCAAAATTTCTTTTAGTTGCACCCTCTACATTGATTACTTGGGTTTTAATAGTATAAACCCTATAGCCTCGAAGCTGATTTGGCCCCAGTCAATTTTCTTTATATAAAGAGTCAGAGACTGATATCGCTATAGTGTGTATGATAATTAAAATGAAGGCAAGTTTTAAGGTAACATTAGATTCTGTAAGATTTTTGTAAGATTTTCATGGGTTCTATTTTTAGATATGCATATAAAAATCAGACTGGAAGAGGTGATTTCCGGCGAGGGGCTCAGAATGGGAACTTGTGAAATTCGCTTCTCCGTGGTGTATTGTGGATTTCTTAAAAAACGGAGCGGCGAATCCCTAAATAAATTTCATATATTATTTAGACAGATATTGCCTTCAAATCAGCATAGTTTTTATTTTAAGAAATAATTTGGAACACTGGTCAAAATGGGACCAAAGTCCATCTGAATGACATGTCACAATTTCTCTATTTGCACTTTCACTTTCGTTTTCGGAGTGAAAATGGTAACGGAAAGGTATATATCATTTGGTACCAATAAAATCTACAGGAAATGATCTTTTGTTTGATATATCACTTTCTATATAAGCCATTCATTTTTAGTCAGTAAATGACGTCAGCTTTGGGGGTGTAGAACACAAGTTTTTGAGGTCAAACATTTATGCTATTGTAACCTTGTATATTTGCGCGGTTCAAATGTCCTGGAGGGTCGATTCATAAGGATAATTAGATAGAATCTATGACCAAAAGATCATTGGATGGATGGTGCAAGGATGTTAACCTCCTTTAATTTCAATATTTTAGGACGAAATGGTACCAAAATGTATGATGTCAAATTCTATATTTAAAGTTTACTTTTGGGAATTTCACAACCTTTTATGATACACAGAATTGTCATATCTATAGCCTTGTATCATCATAGTCTTAAGAATTGCACAGTAAAGACGGTACTCCATGATGGGTCCTGTCCAAACCTGTCCTGTCCGAATTGTAGGTCAATCGAACCCCTCGGGGGAGTGCATGTAAAATCTCGCCCCAGCACATCTTGTTTTTTGTACGCCCTTGCGCTTTTGATATTTATTAACATATTCCTTTGTGTTACTTAAGGCCTCTACGTTCTGCTGTTTTGTTTGTGTTCTCATCGTACATCGTATAGAGTCTCTGTTATACCTCTTACTTATCTGAAGATATGTCAACGATTGACCTTCTTAATCCGTTCTAGCTCTGTTTCTCGAATAGTACCAGTCACCAGTGAGGCTAGAAGCATGTTAGCAAAACTTCATGTTCATCTTTTTCCTTTTCTGGAGAAGATTGCTTGGTGTTTACTTTAAAAGGAGGATTTGAACACCAAGATGGCGGCGGCATTATTTGTTTTCTCGCTTCCTAGGAATAGTACAGTCTTAACTCCCTTAAAACATTTGATACTCTAATTGATATACGCATTTGAGTATCCTGATGAAGTTTGAATAATTTCCGGCGTCATTTGTTCAAAGAAATTATGGCTTTCTGACCAGTCAAGATTAAAGGAGCTCTTTAAAAGTGGTTTTGAGGCCCTTAAACACCGGTGGCAAAAGTATATAGATACTGAAACTGATAATGTAGAAAAATAATGCAAAAGATCTGATAAATTTCATCAAATTCTTAAATACGAGGCTCGAAGATCTGATCAAATTCTTAAATACGAGGCTCACAACATATCAATCAGCCCTCGTACATTACATTTTTTGGACTTTTCAAATTTGTCATTTTGTTTCATTTTCAGGCAATTGTGTCAAGGTTCATAAATAGTTCTGTTGACTTTCAAAGAACTTGGAATGAGTACAAAAGAGGATTTGGTAATATCTCTGAAACATATTGGATAGGTAAGTAAACACGCAGGGTACACTCTATCTCTTATTGAGTTCTAATTGCAAAAATCACGCGTTTTATTTGGATATGCTACTGAATCGACTCCACAGGAAATTCGTAGCCGCGCACTCTCTGTACAAATTTAAATTCTAGAAATAAAACAAGAGGGGGCTACTGAAATGAATTTTGGCGGCTCCGCTGCAAGCATCACTGATTAGAAATCGAAACCCGTGTTTGGTGCAGAAAAATTGGTTTGAAATTTTCTTCATGAAGGTACAGAGTTGGAACTTATTTTTAATATAAAACCCAGAATCTCAAAATCCAGTTTAGTGAGGCCGTTCACTATTTTGGCAGTGTTATATCATCTTCACTTCACTTTGAACATCGATGCAAAATCGTTAATGAGAAATCCACATGTTCAAAGATCGATGCAGTATATTTCACAAATCATCAGAGGTTGTTCTCGGGATTGGACTTTTATTATTTAAAAAAAGATTCAAACTATTACGAAAAAAATACCAACATGAAGGATTTCGCCAAAAACCTTTTGAAAAGGATTTTTTCCATGACCATTTTATTTTTGGCACACACCAACGTAATCGCAAAATATGAAAAAAAAATTGATTGTAAGGATTTCCTCCTTATCCCATGTCATGTCACCTTACAGTAAAAACGTTTTTTTTGTTTATGTTACAACTATGTGTCTCGGGGGTCAAACACGGGCAATCTATTACGCGTATATTTTTGGGGTTTTTTTGTGTGTTAGACTTTTCTAACAATTTGAGAAAAAAAAAACAAATGATATAGTAATACGGCATTTTGTAGTTTAGGTAAGAAAACAAAATTTAAATTTTGAAATATCACTTACTATTTCTCAATGTTAAACGCATTCATTGCTTTAAATCTCTTCGTCGAAACGAGATTTTTTTTCTTTCAGGAAATGATATTTTCCATGAGCTGACAAAAGGAAGACCATCTGAGATGTATTTTACGATACATTATAGCCACGCTTCTATAGTATGGTGGCAAAAATATAAGCATGTCACTGTACAATCAGAGGAATTCAACTACAGACTGAACTTTGATGTTAATTTTTTTCAAGGAAATGGCGGTAAGTCTTATTTGCCAAATGGCTTCCTTACTTCATAACTAGGTACTTTAAATTGTCATTACGACTGACTTATTTTATTATGGCAAGCCAATGTGGACAAAAATAAGTATTTTCTAATATTAGAAATTAATTTTCTAATATTTGAAATTCATTTCTTAATATTATAAATTCATTTTCTAATATTTGAAATTCATTTTTTTGAAATTAGAAATTATATTCTGATATCAGAAATTCATTTTCTAATATCAGAAATTCATTTTCTAATATTAGAAATTCATTTTTTTTAATGTTAGAAATTCATTTTCTAATGTTTGAAAATCATTTTGTAATATTAGAAAATCATTTTCAAATATTAGAAAATGAATTTCTAATATAAGAAAATGAATTTATAATATCAGAAAATGAATCTATAATATTAGAAAATAAACTGAATTTGTTATATTAGAAAATGAATTTCTAATATTAGAAAATGAATTTCTAAGATTAGAAAATGAATTTCTAAGATTAGAAAATGAATTTCTAATATTTAGATTTTACCTATGATTTTCTAATATAAGAATTTACCTGTACTTTTCTAATATAAGAAAATCATTGGCCTCCATACTGAGTTGGAACACCTCTATACTGGTATGCATACAGAAGTAAAGGTCCTCTACCACGTTTGTACATTTCGGCCTGATCCCTTGAGGGGTTTATCCAGATCTGAGTCAAATAGGCCCCAGAGGGTATCCCTCTTCAACGATCTTCTTTTCCAGAACCGCTGCATGAATTGCATGATTTGAAAAACTATTGGCATCAAGAAGGGTGTATTATTCACGTTTGTTCATTTCATAAAAATCAGATAACTATTATTTGACGCGTTTTGACGTCTGTTTCGACTTAGTTATATTAGTACAAAATTCAGATTTTTTGTTCTTTTTTCTCTTGGCTAAGTTTGATGTTCCAATTTAGTTCATTTTATTCAAGATTAACTAAGAGTAACAAATATGGATAATGACCATATCCCAATATACATGTACATCACAAAATCGATAATTCAGAAAATCATAAACCGAAGGCATACAAAATCAGTATAAAACATGAACCAAAGCAAACAAACAATAACTTTGAAAAGAAGCGAACTCCAAATGTAAATGTGAGACTATGTGCCAAGGAAGGTTCAGCATCTCCTGCTTGCATGCAACATCCGTCGCTTCAATTCGGTAGAATTATCACATCCGGTTACATTCAGTGCTTGAATTGTTCAAATGGTCAACGACAGAATATTCATGATATCATCCATCATTCTGGACAGTGGGACATACTGGTATTGTATGACGAGTTCCCCGTATCGACCGTAGAATTTCCTCAGTGACGATGTTAGTTGGACACAAACGTATCCCTGACTGAGAAGCTTATCTGAAAGGAAAGGCACCTAGCTCTCAGAACAAAATATGTATGTTTGGTACTTATCTGATACAATTATGCTGATTTTATTATTGCAAAGAAAGGGGGTTGGGTGGTAATTTTTAATATTTTAAACTTCTCCTCTGATATTACTCATATCCTTTCTAAATGTTTATGTAAGAAATGTAATTGTTGAAAAGTTTAGTCAAAATATCAACTTTTGGATTTTTGATATATTTTTTTTAAATTGTGTATAGTTATGCTTTCTGCCTAATGAACCAAAGGGTAGTGGGTTCAAATTCCGGTGGGGCCAATTTCTTCTTTTTTATTTTCTCCATTTTGCGTACTCCATTATTGCATATTTAGGTCATTTTGCTTTGAAATATATCTTACGCTTAAACATATTTTTTTGGACTTTTTATGATTTTGTTCAAGTGATATAAACAGTTATGTTCATTTGCATATTGAGCCAGGGTTTTAGGGATTCAAATGAAATAAAATTCTGATTGACCACATCAGAGAATCTCTTCGCAATTCACCGAATTTACACGTGACCAACCAGAATTTCACAACAATGAATACCTCAAGTAAGACATGAAGTCATTACTTTATTTACATTCTAATTTTAAAAATATCAGACGCCCTCATTTGTACGAACATTGCTTTTATCGCGTGATACTGCGTCGAAAGTATCATAACGTTGGTTAATTCTCCCTACTTTCAAAACTTGAACGTGACGTACGTCACATTAGGCAAATTCGTAGTGCCTAATGGGCGCTCAACATGGGAAAGATACTGTAAATATTATGCAAGCGCCCCCTTAGGGTCTAGTTCTTTTACTGGCATTATAAAAGAATATTTACAATGTATGTGTACTAAAATAATTCCAATTAGTTTTGGCTATCAAATACATGATATCCCTTCCTGTTGTATTACAGATAATCTGTTGGTCTCAAACACCGGCAGGTATTCACAAAACAATGTATCTTTTGTAACATATGACCGTCAGAGCCATTGTTCAAATGAGTACGGAGGAGGTTGGTGGTATAAATACAGTAACTGGTGTGGAGCTGCCATGACTACAACTACTTATGGTGGATTTTGGGGATGGGGCGAAGGTGGAATAAAACCCGGTAAACGGAATCTCATGATGGTGCGCTATGAGTACAAATAGATTACTATACTGTGAAATTTACAACATACGTATAAATGCCCTAGCGTACCGGTTGGGGTGAGAGATGTTTATACCGCATATCGGTAATCTAGAAACATCACGGTCAACCAAGGGAAAATAAACCATTTTGAATCAAAATAATATCTTTTGTCATACATACGGGTATTTATTTCTTTTCAGGTGGTTCAATTTTAAACTAGTACTTTTTAATTTTAACTCACATACCCTACACAGAGAATATAATTTCAATCACGCATGATTTGTTCTATTGTATTTTTTTTTCATCTGTTATATTTTTTTTATACTTTATCGCAAGTATTTACGGAAGCCCATTGGCTTCAGAGAAAAAATAAATGTATTGCGTATATACGCAATAACATTGCGTATATTCGCAATAGTATTGCGTATATTCGCAATAGTATTGCGTATATTCGCAATAGTATTGCGTATATTCGCAATAGTTTTGCGTATATTCGAAATAGTATTGCGTATATACGCAATAGTATTGCGAATATTCGCAATAGTATTGCGTATATTCGCAATAGTATTGCGAATATTCGCAATAATTATTGCGTATATTCGCAATATTTATTGGGTATATTCGCAATAATTATTGCGTATATTCGCAATAATTATTGCGTATGTACGCAATAAATTGAATGTTCTTCGCAGCTCTAAATGTCTGTTTTACACGTTTTGGGGGAAAAGTACGATCTAGGGGGAGGGGGTAATATAGAGCTTTATTTCCTCCTGATCAACTTGTGTATTAAGATCTCTGTTTTTAAAAATCTCATATTATCGTCAACTGAAAGTACAATGTTCTTTGATACAAAAAGATGTATCAAGGTCAAAATAAGCATTTCTATGAACATCATATCGTATTAATTATCTTCCATATATCCGTAAAATTTTCATAAAATAAAAATATATATGGAAAGAGATATTATGGCTCTCTACTTATTTCGCTTATTTCAACCCGATTACTTGAATTTAATTCAGGGGTGGATCCTGGGCGGGACAAATATAGGCATCAGAGGCTACCTATCTTTGAAAAATCTGCATGGATTGGAAAACTAATTATATCCGAGTGATCGGAATTATGTTTGATTGATGTTGGTTCATTTTTTTTTTTGTGAGTTTGTACGCCTTTTAAATGCACCCCAAATATTTCTCTATTCTCTTTCTTTTTTAGTTAAATCAATACCCCAATGTATTTCAGGCGCGGATCTAGCATTTTATCTCAGAGGGGGTCCAAACTAAAGTCATGAAACTTAAGCAGCTCATTTTGATTTTTATCGGTATAAAACGTATGACCTCGTCCCCCCTTTCCCGACTTTCATATCCACCATTTACAGTGATTTTGACATTTCTAGTGCCTTAGTCTGAATTCGTTTGTTCAGACAGGTTTGGTAGGATGTGAGGGAAACTTTACTGGTTATGATTCTTATCGGCCAGCCGGATTTTTTTTTAATGAAAGCTTTATTATAGAGGGCAATATACGAGGGCTGATTTATATGTTGTGGGTATTCTGCTGATAGATTATCTCCAAAAAAGACAAACAATCAATGACACTCACATACTATGCTTCACTTCTGGCACAGTTACAATAAGCGCCACGGGAAGCTCACGAGTTAAAGGTGTGTTTTTCCATCAGGACAATGCTCCTGTTCACAAGACTGTCACTGCCATGGCTGCCATTCATGATTGTGGCTTTAATTTGATTGAGAATCCGCCTTATTCACCTGATCTTGCTCCATCAGACTTCCATCTATTCCGAAAACTGAAAGCAGCTATTCCTGGCACCCACTTTCATTCCGATGATGACGTCATACTTGAAGTGAATGGCTCTCTGACCAGTCAAGATAAGGAATTCTTTAAAAGTGGTATTGAGGCCCTTAAACACTGGTGGCAAAAGTATATAAATACTGAAGGAGATTATGTAGAAAAATAATGCAAAATGTCTGATAAAATTCAAATCCATCAATACGAGGCTCACAACATATCAATCAGCCCTCGTGCAAGTATAGCAGAATGTTTCATTTTCTGAATGTTTTTAACTAATAAAACTCGAAGACAGAAAGCTTTTTTTGAAGACATACCTTTCGCAGGATAATTGAATAGAAAAGGGGCATTGGAACTGTTTCTACAAACAGAGGTCCCATCTTATACTTCCATATTCTAAAATCTATTATATTATATAATCAGTAATAATGGTGATAATTCTGTTTTGATGCCTTATTTGGGGTCCGAACGAAGCTTTGGAACTTCTTCACTTCACAGGAGATGTTTCTGTATAGGGATACAACACTAAATTGCGACGATGTTGTGAAGAAAAACGAAGTTTCGAGCTCTGCTGCAAGGGAGTAGCATGTTTCAGATTGGAGGTACCTTAAGCCAAATAATGATTCAAAATTGAAGATAAAACCTCATTTGAACCACAGGTATGAGGTATCTTATAATATTGGCCAGCATAGCAATCCAAATTCTAGAAAAAAAGTTAAATATCCAATCCTTACGTTAAAATATGCAAATATTGGACCCCAACTTGAAATATCGGGGGGGGGGGGGGGGTGTCCGAACCCCCGGACTTCCACCCCCTCCCCTCTAGATCCGTTCGTGTAGTTCACTTTGAACAATCTTGCATGATTAATGGATTTTTTTTCTTAATCTATTATAATTAATAATTCTTTTTTTTTATATGATTTCGACATCTTTTCTAAAATCAGTACACAGAAATTGATTTAGGTTTGATTGAATACAATAGATTATAATTGGCTTTTCTAATAAGTTTCTTGTTTAACAACGCACTTAATTGTATTTGCAATATTTCTCAAATCATTTCTTTGATTTATTATTTCACAAGCTTATGACTAGGATTATTTAAATCACATTAACGGTTAGTTTTCAGGTGAACGGTATGTCCACTCTACCCTCTTGTTATTGTCCCGCTATAAGACGGCGGGGCATAAAGTGAAACCCATCTCGGTCTGGCATGAATGTTGTTTCCAGATATGAAAGTTAAAACTGAAAAATAATTTATTTTCATACTAGAAATATGCATAAATTAGCTGTTACGATGGAGACAAAGCAAAACATTAATCCTCCGTTGCAGCTATAACTAGCTTAATGTAGATAATGCCAAAAATGGTGATAATTATTCTTATTAGCTCACATGAAGGTAAGTTATTGGTCACCGTCCTTTGCCCGTTATTTGTAATCCGTCCGTTGTAGGGTATATTTATGTTCTCGACTAAAACCTCAACAACTGCTTATTAGTATTCCACCAAACCTTACAGGAGGCACGTACTCAATGTTCTCTGTTAAGTTCATGATTTCGGCCCGATCGAAACCTTGGAATCAATTTGACAGACACCATTTCACCTTCCCACTCCAACCGCTGTACAGAATTTCACCAAACCTCACAGGAAGTAAATGACTTGACGTCCTTTACAAAAGTTATCTTTTCCCCCCTGGCGACCGCAGTTGAGCGATGTAACCCCATTGGGCCTCTTGTTTTGTTTTGGTTTTATTCTATTTTGAAACTATTAGTAACATTCTTAAAGAATGAAATATACATCATTTCTTAATTCTGTTAATCTAAGAAACCAACGATTCTTTATTATAAAAAGCTGTCAGAGTTCTGATTTTAAATGGGGGCGAGCAAAGCAAGCCGGAACTTCTCTAATGTATAATAATTCCTTTTTGCAAGGAATACTATAACTGCCCTTAAAGTGACAAATTATACCCCCTTGGGACGTTTCTCTGTAAACGGACTCATTTATGATTTATCACAGAAAGCTCTGGTAATAAGAAATATAAAAGCCCTATCCTTATACATGTAGTTCAAAGGTAGGTCAAAGGTCATGATCAAAGTCACAAGGTCAAGTGTCTTGGATTAATACTTGTTATGTTGAATGTACAAAAAATGTATGTATAAAATATGAAAGCCCTATCACTTAATTACACTTGAAGAAATATTACCTTTAAGAACTTCTTAACCAAAATATTACAACAAGGTCAAAGTAAAGGTCACTAGGTCAAATTTCTTGGTATCAAAATGTGGTACTTACTATGGTTAATGTATGTATGAAATATTAAAGCCCTATCACTTATATGTGAAAAAATATATGCTTTAAGAACTTCATAACCAAAATATAACTATAAGGTCAAAGTTCAAGGTCAAGGTCAACATGTTCAAATGTCTTTGTATTAGAATTTAGAACTTATTATGGTGAATGCAGGTATGAAATATGAAAGCCCTATCACTTGCACTTGAAGAGTTATCTGCTATAAGAACTTCTTAACCGGACGAACGGACGGACGAAGAGGATGTTTCCTATATACCCCTAAACTTCGTTTGCGGGGGAGGGGGTTCTATAAATATAAATCAATGTCCTCGACTATTACACCGGAAAATTAATTTCTGCAAATAAAATAAGGTTTGTCCTGATACCTTTAATTTTCTCTACCAATCATTCCCGTCATCAAGTCGAACATCATTCAGAGGAGGCTTTGGTTAATATATTTTGGTTCGAACCCCCCCCCCCCCCTCCTCAAAAAAAAAGAGGAAGGGGGGGGGGGGGGGCAGGGGTGCTAGATCCGCTGTACATTGAAAATTTCGTTTGAGTTTGAACGAAATATTTAGTGATGGTGGACGGACAGAGAAAGTAACAGAAGAACGTAAAACATGATAGATGGCTGTCATTTCTACTAATAAGAAATGCTCATTATCCAGTTTCAAAATATAAAAAAAAACCACATGTACGAACAAATCACATTTTGAAAGTTTGAGCGAATGTAGAGGGGGAGAGGGTTAATAGGCAGAGAAAACGAAGGTCATGTACAGCTATTTTGGTCACAATTTACTTAATGTGACAAAGAATATGTAAAATAAATGTAAAGTCCGGAGCCCCCTCTCATCCGCCCCTTTCGAATTTGCAAGAAACACTAATTTTCTCCGTTTTTACGAATGATTTTGTAATATATTGATATTCGTTACATGCATTGTTTCCATTGTTTTCAAAACCATAGACTGAAACCACCCCCCCCCCACCCCCATCCGCTTGCTTGGATTACCCTAAAAAAAATTCTAGAATCACCCATGTGACCCCAAGAATGTCCACAATAACTATATGTAGAATTACAATTATTGCGAATATACGCAATAATTATTGCGAATATTCGCAATACTATTGCGTATATACGCAATAATTATTGCGAATATTCGCAATACTATGCGGATTTACGCAATACTATTGCGGATATTCGCAATACTATTGCGGATATACGCAATAGTTTTGCGAATATTCGCAATATTATTGCGTATATTCGCAATACTATTGCGAATATACGCAATACTATTGCGAATATACGCAATGTTATTGCGAATATACGCAATAAATTTATTTTTTCTGTGAAGCCAATGGGCTTCCGTAAGTATTCTAAATCATAAATGTTTATTGTTTTGTCTACTATGGATATTAATGAATTTGTATGTTTCTGTTTCAAGTGGACATTTTGTCCAAATGAACTTTGTGAATGCAAGCTATATTGATCCACTTCTCATCCATATATTCATATCTAAGCATTTCCATTGTGCTAATAGTTTCATGATTTAACCGGAGCACTCTTCTTTCACCAAACAATTGATATTATCTTCAACTCCGGATGACTGTATATCCAGTGAAAATATCTATAAAGATATTCACATATCGGATCTGTTTTGTTTATGTCTAAAATGTATAAAGATAGCTAGCTTATCTGAAATGAGCTGCTTTATAAGTTGGTGTTCGTCCGTCTGTCGACATGATAGCAATAACGATAATAATACTGTCGAAAAAATTAACGCCCAGAAGGAAGGTCGAAGTTCATGGTATCCTAGAGGCCTTGCCACGATGAATCTACATGTGAAATATCAAAGGCATATCCATGCGAATATTCAAGCCTTATATCTGTGAATGAAAGTCGAACACAAAAGCCGAAATCAGATTCTAAAAATGACAAACTCATATGGATAATGACCATATCCCTATATACAGCACAAAATCGATAATTCAGAAAATCATAATCCGAAGGCATACAAAATCAGGATAAAACAGGAACCAAAGCAAACAAACAAAATCCACCACCACATGAAAAATAGTGAACTCCCGAAATGGGAGTGAGACCAGGTGCCCAGGAAGAGTCAGCATCTCCTGCTTGCATGCAACAACCGTCGCTTCAATTCGGTAGGGTTGTCACATCCGGTTACTTTCATTTTGGAAGATATAAAGTATAATCATTGGTTGGACGGTACAAATGGTCTATGACAGAATATCATCCACCATTCTGGAGAGTGCAGGGACATCACAGTGTATCACAATCAAAAAGCTCACAAATTCTTGAAAAAAATGAAACGGAACTGTCTCAAGCGATAAGAAAAATCTTATCTAATGAACAATCTCCAGATTCCAGTGCAAGTGTGGGATTAGAAAAGAGGAACATATTCATCTATTCACACAGACCAAAAAAAATTTCCTGAATAGATGAATATGTTCCTCTTTTCGTACTGAAATTTACAACTAAGCGATATCTATTGAATGGTATCAATTTCATTAAAATGTTCGTACGACAAAGTATTCAAATGAGTTAAAGAGGATCCTGACGACAATCTCAACAGCACTCACACAGGAATTTGCTATGAGGCCATACCTTTTGTAAGAACAAATAAATCAAACCCAACTTCAGCTTATTCTTTTTCAGACTATAATGTATCTGCATACCAAAAATCAGCTCAATATCTACAAGAATAGACATGAAAAGAATGGAAACTGAGAAGTTCATGAAATTTGCTATGTCCAGGGGCCATAACTCCTGTAGAAATGGGTCAATCAAATTGAAACACATACTTGATTTTTATCACACTGATATATATTCACATACCAAAAATGATTTCAATATCTGCAATACCATGGAAGAAAAGTCCGGAAAACTGAGAATTTCATGAAATTTGCTAAGTCTAAGGACCATAACTCTTGTGAAACTAGGTCAATCAAATCCAAACTGGAACTTTATCTGTATACGACTAAGATGTAATCACATATAATAAATTATTTCAATATCTACAACAACAGCCGAGAAAAATCCAGAAAACTGACAATTTCATGAAATTTGCTACGTCCAGGGGCCATAACTCTTGTAAAAATAGGTCAATCGAAACCAAACTGGAACTTGAGCTGTATAACACTAAGATGTAATTAGATATAAAAAATCATTTCAATATCTGCAATAACTTAGAAGAAAAGTCCGGAAAACTGAGAATTACATGAAATTTGCTAAGTCCAGGGGCCATAACTCTTGTAAAAATAGGTCAGTCGGAACCGAACTCGAACTTGATCTGTATCACATTGAGATAAATTCACATACCAAAATTGAGATCAATATCTGCAACGACAGCGAAAAAAAGTCTGGAAAACTTAAGTAAGACGGACAGATAGACGGACAGATAGACGGACAGACAAACGGGATGGAAACTATAAGTCCCCTCCGGCGAGCCGGTAGGGGACTAATTACTTTGGGCATTCCACAACCTGCATTTTATGGTGACATTATTAACAAAATAAGAAGGGTCAAAGGTATAAAGAATTACCAACGAAATTGTATTAAGACTTAACAAACGCCTTTTACACCCTGGATATAATCCTTCTGTCACCAGACGGATGGTATTAGACCAATCTACAGCCTTATACCAACGCATTCTTAAGAATTGCACTCTGACTGACTGTGACGACAGGACTCATTGACGTGACCTGTTCAAACCTCTTTAGAGAAGACATTGCCCGACCACATGTCCTCTATGAATCTCAGTCGGACTCCTCGGGTGATGACATGCATGAGCTCGCTACAGCCGGCAGACCACGGACTGTATTTATTACGCCTTCTGTTTTTACGTCCATTTGATATAAGTTATGTAACTTGTTTGTTAAACGTTGTAAAATAAATAAATAAAGTTCAACTGTGAATAGAGTTATATCCATTTACATCTCCATATGTGTTTTTCCACGGCCCCTGTGTCATACTGACTGTTTGTATGGTCATCTTATGTTATTTCACACCACAATCGTGCGTTCTTCGAGTCCTAAGGGTAATCGGAAAAGTGGTAGGGCTGTGCGCACGTAATCCGGATAACCACTACGTCTGCTACTGACGTGGCAGATGGCCGTCCTAAGTCGGCACTGAATGCCCATTGGTCTCGTCGGTTTATGTGTAGTCATTTAATTTGTTTGTTTGATGTTTCTACATGTATGTGATTTGGTGTTCCTTGTACATGTTTTGTCTCTGTACATGTCTGCTGTGTTTTGCATTTGGTGTTTTGCTGTGGATGCTGGAACCGGTTGTTGTTGGAGATCCCCTCCTTTCTTTTGCTTCCTGTGTAGTTTTGATATATTATTTGCTGAGATGTCGAATATTTGTCAGCCAATCAGATATTTGTTGACTGATCGTCACGAAAAATACAAGCCTGGTGGAAGATCTTGAGTACTTGCTTCCTGTAAGGTTTCGTGAAATTTTGTGCAGCGATTGCAGAGGAAATGTCGAAAAGGCGTTAGCCTATCGGAGGCCATATTTGTTGAATGATAAGCACGAACAACGCAAACTTGGTAAAAGACCTTGAGTACTCCATACAGTTAGAAAAATTAAATATAAGCTTTTTTTCTGGTCCTACTTGCTTCGATGATATAACTTGCACCATATATATAACATGAATTATGTGGTATTTGTGTGTATGACAAAAAATGCCAAAAAAATTATTTAATAAAACCACACACACACACCCTCACACCCACAAGAAACAAAACAAGGGGAGAAGGAATGTTCGCTCATTTGCCAGTTGTTCAAGAGATAAAGCTTGGGTTAAAGTTTTTATTGAGTTCGTCAAAGTCACCAAGACGAATATCATGGTCTCAAACGTGGACGTTGACAATATTTAGCCCTCCTGACGTACATCAACGAGGAAGTTTGGGTCAATAGATAAGTCTACTAGAGAATCCTTTTGTCCAACGAAATCATATTTGATCCAAAGTTAATGATCAGAGAGGACACTCATTGCCCTGGATTCAATAGGTTGAAGGTCACTTTTATGCAAATGTTTAAATATGGTTTTGCAGATCTTTGTATATGATGACCTGTGAAGGGGGAAAACCACCTTTTGATTTAAGGATCAAAGGTCAATTTTAACAATTTGTTGCAAGAGTCAAACTGCAATTTGTACATTTAAACAAACATAAATTTCATCTTAAAATGTGTGAGGGAATTTTGCCTAGAATGGCAACCCTTAATCCTCATTCCTGAAACAATTACATCAGATGGAGAAAATAATTTTAACTATATTCCATTTTAGTATTTTATTAGAATATAAACAACAGCAAGAAAACAGAGGAGGTGGGATGATCAGCTTTAAGCTATAATTTGACATGAAGCTAGGTTTTAAAGTATGGAAGACTAGTAGTGAAATAATCATTAACCATACACATGTACATATTATGTTACATATTAGAGATATAGAAGCTATCTCATGTAAGTTGAATATGGAAGACTTGTAGTGAAATAAGCAAGTACATCAGAGACACAATCATAGCTCTCCCTCAAACCAAACATTCTACATCAATGTTAATTTTGGAAAGATAAAATGTTTAATGCTTTCTTTTACAACACTTTTTGCATCAAGGTAGGAGTTTCATTTACATAAGAAGAATGAATATACATGTACTAGTAAATGATATCAAATTTACCCCATGACACCTCCAATATGGTGAATGGTATAAAGAGATAGAATACTCATTTAAAAATCTATATCTCCTTAACACTTGTATTATTTGATTACATGTATCTCCACAATTAAAAATTTACCAACAACCATGTTATAACAAATGTGTATATATATACGACTAGAAAATAACAACTCATTGTATGGTTGTGAATAAATGAAAATATATACTGAAGTCTTGAATAATTTCTATAGAACATCCAGATTTATTTCAAATGCATAATAGATTATGATCCATCTCCAGCTTTATATCTATAAACAGGCAGGCAGCTCTGTATGTTAAGTCATATCAACAGACTTGAACTTTATCTAACAATTTATTCCTCTATGTGCAGATGTTTCAAATATACCCTCTGTCATGTAAAATACAGTAGTAAATGTTATGAAATGTGATTCTAAGATGTGATAGTCACAACTATATTTTCTTCACACATTCAAGCAAACAAAAATGCTGTTACATAATTAAGACTTCAAAAAGTTGCTTCTTTCTAGATGCATGGTCTTAATTTGTTGTTAATACTGATATGCTTAACTGTTATCAAATTATATGATGTTACAAGTAAAACTATTTAGTAAACTTTAGTATATTCATACAATACTTTTAAAGTGTTATAATGTAAAATCAAAATCAAATAATTGAAAATATAATGTACACCCTGGTAAAAAGAGTAAGGTCTATAATGACAGGACTCAAACTCAATTGTTCTCTGAATGATTCCAAGATCATGCTACACAATATATAAAATTTCATCTTAATATCTTTATCCATCGAGAGAAAAGTCCTGAACAATGAATTGTGCAAGTCATAAAGAGGAAAAACACCTCCAAACTAGGCCTACCATAACTGAAAATTCACCATTCAATGCCAAGATACATGTATGTGCCAATTTCATTAATTCTTATTATCTCTATCCATTGCACAGAAAAATCCATAAAAACTTAATTCAGCAATTTATATTGGGAAAGAACAACATTTTTGTCTAATTACACTACTTCACCCATTTTTGTCTAATTACACTACCGACCATAAATAAGTATCCAGGTAAAATAAACATTAGAAATTTCATGAAATGCTCATCCCAATATGTTCTTCTCTGAGCAATAAGCTGTATGAAAATCTTCATTAATCATCTTTATACAAAAATGGAAAAAAAATATTAATCTTAAGATTTTCAAAACAATGGTCAGGAACATTTTTTGAAAACAATAGGAGAGTATTAGTTGAGTACTTATCAAAGGTGAGTAGTGTATCTTTATCCATTGCAAAAAAGTCTGGAAATTAGATAAATTACAGATGGACAGACAGATAGACTGACAAATGGATAGACAGACATACAGGGCTTTATAATAACAGATGAATGACATTCTACTTTATAGCTGTGTGGGATTTCATCTTAATGCTAAGCATATGAAAAATTATAATACTTTACAATTTTGGACATTAAGTACGTGGAATTTCTTTACAGACAGAAAGCTGGCACCATACAATATCATGTCTGTCTTCAAACAGATGTACAGATATTAGACAATACAATAATGAAATGATGAAACTAAAATTCTACAGTTCTGATTGCACTTTTTCCATGCTGGGGATTTCATGATAAGATATAATGTAAGTTATTAACCCTGCCATATGAGCTTTAATACAATGTCAAATTGCTAATTTCAAGTCAATAATTATGCTGTATTTATACCCTTGATGAATACTAATGCAATATATGTACATCCTTAAAATGCATGAAATAGTATCAAATGGATTCTAAAATGTGCGCTTCTTTATTTAAGTAGAATTGCAATGGAACACATGAGTAAGTTTGGTACTAAAATATGACTTGAATAAGACCTTTTCCTAGATTGAATATATCTTGTAACAATCCACATATCCTGCTTATTTTCATGAATATCCAGAATAATGAAGACAGCCACAGATAAAAGGGGTGAGAGATGGATAAACATCTCTATCGACAAAGTGACCCCTGTTGACCACTCCAAGAAATGATGATTTTTAAGGCAACAAAATGCCCTATACAAAGCCAAAAAACAAAATGTTTAAGTTTCCCTTTCAATTATCATTAATATTCAATACATGTATAATCATTTACTTATTTTGAAATTGTTGATACAAACTTTAAAAAGAAATATGCATCACAGGTATGGATATAAAATGTTGAGCTTTAATTCAAAGTTTTGCTGCTCCGCTATACAGGTTAATACATAAAGTTAGACATGAACAATAACATTGTGCAACTGTTTTAAAAGAAGCACTCATAGTCTTTTGTTCATAATCATATTGGATTGTTCAATATTGGATAGTATCACAGTAGTTGAAAATTCAGTAGGGAAATAAAAAGATAAGAAACAAAGCCTTACAATCTGGGGTACAACTTGTACATGTTGTACTGGTAAGTGTAAAATGTTTTGTTTTGTTTTTGTTTTTGCTTTCAAAAAAATCAACTGTTACAGTTAAATATGTGCAAAGTAACAGATGAAGTTCTCTATTATTTGCAATTGTGTGTCAAACATGCTTAAAGATCTTATAATTACCTAGAACTATAGAATTATATGTGACAGTCACATATGAATATGTACATCAAATGTCAGTCTTTAAGCAACTAAGACTCATTGATAACAACATTCTGGTCAGCTTCTCCTTATTTTTGCATAAAAATAGAAACTTATTGACCTATAATTAACATGGAATTACATGATGTAGTGACCCCTTACTGAATTAAAGGTACAAATTCATGAACCTATTACCATGGTTACACATTTAAAACAATTAACCAATCTATTACCATGGTTACACATTTAAAACAATTAACCAATCAGAAATTTACAAGCAGCCACAACTCACAATGCTAAATGTATAAACTGTACATAACAATAATCTAAAAATGTAGAAAAATATATAATTGACTTAAAAAATCTTTTAACAAATAAAACAATTTAAAAGATTAAACATGTCAAAAACAACAATTAATTTGTTCAAAACAAATAATTTCTTCTATTAATAGATGTAAATATTAAGTATGCCAAAAAAACCCAACAATCTCTTTTAATGTAAATGATAAAACATCAACAGCTTCTTCCGGTAACCCCTTTTTTCCCTGGTTCAATCATGTGTTAATAATCATTTCTATGTAGTTCAATTCATTATGGATTTAAACATTTGATAAAACCTTAGAGAAACAAAAACAACCAAACATACATTACACCATACGAAAGTACAGCATTTTTGTTTTCATATTTAAATAAAAATCAAAGGACTGAAAGTCCTGCGAGTTGGCAAAAAGTAACATTAAGACGAACATACAGAAGACAAGTATAATCAAACTCCAAATCTATGCCTCAAATGCTTGAATGAGTGATTCTCACAATTCAAGAGTTGTCTGAAATCTAAAAAAAAGTCTGGAAATATATAAATATATAAAATGATAGAACTTCTTAACCAAATAACTGATTTTGAGGTCAGAGTTCAAGGTCAATATGATCATGTCAAATTTGTTGCAATTGTTATGGGTGTATGTATGAAGTATAATGTCCTATCACTTTTACTTTAGGAGATATTTGCTTTTGAAACTTCTTGACCAACTTAAAACCAACATCTTAGGTTTATTAAGTATCAAACTGAAAAACCTTTTTTCCTAGTCGGTAAATAGCTCATCAGAGCTAATGTTGATTGTTATAAATTATGTCTGACTTTAAATAAATATTATTGATTGATTGATTGATTTATTTACTTGTCTTTAGTCTTCTACACATCCACAATTTTTTTTTTTAAATCTAAGGTCTTTTTTTATCCTAAATACAATACGTTTACCTATCTATCTAAAAATGGGGTGCTCCTTATACAGAGGAGGGAAGTACAAAGAAAAAAGATGCGCCATATTTTAATGTACTGACATCAACATGTGATCGCTATTACTGTAGCATCGTTCCTTGTAGCATTTTTTGCATTCTCATAATGCATTTAACCCATTATTTACAACTTGAACTTAAACGTCTGTCTTCTAATATGTTCTTTTGTCAAATTGTTGTGGTCCTATTTCTTACTGCGCCAGTAACATTGTGCGTTGTTTGGTCCGTGCAGGGTTATCAAGTGCAAAGTTGAAAGCCATAGCAATGAGAGTTGGCTTTGCCAACTCAAAAATTCTATTGTAAAATTTTTTATTGTAAAGAGCATACTAAGATTAAACATGGAAAAAGATAAAAATCTAAAAAAAAAAATAATAATAAAATTGTCAAGCCCATACGCATGGTCTGATGTTGGTTATTGGATATATATCCTGGAGGCAAGACACCGGAGACCAACTGTTCACATTGAAAAGCAAAATAACCAGCATGGATGATACCACAAAGAATAAAACTACAGAGCATTGAAAGAAAACCAGAAAAGTTGAATTTGGTTGGATCCATACTGACAGACAAATCAAGGAACGCATTGGTGGACGATGTAGAAAAGTTGGTGTAGACAAGTTTGCTAACAGAAATCAAAAGCTAGACATAGGTCAAAAAAACTCTTCACCCCTGGAAGTTTATCTACAAAAGGTAGAAAAGGAGACTTGGAATTTGATGTTCTTGATGTTAAGGAAACACCTCTCCCTAAATCAGCAACGTTCGACCAATGCTATTTAAAAGTATTCAAAACAGATTTTGTTAACTTTTATCTAGATACAACAGAATAGGATGAAAATAGAAACGTTACAGTAACAGAATGTGAAGGTTCTCCAGGACAAACGGCTGATAATCGGCATTACACCTAACCTCTGTTTCAGATGGACTTAACAAGTTCCCTAAGACAAAAAATATTAATGAGATGAAACTGAGTTTCAATATACATGTACATCTTCTAATTTGGCAAGCTATATTATGAACATTAGCAATTTAATTCCATTTTTCAACAACAAAAAAATTATAATTCAGATTCAGAACATGTTCATTTGAATACACAAATAATTTTTGCTCCTAAGTCCATGTAATATTTTAACTATACATACATGTACATATACACCTGCTCAAGATTCTTGATACAAGAAAGTGTATCAATGCAATTTGTTTTCTCATGTTTTTCATACATGTTTATAAGAAAACTTAACATTGTAGTATTAATTCTTGAATTTTCATCTACTCCTTTAAGATTCATCTGTAAACTGCATAATACATGAAATATAATGTAAATTACATGTATGTGTTTCACATATCTCATTATCATTACAATTTTAGTGATTCGAGGTTATCATAAACGTTAGAGGTTAATAAAGAGATATACTCGTAAGCAGTTAAAACATCCATTGCACCTTGAATTCAAACTTAATAACAGTAAACACAAATCATAATAACACTTTGTTAATAATACGTACATGTATATGAATCTTGTTCGACACATTCTCAGGGAAATAAATTGACCTGATTATACACGTATCTGTATTCCTGTACAAGTACATTTGTTTGTGTTTGACACAGATATCTTCATACCAACATTTCAGCAAACAGTTTCCGGCTTACCACAACTGGAAGATGAAGAATTACGCTGCATGCTGTTGGCAGTAGACAGGCTGTCACTGCTTGATCGACCATGAACGACGTTTACGTACGATGGAGATGTGGCACCACTTCTCTGTGGTAACCGAGGTGATGTTGCATTTTGGGCCACATATCTCGTAGTCCTACCTGCAGATCTGTCCAGGCTGTATGTATTATACTGCCTTTGCCCATCGGAGTAAGGTGTTCCATCATGCACTTTGACATTAGCGGTACTATTTCCAATATTTAATGGTAAACTAGTAGAGCTGTCTTGCCTTTTAGCCAAATCCTTTTTCTGTGTGCGAGGTGATGTACTAGGTAAATGCTGATGGTAATTAGAGTATCTTGTACTTGAATGTGACCCATTAGGTGATTTACTTATAGAACTACTACGACTACTCCTATTAGACTGTGAACCAGAATCACTATCTTGCTGATCTGGTCTGGATTTGGGTCGTCTAAATGAGCGAGTTCTTTCTGTAATAAACACTTGACTGCCGCCTATTGTAATCATTGGCACACTTGTTTCACGAGTCAGTGTTCCTGTAGGACTGCTCGGTGTACTACTACCTACACTACTTCTATCGGAAGTTTTACCAGCACTCTTATCACGACTAGATTTCTTGAACAAATTTATAAGAGATTTACTTTTCCTCTTTGGATTCAATGGTTGAGATTCTAAGTTGGCACTTTTAGTCTGACCTGATCGAGCATCATTGATTTTTTCTTTTTTGTGAATATTGAAAAAGTTGGGATTTGAGATGGATCTTTGCATGGTATCAGATCTAAAACCCTCGTTAAACCTTTTTCTAGTTTCCTTAACAGTTGGTGCAGGACTTGTATCTACAGTTCCTTTAAGTCCATTTATATTATAGTAGTCTCCAGATGTCCGTTTATTGTCACAAAGCAGCTCTAGACTTCCCCGAAAATTTTGAAGATTTTCAAAAGGTGCCTGTGGTTTAGCAAGGTCATATGCTTTTTCATTGGCATTGTAATCTTGACTTCCTTTACGCTCACGTAACACCCTGCCTCCCATGTAAGTATTGTTTATTTCTTCACAACTAGCAGATCTCAATCTATTCAGACGAAAGTTTGACGAGACTTGTAGTTCATCAGACTGTCTATTGTTACCATGGTGATGACCTCTCTGAAGGTCATATGGATCATGCTGCTCTGATGTAGGCAAGATATACTGTTCGGGAAACCCATTCTGAGACTCTCTAGCATTTAATTCTGCTGCTATCTCTGCACTGTTTCTAGGTTCCAAATAACCATCTCTATTTGGTGCTACTTTTTCCATGGGACTATAAGCTGTTGCCTCTGGGTAGGTGGGTGGGGGTGTCATGTCCGCTGTCGTAGGTGAAAATGGAGTCAAAGAGCTGGCCATCTTTAAACTGGAGTTAGAGTCCATCCTTAGATAAGCTTGACTAACACGTGCATCAGATGCACTTGGTGATTTGGGTATAGATAATGGTTTGGATTGCACAGGTCTTTGACGTGTTTGTGGTTTAGGTGAGCTATGAGCCCCTGTGGGTGGTGGGAGTGGGGGTCTATCTGCCAGGTTTTTACACTGTGAACTACCAAGACTGGAAGAGCTGACAGTATGCAGTAAGTTTTTCTTGGACGATGAAGGTGTGATTGAACCTTGAGTGTCAGAGGGTCTCCTGTCTGGTAATGGAGGTGGTGATGTGGGGTTACTGAAAATAGATTGTACTAGTTATTTGTAAAGCAAACATACCATCATAAAATATTATTATTCAATTTAGGGCACAGTTTTTTTCAGATACTACAAACAATATAACAACCATTAGGAAGGGGATACTTTAAAATTGAATAAAGTAATTCACATTTGTTTTACAGCCTGGCACTCTCAGTGTCAGGTCTGGAGTTCATTATTCTCTCATGTTGATCCAGCTTGGAGTTAATAAGAGTATGATATTGACTGGTATCAATTCAATACCTCTTTTTGTGTAGAAATTTATTATCCTATGCATATTCATACTACAGGTACATGTAGACTGAACTTACTTGGTTAAAAGTTGAGTGTTGTCGTTGGACTGCCGTGTATGCACAATAGGGCGAGGCCTGGTTGTTGCTGAAAAAGGTTATTAAATAAACATACAAGATTGCAAAGGCTTTAACACAGAAATATTTACATGTTTGTAATTCTGTAATTAAGAGAGGTAAAAATCTTGTACACAGACTATTTCTTTCAACACTTTTGAACTCTTTTCATTTGCAACAATCACACATATGCCTCAACTTTTGTGAGAATCTCTCTGGGATTTTCATTTTTTTATTGAAATGTATGGCTCTTTAAACATGCATGTTTATCAGACTTAGTGTCTTATGGAATCCAGAGTAAAATTTCCGAGATATCAATTCATTCCTGTGGGATCTTTTTTATGAAACAGTGAATAGTGTAAGACCATTTAGTATTAATTGAAGCACTTTTCTGTAACATCAAATGAAAATGACGTAAAACATACATGTAGCTTTAAATATTCCCCCCCCCCTAAAAAATAGACACTTTTCTAACTGGTAAACTTGCTTCAGATCTGCTTACCAGGGACATGAGGGGAAGTAAAGTTCCAGTTATCCTGAAGGATCGTGGGTAGTTCTGGTTGACTCATGGTACAAGGACACACAGTGGTGAGAGCAGATAGTTTGTCTGCCTCTATCACATAGTCCTCCACTTCCTCTGTCGTACCTCTACGATTTGGCTGTAAAAATAAGGAAATTATTATCAACAACACATACCTGTAGGTCATAGATATTTCAAAATACAGACTTAGTCATGCATATAACCAAAAGAGGGTTTTTTTTCAATAAATAATAAGAAACATTCACTTGATCCACAAATTCTAATTCTCTTCACCTTTATAACTTGTATAAGTGGAAACAATTTGATAATAAATCCACCATGTGAACTAGTGTTGTAACGATAGTCGCCGCATCGTCACTAAGATATCCAAGTTGCTGACTATTGATTCTATTTTCTCTCTTCACACCAAATGACACGTTAAATGTATCAGTATGGGAGACATGACTACAAATACTAGCACATACATGTACGAAGAGAAACATGTATATCTCTAACCACACATATCTTCCGGCAGATTATGTTAAAGTTTATATTCTAAATTTTGTCAAAAGTTGTGTGGAAATAAGATACTGTCCATCTGAATTAAGGTTAGAAAGGTTTAAAGTCTGAAAATTTGTAATACTTCGATTATCACGAAAATCAAACAAAATTACTCCTTCGATTGTGTCCAATAATCGATAGTAAATTTTATCTGATTTTACAACCTTAATGTGAACTCTGTGTGCTGCTTAAAAGAGCCAACTGCAAAATTTCATTTTACACTTTATATATTAAGAAAACATTAACAAGATAAAATGGAAATATTTGAAAACTGTCTTATTAATAGATGAAGTTACAAAGTTTCTAAAAACTTTTGTACAAATATTTGTGAAAAGGGCCAGTCCCCTGGGTCCAAAAGGATAGCTTCATTCCATGTACCATTCCTTTCAATTACGGAGAGGAGCTTCTTATGTAAGATTCCCAAGTACCTGAGTCTTTCCTAAAGCATTCACAATATTCTGGTCCATTATGTCATAGATAGAGTTATCTTTTCCTTTCTGTGTATGGAAAACATACATCCCATCTCCCATTGGAGCTACTCGACCAGCCTCAAGCATGAACTGTCCCTTTCCACTAGCCTCAAAATATCGCACACTCTTCATTGGCCACTGAGCAAGTATGGATCGGGAACTCTGTAACATGATCAATCGAGCATTTTTTTTAAAATCAAATTTATATTAATTCTTTTTTTTATCACTGATAAGTCAGATTGATTTGTACAAGCAACTATTATCAAATTTCAAATAAAAATAATCTGATTTATATAATGTTTAATTCATTGTCAAGTCTGTCATAATCAGTAGCCCATTAAACTATGTTTACTATATGAGCATGATGAGTCCACCAATAAGTGTGATGTCCTAAATTTGGTGATCCCTCAATTTGCGACTTCATCTTGAAGACTTATTTGATCATGTTGTTATGAAATGATATAAACTTCAAGCCAAAACTGGAAATAACTTGTATGTCTTCTTTCACAGACTCAATATAGAGTGAACATTAGGGTTGTCACGGTTTAGCCTTCAGTCAGTTCGGTTCGGTTGAGGAAAATGAACCATGGTTCTCTTTTTTTTTTGGTTCGGCTTGAGTGTGTTGTTTAATTCCATAAAAGAGTTAGATAATGGTAAGAAAAACAAATCAACAAATAATTCTTTTTCATTTTTCTGCTTTGAAAGCATTTTTCTTCGAAATTTTACCAACATTCAATAAAATAACCAAACTACATAAAGTAAGATCTGAATCGAATTTTCCGACCAAGCCTGAACCGCAGTAAACCGAATTTTCTGTTAACTGTGACAGCCCTAGTGAACATCATGATGATAAAGATAAAGGATAAATTTCCCCAATTTTTGACTGGTACCATAAATTATGTTCACACAGCATTTTCCTGATTTTTTAATGGCATGGTACATGTAGTTCTCGTTTCAAATTTCACTTTTCAGGAAAGAATTAGAAATGGTCTCTATGAAATTGCAAACTGAGAAATTGTTCATGTACCTGTAAAGCTAGAGTTACACCCCATGGAGAGGCATGTAGAATGCAGTTAGCTCCCTTTGCCCCAATTCTTCTTTGTGCTTCAGAATTTTCAGGCTGAACCATTATCATGTCATCTATAGATAGAATATTTATAATCATGAGAAGAAAACAGAGAAATTAAAATTATGATAGAGTTTAAATACATTTGGCCTACAAAACTTATACTTAATTTGACCATTAGACTTGTTTATACAATATCCTTTCATGGCTTTAATGCCAAGATCTGGGATTTTTATACATGTAAATGTTAAAAACAAAGCTATGAAACATTTTTCTTTTTTGGAAATGTCTAATCATGCAAATACCAGTTCAGCAGCGTTTACCTTTAATTTGCTCTTTTAGCTGAGTCTGTGCTTGTATTACAAAGACAAACATGTCCATGTGTCTTTGTTCGTCTGCAGACAAACACAGGTATTTTTCTGGAGTGGTAAGCTCAAAGACATAAGCTCGATGTCGCGTGTTTGTAACCTTCTCAAGGCGGTAGCTGGGCCATAATGTGACAAGGTCTACAAAGAAATAAAAAATGTGTGTTTGTGAAACATAAATGCCCCAATCAGCATCTTTGTTTCAAAGATTGTAATCGTTATATTTTTGAAAGTGCCTTTTTCTTTCATAGTATTTTTCTTTATTTGAGATAAATCAACGAGTCAGAAATCAAGCAGTTTAAATATGAGGTGAAGAAACAAAAAAAAAGTGTTTGCGTTTTTATGTTCAAAATTATTCTTTCACTCATTTCCGACTGTATGTACCATATACACACGATTAAGAATAATTGTTCAGTGGATTTAATTCATTTGTATCAATGAGTTGCTCAAACAGGCAAAAAACTTATAATTACCTTTTGGCACAGCATTTTTATTTTTCGGTTTTTTGTTATGATACTCAAGGACTGGTTTGTTTCCAACACGTTTCAGAACAAAATATCGCTGTTTCCATGGATTATTCTTATTCCAGAGTGACTTTCCTTTGTTTCCACTTAACTTGTACAGATAGTCCTGAAACATAACAAATACACTTACAGTTATATACCTTCATCAACATGATCTGTTACCAGATTAAATAAGAAATTATAGTCGATATTTTTGCCACCACTGATATCAAATATACTTGTACAGAGCCTATAATGTTATGGTTTTTTCTTAACAATATGTGTTTTAAAACTTTCGTAACTAATGGTGGAAGTTATATATGTTTGTGCAACCAATACTCACTCACAGTGGCAGAAAATAGATAATATTAGATAACAATTGGGAGGTTTCTATGTTAATATTAGCGTGACTTCACCATGTTCACTACATGCAATGTTTAAAACTAAATAAGTCTATGGAGATTGTCAGTGAGGCATACTAAAATTAACATAGAAAACTCCACTTCTCAACCTATTTTCTTTCACTGTGATGGTAAGTATTAAGTTTTACATACATACATGTGTAGCTTGCATCATTATGAAATCTATCCCCCAATATGTGCAAGTGCAATAATACTTTACTGTCTACGCAGCTCTCTTTAGAAATGAAAAAAATTGAAGTTTTTTTCTCATTTGTCAGAATAACTTCCAATTAAAATCATAATGGACGATAGATAACTACATGTAATGGTTGATCTGTATGACCAATGCTAGGCTCACAGTAAAAGATTATAGTTTTAGACGCGGATTTTTTTATGTTAATTTTAGCGTGACATTAATGTTGACTTTCTCCATAGACTCAATACATGTACAAAACATTGTCAATGTCATGTTAAAAACCATGTAGAAAACTCCCCATTTAATAGGGATGGGACGATACTGCACCCAGCCTATCCGATACGTATCATGATACCTGATATACGATATATACCACGATATTCAATTCATTGATAAACCTTCTGAAAAATCTATTTAATGGTATTTATATTCATCATTAAGTTGCTTTTTTTATTCAACACAAGTTATATCTATTCAATGCTAGCAGTCTGTCTAGAATAAAGATGAACAAAATAAATAAACAGTCTGTGAAATAAAAACATAATCATTTAAAATAAGAATAAAGAAGTCAAGAAAATTTCTGAAGTGAGCAGCGTGGACAGTTGTGGTAATGCATTTATAGGTAGGCCATATGTGGGCAGTGTGCGCAAAATTTTTCAGGATTACTGGGCATTTGGTCCAGTAAAAATAGACCTTCTTCATATTGGCCTAAGACTTACATTTTAGACACGCCTAGACCCAACATCACATCTTTTGACATTATTTCTGTGACGTTATAGATCTGCTAAGACGTCATAGTTAAAAGTTACGTCAAATCTTGTGATGTCAGGTCTTAGGATGTGTATAATGCAAGTCATCTGCGGTAATGTGAAAATCATCTATTGAGGTTTTACACGACCAAGCCAAATATTACTGGACCAGACCTTTTTATCTATAGAAAATGTAACTATTGTAAGGTACATTAAATACATGTTGATGTTACATGGCAATTTACTGTTTTCTTTTTTCTCTTCATATATTTCTTGTAAAAGGTAAAGGTAAAGGTAAAGGTAAAGGTAAAGGTAGGGTTTATAGTGTTCAAGGTTTGGCCCGGGTTCACTGCTTAATAATCAAGAGGAAGAATGAGTACAACTCGTCTTACCCAAATGCAGATTTGCCTTTGGGTATGACAAGTTGTACTAAGAGGGGTGGACAGGGTGAAAGGGAGGGGGAGAAAGGGGGCGGGAGGAGGGAGAGAGGGGAGGGAGGAGGGAGGGAAGGGGGGAAAATGGGAGGGAGGGAGGAGAAAGGGGGCTGGGAGGAGGGAGGTAAGGGAAGGGTGAAAATGAGGAGGGAGGAGGGGGGGAGGTAAGGGGGCAGGAGGGGGAGAGAGATACCCCCGTCAGCCCCCCCCCCCTACTAAGGAAGAATTCCAAGAAATATATTGGAAAATATTCTGACAAATGTGACAAAACTTCATGTTTTGATTTCCAGAGCGTGAATTGACGTGAACAGTAAGTATCCTGGAATCATGGAAGATTTTTTTTTCTTTAAGACTTCAGGAAGGGGGAGGGGGGGAGTATTGTTTGTTTGACAATCAGGTGTAATTTCTTAAAAGAAAGAATAGAAGTACATTTATAAGCAATGGCGATTTTCATAGAATAACTTGATACACCTTCAGCAAGACTTAGTCGGGTTACTGTACTGTAGTGTATTGCAAAACACAACAACTGAACAAACCAAGCCCAGAATGTGATACCCACTCTTGTTTACAAGAATTTATTTCATGAAAGTCATGTCGTACTGTAAAATGTACAAAAATAGAAAGACAATGACATATTTAATAAATATACTTATTATAACTCACGAGAGAAAAAAAATCTCAACATTTTTCACATATTTTCATTTTACCTCGTAGATAATCTCTTCATCTGTCGCCATTTTGGGTCATGCTTCTCACGTTCGGTCAAGCTGAACCGTTCCGCCCCAATAACTCGATTACAGCTGTTTATGTTGTGACGTCACAATCGCGCTCTTCGTGAGATTTCATTGACATCAATGAAGCCCAACAACAGGATGCAAGTGAAAAAGAAAGGAGTAAAAATGTAGCTGTTTTATAAAGAAACGGTGGATTAACGGATAATGTCTTCTTACCTTATATTTATAGGGTTATGTCTAACCATTACAGGATGTTTCAGTTCCTCTAAAGTCATCGGTAAGTAACAGAGTAATACACGATTGCAGTACAGTACTGACTTGACATATTTTTGATTTGTGAAGTTTACTGGTCATTGAATGCAACAAACACCACAGTACGCTTTGTGCTATTTCAATTTTTATGTTTTACTTATTTTCAAAAAATGAAATCAATTGTTTTCTCTGCTGAGAAAGGCATGGACCAGTCAACACCCCCCCCCCCCCCCCCGTCCACTTTCAGCTTTGTCTGTTTGTCTCACCTGCATAATAATCAGGTACCTTTCTGTTTCACTCTGACAATGACTTGGATCTATGCATGTTCAACCAGTACTGTTCCCATTATCTGCTTATGGGTTTCGAAAAAAATCTCTATGTTAGGCATGGTCCATTTAATATTTTGGGGGCTTGGGTTTTTTTGTATACATGTACATCAATGTCTTGAAGAGAATTACAAACAAGATATTTTTTTTAAAAGATAGATGGTTAGTCATGAAATCTCTTCTGAAAATTTATTTATAAACTTTTTGATCTCAACATTTTGCATGTGGTAGAAAATTAGAAATGGATAAAGTCTGAGAGTTGTAATCGAAATAGTATGGCAGTTATTTGGAGACAATTAACATCATGGGAACACACTATATATGTAAGCCTTTGGGAAGTTTTTTTTTCTTGAACATGTATTCTTTTGATATTTTCAAATATGAAATTGGCCATTAGATTAAAAAAATAAAGTTCTGATAGAAAATTTTTGATACCGGGTATGAATCATAGAAAACTGCGGCTAGGGAAGTGAGCCGTAAAAATTTTTCAGGAATATTGAGTGAAATTGGGCAAGATTTATATTTTTTCTGTCACACCATAAGCATGATAAGCAAATTAATTTTTTTCATCAAAGTTTTCGAAAAAAACCTTAGCCCCCTCCCCCCATATCAAATGGACTGTGCCTTACGGGCGGGTAGTACATTTACAGTGTACATGAACATTGTACAAACCTACAAACAGTCCCTCTAGGACATTGGTAAATCAATCAATTTTCAATGGTAAGTTATGTCAACATCATTATGATTTTGATGTGCATTTTCAGCAGAATGATCATGATGATGGGGCATGAAATATTGTTTAGATTAAATTTTAACATATATTTTTTATCAAATTTTGCTGGAAAATCAAAGGTTCACCTTTTAGGTTTTTTTGCAATTAATTTTTTTTCTACTACATGTATACAATGTATTTTCATCAAGGGGAGATAAATCCTTAACACAAATTTAACCTTATCGGCTTATGCAAAATATTTCTTTTTATGCCCCCGGAATCAAAGATTCGGGGGCATATAGTTTTTGGCCTGTCCGTCTTTTTGTTTGTCTGTCTGTGTGTTTGTCTGTCTGTTTGTCCAAAAAACTTTAACATAGGGCATAACTTTTGAATGGAGCTTTCTTACCGGTATTTCACATGTGTATTTCTTGTGTCAAGACCTTTCCATTGATACCAAGATTTTTGACCTCATGACCTTGACATTTGACCTACTTTTCAAAAATTTTAAAATTGGGCATAACTTTTGAATGGTAAGTGATAGGGCTTTCAAATTTCATATTTCACATGTGTATTCCTTTTGACAAGACCTTTCCATTGGTACCAGAATTTTCGACCTCGTGACCTTGACCTTTGACCTACTTTTCAAATACTTCAAAATTGGGCATAACTTTTGAATTGTAAGTGATAGGGCTTTCATATTCCACATGTGTATTCCTTGTGACAAGACCTTTTATTGATACCGAAATTTTTTACCTTGTGACCTTGACCTTTTATCTAATAGCTATTTTCCAAAAACTTTAAGTTACATTGGGCATAACTTTTGAATGGTTAGTGATAGGGCTTTCATATTTTACATTTGTATTTGTTATGACAAACAAAGGAGGGGATCTCCAACAACACAGACATTTCTATTGATACCACAATTTCATACCTTGACCTCGATCATGTTGAGCTACTTTACTAAAACTTTAACATTGGGCATAACCTTTGAATGATTAGTGATAGGGCTTTGATATTTCACATGTGTATTCCTTGTCACAAGATTTTTCCATTGCTACCAAACATTTTTAACCCAGTGACCATGACCTTGACCTTTCACATACTTAACAGAAAATGGTGTTTATACTAACAAAGATGCCACTGGGGGCATTCATGTTTCACAAATTTTATGTCTACTAGGCAAGTATATATCATATGACACAGAAAAATATTAGATGATGAATACACCTTATTTCAATGTTTTTGGCGTAACCCTTGAACTCATTCGTCAAATTAACATATGATTAAATCAAAAGTATTTTTATACATGTATGTAATATTTTCAATTATGATACAATTCTTCTTGAATTCCATATTGACCAAATTTGTTTTGAATGGAGGATAACCATGATAACACGTCCGCAACGGTAATAAATCATGTAAATCAAAACAAGATAAGACTACCTTACGTGCTTTACATAACTGAATTTATCAGTTCATTTGAGTAGCATCTAGTCCTAAACCATTAATGATCACAAAAGAAATGGAGATTCCTTTCCCATGGCCATGATAGCGGCGGGGAATATTGGATCAATGAATGTCAGGATTGTGTAGGCGCTCCTCCGTGGACTCTGGAAATAATCTGTCATTTAACAATGCAGTCACACAAAGAAGGAGTGGGAGTATAATGGCTTCAATTAATGATGTATTGCCTGGAATTTCCACCAGTTTACCGCTCTGTATCTGAGTTTGATTTGGATATATTTGGTAGATTATATTGATAACTTCTGTTTGATGATGTAAATTGTATAACAATAGAAAAAACTAATTAGATGCAAGTTAATCACTTAATTACATTTTGAACACGTTAAAAAAAAAGCAGCTCTTGTAATTGTATAATTCACAGGGCTGTCTTTTTCAGAACATTTGAGTTTTCTAGTTCTAGTGATAAAATATAGATGATTTCAGCACCATTGCCAACAGCATGCATAAGATGTTGGCTCTCTTTGACAAACCAATCCAAAGATATTTTTGTTGGGGGGAGGGGGAGGGGGCGTTTAAAATGGTAAGAACAGCTAGGCTAGGAAGAAGTGTTGATACATGTAAGGCACAGTCCATTTGATATTCTGGGGGGGGGGGGGGGGGGGGCTTGGGTTTTTTGTCGGAGCAAGATTATTTTTTTTCAGCCCGGACCAGGGCAAAATTATTTTTTTCTTGCAAAGTTGGAGCTAGGAAATTTTTTTATAACAATTGCTGCAAATATTAAGAATGTTTGTGTTTTTTCAATAGAAATTCTTATTTTACTTAAATTACTCCAAACATTTTTTTATGTAAAACTTGTATTCACTTCCACACATGTAAACTGAGAGAGATGAAATATTTTTACAATATGCGATATATAATTTTTAGTATACAAAATGAATGTAAGGTCAACTAGGTCATGTACATGTAACATGTAAGAGGGCCTGATGCAAGTTTTTACATGAAGAAATGAAAACTAGTGAAAAACTTATTTAAATTCTCCTTCCAAGCTTGTATATAAAATTAGACACTATGGTGATAATATTAGTTATACAGTGTTTTACAGGGGGGATACAGAAATATATTGGGTCGATGAAAAAAGTTGTATTGGGCGAGGCGAAGCCGAGCCCAATACAACTTTTTTCATCGACCCAATATATTTTTGTATTCCCCCTGTAAAACACTGTATAACGAATTTATCCCACCGATGGCTTTTGGTTTGTGTATGTTACGTCAACATATTTTAAAGCATCTCAGTGACGTCAAAAGCGTAAAGCGTCTTTGTAGAAGCAGGATATTAAAATGATATCCTGTCAGTAACATAATACAACATAATATTAGGTTCTTCTCGACCAATCAGATTGCAAGAAATTTGCCAGAGGTGGGATAAATGTATCTATTAATAGTAATAAATTATATTGATAATGTTTTTAAGGATTTTAATTGTTTTAGTCACATGCATTTTTTTTTTATATTTTCCAATATGAACTTGACATTTTAGAAGAAAAGTATGGCCAGCGAAGCGAGCCAAATTTTTTTTATAGAAAGTAAAAAACTGCGGCGAGGGAAGTGAGTCGAAAAATTTTCGGGAATTTTATGGTTATTCTTCAAATTCAGATAACTTGTAAGAGCAAGATTATTTTTTTCTGTCACACCATAAGCAAATTAATTTTTTTCATCAAAATTCAGAGCAAAATTATTTTTTCGAAAAAAAACCAAGCCCCCCCCCCCCCAGAATATCAAATGGACCGTGCCTAAATATTCTCTCGTCTTTTCCTCGGTTTCTCTGCATTCCAGAATTCGAATGGATGAAATGTGACAAATTATTCATGGAAATTATGCGCGGTGAAAATCAAAGGGTGCAGTCTGGTTTGATCTTTTTTTTATTTTCTTCACAAGTTAAAGTATTGCCGCCAAATTGAATTTAGCCGTGTTTCGTGTATGACACTACCTTTTTTTGCCAACTCATACATCTCGTTGTTTTTTGAAATATTAGCATAAGATTTGTATAACGCAAATCCGGTACATGAAATCAATTTTAAATCAAAATTCAACTGAATGTGTGAAAAACATTGAATCTTACGGTAAATCTCATTGAAGAAAGCAATTGGTTGTTCGACACGATAATAAAATAAACAGGAGAATTTGTATCAATCAAACTTTTCGTGGTTTTTGCACTGAAGCATAAAATTTGAACTTTAGTGAAAAATCAAGCTTAACGAAAATGATGAAATACGGACGTAGGAAATAAATAACATTTGGTAATATTTAAAATGTTGTGTGTATACATTTAAAATAAGCGATGTCGCTGTCCATCGTTGGGGTTTGGGATGTTTTATCTCGTTACGCCTGTTCGGCCTTGTGGAATAAACACATAAATACACAGAGTATAGAACAAAATAAATAAAACAAATTAAGGGACCAATAAGACTGATGGCTTTCCGGTTTTTTTTTCTATCAGTAACTCATTTATCTATCAGACAATTTCTTTTTAACTTTTAAGAGATCAGTTTGTTAAGGTCACTCCTGTGTTATCAGGAAAAAGGACAAACTTCTCTCACATTTTGCATAAAAGCGGCATTTCAAATATTAAACAATCTGGAAGTAGTAAAGTATTTTCACAAATAAGCTAGTTACAGTGCAACGAAGACGCTATTTTCTTATTCGGTTATTTTCCTGTCTTCTGAAGACAGGCAACGAAGATGCTATTTTCTTATTCGGTTATTTTCCTGTCTTCTGAAGACAGGAAAATAACCGAATAAGAAAATTGCGTCTTCGTTGCACTGTAACTAACAAATTAGCATGATAAAAATGGAAATTTTAAGATTCAATACTCCATTTTCATAGATGAGAGAAAAATTGTCCGCGGCCGAGGTTCGATCTCAGAACCACAGGAGTATGACACATTCTCCGTAAACCCCCCTGAGTCAAATATCCCCCCGATAGTCAAACACCCATCTCGGGGGGATATTTGACTCAGGGGGTTCACGGAGAATGTGTCATACTCCTGTGCTCAGAACTAGCGTTTTACATGACGTTCATGTTTTATAACCCAGGACTGTCTTTAAATAATTGCATCCCCTCTTGAAAGTATTTTCAGATCTAGAGAATTGGGAAGAATCGTCATAAACAATTATAAAGGAAAAAAATCTAAATGGTTGGAAATACGAAAACATCTTATGTGTTTTCTACATTTTTGGACATTTGGAAATGCTCTTGAAACTGCAGTGATCATGATTGTACAACAACAACAACAAAAGTCAGTAGCACCTGGCCCTTTCACCTCTTTATTGGGGAGGGGGATAAATAGTCATAATGGCAGATTTTTATAATAAATAAAAATATCCAGAAAGACAGTTTACTGCATCTTTGAAAGTAGGGACAATTTTCGATCAAATATACACATTGTAAACAAATATGCATGATCCTCATAAGTAGCAGGTTTGCTAACGCTCAATATGCTCTATACATTGATGCATGCTATAGACGTGATAACAGTTGGGCAGGTGCGCTCTCTCCCAGACAGTCCATCAAAGATAGATTTATCGCATTTATCAACTGTTTATTACACCAATATATTGATTAGGGAGGTAGAAACGCGACGTTAAACCTTTCAAAATTACATATACTTATTAGTTTACGGATTGCAAACCTTGTGACGCTTTTTGATGTGGAAGCAATCTTTGGTATTAGCTATGTCGTCTGCTTTACAGATCAGACGATTGATTATGTATCCATATTTGGCATCGATGAAAGGAATATGTAACTCCACCAAATTAATGACCTGGATACAGAATTGTCCATCGATTGAATCATTTTAGATTAAGCCTTGTATGTGGTATTAATACGTGTACTTACTGATTACGGATCGATTGACAAATCTTTCATCTTTGTCCCTGATCGATCGGAGAGTTGACCAGATGTTTATATAGTTAACATTTCCTGTGAATGCGATATAAATTTGACCATTGAAAGACCGAGGACGTGCCTTTGACGTTTGATCAATAGCAGTTTCTCTCCATTAGATTGTCTAATACAAAACATAAGGCATAGCGAAAAATGTAAGACATTTCCACTAGAATATAATGGTAAAACGAAATGATATGCCAAGAAATGAATGGCTCCTATTATAATTTTAAGCAAATCTGACGAGTAATTCTGCTAAATAGTAAGATTTTTCATATTCCCAGTCCCCCAAAACAGGCGATTCCAGCCCAAACTACAGTACTTTTTACTTCTTTAACTCATTACTGCTGTAAGCCAGTCAGAAATGTCAGGGATCGCCAACATTCAGATCCCCTCGCCCTTTATTTGTAACGGCATAAAAAGGAAAAGGTGGAGGCTGATCCGAATGGGATCGCCAAATGTCCGACATCGAACCTCCTCGCTTTACTTTATGACGTCATATCGGTCCGTCAAACATTGTTTTGGCGGATCATTCATTTTGGCGTCATTATAGGGGATAAGTCTCCCAAAATTAAGATGTCCTCAAATTCAATTTGATTCATGGTCCAGTCCATGATTTGTTGAAAATGATACCGATGTACGTAAAATGGGAAAACATCTTCTGGCAAATTCAAGGGCGTCATAACCCTGTTACCCCCTCCATATCCGCGCTTGCGAAAGAACCTTTTCCGTTAGGGTGATATTGTTGATCAAAGTAATAAATTACAATAGTACACAGTGTACTGTAGTACGATTATCTTATGAACAAAAAAAGCAAATTTTCTTAATTGATTATGAGTTTTAAAAAGCATACTTCTGGAATGAATAGCCGTAGGTAATTTTCGTATGTTTTCACATATATTTAACAAGCTATTGTAGAGAAAAATACATTTCCTCTATACATTCACTCTCATGATAGACAAAATCTTATTATTAGGGGTGTTGTGTACCGAGATTAAGAATTGTTTATGAAAGAGATCACGATTTCACATGTACGTAATTCAATATAGAGTATTAAATTTACGACACGGTCAATACACAGAGTACGTCCCTCTCTCAAGTTCGTGTTTTGAAGTTGAAATTATCACGGACATGCAAGCATGTCCCTCTATGGAAGTAATATATCAGATGAAATAAGATAGAAATCAACTTTCTCCAATGCCCCCTTCGTTATTTCATCTTTCAACTGTAATCAAATCTTATGTAGAGAAATGGGTCATACGACCCACAGGGGCTACAGTACACAGAGGGTATAGAAAGAATAAATACCCCCCCCCCCCCCTTTTACTAATATAACACATACACACATGTATGTGTTATATTAGTAAGGGGGGGGGGGGGTATTTATTCTTTCTATAATCTCTGTGTACTGTAGCCCCTGTGTACGAACCTTGCGTTTTTTTAGCTCGCCGGGACGAATGTCCGGAGAGCTATTGTCATACCCCCGGCGTCGGCGTCTGCGTCTGCGTGCGCGTGCACAAAAACTTTAACCTTGCTTATAACTTTTAAACCAATACAGATTGGGCTTTCATATTTCACATGTGCATTCCTTGTGACAAGACCTTTCCATGGATACCAAAATTTTTGACCTTGTGACCTTGACCTTGGAGATTGACCTTCTTTTGAAAAACTTTAACCTTGGCCATATTTTTGGAATGGTAAGTGATAGGGCTTTCATATTTCACATGTGTATTCCTTGTGACAAGACCTTTCCATGGATACCAAAATTTTTGACCTTGTGACCTTGACCTTGGAGATTGACCTACTTTTGAAAAACTTTAACCTTGGCCATATTTTTGGAATGGTAAGTGATAGGGCTTTGATATTTCACATGTGTATTCCTTGTGACAAGACCTTTCCATGGATACCAAAATTTTTGACCTTGTGACCTTGACCTTGGAGATTGACCTACTTTTGAAAAACTTTAACCTTGGCCATATTTTTGGAATGGTAAGTGATAGGGCTTTGATATTTCACATGTGTATTCCTTGTGACAAGACCTTTCCATGGATACCAAAATTTTTGACCTTGTGACCTCGAGCTTGGAGATTGACCTACTTTTGAAAAACTTTAACCTTGGTCATATTTTTGGAATGGTAAGTGATAGGGCTTTGATATTTCACATGTGTATTCCTTGTGACAAGACCTTTCCATGGATACCAAAATTTTTGACCTTGTGACCTTGACCTTGGAGATGATTGACCTACTTTTGAAAAACTTTAACCTTGGCCATATTTTTGGAATGGTAAGTGATAGGGCTTTGATATTTCACATGTATATTCCTTGTGACAAGACCTTTCCATGGATACCAAAATTTTTGACCTTGTGACCTTGACCTTGGAGATGATTGACCTACTTTTGAAAAACTTTAACCTTGGCCATATTTTTTGAATGGTTAGTGATAGGGCTTTGATATTTCACATGTGCATTCCTTGTGATAAGACCTTTTTTATTGTTGTTGTTGCAATTTACATATGGTTGCCACCGGCGAGCTATGTTGTCATTCTGACAAGTCTGGTTTACTTCTGTGTATGTCTTTTAATACCGGTATCTGTTTCTTAGACTCAATCGTTTGTATTTGTTGAACTCACTGGAATGTCCATGTAAGAACAGAAAGGTTGTTGGACAGACAGACAGACAGACGGACGGACGGACGGATGGACAGACAGACAGACTGACTGACTGACTGACTGACTGACTAGGCAATGAAAGCTGTAAATCATATCAAATTACACAAATGCTTCGCAGAGGAAACTCCTTGTATCTTGCTAACACAAAGTCTAATACCTCCTCGTTAACCAGTAGAACAGGCGGAGGACTTTGATGTAGAGTAGACAAACCTACTATTTTTTAACTTGTGTCACGCAATTTGAAAGAAACCGTTCAAGGAATTCATTGCTCTAGAAACCTAGAAAAAAAATATCGATCCCTAGTGCGGTTATTATAGCAGAGAATTTCCTTTCAGAATTGTGAAAAGGAAATGGGTTTCTAGGAAGATACTTCTCTTTGATGTTATATGTAATAATGTATACTTAAGGTTTTCTCGACACTCCGTCTGACATAGTTTTTTATGATAAAAAAGAAATGTCTAGTTTGCATCACATATGATGAGTGGGCTTATTTTAGAATTTTTAACCCTGTTTCCAAACATGTAGGATAGAGGACTGGGTAGAGGTGGAGATAGAATGTTTTCTGTCTTTTTACAAGTACATAATTATAACTTTCCTGTCTTCTTTTACAGATAATGAATGGGCAGAAATTATCAAAAGGTTGGAGGGGGGAGATTTTTACCCAGAGTATGCCAGACGTGATAATAAGAATCCATATCAGCAAAAAGGTAAGAAAATAGGGCCATTGGAGGGAAAGAAATCTTTGTAAGACTGGAGTTATTTTCATTGCTGGAAAATACGGTTTTCTAGCTCTCCCTTGTAATTGTTTTAATACACGTTGATCTATATGTTTTTAAACACTTACAACAAATCCTACACGTTTTCTTGCTTTCTGTTCTATATTAACATGATTAAGTGTAAGTTTCATCAAAATCATTTAAAATTATAAATCAATGGACAGGAGTGATGAATTGAATTTTGCATATCTCTCAATTTTCACATATAGTACATCTTCATTGTATAAGATTATATATCGTTACTGACCCTCAGACTAGGATTAGCTTGAAAGGAACAATCTTCCCAATTTGGGAAGTCATTTAAGAAACTACATGTATGTCTATATGTTTTGAAACTATTTTTAAAGTGAATTGTTCAATACGTGTATCTCATCCCCACTCCCCAGGGCTGCATGTAAAACTATGTCAAATTATTTACTGAGGTAAATCCAGTGGCCAATGAACCAAACAAGCGTTATGTATTGTCTCCTTTCCCTTTCCACACCGCTCTACAATAATCCATATTCATAATAGGATATTCCCCGAGGTGTTTATTTGCTGATAATCACTGACGTCATTTGTCCAAATTAGATGATTGTGTTATTTAACCTACTGTTTTCCACTGCGATCCTTAGTTGAGACACGTTAGAAAAACTAGCTTTTTGGATGATCGTCCTATTTCATCTCGATAAAAAGATATATATTGAACTTTACAGTATCTGTAATTTGTAAAAATTGTAATGATTTTACTGTGATTTTCTTAGTGGTGTTAAGACTTTCGTTCTGGTCGTTTCTCTTCATTTCAAGGCAGGTTTTCTCGGTTGACATTCTGATTATTTCAGTTTGCAGATGACAATTCAAGATTGAACTATTTTTTTTCCAGCTATCTTTAACAAAGTTTGGGCTATGTTGATACCGATGTAGTTATCGGGCGGGAAAGGAACTTATTGATATTTCGGTCAAAGTCTTATCAGTCGTTGACAATGGCCTATTTCGGATATATGGATATATAGAAGGGGAGATTTAGATTCAATGGTATATTTTGGTTCTCTCTGTCATTGATAGCTATTTCAAGAAACAAGCTGCTTCGGCTGGACATACGCATTTACTCGTACGACCAATTCACGTATTTTTTTGTAGTTGGCCTTACTGTTATGGCATCATGCTGCATGCACCAGATAAAATACAGCTTTTGACATTTTCTTTTATTAAGTCAAGTTCGTGTAAAATGATGAAATGGAGAATTATATCATTCTACCTTAAATGAAAATCCTTGAGGAGGTTAATAGCAGCTTTATTTTGCCAGAAATAGTAAATCTGATAAGAGCAGAATTCGTCCCGGAACCTCTCAATAAAGCTGAATATGGCCTCATTGGGTTGTTACCATGACGACTTGGTAATGGTCGTGAATTGTGAATGGAATCGTACGGAGAGGAATGACAATTGTTATAGCTTTGCTATGGCAGTTACGTGTACTTAGTAATTCTTAGAGAATAACAGTGGATCTATATCGATATGAATTAATGTACATGTACTTGACAATGAAAAAAACAACCACACTTAAAGAGAGAAAGAACGAGATCCTGACTAATCATTACCATTTATGACTTTAATGTAGCATGTTATTTTATGAGCTTGCTTTGGTAAGCAAAGTACTTGCGTCTGATGCTGTGCTAGAAGTTTACTGTCAGATAATACAATGTGTAACAAAGACACAAGACAGTATAAACTATACTTTGTTTTACAACGTTTCACAAACAAGTTACACAACCTCACGTTGGCTCAGACGTTGGTGTGAGGGGGTCCAAGGAGCAGGAGGAAACCGGAGAACCCGGAGAACCCCCCCCCCCTGCCGAGGCCTGGATGGGGGACAAACTACCCTCCAACATAAGACCCTTTGCCGAATCTTGGATTCGAACCCGGAACCGTAGAGGTGATAAGCGAGCGCGCTACCACTGCGCTAACCCAATTCTGTAACAATGCGTGCATGCCCAGGGCAAACACGTTTCCTGAAATACATAGTACATCATTTCTAAATTGAGTTTTTTGCAACACCATGCCATGGTACGTAAATGAAATAGAATGTACGTCCGTTGGAGGATACCTTTGTGGAAAATTATTCCGAAGAAAATAACGCAAATTTTCAAGGAAATAAGCTTTCGATAACCAAAAATTTTTTTGTTCATTTGTCAAACTGCAAGCACAGAACTTTTTAAAGGACATTCCTCGGAATAACTTTAACAATTTTTAAAACATGAAATTTTAGCTTGAATTCCAAGAAGATAACTTTTTCGAAGTAAAAAAAACCATTCCAAAGTTATGCCCAATGTTAAAGTTTTTGCCTAGGACAAATAGACTAACAGACAAACACACGGACAGGCCAAAAACTATATACCCTTGAATCTTTGATTCCGGGGGGGGGGGGGGGATAAAAATCGACAAGATGACAATTTAACAAATATAGCAAGTACATATAGCTAACAACTTTAAAAAGTCATACTGTAATGATGATATAGATTATATGTTGACCCGGAATCACAGGTAAAAATACAGAATGTTGGTGCTTTGCTATCTAAAGCGAGCTCGTGTTTACAGTACGGACAAATCGTCAGAGCGCTGTTTATGTTCTAGCCTAATTTGGACAAATCTAGTCATTGATCCCTGTCTTTATTAGTTGATCAGCGCATGCAAAACAGGAATGTGAGCGGGTACAGTTCTCTTAGTGATTGAAGGATCATATCCTCTTTGCCGATATGGCCGTATATGATTCATTTACATGTGTATGTATTTAATTTAGATACAGAATTTTCCTTTGAGGAAAATTACTAGTATAACAATGATCTTTGCCATGATTTAAATGTTGTTGTTTTTTTTTTTACTACAGTTAATGATGTAATAGACGACGATAGAAGTTTCGATACCTACGTTGAAAAGCCAGTGTCAGAAGATAATAGTAATAAAGTGTTGGACCTTGAAGTGAAAAATAACATACAAGATGGCGGTCAGCAGGGTACAACAGAGTCTACGCAAACAGACACCAATTCTTCTCACCCCCACCCTCCCAATCCCCTCCCTCATATACAGGATATACCGGGTAGTACGGCCAATAAACACTATATTGTCTTCTCAGCCGATAGTCTACTTTTTATAGGTAAGTCCATACACTTCTTTCATTCACTTAACCATCGATTACGATTTTAAAAGTGTAGACTGGGATCGATACATCAATTTTCGGTCTCCAGGTATTCGTCAAGTGAAAGAAGCTACTAATTCATTTTACATGGTACATGCGGAAGATCCGAAAACCTGTTTATACAAGTGATTGTCTATCCTCTCTGAGACTAACGTGATTGTTTCCAATTTGAACTCTAAAAAATTTGTAATCATTCGTCTTTATACTGTACATTTTCAGGCAATTGATAAATGAAAAGACGCATACTTGTATTGTACAGTAAAATGAAGTGGCTACTAGTAAATGTTGACCTACAAATAATATATAATTGAATTTGAATTTCAGGTATAGTTACAGCATGCAGTTTAGCCGGACTGATTGGTCTCATAATGGCTGGTGTTTGCTGGTACAAGTAAGTATATTGTTCTTTTGATGGAAAGCTCAGTCGAATGTCTTATGCGTCACCCGAATGTGATGTCAACTCAATTGTTTCCATGGAAACAGCTAGGTTTCAAATGTATAGAATTGAACATTACTTATGGAGTTGTACGCAAAATATATGATTTCGACAGCTGTGTTGACCCGTAATCAACGAGAGAGAGAGAGAGAGAGAGAGAGAGAGACCTTCACCATCAACAACGGGAACATGGGCTTATTTACTATGTATATTTTGAATACTATCATCATTAAATCTGCTTCATCTTTGAACGTCATAGCTTTTGTAATAATCTCTAAATGCGACGCTTCTTGTTGATTTATAAGTACATTATGTATATTATATATTGTTATGATGGTAAGATTAAGGGTTATTCTCCTAATGATAACATCCATCAATGAAATATGCTCGTGGGAGGCTATTAATGACAATAAATTGTATTTTGATGTTATTTGTAATTAAAAATTGTAAAATCTACCATCAAAAATTAGTTCATTACAAAGAATCGGAGGAGGCAATTGTTTCATGCGTAAAGAGATAATTGTCATTTATGATAACAAGTACGAAATGATAGTACATAATGTGAAGATAATTATCAGACCGCATGTCACAATAGAAACGAGTGCAAAATTACATCCATATACTAGATACTGATAGAGACGAATAGTGTGCAGAGGCAATGACAAACTGTAACTAAACACAATGCTATATTGACAAAAAGCAACAGAAACTAAATTGCTCACCAGCTACAACAATCCCACCCCCATCCCCCCACTAAAAATCCACTCAAAACAAAAACTAAGAAACTGAAATTTTAAACACATACGAGTACATTTTTATAACATGTACCGGTAGATAAAACATCATATGAGCAACAAGGGACGTGGAATTTTTTTTTTTAATTTAACGCGCTGCTTTCTAATTTCTGTGCGTAATAGGTTAAAATAAGGAAAATTAGTAAAATACTTTGTTTATTTTCGAATATCATCATTAAAAAGACGGGGATTGGAAGGAACCGATTTTGTAAAATAAAAATAAAACAGATTTGGCTTATTTTACAAGGGAGGTATCGATCCTAGTATCTACCATTAACGAGCTTGAACGGAAAGAGTCTATCAGCAATGATTTGCGGCCATTTCATTGATCGAGTAACAATTTGACGGTCTTTAATTTACACCAGTGCTCTTTACTTGATAGTGCTGATGACCAAAAAAATCTTCTCGAAACCAGATTTTGTAGTAATGTATGTTTTCATTTCATCAACGATACGTCATATTTGCATTCTGATTTCAATTTAATTGTAAAATTTTAAGATAGGGATATGGTAACAGCCATGTTTTCTTTTCTGCGTTATGGGTTTGAACATTCCGTGTTTATTCATCACTTATCAATCTTTAATTATTATTGTTCCATTTTAATTAAAACTTTTCAGGATAAAAAAAACCCCAAATAGCTCTCGTCCTTCAGTGAAATAAGAGTAAATGCAACATTATAATGCAAGATATTATTAAAACCTCCTTTTCTCGTTTCACGTGTTGAATCTCTGATTACGTGACGGTAAAACCGTGTATACGGTGTGATTATCCCCTGACTATATACTGTCTTGTCCTTATGTGATAATGTTATGAAGAGAACCTACGAAAACCTGTCAGTTTTTAACGGCAATATTTAACACATTTTCCCAGAACTGTGAAGAGACTTGTAAGTTCTGATATGTCTAGGTCACATTGACGTCATTATCAAGCTAAAATTTAAGCTGTTGCCATGACAATGAATAATATATTAGTTAATACCAGTGTGATTTGGAGTTGTTTTGCCAAATCCTTTGTCCTTTGTCAAAATGTCAAGAAATAAAGCCAGATTCTCGTTTCTTATCAAAACATTTTTTAGAGAAACACTGAGATATTCTAAGAGAGGGTGAATCATTTAGAACTGATAATTAAGCTACTTTACGCAATTGCGAGGAATGAAAAATCGCAATGGTTCTTCACAGTGAATAGAAGTTAACTTAATTGGATATCTGTCTATGTTTAACATGGCAAGGTTTGTTTCCACATGCTAGAAATACATCTTGTCAATCAGCCGTTTAAAAATTCTTCAAATAAAGCATTGCTTACGCTTGAAACTTTATGGTTTGCATACTTGGAGGAGAAGTTGAGGAAATTTTGAGTAGAATGACTTAAGACCTAAACATGCTCAATGGCTAGCAGATTTGTAAGACCAACATGACCAATAAAATATTCTAATTGAGAATTTGATACAAACCAGGCTTCGTGTGTACAGAATCCTCATAAAAACGTCCCTTCTTAAGGTAATATAGAACCTTGAATAAAGTAGAACCACCCTTCTTTATTATTTTCTTTGCTTGCGTTTCAAGATCGATGAATTTTTTTCCCTCAGTCAAAAGCTTCTTGAGTTTATACTGAGATTGAATCTTTAAAACAGATGTTAAAATATTGAACCTTTTTTTCGGGGGCTTTATTTTTTCAGGGTAAAATTCGTCTTTTAAGCCATAATGTAAGAGATTAGCTCAATTGTCACACGGTATGTGTCGGTGTTGTTGTAATTTACCATCGTAACAAAGTTTGGATGGATCCGTGATTATTACATTATTATTCCTGGGAAGCGCCGATATCGGACCTTTGAGGATAACTTGGGTTTGCTATGTGCATTCAATATTTCTTGAGTTTTCTCACGCTGAGTAGGTGGGTGAATAATTCATATTTCTTTTCTTGCAAGTAACATAATTACTCAACAACTGTTACAAAATACATATTTATTATATATAGTTATTCTTTAACCCATAGCGGTAATGAATAAATGATTTTCCCAATTATCATAAGAGAAGTATACATACAAACATAAATGTCTAAAAAAGAATAATGTTTGACATAGCGCGCCGAAGAACAATAGACAATTTTGAGATTCACATCGATTTCTGTTCACGGCGCACACTGATACAAAGGAATGAAAAAAAAACAACAACATGTTTTTACCATTATACTTAAGGCCTTTATTGCGATATTTTCTCGCACCAAAATATGTTAGTAACGTTAACGTTTGACGTTCGTCTTGCTTTTCTCGTAATGTTTGATAAAAAACATCAATTGCTAGAAGAATAAAATTCACAATTCAAAGGTGAAGGTTGAAGATTTGACTTTGAGGTGAAATCGTAATGAAGGTTTTTTTTTTTTTCGTTTACAATGAAATTGTAATATCCCACCCATCCTGCTACATTTTTCGGTACATTTTTGGACATAATAATTTTCACAATCTTTGGCCATATTACTTTGTTTAGATTGAGGATCACTGACGACGGTTTAGTACCCGAAACGTGCATGTCTGGTCCATGATGCAAATTGATCTGTTCTTGAGTATGTATGGGGCATGGTATGCACAAAAAGTCATATAGATTACGCAATCATTATATCGAAAAGTAAACATGTGAACCAAAACCATAAAAACAATAAGCGACACTGGACTCTTGACGTAATTTTCTAATCCACAAGTATTCCAACAAAGCCAAACCAAAAGTGTCTATGTCCATCTATTAATGCACTTTACTTTTAAGTGACGAAGACTCTTCTATAACTAGTAAAAATTCTGAGTGAAGATCATTAATCATTCAATATTCTTGAGATGGACGGTAACAATAGTCTGAATTTACCACTGTTGTTTCCCCTTACTTGTTAGTAATTTCCCAAGAGAAGTGCCAAGTAGACGGTACGATGGGGCTTTCCTTATATCAATGTCATAGATGCCCATAAAAGATCGTCTGTCTAAATGTCTAAGATCAAACTTCTCGACTAACGAAAATATTTCTTGTATTCAGTTTCACAATGTTTGATACTGAAACTTTTTCTCCTTCATTTCATCTTTGAGAATTAAGGCGCCTGGAAGCGGAATTATGACATTGAAAGACAGTACAGAGATTCTGACACAAGAAAAACACAGTATTAACATCATGGTTATAAAGACGTGACGGTGACTTCATTCATTACGTTAAACTTCCCCAAATCCTTGTTTACTCCATAACACCGAGATTGATTGCGTCCTTAGTTGAGGGAAATATTAGGATTAAAGCTGAAGGCCTCGGAAATCAATGTATTTAGGCATCCTTACAAACCTAATTAGTATCAGCAATTCAAGTGTTGAATTTTTCCCAGAAATCTGATATTGCTTTACTGAATAACTCAACGCGCTTATTGATAAATTCTCATGGACTAGATTACCCGTTTTTCCGATGACCCAATGTCTGTCTGTTTGTCTGTCTGTCTAGCTAGCTAGCTAGTATCTTTATCGCTATGGTTAGTTTAAACTGTATTTATTTCAGACATTGGTGACATATACATTGAACAAGCATAAATCAAGATATATATTGAATAGGATCTGGAAACAAGTGAAACTTATATTAATCCGTCTCTTAATTTTTTTCATTTACAGATAAATCGCCATGGTTTGAGTTTAATGCTTTCGAAATCTTCATTATGCCAGTTTAGAATATTCATTGTGACAATGTCATACAATGTGAATAAACAATCATTAATACCAATGACAGATCATTTTGAAAGGGCATGGTATTTTGTCGTCCTCGAAAAAATATAGAAAACAAGTGAACGATCACAATACTGTTTATCATCGACGATGCATCATCAATTAAGCATTCATGGTACACCATTATAGATGTGATAAAGCAAGGCCCGTCTTCGTCAGCTTTAGTTTGCTTTTAGAGGACATCGAACTCGGGCTACAAAGTACAATTTCCTGCGGGGGTAATCCTGTCCGTTGACTCTTCAGCACGCAAAGTTTATATAATTTACTGTAATATGAGACAGAATAGACAATTATTTCACTATTGTATTTGAAAACTTCCCCCGACCACTGACCATGTATCGTATTCTTTAAATAATATGATGTAATCATGAGGCATTGTTCTCGGTCTGTTTTGGCTTTACAATGAAAAAAAATGTTCCTATGATATGGTATCGGACTATCCACTGTCATTTTCTAATATCAAGTGACTTGAGTGCATAATGACTTTCTATATCGACAGTTCAGTGGATTGCGTTGCCCTATGATATCTCGCATGTATCTAAACGCTAGATTTAGGATTGATTTAGCAATTTCATATCGAACGAAATGAATTTAATATAGAAAAATATTCGTTGTCATATAATATAACTTCCGCAATGAAAACTGGATAAATTTATTACTAGTATATACGTTTTGCGAAAATCAAGTAACGGTTGCTACTTGACGTAATTGACAGTTTTTAGTTGAAGATGAACTAAAGCATTGCTATGAGTGTCACAGATGTTTAAGTTACACGAGACGTACCAAGGTCCAAGTAAATGTTCGTCAGACTCGTGAATTGATTGCTCATGTACTGTGCAAAGTACTATTATCAACCATAATCTTTCTGTCCAACAGAAGCTTCGGAGAATGAATTGATTTATACAACTAACCAAACGAGAAGTAAAAACGAATAAAAAAATAAAAGTAATGAAACAATGTTTAATAATTGAATAGACAACATGATATATCACATAAACAAGAAAGAGCATTCAGTGAATTTAGGCTCTTACCAGACCATCACACAAAACACAACATAATGTAAAACGTGAAGGCTCTTACCAGACCATCACACAAAAACACAACATAATGTAAAACGTGAAGGCTCTTACCAGACCATCACACAAAAAACAACATAATGTAAAACGTGAAGGCTCTTACCAGACCATCACACAAAACACAACATTATGTTAAACGTAAAGGCTCTTACCAGACCATCACACAAAACACAACATAATGTAAAACGTGAAGGCTCTTACCAGACCATTACACAAAAACACAACATAATGTTAAACGTGAAGGCTCTTACCAGACCATCACACAAAACACAACATAATGTAAAACGTGAAGGCTCTTACCAGACCATCACACAAAACACAACATAATGTAAAACATGAAGGCTCTTACCAGACCATAAACACAACATAATGTAAAAATGTGTTTTATTGCATGTTCTCACATCATTGTGGTTAAAACATATTTATATTCGTCACAATTATATTATACATGAATACATTTGGTATAAAGCATGAAAGAGATCACTTTCTCTCTTGTTGTGTAATATGTTGTCATTTCAGTTTTCAAGAATATTAACTGTAAATTTCCGCCTGTTTATCTTTCCAGACTCCATAAAAATGTGAAGGCGGCCCAGGAGGTGGATTACCCAGCTTACGGTGTGACAGGACCGACTAAAGAGAGGATAGGGCCGGGCCCTGGGGACAGGAAACTAGCCCAGAGTGCTCAGATGTATCACTACCAACATCAGAAACAGCAAATGATAGCCATGGAAAAGTATGCATTGAAATATGTTAACAATTTTGAAGACTAAAAATTCAATTCAGAAAATAAGGCTTGATATAAAACCTATATTCATGTATGCCAGGCAATATCTCTGCCTGCCTGTTTTTGAATACCTATATATATGTCAAATGATTGCGCTTTTAGGCTTCATGTGAAGCTTGTATCAAACTTGCTATTGGTCAATTATTTTTTTTATAAGTTCACTTGATATGAAATTTATGTCTGGCAAATACAGTATGATTGTTTGAAATACTAATTTAGAAAGAACAAAATGAATGAATGGCCACTGTATAGAAGTTTATCTAAATGAATAGATCATAACTCAATTCCTTCCTTTAAGATTACATGAAATTTGAGTCATCAGAAACATATGAGAGTAATTGTCAATTAGAGACAAATATGCATGTACTCATTCATTTCGAGTATTGCATATTTTATATTTCGATCCAATTACAAGATTGACCGAACTTTAGATTATAAAGGCAAAGAAAAAAGAAATGAGAAAAACCAAAATAAAAAGAAAGAATGAAAATTAAACTAAATTTCTTGTTATGATATCCTATTTCAGAGCTAACGGTGAAATGAAGCATGATGCATCTGAAGACGAATCAGAAGAAGAAAATGAAGAGGGAGATTACACAGTTTATGAGTGCCCTGGTCTGGCACCGGTAAGTTTATACAGTTTATGAGTGCCCTGGTCTGGCACCGGTAAGTTTATACAGATTATGAGTGCCCTGGTCTGGCACCGGTAAGTTTTTATAGTTTATGAGTGCCCTGGTCTGGCACCGGTAAGTTTATACAGATTATGAGTGTCCTGGTCTGGCACCGGTAAGTTTTTACAATTTTTGAGTGCCCTGGTCTGGCACCGATAAGTTTTTACAGTTTATGAGTGCCCTGGTCTGGCAACGGTAAGTTTTTACAGTTTATGAGTGTCCTGGTCTGGCACCGGTAAGTTTTTACAGTTTATGAGTGCCCTGGTCTGCACAGGTAAGTTTTTACAGTTTATAAGTGCCCTGGTCTGGCACCAGTAAGTTTATACAGTTTATGAGTGCCCTGGTCTGGCACCATTAAGTTTACACAGTTTATCAGTGCCCTGGTCTGGCACCGGTAAGTTTACACAGTGTATGAGTGCCCTGGTCTGGCACTGGTAAGTTTATACAGTTAATGAGTGCCCTGGAGTGCCCTGGTCTTGTACCGGTAAGTTCATACAGTTAATGAGTGCCCTGGTCTGGTACCGGTAAGTTCATACAGTTTATGAGTGCTCTGGTCTGGCGCTGGTAAGTTGTAATAGAAAAATGACAAAATCGAGCTGTGAAACAAGAAGAATGAAGTTCGTTATGTAATGTTACGTAATTCTTGGAAGACAGTGGCCTTGCCTGGCTCCTGTGAGTTGTTTGACAGGATGTACGCTAGCTAGCCTCAGTGTCATAGTCTTGTACCTATTAGTTGTAAAACAAAGAAAGACTTTTGCAGTATCTGTACATAATGTATGGAAGAAAAAGTAGCTTGATCTAGAACTGACCAATATTTGTCCTCAAAATAATACTGTTATTATTATACAACTGGCATTAACATGTTCAAATACTAGATTTTTAGCTCGCCGGGACGAATGTCCGGAGAGCTATTGTCATACCCCCGGTGTCGGCGTTGGCGTCTGCGTCTGTGTGCGCGTGCACAAAAACTTTAACCTTGCTTATAACTTTTAAACCAATACAGATTGGGCTTTGATATTTCACATGTGTATTCCTTGTGACAAGACGTTTCCATGGATGTGACAAGACGTTTCCATGGATACCAAAATTTTTGACCTTGTGACCTTGACCTTGGAGATTGACCTACTTTTGAAAAACTTTAACCTTGGCCATATTTTTTGAATGGTAAGTGATAGGGCTTTGATATTTCACATGTGTATTCCTTGTGACAAGACGTTTCCATGGATACCAAAATTTTTGACCTTGTGACCTTGACCTTGGAGATGATTGACCTACTTTTGAAAAACTTTAACCTTGGCCATATTTATATTTTTTGAATGGTAAGTGATAGGGCTTTGATATTTCACATGTGTATTCCTTGTGACAAGACGTTTCCATGGATACCAAAATTTTTGACCTTGTGACCTTGATCTTGGAGATGATTGACCTACTTTTGAAAAACTTTAACCTTGGCCATATTTTTTGAATGGTAAGTGATAGGGCTTTGATATTTCACATGTGTATTCCTTGTGACAAGACGTTTCCATGGATACCAAAATTTTTGACCTTGTGACCTTGACCTTGGAGATGATTGACCTACTTTTGAAAAACTTTAACCTTGGCCATATTTTTTGATTGGTAAGTGATAGGGCTTTGATATTTCACATGTGCATTCCTTGTGATAAGACCTTTTTAGCTCACCTGAGCAAAGCTCAAGTGAGCTATTGTCATAGCGCACCGTCCGGCGTCCGTCGTCCGTCGTAAACTTTTCAACATTTTCGACTTCTTCTCCAGAACCACTGAAAAGATTTTCATGAAACTTGGTAGGAATGAAGTACTCATGGTCCCCTACAAGTGTTGTTGTTTTTCGTCCGGATCCATCAACAGGTGGCGCCACCACAGGCAAAAGTAGGTCACAGGGGGTACCCTCCTTTGACAAACTTCTTCTTCAGAACAGAAGCATGTATCGACAAACCGAAAGCATCAGGATGATCTAGAGAGATGTCTCAAGAAGTGTTGTTATTTTTGGTTCCACTCGGAAGTCAAATTTTTGACGCGTTTTTGACGTCGTTTCGGACTTTGTCAGAAATGCACATTTTTGCACTATTTCTTTAAATAACTCAATAAGTGTATGATTTTACACATTCATTTAGTTCATATTTATCATATTTAAGTTACTAAATGCTTTGATAAGTAATTTATTCTAAAATTTAATTTTTTGATTTTTTATTAATTTTTTTCTTATGTGAATAGGAAGGGGGGGGGGGGGTGATTTTCATACATATTCAACTTCTTCTCCAAAACCACTGAACAGATTTTCATGAAACTTGGTAGGAATGAAGTACTCATGGTCCCCTACAAGTGTTGTTGTTTTTCGTCCGGATCCATCAACAGGTGGCGCCACCACAGGCAAAAGTAGGTCACAGGGGGTACCCTCCTTTGACAAACTTCTTCTTCAGAACAGAAGCACGTATAGACAAACCAAAAGAATCCGGATGATCTAGAGAGATGTCTCAAGAAGTGTTTTTATTTTTGGTTCCACTCGGAAGTCAAATTTTTGACGCGTTTTTGACGTCGTTTCGGACTTTGTCAGAAATGCACATTTTTGCACTATTTCTTTAAATAACTCAATATGTGTATGATTTTACACATTCATTAACTGCACATTTATCACATTTAAGTTACTAAATGCTTTGATATTTATTTTATACTGAAATTTTAATTTTTTGATTTTTTATGAATTATTTTCTTATGTGAAAAGGAAAGGGGGGGGGGGGGGTGATTTTCATACATATTCAACTTCTTCTCCAGAACTGCTGAACAGATTTTAATGAGTATTTTTTCAATCATGAATAGATATGTTTACTGTGAACATGGACCCAAGTCTTGTGGGTTCAAGTTCTGGTACCCTGGTAACTTTAATTTCGTATAAGTTGGTACATGTTCATGTATGCAAGAGTTGTCTTTCTTTAATATTGATATATGTTTTAGAGGTTTAAATTTTTGGATTATCTATTCATTTGAATGTTATATATTTTGAATTATTAAATAAATATGGAAAAGTAAACTAAATGATTTTAAAAAGATGAATAAGTATTTTCAAATTTATCTTGTGAAGACTTAGATATACAACTTTGAAATTACAATATTGAGAACAGCTCAAAATATTAATGTAAGAATAGATCAAAGTTATCAATAACACAGTGGAAGGAGGGGGAGGGGGACTGTTATTTTGCTTTAGCTTCTGTACAACTATCTCTCTCGGGTTACTTAGATTACTCAAGAAGAAGGAGGGGGGGGGGGTATGATTTTCATACATATTCAACTTCTTCTCCAGAGCCGCTGAACAGATTTTTGTTAAACTTGGTAGGAATGAAGTAATCATGGTCCCCTACAAGTATTGTTGTTTTTAGCTCACCTGAGCGAAGCTCAAGTGAGCTATTGTCATAGCGCATCGTCCGTCCATCGTCCGTCCGTCCGACGTAAACTTTTAACATTTTCGATATCTTTTCTGCAACCGCAGCACAGAATTTCATGAAACTTCACAGGAAGCAAGTACTCAATGCCCTCTACCAAGTTTGTGTTTTTGGAACCAATTGGAAATCCAAGATGGCCGCCACAGGCTCTAATTGGCTGACACATTCTCGACTTCTCCTCTGAAACCACTGCACAGAATTTCATGAAACTTCACAGGAAGCAAGTACTCAATGCCCTCTACCAAGTTGTGTTTTTCGAGCTGATCGGAAATCCAAGACGGCCGCCACAGGCTCTGATTGGCTGACACATTTTTGACTTCTCCTCTGAAACCGCTGCACAGAATTTCATGAAACTTCACAGGAAGCAAGTACTCAATGCCCTTTACCAAGTTTGTGTTTTTGGAGCCGATTGGAAATCCAAGATGGCCGCCACAGGCTCTAATTGGCTGACACATTCTCGACTTCTCCTCTGAAACCGCTTCACAGAATTTCTTGAAACTTCACAGGACGCAAGTACTCATTGCCCTCTACTAAGTTTGTGTTTTTTGAGCCAATTGGAAATCCAAGATGTCCTCTATAGGCTCTATTTGAATGACACATTTTTGACTTATCCTCTTAAACTACTGCACAGAGTGTCACCAAACTTTACAGGAAGTAATTTAACTTGTACACCTTGTCATTCTCAAAGCTTCACTAAAAGCAATTTCCTTCAGGTCTTGACTTTGATTGAAAACATACATACAGTCTCCTCAGGTGAGCGATGTGGCCCCCTTGGGCCTCTTGTTTATTTTTGTTGTTGCAATTTACATATGGTTGCCACCGGCGAGCTATGTTGTCATTCTGATAAGTCTGGTTATATTAAGTCAAAGTGCATAGGGGAAAATGTTTTTTGTTAATATATGCATTTTGCAAAGTACAATCTTATAACATAAAATAAAAAAAATTCTTGAAAAATTAAAAATGGTTGATTTTTTTTTCAGACTGGTGAAATGGAGGTACGCAATCCTTTATTTAATGAGGAAACCCCTGTAGCCTCCGAGCCAGAGGATAAAAACAAAGACTCCCAGTGAAGCGGATGGTGGTTGGGTCATCTTAGTCATGAAAATGGTTTATTTCAGTCCATGTCATTTAGATGTACTTACGGTCATTACACTGATCCTCATTCAGTTTTGGGTAAATAGTGCAATTCATTTCAAGTTGAAATTTTTTTTCTTCCCTGCACATGTTGCAATTGTTAGTGAATACATTTAAAGAAAGTAATGTATGTTATTTATTGAGTTTTAATTTGGAAAACTGTTACTAAAAATTTTGTTGAAATTAACAACTCTTTTGAAAGTATAAGTAAGGAAATTTTTGGAGAAGATATATAAAGGTTTATTTAACTTTTCTGCAAAAGAAAAGAAACAAAAATGACATATTTTCACTCTATCATGGATGAAAATTCTTGTGCCAATTTTCTCCAGTGATTAGAGGGTATTTTTATTAGAATGACAATGTTAATATTTGGTTTTAGTGCTTCTTATTTATTGCATGATATTTATTTAAAAAAAAGCAATTTACAACAAAGTGAGGAGACAAATATTATTGGAGGCTTTGATTAAGAGATAAAGTCATTTTGTTGGTCAGTGTAACTTTCCAATTAAGATGCTATCTGAAGTATCTCAAATGGGAAATATTTCTGTATTGAAAAAATCAGAATTTTTGGAAATGGGAAATTATGCTGATGTTCCTACACCTTGATATGTGATTGTTAATTGATGATCATGACATAATCTTATTCCATACAGACTCACTTTACAGATTAATTGACACGATATGTCATGGTGATACAGCAATTTCATTCTTATTGATTGTATCTGTGATTTTCAAAATTTATGTTTATTTTTCCCTGTGAGGATATTGTATCTAAAACATCTACATCTATTTGATGCTATTGTATATTTAAACATCTTTCTTTAAATTAAACAAAGCTTTTACACAAAACTCTTTTAAAATTTCTTGCTTTAAAATCTACAAAAAGCACTCAAAGCTTACATAATGATACATTCCTTGATCTTCTGTAGATTTTTTTTTATTGAATGGAAACATTCCTTTAAAGCTTTAGATTTTCATATATACATACTCACTTATTAGCCTATACACTCTTAGCTTTTCTTTTTTTTGTCATACATTTCCACTATTGTTTTGTTTTTTTAACAATATAGCATTTTTACAGAAATATAGCATTTTGGCTCACTTTAAAATCTACAAAAAGAAGAGATCCTATTTTTCAAATTTCATGTAACCTAATCTTGAGATGAAGTGGACAGTTTTATTTGTAATGAATCTCACTTGTTCTGTTTTCTCAGCTGTCTTTCCTCTTGATCCATCTTTACAGTATTACATGGATCTGTTTGAATTCCATATTGATTTGTCTCAGGTTTAAAACACTGTCTTTACTAGATGTTTATATGCAGCATTCATCTATATTATCTGTTATGATTATTTTTTTATATAATTGCAACATGATATAATACTATTGAAGTAAAACAGCTTTATAATAAAAGGAAATTTTTAAGGAGTCCTAAATTTCTTTGCTGCTCTTTTTGTTTTGTTTGTTTTTGTTTTTGTTTTTTTTTTGGTTTTGCTAAAATGAAAATTTCTATTCAGGTTAAATTTCATACGCAACTTATTTATCATCATGCATCTAATGAATCTCATTTAAGTAGCTACACATACAGTGATTATGTACGCACACACGATACTATTGGCTGGTGATTTTAAACATGTTATAATACGTTTAAAAGATAAATTATCATACATGAAATTACAGATGCTTGAAATAGAAATAGGAATTACTATTAACTTCAAGGGTGAAGTTTTTAAAGGAGTACACCTATTGTATAGTTCACTGGAATATTTCATGTGGGTTCAATGCAATGCAATGAAAATTATCATACAAAATATATCCGTTATAGATTAATTTATTCACTTATATTAATTCTTTTTTGATTTGCTTGTATCAGAACTGAACATATTTGGTATTATCAGTGATAATTGCCAATATATGCATAAAAATATAATGTCACAAATTTAAATCTGGGTTGATGGATAGAACGACTATAAATTGTTGTAGAAGTAGAGAAAATATGAACTCTGTGAACTTTTGTTGTCATGGTTACTGGTTGTTAAATATGATACAACATCAGTTCACAGTGTCAGTAAATATTACCCTGTGATTCAAATTAATGTTGTTGCTCTAGTCTTTAAAGTTTCATTTCATATGTTTATATTTATGATATAAATCAAAGAAAGTTCATGTCTCTCCTTTGCTTTCTTAGATTGGAAACTTGTGAAATTTTATTTCATTGATTGCAAATTTATATTGTTTTTGAAGTAGATTTACTCTTCTCTCGGATTTCTTAACATAAACATAACATTATTGACTCTGTTTAGATTTTGTGAATGCCAAAACATCCTTTATTGAATCTTTGACTCATTCATTATTCTTGTATCATGTGTATGTAGGGGAAGCATAAATTTACCACAAGAATATTTTTGACAGATCTTTTTGAAATTTTAGAAAAAAAAACTTCATGCTGTGAAAACTTTACCTAATCTTAATCTTTGAATTAATTTATTTCCTGGTGAAAAACAATTATTTCTTCAGCCTTATGATATTATTTCCAATTGGAATGAATGGAGAGACTGGATTTATTCTTAGTTCACGATGGATATTCCACTAAAGCTTTATTAATCACATTCCTTGGTTGTACAATATATTTTCTGCTTTACATTGTTTTTGGTTGTGTAAAAATTAAATTTGAAGTTTCTGAGTTTATGAATTTTATTAGTTATTTTCCTTATATGCTCATGTAGTTAAGTGATTTTTTATGTAATTTTTGTCAGAATTTTGTCTTGACGGGACCAAAAAAAAAAGGCATTTATATGTTTTTACATTTTTAAATTTGTAAGGCTAGACAGTGCCACATTTCAAAAGATGGATATAAATTGTAATGTTTAGGAATTAGGTTAAGTTGTATAAATTCTTATTTGAAAGGTCTCTTTGATTTTTGATTGAAACTGTACTTCATAATTGCATGTATTTACTAAAGCATTTATTTCTTTATACAGAATATTTCTATAGTAATATTATGTCATCTACGTGAAGATCTTTACCTATACACTTGTGTTGAACACTTGTTTTTTGGAGTAATCTAATTAAAATTGTTAAGAAAAGTTTTATTCTTAAATACTGTAAACATGTGAAATAAAACTTTTAGCAAAGAAATACATAATTTTGTTAATTTCTTTACATGAATGAATCAAGTCCCTTGGAAAAAAGACCACATAGAGTGAAAATTTGCTCAAAAGTGTTTACGCTTTATCCATTAATGTCAAAGGCATTCAGAATTAAGCAATGCTACAAAAATGTATGTAACTGTTAATTTTAAAATTGTTCCATGGAAAAGAAACATTTAGGTTGTATATAGGAATCAAATTTTCTGCATATCTTGTCAGTGGATCTTTTCCAGGCCATATTTGTTTACCTCAACAAGGATCTAATTAGTATTGAACAAGGCACAAATACATGTATATTGTGAATTTTAACACAAGTCATAAATGTAAGAACAAGGTCTTTGGGCACATGTATGTTGTGATGATCTAGCATAGATTTGATTTATAAAAAGCCAGCATAACTTCGTAATTTCACAGTGATTGTAAAATTCTTCCAAAGATTGAAAGAATTGAAGCCCAGGACTGAATGCTAAACTAAAATCACATCTTCAAGGTGAAGGTTGAAGAAGGAGGTAAAACACAGATCCATTTGAATAATATGTCACCGATTACTGTCAAGGATCCAAGAGTGTAGCACAAACTTAAATTAATTTTACAACTGGAAAATTAAAATCATCACCGAAAAGGGAAATCTCATCAAAACCATAATTTTGAATGTGTCCCTCCCCCTATTATTTTGGAGAAATTTAAACTTTGTTAACGTAATATGAGAGCTCGATAACTAAAATTGGATGAATTATACTTTTAATGAAGAAAACACATTACAAAGGTCAAATCACTGTAATGAAAATTCATCAGAGTTTACATTTGCTTTGAAGAATACTTCATGAATCCTTTGACCTTACCTTATCAGATGTTGATCATTAATCAAAAGGACAATAGATCAAAGGTCAAGGTCACCGTTTTGAAAAATGGATTTTGAAATATTGGTTTTGTGGTTGTACATTTAACCTTTCACTCGGCGAATTTTGATACATGCACATTGATGAAGAGTGGAAGATATTTCTAGCTTGTCTCACATTTGCTAAATCTTCATCATAATTATTACAAGTTAGTTTGGTATGTTCTTTGCCTACTGCACTTGGTTAAATTCTGTGCAATGATGTCAGTCCCTTAGAAGAATTGTTTCATACTATGTTTTGGGACCTTCTATGAACTTTTATGAAATGATAAACTTGCTTCAGCGTCTGTTTCTGCGAATTATGATTAATCTATACACCTGCTCCTAATAAGATCACTTCCCCAAAAAATCTACCTATATATGTTGTCATCAAAAGATGAATTAAAAATTAGCATTACACTTGCCGTGGATTTTCATTTTGGTGAGTTTGAAATTTTGTTTAAGATGATTACTAGCTATTTGACATAAAGAGAGGCTTACAAGATTTGAAATACTTTTAGTTGTTTACAAGGTACGGTATCAATATTACACATCTTCAAGTTGCAGCATGGACCAGACATGCACGTTTCGGGTACTCAACCCTCCTCATTGATCCTCAATCTAAATAATGAAATATGGCCAAAGACTGAAAGTTATGTCCAAAAAGAAAACACCCAAAGACGTAGCATGACAAATATGGACAATGACCATATCCCTGTATACAGCACAAAATCGACAATTCAGAAAATCAGATACCGAAGGCATACAAAATCAGGATAAAACAGGAACCAAAGAAAACAAATAAAAACCTCCACCATATGAAAAGAAGCGAACTCCCGATATGGGAGTGAGACCAGGTGCCCAGGAACAGTAAGCATCTCCTGCTTGCATGCAACACACGCCGCTTCAATTCGGTAGAACTGTCACATCCGGTTACTTCCATTTCGGAAGACATAGAGTACAATCTTTGGCTGGATGGCTCAAATGGTCTATGAAATAACGTATCATATCATAAAATCAGGATAAACGGGAACCAATGCAAACAAACAAACAAAATCTTCCACTGCATGGAAAGAAGCAAACTCTCAATACTGGAGTGAGACCAGGTGCCCAAGACCACTTACTGTCAAACACCTTGCGGGGAAATTTTTTAAGAGCTCCACACGGCAAAGGGCATAAGTGTGACACATACGAGTTAAAGAAGATCCTGACGATTAATTAACAGCACTCACAACAGAGCATCACATTGATCATCGACGGACCCCTAGCAAGCTAGAAGTTGGACTAGGTGCCTGGGAGGAGTAAGCATCCTCTGTTGGTTAGGATGTAAGTAAGGTGACTTTCATGTTTCACATGTGTATTACTTGCAGCAAAACCTTTATCTAACTTATTCATATCATTCGGATACAGATATATATATATATTGATGAAAAATTCCTCCACTGTAAACTTTACATGACATTATGAATCGATTAATCTGTTGAAATCGTTTAATTCAAACCATCATTGTACCGTCTTTGTAAACCATATAGAATTGGTTTGTTTGGATAACGTTTTACTTTATAAACACATGTACGAAGTATCGACAACTAAAAAAACAATCAATATACTTAATTCGGCAAAATTAAATTGAAGTTTAAGAGTTAGACGTTTTTTTTTTAAGGAACATAGTACGATCTCAAGGACATAAAATGCCGCGAGCAGGTCAGATCACTTGTATTCCCGAACTTAAAACGCCGCGAAAAAAGAAGGTTTTTAGAAATCAGGACGCATTAATTTCTGCTGGGACCCATTGTTTTGGCTGGGGACCCATTGGCCAAGTTTCATTGCGTCCAGGGGACCCTTTAAGATCAAATTGTAGATTAATCTCTGCTTTACATGAATACCAAAATGTTTTGCCATCTGACCTTAACGTTTGACCTACCTTTGAATAGAAAAATTAAACACGACCATAACTCTTAATGGTGATATGGCCGTCATATTGCTGTATTCATTGTGACAATACATTTCCATTTGTACAAACACTTTTGAACTTGTGACTTTGACTTCCGAATTTGGCTTCACATTTGAAAAAAAAAACTTTGGTTATAACTCTTTAAAATTTTTTAACTGATTGGGCTTTACCTACTTCTGGAAAAAAACTTTTGCATTGGTCATATCTTCATGAATGACGAAATAAGTCTTCAGGTGCAATAACAAGATGAAACACTGATTTTTACTAACCCTTTAATTTTCTTAATATTATGACAAAGTAACGTACAAAGAAGCCCTATATTGTTCCACTTTGTTAATGAATTACCAGACAGTTTTCCATGGAAATCTACATTGTATGCTGCACGAGTCAACGCGGTATACCTTCAATTCCACAATGCGTTGATCGAAGCTGAAATACTGTGAGTTTTTTTCATTATATACCATGGGTATCGCTTAATGTGTCGCATGACGAGATACCTGTACGTTGGAATATTCCTAAGTATGAGTTCATGGCATGATAAAACCTTGTGGAATTGCAATCTCAGCGTAAATATTACATGAAGGAAATATAACTTTCTTCTACAATCGTTGAATATACCATATTTGTAAGTCAGATGATTCACATGTTGTAAGCTGTAACGGTTGTCCATTGGTAGTACCTGTCAAACACAGTCCTGACTCCTGATGAATGATTTTATTATCCTAGAATAAGAAAAAAAAAGATAAAAGAACGATTATCATTTCTATGTATCTATTTTTCGTATTTTGCTTTTATATCCATTTCAGATTGTTCTGTTGTGTTTTGCTTGGGCCCTTTGCGTTTTTCAGTCTTGCTTGTATGGTCATTAAAGACAACAATTGCGAGTTCAAGTGAGAGAGTAGAGCGCATGTAATCCGGATGTTACGCAAGATCGCAACTACATCGATGTCCGTTCTACGGTGCATTTAGTCGCGTACCTAAATCATGCTTTGTTCAAAACTTTGGCACCTTTTCAGCCCAAGTAAATTGATGACATCAAGACAATGTAGAACAATCAGAAAGTGAGCGAAAACATCCCTTTAACTTTTGTTAGATGTATTTTCGATCTTCCGTTTTACAGCATTTGTTACTTAACGCGCTTAGTCGGCACCGATTTCCCATTCGTTTCGACGGTTTATTTGTAATCTTTTGTGTTTCCAATTGGTGTTTTGATGTCGTGTTAGTTGCCCCCTTTGTACCTCTTGCTGCGTATGTCTTCTCTATGTTTTCACTTGATGTATGTTGATGCTATGGGTGTTGCAACCGGGTCTTGTTCAATTTGACATCATATATATTATTTGTATATCTCGGAAACTTTAAAATTTAAGGAGTTTAACATCTTAGCACCATCCCTCCAATGCTATTTAAAAAATATATTTTATTTGGATATGCAACTGAATCAACCCTATAGGGAATTTGGAACCGCAAACTCTCTATAAAGTAAATACACAAACTTAAATTCTGAAAATAAAACTAGAGGGCGCTAGTGAAATTATTTTGGGCGGCCTATGAACAGCACTTTGGGTGGAAGCATCACGGTGATGATTTAATATTCGAACACGTGTCTGGTGCATAAATTGGCTTGATATTTTCTTCAAGAAGTTATAGAGTTGGAACTCTTCGGCATAATTGTTATGGATCAACTCCTTTCTTTGCATTGCTGTTTTGTCTATGTGGTCATCTTACAATGATGAGGGTATTATACAAAATATTAGTGCGTACTTTGAAACATCTGTGGAAAAGGTACAATGGGAAGGTTATGCACACATAACCCTGATAACTACACTATTTGCAACTGAAATGGTAGAAGTCAGCATCGATAGGCCTTTGGTTTCGTTGTTCCTTGTCCCTTTTGCGTCTTGTAATGAATATAAAAAAGAATATTCAGGTTTGTTGTGCATATATCAAATCACACCGAAAGACGTCATGTGACAAATGTACCAAGTGACAATCGGGTATAAGAGGAAGCGAGAGAGCCGATTTTGAGCATTCCAGCTTCAGGCGTCGTAGAGAAAGACAATCATAAAAGGTAAAAGTTATTAATAGTTCCTGAATAAGGATCTAAATACTTATGTATTCTGAATAAGGGTATATAATAAGGGCTGGATAGATTAGTGATACGCCGTGCGCACTGACAAGAAACCCGAATATTCTTTTTTATATTCATTACACGTCTTTTACAATTTGTCTTCTCTTTCTTTTCCAATTGGTGTTTCGATGTTTTGCCGTGGTTGCTTTAACCGAATACCATCCCTTCTTTAATATCCGACCGTACGTAACGGTAATAGCATTTAATATTGCCTACACACAAATGTATATTTCAAAATATGCAATAAGTATTGATATTTGTACAATCAATTATGGTACATGTATATATTCTTACATTGGCTAAAGTATAAGTGCAAGAGACCATGGAACAGAGGGTAATCATTAAAAAAGGTGTGTACACTGCACAGACTCTCTATTAGTGCCCTTTGTAAATATTTTCACTTACTTGTTGGTAGCTCCATCGCTCAAAATCATTGTATCGACATTTCTTGATTGCCACAAGGTTGTTTTCTTTAAGGAAACATAATGTACCATGTCTCAACTCATTGTTCTTGGATATTTCCCAATACTGAAATTCAGAAATCATATATTGAAATGTTGTATAAATAAAATGCATGACAAGACTTCAACCTTCCCTTTTGCAGATTGAAGACATCATTTTAAATGTTAAGAATTTATAGATTTGACCAGAAACGAGTATAAGGTGTTTGTACAGATGTTGTAAGTAAGCAGAAGAGGCTTTACAATGCACACAGAAGCTGTCACCGATCCACAACATCCACCTCTACTTTCAATATAAATAAAATATGCGAATTTATTGATGGTCGGTTGTTTCAAACTATTTAGATGCTCCTATAGAACCCGATTCATATGACAGAATGTGGTTGTTTTGTTTTGTTATTAGATTGCTTCCTTTATACCTTCTTTCAAAACATAGACAAGATTTTCAATGTGTCTCTTTTTTTCTCTCTGCTTTTGAATGCCCTTTGGGGTTAAGTTATCCTGTGTTAAATTCAGGTAGGGCCTATTCATGGTAATGTACCTATAATAGGCAGGGATTAATCTACCTCTGCGTCCTGCGTCTCTGACGCATAAAAATCGCCCAGGACCCATTGATTTCCGATCGCTGCGTCCCACAGTGCGCATTGTTCACTTTCGTATAATGCGTCCGTTTTAGTTCATGTTTACGTACATGTATATTATTATTAAACATTCAAATCGAGAAAGTGTATTTACAGTATTTTATTTAGCTGTATAACATGTAAATGTCTCTAGTTTATATTTTGACAGTTCTTTTAAACCTAACAATTCTGTGGTTTCGTCATGATCGTATGAGAAATCATTGCGGAGCATCTTTTTTTTTTTTATTAGTTAAAAGTAATATGCAGTCCGAGGCGACGCAAGTCTAACTTATTCATATCATTCGGATACAGATATATATATATTGATGAAAAATTCCTCCACTGTAAACTTTACATGACATTATGAATCGATTAATCTGTTGAAATCGTTTAATTCAAACCATCATTGTACCGTCTTTGTAAACCATATAGAATTGGTTTGTTTGGATAACGTTTTACTTTATAAACACATGTACGAAGTATCGACAACTAAAAAAACAATCAATATACTTAATTCGGCAAAATTAAATTGAAGTTTAAGAGTTAGACGTTTTTTTTTAAGGAACATAGTACGATCTCAAGGACATAAAATGCCGCGAGCAGGTCAGATCACTTGTATTCCCGAACTTAAAACGCCGCGAAAAAAGAAGGTTTTTAGAAATCAGGACGCATTAATTTCTGCTGGGACCCATTGTTTTGGCTGGGGACCCATTGGCCAAGTTTCATTGCGTCCAGGGGACCCTTTAAGATCAAATTGTAGATTAATCTCTGCCTATATTAATGATGATATCTATTGACCACTCTTTTTCCATTTTCATATATCCGCCAAAATTAGCAGTGGTTTATTCTTTTAGTTGATTTTTCGTCTTCAATCAATCTCTTGAAGATTGTAGTAATAAAATGAATTTAATTAAATCGGCATTTTATAAGTTATCATTTGGGTTGTTGATTATACTGACTTTGTCAAATTCACCTTGTTGTTTCATACCTGTGCGTTGCCTAGGTAATGGCACGTATAGAGGATCACGTGATCACCGGAAAATGCATCTGTTGTTCTCCCGTCAGCACATAGTCCTGTCCCTTTATTTAGAAGCTAAAGAATACAGAAATAAATCCGAGTGAGATTCTTATAAAGTTAGCCAAAAATAACATTGTTATAATATTAGCTTTCCGGGACTAGAAGATAAAAGAATGAATCCTTATTTACTAAGCTATATAGAATGTTAAACGTCTTCAAAGTCAATATCATCATTTAAGAACATATCAATTTGCAGCATGGACCAAGGTTCCAATATACAGTTTACGCGCACTGTTCCGAAGGCGCACAAAGTATGCGGGTCATGCTTAAGTTGACGTCATTTAGACTTTTAAAGTAGTTTATATACCTTTATGGACCAGACCTTAGTGCAATCAATACATCTAGCCCTACAAAACATGTGAAAATCAGTGCAGCCAGATTTACCGTTTAATCGTTAATCAGTATCGAACGATGTGAAAATGGCAGTCGAGCGCATGCGCTCAATGGATGCAGTAGCCCAAGTAGTGAGGTCAATACAGTATTGTTCTCAAAACATTATCTACATCATTTAATACTGAATTGAAAGAAAACATCAGTAGCTTTTATCATGAAAAATTATTTGAATTTTCAACATCTGGATTTTCAGATATATCCGGAAGAGTGCGAAGTACCCCTCCGGCACTACCGGCATCAGGAGCCAAGGACGCGCGATACTCGCTTCGCCTTCATCTCCTATCGCTGTTTACTATATGGACCAATGGCTAAAATGTATGTCCAGCTCTCTTCTTCACATCCTTCCAAACTCATATAAACCCCAAAATTCCAAGTTTTTACATTAACTGTGCCTACTACGAAAAAATTAATGTCTCAACACTTAGAAATAAAAGAGTCGTCCCTGGCCATTTCTTTGGATACGAAACTAAAACTGTATATTGGAACCCAAACATGCACGTTTCGGGTACTTAACCCTCGACCAAAGTAGACCATGAGCTAGTTGGGCAATACCTGCACCCCCGGGGGAATTTATGGGACCCTGATTTTTTGTTCAAGGGATGTCCCCTGAATATGAAATGGGCCATGCCCCACTTAAACTAGGGGGCTTTTACTAGTTTTGGGTGAAAAACATGTATTTTTGATCAAAAATCACTGAAAAATGGAAAATTTTTATAAATTTTATTCGAATAGATATTTGAAAAATTAAACCATGTGAATGTATACTTGTTTTGATCTTCTTTCAGATAAAATTAATTCTAAGTCTCAATTTCTTCTTTTCGTATGATTTTTTGGGGTAAAAAGTCGATATTTTGCAAAATTTCACAGAAATTTTAGGTAATTTTGACTCTTTACAGCTTTTCAGTTCAACGCTATTGCATGTGATCATTCATTGATGGTGTAGAAAATAACTTTAAAGTCTCCTCTCTCAAATGGGATATATTTTATATTGTTAATTTCTTGCAAAAGCCTCGAAATTGTCGTTTTTATACAAAAACCTATATTTTCATTTAGAAATCTCCTATTTCTGTATATAAATTTAAATAACCCTTATCCGTTATGAAATCAATGATTGAAAGCTATTTTCTAGTGTATCTTTTCATACTCTTTGAGTTTATATATTTTTTTATTGACATTTTGTCATGATTTTGGTATTTTGGGGAAAAAACATATTTTTCATTCAAAAATCACTTATATCTGGAGAATATTTATTGAATCTATATAGGATTTCTTAAAATTATAGTAACAATATATTTCCAACTGAAATTACTTAGGTTCATTCAGGCATTGCATTTCAAAGCAAGTACGGTATATTTTTATTTCATTTTGGGGTAAAATGCCTGTTTTTTGTTTAAAAATAACAGATTTCTGGAAATTTTTTATAAATTCATTATCCTGAGTGTAATTAAAGACTGAAAGCTGTTTTCATATAGATAATGAATTATCTGATCAAATCAAAGTTATACGAAATGCATACTTAATTAAATTCTGCATTTTGAGGCAAAATATGTATTTTTTGTGCAAAAACCACTTATTTTAAGAAAATACTTATAAATCCTTTCAATCTTCCCAAATTTTCACATTCTGGCTATGGTAGGATGCTATTTCTTATTATGAAAGGTAATGAATGTCATTTGATATCTGAAATTCAAATTCTATGCTATTTTGGGGGCAAAAAACTTAATTTGTATGCAAAAATCACTTATTTCTGTGAATAATTTTAAAATTTCATATTTTCATAATATAAGAGAGGCTTCGTATGATTAAATGGTATATGAGTGATCAAGTGAAATAAGCAAAAAGGGAATGTCGTCATTATTACCTATTTTTGGAGGAATATCTTTATTTTCATCTAAAAATCACTTATTTCTGTAAATATTTTTTTAAAAATATATTTTCGTAAATCAAAGCAGAAGAGTTTTCCTCTAATTTTATGGTATTTAAGTGATGAAGTGAAATGAGCCAGAAGAAAATGGTTTTATTATTTCCCTAGTTTGGGGGAGAAAATCTCAATTTTTACTTTAAAAAACACTTATTTCTGGAAATTTTTTACTATTATTCTGATATTACATGTACATTATTTATGATATTCAATCCTGTTCTGGAGTATATCATAGTTAGTCCGTTTGAGTTATATGTATTCAAAGTAACCTTTAATAAGTTGATATTTTTGGCAGAAAGTATGTTTTATTTTTTTAAAAATAGCTGAAACAGGAAATTTATTTAAGACAGTCTCATTTTCAAATTATCAATATATTTATCTTCATTTGCTATTCAAATGTTTATTTTTAATAATTTGACATAATTGTTGTATAATATTGTTTATTAATAGTAAAAGCAAACTAAGAATTACAATTATATGGCAAATTAACACAATGAATTTGAAAAAAAAGACTGCCTGTAATAATTTTCCAGTTTTAATCAATTAATTGATATAAAACCTAGATTCTGCCAAAAATATCAATTATATTTACCGAAAGCATTTTAAATACATATATAACCCACAAGGATAAGCTATGATTCACCCAAGATCACGGTTTAATATGATAAATATGATAGTTATTCATAATAATAATGATTCCGAATAAATCGGCGAAATTTAAATAAAAATTAAGACCCCCCCTCCCCCCAAAAAGAAGATGATAATCACAGCATTTTTTATGGCTCATTTCATTTTAATGGTATTAAATCATACAAAACCAATCCTGCATTGAAATTTGAATTTCAGTTATCAGATGTTATTGCAGGATGCTGATTCTTATTTTGAAAGGGCATGAATGTCATTTAATGACTGAAATTCGATGCAGAATTGGTTTAAAATATTATTTACAGAAATAAGTTATTTTAAGATAAAAATAAAGATTTTCATCCAAAAATAGCTAATAATGACTACATTCTCTTCTTGCTTATTTCACTTGATAACTCATATACTATATAATCATACGAAGCCTTTCCTACTTTGAAATTATGAAAATATGAAATTTTAAAATTATTCACAGAAATAAGTGATTTTTTCATAAAATAAAATGAAAATAAAAATATACCCTACTTGTCTTGAAATGCAATGGCTGAATGAACCTAAGTAATTTCAAGTGAAAATATGAAATATGAAATTCTAAAATAAGTGATTTTTTGCATACAAAAGTTTTTTGCCCCAAAATAGCATAGAATTTGAATTTCAGATATCAAATGACATTCATTACCTTTCATAATAAGAAATAGCATCCTACCATAGCCAGAATGTGAAAATTTGGGCAGATTGAAAGGATTTATAAGTATTTTCTCAAAATAAGTGGTTTTTGCATAAAAAATACATATTTTGCCTCAAAATGCAGAATTTAATTAAGTATGCATTTCGTATAACTTTGATTTGATCAGATGATTTATTATCTATATGAAAACAGCTTTCAGTCTTTAATTACACTCAGGATAATGAATTTATAAAAATTTTCCAGAAATCTGTTATTTTTAAACAAAAAACAGGCATTTTACCCCAAAATGAGATAAAAATATACCGTACTTGCTTTGAAATGCAATGCCTGAATGAACCTAAGTAATTTCAGTTGGAAATATATTGTTACTATAATTTTAAGAAATCCTATATAGATTCAATAAATATTCTCCAGAAATAAGTGATTTTTGAATGAAAAATATGTTTTTTTCCCCAAAATACCAAAATTATGACAAAATGTCAATAAAAAATATATAAACTCAAAGAGAATGAAAAGTTACACTAGAAAATAGCTTTCAATCATTGATTTCATGACGGATAAGGCTTATTTAAATCTTTATACAGAAATCAGAGATTTCAAAATGAAAATATAAGTTTTTGTATAAAAATGACAATTTCGAGGCTTTTGCAAGAAATAAGAAATACAAAATATATGTCATTTTAGAGAGGAGACTTTAAAGTTATTTTCTACACCATCAATGAATGATCACATGCAATAGCGTTGAACTGAAAAGCTGTAAAAAGTCAAAATTACCTAAAATTTCTGTGAAATCTTGCAAAATATCGACTTTTTACCCCAAAAAATCATACAAAAAGAAGAAATTGAGACTTAGAATTAATTTTATCTGAAAGAAGATCAAAACAAGTATACATTCACATGGTTTAACTTTTCAAATATCTATTCGAATAAAATTTATAAAATTTTTCCATTTTTCAGTGATTTTTGATCAAAAATACATGTTTTTCACCCAAAACTAGTAAAAGCCCCCTAGTTTAAGTGGGGCATGGCCCATTTCATATTCATGGGACATCCCTTGAACAAAAAATCAGGGTCCCATAAATTCCCCCGGGGGGTGCAGGTATTGCCCAACTAGCTCATGGTCTAAAGAGTGTGAAAGTAAGTAAGTCTACAAATGTACCGAAAGACGTAGCAGGATGGGTGGGATATGATGCTTAAGGACCCACGTTTTAGAAATTTCAAGAAATAAAACTATATTTCATATGTCAATACTTCGCTTTCGGTAGTCTTGATTCTGAACACAAGGAAAAACATCCCTGTCTCAGTGTTAAACACAAGAAGTACTGTACTTTTAAGGTCCAAAAACACATTGCATGCAAACTTACAGCGCCCTTTGCCTTTAGGTCTTCAGGGACATAATATTCTACATATTGTCTGATAGAGTCGAGGAAATACTGGAAAGGTTTACACTTATTCTTCTCTCTGATTCTGAGTCTTTCACTCACGTCACCTCCTCCTCCTTGCTTTAGAAAAAAGACAAGAACCTCCAGTGTTATATTCTTGAATTGTAATTACTTTTCTTGATTTTTTCTTCTAATTTGTGCTTTGTCTGAATTAAGTTAGTATCAAGGTTTGATGCTAAAGGTACAGTCTCAATCAATAAGTTTTTGAAATTTCGAATATAGGCCGAGTTTTATGTTGTAGTTTTGATATTTATTTTCTTTCAACATTCTCAGTTCTTTATCGTGATTGTTTTGGTTTGATTCCACGCAGGTAGAATACATATTTGGAAATAATATTATCCTAGGATAACAACAATTGTTTTTTCATTAATCAAAAGTGTCGCTACCTATAACAAATTCCTTTTTTACACTTTAACTATGTGGATATATATGTGTAGTGTATGTGCATATGTGTAGAGTTTTCCTTCATTTTTCAAATGTGCGATGTCAGTGTTCTTGTGTGTCCGTCTGTTTGTTTCTGTCTGTCTAGTTATGTTGGAGATATTATCGTGCTCATCTTAAATGCTTAAATGCTTTAAATTATTTAAAATCTCCCCGGGCAACTGGTCTCTCTTCGGAATGCTCTTCACTCAGGGGTTCGCAGCTGTTCCGATGGAAATTCTAATGATTCCGCCTTGCCTTCTCGACTTTGAGACTGAGTAAGTGATGGGTACTTCAATCAAGTACCCCACAATTATATTCCAATCTTTAAAGAAATTTTTGTCCAACAATGGAAACAGTTCTTTAGTGTTAAACAACTCATGTATCATGAAATAAGAGTTTAAACTTGTTATATTATAAATAAGCTCATAACATCAGGAAAATGTAAAAAAAGAAAGGATAGGCAAACCAACATACCGATTTATTTCCCATCATTTCATAGAAAATAGGTTTGTATTTATCCATCCATACATCTATAACTCTATCATTATTTACAGTTTTTTGTTTTGTAATGTCCCCTATCCAAGCTAATCCTCTGTAGACATGCGCAGCATGTGAACATGGGATCATTTCTATACTCCCACCGCACATCCATGTCTGCAAAATTATTATGAACATCGGTATAACACTTATTCATACAAACTATTAGTGTTGATTAAAAAACAAACAAACAACGAAAGGACCTACAAATAAACATTTTACGAGAAACATAATGAAATATGAATTAACCAAGAAGAGGAATCTTCAACAGAAACCCACCAAGCTAGGGTGGTAATTTGCTGGCTTCATAAATTTTGAATTGTATTGTTATGTATCTGGATGACATGACATGTTCATGGTACTGAACAACATTTATAATGATGCGATATCGAAAACTTTTTTAGTGATATAAGTTCATTTGTTGATCAAGTTGACCAATAGCTGCGTGATGATTAAGGGTCAGATCAAACAACAACTTGATTTGGATGGCATCTCTATATTCATGTAGCTGCTCTACTGACATGTAAAAGTAATTGGGCCGCCTCTCTCGTATGCTTTAATTAGAAAATTCTTTCAAAGTGGTTTATCTGCGGAGTCATTGTTTTTCTAATCATGGGTCTAAATTGACCAATGCCACATTCTATTATGAAATCAGCAATGGAAAAATTCTCTGTTTCAAAATGACACAGATTTTGTTCTATCTTATGTAGGGGAATATCCTGATACTAAAATATGACTGTTTGTTATTTACCTTCACAGAGAGTTCATATTGCTCTGCTCCCCATATTTTCATTCCAAGATCAAATCCTCCCAGGGACTGGAAGAAAGTCCTATTTGATCCAAACAGCATACCTTGTACTCCCGGTGATCTATAGTAATTAGTTCATTCATATTAGTTGGTATGATATAGGATCGTCTCAACATTATGATAAGAGAATTAACATGATGAAGTAGATACAATAATAAATCAAAATGTATAGATCTACAATCTTCTTAATATTGTGAAAATGAAATTCAAAAAATAAATAGATGAGTAAGTACATTGCGCTATATTTTTCCGTATTATTATTCATGCAACTTAATGAATTTGCAAGTATAAATTGTTCTTGATTACATGAATAAATTACCCACTAACATAACTAAGTTGTATGTTAGCATAATTATATGTTTTGTTGTATGTTGACATCATTTGTACATGAAATATCCCGTAAGTAGGTACGGAAATGTATACTTTTCATACGTAGAGCCAGAAATATGCGAACATAGTATGCTGTGAATTAATAGACGTAAGGTGTCAAATGGTTTGTGCATAGATTGATTGACTGACAGAAGAAGTTACATTAGTTATGATAATTTTATCGATTGTCATAGTATTTGATTGGGATAGTAAATTTAAGCTATTCTTCTTTAAGTGTAGGCCCACGAAAGAATCAGGCATCAAAATTGTTTGCAAAAGTTTTTATTTCTGTTTTGAGACTTATATGTGGTACATTGCAAACATATGATATTCATTTCTCAAGGTAGCGATGATGAAACGAGATATTCAATTTGAAGACGTTTACATTCACCTCATGATTTATAAAGGATTATGAAGGGAAAAAATTGCGGGAAATATTTCTCTTTATAATTCAACCAAATTTACTACCTCTATTACTTTCTTCGCCATCCAAGTATGAGGAAATTTCCTTCCTGAAAGAACATTCATATGGTCGCTGCTCTGAACACATTCAAGAGAAAAAAGTTTGCAAAAGTTTTAAGGTTTTCTCAACTGCCTGATCCTTACATGGACCTGTACTTAAGTAAATACATGTACACCGAGTCCCTCTATTTCTATTCGCAATCTTGGTATGCCAACTGAAGTTTAAACAAGAAAATGTACATGGTATGTATATTTGTACAGTCATACTTGATTGGTGCTAAATGATGTGGTCTGTTGCGTAAGTAGGATGATTTTGTTGGTACAGATATCTCACACATGAAAAAATCAAAAGTAGGCAACCAGATTGGGTCCTGCATGGGAAGACTAGATATTCCAAATGTATTTCCATCAACTGCACCCATTTTTGAGAACACGAGTAATTTCGGATCTTCTTTTATTCTCTGTAGTAAAGGTTCTAACCAGCCTGTGGATATGTTTGTGTGTATTGTGTTACAATGTGTCGAGTGAAACTGCGATTTTATTATTTTATGAAAATGAATTTTGTATATGAAAAACGTCTTTGTACAAGAAAACTTTGAATTTTTTTTGTATATGAGAAATTTGTCTGAAAGTTTTGTATTGAATGTCATGGAAATGATTTAATATTTTTGTTCTGCAAAATATCATTGCTGCATGTATGTCTACTGAAGGAATAAAAAACGATAACTGAAAACCTGATGCCACCTCGATGTGTGAATCCATGACAATGATGACGCCAGATTGCGCAGCATCGATTCCAGTTTGTCGGGAAACCATAAGTCCTCGAGTCTCCTGGAGACGGATTAGTTTGACTTTCGGTAGACTGGAAACGTAAATATCGAGCTTCTTCTTCAAATGATCTGCGAATAAAACACCTGAATTTTGATCAATGCGTGAAACGGTTTTACTATACATGTATGTCATATCTAAATTTTCATTTGCAAAAATCTGAAAGTATTTAAAAATGAATAAACATTAAAACGAATACGGCCCGCGAGTGTCCAAAGAGAACAGACAAACATGAAATTCAGATACATGGAATTAGATTATGATGGTGTAACCATATATAACAGAAAAAATTACAATCAAATCAAATAAGATCAAATCGATCATTGATAGATACGTTTTTCTAGTTTCACAGTGGTTTCGAAACTGGATTTTTCAAATATATCTGTAAATTCCCCGTTACCAAATGATAAATTACTCTGAAACTAAGGGGCATCTCCTTGATGGCATAGCTCTATCCTTTCTTTGGCATAATTCTAAGTCATTTTTTTTGTCAAAAATCGTTCTTCATATTTTCAATATTTGGATGTCCCTAATTTCGACCCTAAGCTGATGAGACATTACTAATTGAAATGCACATATGGTGCACTAAATTAAATTTTTCAATATTGATAATGCTTACCGAGTGTTGACCCATCGTCAACTAGAATTATCTCTTTTAACAAAGATGGGTTTGATCTGTCTAGGACACTATGAGCTGTTCTTAAGAGTGTACTCCAAGCCTCGTTACGAAACGGGATGATTACACTCACTTCAGGCAAATCTTTATCGTACACAAAATCTGCACACCTATGCATAGAAAAATAAGATATGTATTTTGTGTATATCTTTTGCGTACTTTTATTAATATTATTTTGCTGTATTGAATATTTTCTGCATCTCAAACTAAAGTATGATGAATGTTGGCAGACCTCCGCTACATGTCATTTTTTAAAATGATTTTCCTTTGCCTTGTTTGTAAAAGCATTTGTCAGTTGATATGGCTACAATCAACAGCAGATATAATGAAATATATATGAAATAAAACAATTGAAGATAATTAGAAATCGTGAAAATGAACAATATGCATAGGAGTGAATCCTCCTTCCCCTCCCCAACACATATAATATACCCACATATCAGAGGAGTAAGGTAACGTCTTTTGCCACAACTTATCATTGCGGCATACTGAGATCTTTCAAATCCACATACTTTAATAATAATTCATTGGCATTATTTTATTTCATGTACACTTTAATCGAAATTTTGTCAAAGAGCTTACTCTGGTTCAACCATATCCCTCGGCATTTGTCGTCGTAAAGGTATTAAATCGCTGAGGAACTCATTGAAAAGATATTGCTTATAGCCATCCTCGTATCTCCTCAGGCTTTCACCGGTAAGTTCCTCTTTATTAACTTGGATACCTGTACCATAAGCACCTAAATAAAGAATAATTAAAATTTATTCCGACGTTCATTAAGTATTTAAAAATGTAATTATTCAGAAAATAAATGACTGCATAAACTTCTTTTGTCGTAAAACAACCCCAAAAATGAATCTGTTTGACATGTCTTTTTATTTCACGTATTCAATTATTTGCATTGCAAATACCATTACCTCATTATTCACAACAATGTATACAGAGTTTTTAATATGAAAATAATGATTTGGAAAAGAACATTTATATGTTATACTGAATAAATGAATTAAAGTCAAATACAAATCCCGAAAGCCGAATCCAAAGACTACAATCAAAAGGCTTAAAATTCTAGAAACATATAACACAGAACTTTCTCATGAGAAAATAAAATAAAATATGGGGAGCTCGTCGTGCGCTGTGACGTCCCGCTCTCCAGGGTGGTATATGATGCTCTGTCGAGGACAATATGAGCCATCCAACCAAAGATTGTACTCTATGTCTTCCGAGACGGAAGTGGCCGGATGTGCCAGTTACTACCGAGTTGAAGCGGCAGGTGTTGCATGCGGGACAGGAGATGCTTGCTCTTCCTAGGTACCTGGTCTCACTCCCATATCGGGAGTTCGCTTCTTTTCATATGGTGGAGGTTTTTGTTTGTTTGCTTTGGTTCCTGTTTTATCCTGATATTGTATGCCTTCGGTTTCTGAATTATCGATTTTGTGCTGTGTGCAGGGATGTGGTCGTTGTCCATATTTGTCATCGTACATAAAGACGGTGACACTAATACAGCCCCATAGAAACACGAAGGACAACTTTATGAAATCAAATGAACCATTCCCAGAGTGCAGTGCAAGTACTATATGTATTGTAGGTTTCAGAGAGCGCTCTGCTACTTAGTTACGTTTATGGACATATTCAAATATATAATGACTCATACAAATTATAGAATCTTAGCAAGTAGGACCAAAATGGAAGCTTACAGCTTATTTTAACATGTATTATTTAAAATACAGGGATGGGTACGTCGCTCAACGGCCACGGTATCAGGGATTTAAAATGAGAGACATCACCAAAAATCATTGTGTCAAAACTTACTTTTCAAAAAAAGTTATTATTGTGTAGCATGCAATTTCATTGTTGTAGATGTCGTCATGCATATTGCTTCAATCATAGAATGACAAACAACCTAGTATTCGGTAGAAAGTATGCAAAGATTTCAGTACGCTTTCTGTCTCTTACCTGGACCAATATCAATAACATTGTCTTTTGATTTTAACTTCTCTTGCCTCCTTTGCTCTCTCCTTCTTAGCTCCAATAACATTTCTTCGTCTAGTTTTGATTTATTCGAATTCCAAAACATATAAAATACAAAAACATATATACCAAGAAAAAGGTAGCAAAATTTGAATTTTCTACACAAAAACATCTCCAAAACACAAGATAAATTACAGCCACATCGTCTCTTGCTCAGTGTACCCACGTTTTGTATTTTGAGGCCTCCGAAGGAGTATCAAAGTAAGACAAATGATAGATTTAAATCTATACTCCTTTGATGTCTTCTATAAATAAGTAAGTAAATAAGAAGAATAAATAAGATGAAAGGGAAACAAAGTGAGACTAAAAATTCTTTGAATATACACATTCATGTTTTTTCACTCCCATGTAATCAACTGAAAATTTTATTGTACCCAATTGTAGCCTCACAACTGCCTCAAAGGAGTTACTGAAAGGGACATATGGTGCCCAAGGATAAATCTATATTAACATAATCTATATTTAGGGCTTTAAGATCGATTATGTATAAATGTGAGCATTGATTTTGTATTATATTACATGTACATTAGTTGCATTATCTTGTGCTATGTGTCTCAGCTAAACATGTAACACACACAGTAACATATATCATATACACAACCATTCGCAACCAGGTATATGCACCAACTATGACATATATTGGATTGAGGATCACTGACGGGGGTTAAGTAGCCGAAACGTACTGTATGTCTGGTCCATGCTCCAATGTTATTTTTGCTCATAGGCCCCTCGTTGGGCCAACATGTTGGCCCAACAAGGGGTCGATGTGATGCCCAATGTTGGCCCTCTGTTTTAAAGTTTTGTTGGCTCAGGGTCACATTGTTGACATTCTAATGTTGTGGACGATGCGTATCTAAATAGGTATGTTTAATCTACACGTTGCACCAACATTGAACCGACGTCGATAGACACGTTCCTCGATAACTCCGCTTTAAATAAGTCCATGAAACAATGAGTTTTAAAAGCAATATTACTCTAAAAGTCCATTGAAAATTATTTATTAAAACAGAGAAGTTAAATCCCACGCATTAGAAGACTCGTCTTTCTTTCTTCTGTAAATAGGTAAAAGATAAGAAATCAAATATATATTCTTACTAATATTCATTAATTATTTGAAATAACCTTTGTCTATTTTAACAATTCTATGATTTAATGCAACAAACATACAAATATTTTCCGATAAAATAATGATTTAATGCATAAAAACCTATACTTACAGTTGCTTTCACACACTTCCTTCCACTAAGAGACCTATATATATTTGATTTGAAACATGCGCCCTACAAGCAGATAAACTGTTCCCAGAATATCAGTGGTAGCAGCATTGCGTAACACACCCCCTTCAGCAAGCTTGAAGCTGACCACATATGTTTATCTAATCACCGACCAGGAGAACTATGATCCACTTTCACATACGGTGAAAATTATCAACATTCATATATAGTGCATTCTTTCTTGACAATATCTCGAATCATAAAATATCAATTTAAGAATATAATGGTTTTTTATTCCATAACATATTATTTAATACATTTTGAAAGTATAGAATACATTTTAATTTCAGTATGGTCCAATGTTTGTATAATGTTTAATTAAATTAATTCTATCAAAGAAAAATAATTCATCAAAGATCCAATTTCTAAAAGTATTGTTAATTAGATATTTATTCGTGAAATTCCATTCTGTCGCGTAAGAAAGCATCATAACTTTATAAAACATGTATATTTGCTGATATTGATTAGATATGACTTGATTCTTCATCTTTTAGCCAACATCATACCAACCTCGGATGTTTATCAAATTCTTGACGTTGGACCAACATCATGTATGAAACAATAAAAGAAATTGAAACATTGTAGCCTCGGGTGAACATCGGAACTTTATTTCCAATACAACACGTGGGGTATATACAGCACGTGGTAATGTTGGGCCAACATATATCCTCTGGGCCAACACAGGACCACTTGATATTTTCATGAAACACCACGTGGGTAATGTTAAGAATTCTAAGGCTACTGGCAATGTAAGTATCGCCTGGACTGACAATAAACTGGTCGGCTGTCATATAATTTGAGTGAATCATGATCACATTGGGCCAACAGTGGGCCAATGTTAAATGACCTACACCTTTACATGAAATATGTCAACATTGGCCCGATGTTATACAGACAATAGGTAATATTAGTGAAATATGTTAATATCGTACCAACGTTGAGCCAATGCAATACGACCACATTCATTTTTATGAAAAATGTTGACATCGGACCAACATTGGGCCAACGTTATAAACACATTATATGCATGAAATGGTCGACCATATTGTAGAGTTAATGTTGATTCAACGTTGGACCAATTTTATGTTTCCAACGCCAACCATGAACCAATCGTACAACCATATGCCAATGCTGGGCTAGCGTAGTCATGCTATCTGCGATGCTGTCTCTTGGTTTGTGTGGATGCAGTAAAATTAGGGAATAGCTAGCTTTCTGACGTTTTGTTTGCGGACGGTAAATGCTGATTTTACAGTCGCAAACTGATTTTTTTTTCTCTGGGGACGCGTTAGAAGTGCCAGGAAACGGAAGTTTGCACCGTAAAATCAGCATTTACCGCCTGCAAGCATAACAACAGTATCTAGCTATTCCATTTCTAATGCAATTTATATTTTTGTGAATATAAGACGAAAAGTAATGTTAGCAACGTCAAAGCCTGGTGTGTTCTCGTTTCACAGCCGTGTTTTAGGAGCAAACAACCAATGAAAATCGACGTATATAGCGACATTGCATTAGTATGTACCATTACCACTCTTTAATTATCACCTGTTTGTGTGGTTGTCTTATGCTGTATATGTGCAATTATTCTATTCAAGTTAATGTGTATCCCCTGTGTCTTGGCAGTGAATGGTCTATCAAAATGATAAAACAATACGTCAATGTTCATCTTTTCTTTAAGTATTGACGGAATTCTGTACAGCTGTAGCAGAAGATATGTCGAAAATGGCTCAGTACATCAGCAAAGGAATACAAGTTGTATTTATATTCAAAACTGTTTTATTAATAGATATGTTTTTGAGCATATAAGGAAAAAAGGTGAATAGAAAAAATGAATTGTTTTGTCTTTGTTGATATCATGACATAAATTGATAATGAAACATTCAGCAATGAGGGATGTCGCAGTGCTGCCATTTGTGTTTAGGATTTGTAGTGTAACACCATGGTGATTTCTCAGAGTCTGAATTTCGGCAATAATTCTCCTGGTCGCTGAGGTAACCATATCCTCTGTCACGTGATATCTCGGAATCCCATCTCTTACACATGTATCCGTCTTTGTCAATGTTTGCAGTACCGAAATACTTCTCTCCTTTAGGAGTATCAAGGCACTCCTTAACGGGCGATGCTGCAGTGATCAATAAAGTAAATACAATGTGGATATAACTTGTTATTTTTAAAAAAGAAAGCAAAGTATATACATTGACAATTTATCAAAATATTTTAACGTGGAAACTTTTGCATGGAAAAACTTTTCACGCATTTCACAAATCAAAGGATTTCGCAAAATTTTCCCCTGAGCGAAATTTACCCTAGCTGCTGCATTCTAACATGATTCCCCAAAGATCAAGGTATTGATGTTAAAATCGCAAAATTTCCCTCTGCGAAAATAAGCACGTTAATAACTTTATAGTTAGTCATACATGATAATTCATACAAGGTCTTTAAAGAGACTGTCCAAGTGACATGCAAATTAGTAATATGGTAATATGAAACAACGGAGAAAACAAAATCACAATATATAAATACTCACTGCATAGTGTAATATTACAATAATCCCATGATCCAGATACCCTATAACACCAAGGTCTTGGTTCCTTATCTGGATTTCTACAGAAATTCATCTGATCGCCCAGACGGGAAGCAAATCTGCTATCAGACCAGTTCTTACATACTGCGCCATCCTCAGTCTCGTCCACTGTCCCCTCATACTCCCATCCCATAGTACTCCTTAGACATTCCCTGTTGTCGTTTTCCACTGTAAGGATGGAAGAAACATGAAGTATTTGCATAATTTTATATACGGGGCGTCTAACACTTTCCTTTCAAACGCGGAAATGTTGCCTTACCGTATGATAATAACTTGATTAAAACAAAAAGTATACCGAAGACGATATCATCCGGATGCTTGAGTTTTTGATTGACAACATTTTTGTTGTGTTTGGAGGTATGGTATTCCAACAGATAGTCGGCTTCCCCATGGGTACCAATTGCGCCTCACTGCATGCGGACTTATTTTTATATTCATACGAAGCTGAATTTGACCAGACCTTCATCTTGACAGGGCGAAAGCACCTCGCATCTCAGTTCAATTTTACCTCAGATACATAGATGACGTGTTGTCCATCAATAACCCGAACTTTGAGGATCATCTACATGGAATCTATCCTTCTATCTTTCGACGCAAACGGTCATTTGGACACCTCACTGTATGACAAGCATGACGATTTCAGCTTCCATGCAACTAACTTGAAGTTCCCTTTCATGAGTAGCAACATTCAGTCTTCTCCTGATTATGTTGTTTTTGTTTCTCAACTGAAGAGATACGCCAGGGCATATTCCAAATATGAAGATGTCATCATTAGAGCCAGACGGCTTGCAAGTAAGCTACTTGTTAAGGGTTATGTTACACAACGGTTGAAATCATCATTGAGGAATTTCTTCGGTCGCTACGGGGATGTAATAACAAGAGCCCCAGGAGGGCACAACGCTCACCTGATACCCATGGGTGCTCTAATTGACATACTGACATTGAATAAGACGTAAAATTGATAGTGCCAGTATCACGATCATTTGAGCCTACATTCTTTCTAAAAAGATTTTTGCCAGATGCAGACAAGATTTTTTTTTACAGCCTTTAAAAGTACAAACAAGAAGAAATAGTAACATTTCAAAACATTATCTTTTTTACTGATTTGAATAGACGGATAATGTGATCCAAAGTCATATGCCCAGCTAGTGTATTATTCAACATCAAAAAATCATTTTGTAAAATTCCACATTAATGTGCAGCAAGTGATGAAAAAACAGACAAAAAGAATAAAACAATGAAATAAACTTAATACTCTGGTGTATGCTGCTTTTAGGGAAACAAATTAATAGGCCCATGATACTGTAAAGCTTGTCCAACTAGCAGACCTACCACATCGTTATTTACTGTTAACTATGTTTCGCCTCGTGATAGGACTGTTACATGGACAAATTATTAGCTGACAGAGTTCATGAAAAGTATCAGCTGCATCGGATTTGCTGATAAAAAATCATTTGGTCCGATAAAAACTCATGTTCTATCTATTATTTGGACAGATAAAAATTCCCAAATGTCTGACCACAGGAACCTGTCGTTTTATGAGAGAAAATGTTTTATTATTCACGACCTTCAAAGTCTCTTGTGTTCGTCTTTAGAAATGTTGTATACATACAAGATGTCGAACACAGTGGCTTAAGGTTGTGAATCATAATTTATTTCCTCTTTTAAAACAACAGCTTCCTGTGGTCCAACATTTCATTGAAAGATTTCAAGAACTCTGAACTGAATTATTTGTTTTCAAGAATTTCAGATATATCAAATGTCCTATACATTCTCAAAATCCTCGGGAAGAAATTACTCATTTGTTTTCAAGAATTTCAGATATATCAAATGTCCTATACATTCTCAAAATCCTCGGGAAGGGATTACTCATTAGATGTTTCTTCAAGAAATCAGTCCGTATACAATTCATCTAAGAGAGTCTAAGACAAAGGAAATTCGAGCTAAGTTTATAAATGATGACAAGTATGAAATTGTTCCAAGTACATGAATAATAACAAGCATGAAAGTGTTCCCAGTATATGCACATTAAATAAAATCTATTAAATACCGGCAGTACTATTTTGTTTGCACGATAGATCATCTATTAATCTCCTGAAATGTATCACGTGTACAGTACTAACACGGTGGGTAATCTCGCAACGCAGAACAATTTATTTTTCAATATTTTTGCGCAAAATAGATAATTTATTACAAAAAGGGAAATGTGATGCAGTGTAACAACACCCTAACTATGAGTTGTATCCAAAATAAGGTGGATATTATAGCTTTTTATAATGCACAAACACGATCGGCGTTCTACTTTCACTTTCATCTACACCAATCATGCCGATAGTTTTTCGGCTTTATAAAAGGATATTACCTCTCTTACTTTCGATAAAACTCGTATCTAAGGCATCCTTACACTGCATCACATTCCCCTTTTTGTGAAAAATAATTTGTAATACACGAAATTTTAGATAAACCTAGTGTTCTGCGTTGCGAGATTACCCACCGTGACTATTAAATGGGCGTGGAGGAATTAACCAATCAAATCTGTAACACAAGATATATGGCGACTTTGTTTACCATAGATACAAAAATAAAGCGGAGAAAATAATCATTATATAGGGAAATTGTTATATAATATGCATGTATGGAAAAAGTCAACATCTCAAAAATAAATTCAGAGTATATATTTGATTGCATGTGTGCCTGAGTTATTTCGACGTACGAAAATAAGTACACAAAGCCAAACTAGCTTGTCTGTTTAAAAAATCATGAAAAATCTAAAAGTTGATATTTTGACAGAATTCTTTCACACTTTCTATTCTAACGATAAATATAAAAAAAGGAGAAAAAAAACTGCAAAAGTGGGGTCCTGCCGGGGTTTGAACCACTACTCTTGGGTATGGAAAACCTACATTGTATCTATGAATGTTTTTCCGTAAAAATCCAAATGCGGATATCTTGACAAAATTCTTACACTTGTAGGGAACCATGAGTACCTCATACCTACCAAGTTTCATGACAATCTAAGAAAAATGTAAGTTAGATATGATAAATATGCAGTAAATGAGTGTGTAAAATCATACACTTATTGAGTTATTTAAAGAAATAGTGCAAAAATTAGCATTTCTGACTAAGTCCGAAGAGACGTCAAAAAAGCGTCAAAAATTTGAGTTCGGAGTGGAACCAAAAATAACAACACTTCTTAAGACATCTCTCTAGATCATCCTGATGCTTTCGGTTTGTCGATACGTGCTTCCGTTCTGAAGAAGAAGTTTGTCAAAGGAGGGTACCCCCTGTGACCTACTTTTGCCTGTGGTGGCACCACCTGTTGAGGGATCCGGACGAAAAACAACAACACTTGTAGGGGACCATTAGTACTTTATACCTACCAAGTTTCATCAAAATCCCTTTAGCCATTCTTGAGAAGAAGTCGAAAATGTGAAAAGTTTACGACAGACAGACGACAGACGACAGACGACACACGACAGACGACGGACGCCGGACGGATCGCTATGACAATAGCTCACTAGAGCCTTTGGCTCAGGTGAGCTAAAAACGCGTCAAAAATTTGACTTCGAAGTGGAACCAAAAATAACAACACTTCTTAAGACATCTCTCTAGATCATCCTGATGCTTTCGGTTTGTCGATACATGCTTCGGTTCTGAAGAAGAAGTTTGTCAAAGGAGGGTACCCCCCGTGACCTACTTTTGGCTGTGGTGGCGCCACCTGTTGACAGATCCGGACGAAAAACAACAACACTTGTAGGGGACCATGAGTACTTCATATCTACCAAGTTTCATCAAAATCCCTTCAGCCGTTCTGGAGAAGAAGTCGAAAATGTGAAAAGTTTACGACGGACGACGGACGCCGGACGACGGACGGACGGACGCCGGACGGTGCGCTATGACAATAGCTCACTTGAGCTTCGCTCAGGTGAGCTAAAAAGGGGAAAAAATTTTTGTTGGGGTCCCGCCGGGGTTTGAAGCCACTCCCCATGGGTCCATTGGGCATGGAAAACATACATTATACCTATGTACAATCTTAAAAAATATTCCTTAAAAATCCAAAAGTGGATATCTTGACAAAATTCTTTCACTTGTAGGGTACCATGCATGAGTACCTCATACCTACAAATTGTCATGACAATCTGAAGAGTGGTTATAGAAAAGAAGCAGAAAATGTATGAAAATCACCCCCCCTTCCTTTTTACATAAGAAAAAAATTCATAAAAAATCAAAAAAATAAAATTTAAGCATAAAATACATATCAAAGCATTAAGTAAGTTAAATATGATAAATATGTAGTAAATGAGTGTGTAAAATCATACACTTATTGAGTTATTTAAAGAAATAGTGCAAAAATGTGCATTTCTGACTAAGTCCGAAAAGACGTCAAAAACGCGTCAAAAATTTGACTTCGAAGTGGAACCAAAAATAACAACACTTCTTAAGACATCTCTCTAGATCATCCTGATGCTTTCGGTTTGTCGATACATGCTTCGGTTCTGAAGAAGAAGTTTGTCAAAGGAGGGTACCCCCCGTGACCTTCTTTTGGCTGTGGTGGCGCCACCTGTTGACAGATCCGGACGAAAAACAACAACACTTGTAGGGGACCATGAGTACTTCATATCTACCAAGTTTCATCAAAATCCCTTCAGCCGTTCTGGAGAAGAAGTCGAAAATGTGAAAAGTTTACGACGGACGACGGACGCCGGACGACGGACGGACGGACGCCGGACGGTGCGCTATGACAATAGCTCACTTGAGCTTCGCTCAGGTGAGCTAAAAACATATGAGATCCCCCTTTCCAGAATGATCAGTGACATTCTACATTGTGTTTGAATGACTGTCATCATCACCAAACAAAACATACTTACCTGATATGTACATGAAAATCACTGAATTTGGCAGGTTTCCATGGAGCTGTTGCAACGTATGTTGACCTTTATTGTGGAAACTACATTTTGACAATATTTCTAAGAAAAAGTAAGTTTTTTTTAAAACATTCCGAAATATATTTGTTAATGAAATTGGTGCATGTATTTTTGGACCAATTATTTATTTTGCAGATTTTGAATTGGGTTGTCTTGTATGTCTCAAAGTGATCTGACATAGTCTTGTAAACTGACCTGACATAATCAGTAAAATGAATTTTAATGTGACATTAAACAGGGGATGCTTACTCCTTCCGGGCACCTGGTCCCACCTCTGGGTTGCTAGGGATCCATCCATGCTCAATTTTGTGCTCTATTGTGAGTGCTGTTGAGATTATCGTCAGGATCTTTAACTCATTAATGTTATTATTAATGAAAAAGTACGTACCATACGTTTCACAGTTTGGTCCAGAAAAAGTATCAAAACATGTACAGTTATAAGATGTACTATCTTCATTACATGTGCCGCCATTTCTGCATGGATTGGAATAGCAAGGACGATCCTCTAAAACAGCAACAATTATTAAAGATAATCAAAAACTATTATGGGCTACTTTTGTGATAAATAAAATATAAAATTATAAGTCGATATCAAGATATCGACTAATTCTAGATTTGTACAGGTTTGTCAACTTTCGATTTGATTCATCAGATTCAACATTGCAATAGGGGCAATTGTCCGATAGAAAGAAACATTCTTGTGACTAGTGAAAAACACGTGACCAGAGCCATCCACTTCACAAAAGTAGGACATGTCGTCATGACAACGCTTTGGTATCGCAATTCTGAATTGAAATATTGCGCATTGACGTTATATCTACAATGATATTTTTTCTTGAACAATTTTTACTTTTGGACCAATTAGTGTGTGATACAGTAAACCCTATGCCTTCAAAATCCCTAATGACATTTCTGGATCCTTGGATCCATTGCATCAAAGAAACGTTTGGATACTTTGAATACGAGGCTGCTATTGGGCTAATTAAAAAGTTTCTCACCATCCAGCCGACAAAGCTGTTTCGTTGAGGATACTCCATTTTGTTTGTATATTTTCTTTCCAAAGACAAATTGATCAATGCAACAAAGCAATTAATGAGCGATTTAAAAATCGATAAGACTGTTCGTAGTCACTTAATTTAATAGAAATTTTTTTAGAAGTTTCCCCTTATTTCCCCCAAATTCTTTAATCGGAACTCTCCGCTTTTCCCGCGAATATATACTGAAAGGCTTTTGATTGGTCAAGTTAATTTGCGTTATAATGGAATTTTCCTACCGCACAGGTCAAACAATTTATGAATGACTGTGACTTGAGTTGTCTAGTGCAAATGCACTATTTTTTAACTTTTCAGAATTATCGACACATAAGTTCCTATTGTATAACCAGTTTTTTGTGTGAATTTCATGCATAGCCTTACTAATACTACTCTTTACTCTTTATTCTAAGAGTCAAAATTTAAAACCCATTTTGAACCAAAAATTTGTTTTCGCTTTTAAATAAATGTTGATATCGACCAAGCTTTTTTGGAAAGCTAATACTTGTCTTAATTTCAAATGATATACTTTAAGTAAACGTAATTACACAAAATTAGACATAGCCAGTATATCTATACTGAGTTACAAAGTCCAAAAATATGTATGTTATCGCCGATGAATAAATTTATTGAACATTCTTTGAATTTGTATCACATTCTACTTGAATAGACTATACATATCGAATGAATCTATAGAGTATATACATATTTGCTTACCACATAATGGAATGTTGCATGTTTCCCATCTTTCGTTTGGGTCAGTTGTATAGCACCATGGCTTTGGTTCGCCATCTGGATTTCTACAAAAATTTGACTGGTCTCCGATTTTATCTGCAAGTAAATTTTTCACCTATATTCACGTTACCACAATTTCATGGTATATTAGAATATGAATATGGGTATAGCGTCTTAATCATACCATAACAAAGAAGAGTTAGCTTATGACATAGAGCATAAATACTTTTAAGCGTGAAGTCCGAATATCTAGTAATATGGTACGGAATTTCAAATGTTGTACATACCATACGAATGAGAATGTGGCTTAGATGTGTCCCATCGTTGACAAGTCTTCCCACTTGAAGTCTGGGTTGCTGTTCCAAAATATTCAATTCCTTGTACGGATTCCCTGCAATTCTTGGCAGTATAACCTAGAAAAGAATATGTTTTATATACGGCACATATTGTATGTGATGTTGATATTGTCGTCATGATCTTGTTTATCTCATGTACATTATATTATAATACAACTAACTTGATACTTGCTCTAATCATGACAATCGACTTTAAGCAAATTTATCTTAACCAAAACAAAATATAGTAATTTAATTAGAAATTGAGAACAATATATTGTGAATAAGGGAATAAGCGAAGTTAAAACAAATAAGAAACACCCAAAATTTCTACTTTTGGTGTAGAAAGATATAGACAAATGAGATAAACAAGATCATGACGACAATATCAACATCACATACAATAGAGCACCAAATTGAGAATCGACGGATCCCTAGCAAGCCAGAGGAGTGACCTGGTGCCCACGAGGATTAAGCATCCCCTGTTTGGCTAGCCGCACCCGTAGTCGATGTTCACACACGAAAATGAAAATCTACAAAACATGCACTGTATAGAAAGTGCTATGGCGAACATGCACTATATAGAAAGTGTTATGGCGAACATGTCAGGGAAAAAGATGTATTTGATACTTAAAAGGTAATAACCAGAAAATATATCAAGCAGTTGATAAATCAGACAAACTAAGGACAGAACAGAAAAAAACAAATCAAAGAAACAAGGAAACCCCAGAATAAATAGCAAATTCACCTTTGACAGGAAGTGTTTTGAATATTTTTCCCTGACACTGTCTCCATAGCACTTTCTATATAGAAGTGGCTTCAGACAGTGCATGTATTTTATATATTTTCATTTTCGTGCGTGAACATTGACGGCGGGTGCGGCTAATCAACAGGGGATGCTTACTCCTCCCGGGAACCTGGTCCCACCTCTTGTTTGCTAGGGTCCGCCGATGTTCAATTTGGTGCTCTATTGTGAGTGCTGTTGAGATTATCGTCAGGATCTTCTTTAACTCATTCTGAAGGAACGGAAAAGAAAATTACGGGATATTTAGCATGTAGCTTTTTCATATCTCAAAGGTAAAACAATTCATTCAGTTGTTTACTATTTGCTAGTGCTACTACACTGTTTACTGTTTATAAATAACAATAAATTGGACTTTATTTCTCATACGTAGACAGACGTGACATTGCACTGCTGATATTTTGATAATAAATGACGCCAAGACAGGTTTGTATTTTTGACTTCATTGTCGAAATACCTCCAAATCAAGGCGTTTTCGTAATTACATGTATACTTAGTAACTACCGTAAGATATTTTAAATTCACATCACGGATATATATCTTTAGGATTTGGAGTTACTTGCTTGATGGACATGCTAATATTTCACAGTAATCCCATTCAGTTGCGCTGTCAGTCGTGAAGCACCATGGTGATGACTTTGTCCCCTTCGGATTTCGGCAAAAATTCTCATGTGCAGTCAAATATCCATATTCATGAGTATGGGGTACCTGAATTGTCACAAAATGAAAATATTGTCATATAGAAGTTTTAAATTACAGATACATATCAAAGGTAAACATCAGGTTTACTATTTTATCATCAAAATTGAGCTCCAGTAACTAAAATCATGATACATTTGTATCTTTCCACCCATATTCTAAGCCTAAAATAAGAATAATTATTCAGTTTAAGATTAGATCTGCTGTATTCCTTTGTTAATTGAAGGGTTATTGTGAAACTATTAGTTGCCAATATAATGGTTTTTAACATTTTATGAATTGACACTTTCCCAAAGCAACATAACTGAATAGAACTACATATTCTTTAAAATTGACACTATTCATTTTCACACTTTTTACAAGATTTGGCACCACTTTCCCTGTAACAATAACTACTTGATGAATTTTACAAATGACAAATATGGATAATGACCATATCCCTGTTTACAGCACAAAATCGATAATTCAGAAAATCAGAAACCGAAGGCATACAAAATCAGAATAAAACAGGAACCAAAGCAAACAAACAAAAACCTCCACCATATGAAAAGAAGCGAACTCCCGATATGGGAGTGAGACCAGGTGCCCAGAGAGAGTAAGCATCTCCTGCATGAATGCAACACCCGCCGCTTCAATTCGGTAGAACTGTCACATCCGGTTACTTCCATTTCGGAAGACATAGAGTACAATCTTTGGTTGGATGGTTCAAATGGTCTATGACAGAATATCATCCACCATTCTGGAGAGTGGGGTATCATAGTGTATGACGAGTTCCCCATATCGACCGTAGAACTTCCTCAGTGACAATGTTAGTCATAAAACATCATAGTATCTTGTCCCATTGATAGACTAATAATGTGTGCGAATATCATCACTTGTGATGGAATTCATGCTTAGTGTGCTTGGAGACATACTCTTTTGTAAAAGATCACTGACGGGGGTTAAGTAGCCGAAACGTGCATGTCTGGCCCATGCTGCAAATTTATCTACTCTTAAATGATGCTATTGAATTTGAAGAATAATTAAAATTTCTACCACTTGGTTAGTGTCACTGCTGGTTGACTAGGAGTCCCCGAAGGCACATGTAGCCAAGTATGATCGACTTTGGTTGATCGTTTCTTCAACGCAATCGAAAATTTCTGTTATGTTAAATTTCTGAAACGTGGGTCCTGTAGCATCATATCCCATCCATCCTGCTACGTCTTCGGTACCTTTTGTCAGGCTCTTTGGTAATATTACATTGTTTAGATTAAGGATTATTGACGAGGGTTAAGTACCTGAAACATGTATGTCTGGTCCATGCTGCAAAATCTGCTCTTAAATGATGTTATCGAATTTGAAGACGGTTAAGACATGCTCTCTAGCAGTACAGTATGATGACTTCGTTTATCTGTCATATTTCTCATCTAAAAGAGGTGTTCTCACCAGATGTTAATCATGCCGCATGGGACAAGGAAAACAAAAGGATAATTCAATCTGATTTTAAATCAAAATTATTTTGCTAAGATAATTGTATGTACTTACCTGAGAGTCCCATCGTTGACATTCCTTGCCCGATTTTGTTGTAGATACGGTTCCTTGATATTCATATCCGATGTTGGAACGCAAACATTCATCAAAATCTGTGGACAAAATAAGGTATAGATATACTCGTACTTCAGATACAAAGTAAAATACATGTAATAACAAATAGAATTAAGTAGCAATGTCAAACACAAATATAAAATTGAAAAGTAAATGTAAAATTCAATGAATTCAACTTTAAAATTCAATTCGAAGTTTTATTCTGTCTCACATGGACCTGAGTGTCGGTATATTTCACAGAAACTATACTATACTATACTACTGGATTGTGCAGAATCCACTTATTTGTATTTGGATATTCAAACTGCGAAGCTTTTGATATTTTATTCTTTAGAGGCTAACTTATTGAAAAGGAAGGACAACAGAACAGATAACATTGGCTGAACTCATACCACAATGAGGAACATTGCAGTATTCAAATCTCTTCCCAGAAGAAGTAGTATAACACCAGGGTCTATCATCGTCGTCCGGGTTCCTACAGTAATTCTCCTGGTCCCCGAGTCTGTCACCGTAAGAGTGTGTATGAGGGGTCTGTGCGCTCCAGGCTTGACATGTGTAACCACTCTCTGTTATGTTGAGGGTGCCTTTGTACTCTACTCCCCGAGTAGTGTTGATGCATTCAGTATAAGCATCGCCTATTTATAAGAAATCGTTCAAAGGTTAGAAAATAAATTATAATGTGATCAATAAATTAATATATGATATAAAAGTAGTTTACACTTAAACTATATCAACCTGGCCGACAATGAAACCTATTTGAATTTTTATCAAAATAACATAATTATTGAAATTCATTACAATGATTCTTGTGGTTGGACGGAATAAATTATTTTTTTGTTCAATTCACAATTCAAAAAAATAAACCGCATACACTTAACTCAATATTGTGAACAGTAACTTTGTTTTCGAAGAGGTTGAGTCATTTTTAGCAATTCCACCAACCTACTATGAGTGTTTAAGATACCATGATATTCTTTTTGAAAGGCCCTGAATGGACATTCTGGTAATTGCTGCGCATAATAACAATCAATGCTGATAAGTGGGGGATGCTTACCCTCCCAAGGCTTATGATGAACTCATTCCCCTCAATATTTTATATATTTTTAATATAAAATAATTCGACGGAAACATGTAAAAGCAAACAATGAAAATAAAAATAAAACCAATTCAACGAACAAATATAGCATTGGCAAATTGCTAGCCAACACATATTTTCTCAACAAAGCATAAAAAAACTGAAACAGAAAACAGAAAATTAAGCAAATTCGCTTTGGAGCTAAAGATAAAAAATAGGATTGCTGGTAAAAGAAATGAGGGGATCTCCAACAACACTCGGTTGCAGCACCAACAGCAAAACTCCAAAACACCCACTGCAAAAACTCAAATCAGACACGCTCAGAATGAGACGGAAATGGCACAATGAACGCCAAAATAACATGGAAACATCAAACATAAATGAACTGAAATCAAGATGATTATTGAAACATCTTACGACATTCTCCAGATGAAAGAGATATTTCATCTAAGGCTATGTCACTGTCCCAATCTTCACCTCTCACTGCTTCAAAGATGACCTTGTAGTGATGAAAAAATATTAAGCCATTTATAATGAATTTTGTTATCAAATTACACATTGATTTTGCAGTTCGTTTTAATACAGTTAAGAGTTATAGAGCAAATGGCACACAGTATGAATTTACCTTCAATTCATCAGTGGCTGGGATATCGATATTTTGTGCTTCCCACTTATCCCCTTGGTTTCCTGATTTTGACCACACCTGTTGCATAACGTTACTTGAATCTTTGGTATAGACGGATAAAGTTCCGACATTTCTGCCAAACATGCTGTAGTAAAACTTCAAGCACATTTTTGTGGCTGAAAATATTTGAAATAAGCTTCATCTATATAAATGACAGATAAAAGATAGCGTTCTAAAACCTTTGCATAATAAGATTAACATTCAATTATTTTGTGAGAGTGGTTTAAAATCATGATGAACAAAAAAGTTATGAAAAGAAAGTTGTGAAAAACTCGTTTTCAGTTTAAGATTACTCTCCATATGCTTGTATTTAAACTAACTGTTTTAGAGATATACTCTGTATTTTTTGTCATTTTCTATACAGGATTCAGGACTCGATGAACATAGACATAGATGGGCAATTTTGTTTTCATTAAAGATAAAGAACATTATAGATAGTTTCCTTTTCACATTAAAATTAAGGAATATCAAATTTCCAGTATATGCTTTCAAGCCAGTTATATAAAGTCATGTTTAATTTTTTTGTTTTATTTCATTTAAGGAGGTATGAGTGTGAACCGTTTTCAGGGAATAATAGAAATTGAAAATAATTGTCTACATACAAAAAAGTATCCCTTCCTTCATCGATTGCAATATTTCATGAAAAAAAGAGTGTAGCCGTTTGTCCCCTATATGCCGACAAAAAAGGGAGGTAACTCTACATACTTTTTTAAAATACAATGTTCCAACTTTGGACTTAATTTTAAAAATCAATATAACACAGTACGAAGTAAATTTTTATCCATTGACGTAGTAAATGAAGTAAATTTATCATTTTCGAAAAAAATATTTTTGTTGCCATGGTAACCATGCTGGGGATGGACATATATTTCATCCCATTTTTGACAGTAAGAATTTTATGAAAAGTTTAAAGACATTAATTTTCTTGGTAGTTGGCATAATAGAATTTTGATAAAAAGTTTCTTTTATCATCAAGTGATACATGTTGAAGATAAAAAAGTAATTTAAAGAAAAAAGAGTGTAACCGTTTTAAAGATATTTTGCTTAGAATTCCTCTGACCAAGCCTCTAGATATGATAAATCCGTTGTTTATGATTGAAAATGGAAAGTTTTTATATATCTATTCATTTTATCGAAGATTTCTTATAATCTGGACTTTAGACTACAAATTTGAGTCATATTTTGATCAATTTCTTACTCATTTTCCCAACGCTAAGCGCTACATTTTAAGCACCGACAACGCAACGTGACGTAGCGCACACCGTGACGCTCACTTTAGGTAATGCTCGGCGATATAATATACTTTTAATCTCAGTCAATGAGAAAAAAAGGGATTTATTTTACGACATACATATACAAATGTACGTGATCTTTAATCCTTTTGATGATTTGACAGTCGGTCGTCATGCTCACTTATTACAACTACTAATCAATAGGCCTATATAGATAAGGCTGATATAAATTCTAGCTAGATCATTATAACAAACACCTTTTGTAAATGAAAGAAAAGTATTTTCATGAGTTTTACATGTTTTCAATATTTGAGGTACATAAAAGTTGCGTGGCCAGTAACGCTGCATCGTCAACTTGTACTGTAAAAAATAATTATTCTTTTGAATTTATTTGTATCTATTTTTATGCAAAAATAAATTTGAAGTACTAACTAAGTTATTCAATCGCAATCAAATTGTTCCGCTCCGTAAAGTTGTCGTGGCGTGAAATAATATAAGACAAACTGAATTATCGGAACTTCTGAAGAACAAGCACAAGCGCTTTCATAATAATTCGCGGAAAAATATTGCAACGTCATAATTCAGTATGACGTCAAATAAACTCCCGATGATGACGTAAACTATATGCCAAGGGTAAAACGCTGTCGTGATAGAAGCGTATTTTAGATGTAAACAAGGATATATATTGCTCGTCATGCGAAATGCATTGCTCTTTATCTAGAGGTATATTCGACCATTAGTTCAATATGTTTTCAGATTATATTCTCTCTACGACATCGATACGGTTTACGTTTGATTTGTTCACGCTCATACCCTCTTAAATAAGTAATGAAGAAGAAATATAGCACATAACATGATAATTTAAGATGTAAGTAAATATGATATATTGTCAAACTAAGGGCACCCCCTTATAATTTCATTGCATCTCTGACTACTAATATAGACTATATCCGACTGTATCCAAAAATAAGAGATAGATTTTCTTCAGTTTGCATTATTTCATGAAATAATGTGTATAGATAAAGGAAACACACATACAGGTATAAATTCTTGTTAAGGGTCAAGTTATGGTTTGAAAGATAATTTGTCAGTAATTTCAACATATTATTTCTATAAGGCCTAACTACAAAGACAAGCATCAAGTCAGAATTTACTGTTCAAAATTTAGGGGTTACCATGCGTGAGTTTTACAAAAGCTGACAGGGTATCGGAGAATCCCCTGTCAGAAATTGAGTTTTACCGCGAGGCGTCAGCTGAGCTTTAAAACAGATATTTCTTACACGGGATTCGCCGATACCCTGTCAGGTTTTGTTAAACATCAATATGGTAATCCTATTCTAATGTTTTAGTCAGTAAGCTGGAAAACTTCTGCTTTTAACGACGTTGCCATAGTAACGCATGACGTCATAGCAAAGATGAATACCCTTGCAGGTTTTTAATCGCTCAGCCAATCAGAATGCGCATTACAAACGGAGTGCATTAGAATAATGCTTTTGACATTCCTTGACATTCTTTAACTAGATCAAAGTGTTACCTAAAGAAAATGACCAACATTAGAGTTACATCTTCCTTATGAAAAATATTTGGGGTACTACTTAAGGGCACCCCTAAAACTACGAAGATGCTTGATATACAGCTTCATGATCAAAATATTCTTCAATAGAAAACACTTTCTGGCCAAAATAATCCCCCACATATTGGTCAATTATAAATGTTCATTGTAAAAATACTTGGATTCAATCATTATATCAACTGGGGAATGAAAAACTTTAAACGGTAAGGTAGGGGCCAATTATATGTGTTATTTTAATGCAGAAAGGAGACAGTATTAAACCAATTTAAATCCAGATGAATTTGAATAACTCTACGGTCGTTATAAGGAATCCAAAAAATCCAAAAAATCTTTAAACGATGATACCTTTTTTTATTCCTTATAATTTGAATACGTTTGTTTTAATGGTATTTTCTAAAGGTTATACCCCTGACCGTTCAATAATCTATTTGTTGACGTGGTTTCATTGCAGATTTCGGTTGCTGTGCGCCCGTTTCTTTCATTTGAGGAACAAGAAGATTAAAACAAAAAGAAACCGAAAATATGTTTAATTCCTCTCCCAAGTTATTTTCTTCAAAATTATATTCCTATCTTTAAAGTAACTTTTGTTGGGTCGTTTGAAATTCTAAGTCGGGTCATAACTAACAACGTGCAAAAGTTTGTAATGAAAAGGACCGTAAATAATACGGAAGTGTTCCAACTGTATACCTTCTGAAAAAAAATTTTCTAAACCCTTTTCATGTGTTAAACGTCTTCACATTCAACAGCATCATTTAAGACCTGATAAATTTACAGCATGGACCAGACATGCACGTTTTGGGTACTAAACCCTCGTCAGTGATCCTTAGTCTAAACAATGTAATATGGCCAAAAGGTATGAAAATTATGTCCAAAACTGTACAAAAGACGAAGCAGAATGGATGGGATATGATGCTACAGGACCCACGTTTTAGAAATTTCTAGAAATTTTGTAACAGAAAATTTCAAATGCGTTGAAGAGACAGACGGTCAACCGAAGTTGATCGAACTTGGCTACATGTGCCCTCGGGGACTCTTGGTCCACCAGCAGTGACACTCACCAAGTAGTTCAAATGTTAAACGTCTTTAAATTCAATAGCATCATTTAAGACCTGATAAATCAGACACGCACGTTTCGGGTTCTAAACCCTCGTCAGTGATCCTCTGTCTAAACAATGTAATATGTCCAAAAGGTATGAAAATTATGTCCAAAAATGTACCAAAAGACGTATCAGACACATATTTCAGATATTCAATCCTCATCAGTGATGCTTCAAGCCAAAGTGCTTTTCGAGCTACAATTTATATTATATTTTAAATAACAATGAACACTCTATATCCACAAATTTTCGGCCACTTGGCCTTTATCAAGTGAAAAAGCACGAATATAAAAGAATTCTACTTAATATCCATTACGACTGGTTAACAAAGGCCAACATTAAATGAACAAGGTATGACGTTACACATAACAATCAACAATGCGTAAAGCGCTTTATACCTTGTTGACTGTGAAGCGGTTGCAGAGGAGTTGTCGAAAAAGTGTCAGCGAATCAGAGCCCTTGGCGGCCATATTTGTTGACCGATCGTCAAGAAAAACACAAACTTGATGGAGGACCTTTAGTTGTTGCTTCCTGTAAGGTTTCGTGAAATTTTGTGCAGCGTTTGCAGAGATGTTGAAAATGTTAAAAATTCACGCCGGACGACGGACGACGACGGAACGAAGGACGACAGACGACGACGGACGGACGGATGACGGACTACGGACGGCTCGCCATGACAATGGCTCACTTAAGATTAGCTCAGGTGAGCTAAAAATATCCTGTTTACCATATGAATCCTGTTCAATCCACACAGATGAGGATGGCAACCCTACTATCCAAGTGAGGGTAAAGAACGTACCGTTATCTGAAGATGATGGCCAGATAAAGCGGACGCTAGAACAATACAACTGTGAGATAAGAAGTTTGTTTCGGGAGAAGATAAGATTGATGGTCGTCTCACAAATTGTGAAACAGGGGACCGTATTGTTAACATAGGTGAAATAGACGGACCTCTTCCAACTACTATTGCTATTGGACAGCACAGCGTTTTATATTGCATAAAGGTAAGCTAAATGACAAGTTAAAATGCAACAAGTGATTGAAAAAGGGTCATACAACGAAGGAATGTCCAAATGATGTAATTTGCAGGTCTTGTATTATTGTCAACTTTGCAGGTCTTGTATTATTGTCAAATTATGTCAACTTCTTCTGAAATTCGGACCAATACAGGCAACAGAGTATATTACTTTGGTTATTTCACAACCTGCATTTTATTGTGACATTACTAACAAGATAAGAAGGATCAAAGATAGACAACATCACTATCGAAAATGCGTCAGAATCATCAAACGCCTTTTATACCGTGGATATGATCCTAATGTCACTAGACGGACACTAGGCTTGGTACTTGACCAATCTACAGTCTTGTACAAGCGCATTCTTAAAACTTGCACTCTGACTGACTGTGACGACGGGACTCCATGACGGGCCCTGTCCAAACCTCTTTAGAGAAGACAGGGCCCCGACCACCTGTCCTCTCTGAATGTCAGTCGGACTCTTCGGGTGATAACATACATGAGCTCGCGGCGGCAGAGCACGGATTGTATTACGTACGCCCTCTATTTATATCCATTTACATATTCATCTGTGTTACTTGGGCCCCTGTGTTTTGCGGTGTTGTTTGTGTGTGGTCATCTGACAGTGAGGAGGTTGTTTTTCACCACAATTGTACGTTCTTCGAGACCTCTGGGTAATTGGATAAGTGGGAGGGTTGTGCGCACGTAATCCAGGATAACCAAACCTGGTTCTATTTCCGTGGCAGATGGCCGTCCTAAGTCGGCACCGGTTGCCCATTGGTCTCGTTGGTTTATGTGTAGTCCTTTGTGTTTGATGTTTCTGTGTTGTGCGTTGACGTTCATTGTCCCTTATGCGTCTCTTTCTGTGCTTGTCTGCTTTGTGTTTTTGCATTGAGTGTTTTGGGGTTTTGCTGTTGGTGCTGCAACCTGGTGTTGCTGGAGATCCCCTCCTTTGTTTTGTAACAAACCTGGACACATTATGGCAGAATGCCCTGAAGTCCTTAATGAAGATACTGAAGAGAATCCAGATGACCCTTGTGAGGAGGAGGAGAATGTTTTAACCCCAAACCAGGTGTCCCACAAAATTCCATCATTATCTTCTTCTAAAAACCAAATCTGTGTCCTAACCCTTGGTGAATAAGCATAAATATGATGCCATAACGTCTACAAATAAATACACAACCGGTGGTACGTCAGGGAAAATTTACAATTGTGTTACCACTCAACCTAGGCAATCTCAACAAAAGAACCCTCCTAGTCGAAAATAAACAACATTCTCATATAATTTCCGTTCACCGCCAACTCAAGTCATCGAGATAGAAGCTCGTGTTCGAAACAGTAAAAAGACTATAGAAGGTCCATGAACTTATACAGTGCTCTTGTCTGTTATCTACCGATGTTTTTTTCAGTTGGAGGCATGAGCTCGTTTTGAGCATAGTCTTGCCACCTGATTTTACCACCATACCTGACAGAAAATGTCAACAGAATCAGAAATATATTACATTATTATTTTTTTTAATAAGATACCAGTTTCTGAAAACATTTAATAACAGTTTTAATTATCATAAGTAATCAAAAATATAGAAAACAAATCTCAGTAATATGACAACACTTTATCAATAAATCTATAAGGTTTAAGAGACAAATTGAAAATTGGTTTGAAATTTTCTTCAAGAAGGTATAGAGTTGGAACACTTCCGTATTATTAATATAAACACTTATTTCTTGTTGCAGTTTGGAGCTGTTAAAATCGTTCCCCTTGTTTTGATGTTTGTTAAGTGTATTAATCATTTTTTTCCAGCTCTGTCGCCAGAACAAAGCTTAGCTTTGGCCCTTAATCAATGTGACATCACATATTTTTTTTCTATTTCGGAAACGTGCCATTTCATCGAAAAAATATCATCGAAATTAAAGGAGGTTAACAACTTAACACCACCCCTCCGATGCTATTTTGTTCATAGATTTTATTTGGATATGCTACTGAACCGACCTACGGGTAATTTGGAGCCGCGCAGTCTTTGTAAATAAATACAGAAATTTGAATTCTGAAGATAACACCAGAGGGCGCTAGTGAATTAAACATGGGCTGCTTATGAAAAGCTCTTTGGCTGAAGCATCACTGATGAGGATTAAATATTCCAAACGCGTGTCTGGTGCATGGAAATTGGTTTGCAATTTTCTTCATAAAGTATAGAGTTGGAACACCTACGTATTATTGATGAACCTTGGGATAAATTGTGTTCGGAAATTTTAAGAAATGAATGCTTAATTTTGACAGTTAATTGTAGTATGAATTTAGGTTAATCGCATCATAGATTTTGCTTATAGCTAATTGGCCACGCTACGCGGTTTTACAGAATTTGTGAAGCGACAAACCTTAGTTCATACTCCAATAAACTTTCCAAATTCAACACTCTATCCATGAATGAATAGACTAACCTGGTAGATCAACCTTAGATACAAAGTGTGCTTTATCCCCTCTGATTCTTGGACTCGACATCTCTGCAAGAAGATAGTACTTTCCCTTTTGAGCATAATTTGGTCCCGTGCCGGCGGACGATGAGGGAACCTAAAGTACAAGAATGTTTTAAAAGAGTCTTTTTTTTATCATAGCGCATTTGAGAATCGCTTAGAAAGTCCTTATCAACGAAGGATAATTAAAGAAATCATACAAGTAAGACAAAAGTATCTGCTGCTGTAAAAAACGTTTTAAAAAACGTGATTTCTTGTAACAATCTCAATAGACAACTTATTGATGAAATCTCACAATGAAATTGCACTTTTTAACAGTGACGTCATGATGATGTAAAACATCACCGAAAGATGTTGCGATTTCCAATAAGATAGGAAATTTGTCTATTAAAATGTTTTAAACATACACCAGTAATAGCCCACTGAAAATTGTCATTCTCTGCTGTATTTTGGAATATGCATTTGGATCCTATCTCAAAAGAGCATTTGAAGTTAGGAACATCTGAAATTCAAAGGTAATATGAAACTCAGAGAAATGGAAATTAAAAAGGATAAATAAATCATATTAAAAGAAATTGAATAAGTATAAGTTTTTTCAATTATTTCTCTTTTTTAAGAAGAGATCGTCTTATGATTTGTATTAATGAGAAATAACAATATAAAATCTTTGTGAATAATGAATTTTTAAAATATAAATTTTTTGTAAGGACCAAAACTGGCTGGCCACGGCCCGTCATGGATTTTACTGATTTTCTATACAAATGGTATCTTTGGTGCACTGACAGGAATAATGACCTTTTTCGGACAATGTAATGGACGGTTGCCATGGAAACGATGCCAGTCTATTTTCAGCCCTAACAGGAAATATCAGTCTTTTAATTTGAAGCATTTTAAAAAGATTTCTGATTGTTGTATATTTTCATTTAAAGAATTACGTACCTTTAACGGTATCACATATTTTCCCTTCAAAACCATCATCACAAATACATTTATAGTCACAGTCCAGATCACCTTCCTCACATCTTCCGTACACGCAGGGGTTACTCATACAACCTACGCAATGAAATTGAAAAATGACTTTTAACTATTTACGAAATATAATTTTCTTGCTGAATGATGAATTGAAGAATGCAAACGTCGTAAACTGAAGAATTGAAAGCGTAGTAAGCCTACGATCTACTGAAAATCGCGAAAAACACCAACAGTACACAGACAAATATGGTAGCTTTGAGTAGACAGTGATTATTTTGTAAAGACGTAAAGAAAAAGAGAACATTATAGATTACTTCAATGAAATTTTAATGTTTGTTTCAGTAGTTTGTAAATATAAGCTTATTTAAATATTTAAAATCACTGCCAAGGAAATGCATTATTGTCGTTCTCATTGAGATGTAATCAACTTTGTAGGCTAATATATTTGTCCATGTTTTTTTCACTGAGCGCTTTGGAATAATCAAGATAAGTCTATATCCTTTCTCTACTACATATAAACTTTATCAACGGTTTCTACATAGACCGTAGTATCTGTCTCTGTACATGTCGACTAAGGTTATTCCACCTCTTCCTACAACCTCTATTTAGGAACTAAATGAAGTATTTGTTGAGAACAATAATTGGTTTGTTAATTCAACTCACAGGCTACAGAAGTTAATTGTGCTGACGTCTTGCCTCTATCATCTGCATCAACCCAGAACATTCGGCATCATTGCGCTGAACTACTGTGGTTATGTCCCTACTCTATAAGGGGTTAAACGCCTAATTATCCTGGATTATTATAATTATTTCTTACCTCTACCTACAGCATCTGCCCGGAGTCTAAAGCCTCTCTGTGCTGGACGATTTGTGACAAAGTTGGAGTCAAAAGTCAGCACAATGGTTCCTTCGCTATCTCTAGATGCCATCCATATCTCATCTGTTATCTCGCCACATTTTCTATAGGAATTGATTATGAATTTCATGAATTTCTGATTCGTTGTAATAGGATTGATTTATTCCTATAAACTTTTATTCTAATTATAACATGTGTTATATTTTCAATTACTTACCTCCATTTTTTGATGAAGTAAATAGTTGATAAGAACAGAAAGCAAGAATAAGCTTAGATAGGGACTGCGAAAAGACAAAGATTATCATCTGAATTTTTTTCTTTTATTCAATAGCAATATAAAACAGTATATAGTATTTGACACATCTACGATACTGTACCAGTATTCTCACAAGCATTGCTGTTATCTGAACCTTAAATTGTGTGAAAAGGATAGTAAGATACATATCAAAAAACAAAAGCGCAGATTTATGATCGTATCATCCGAAACACGCGACATTTAGACATTGTTGATCAGAGGGATGATCCCTTTCAGGGAAATTGGACACTTCGATTTTCTTGAAAGCAATACATGTCGATTTTAAGGGATAGCAAAAAAAGATATGTTATGGGACTTAATAAAATGTTTAAATGCATAGGTTTTCCAGTTCCTTTAGACTAAAAAGGATGTTGCCTAAAGATGCATATGAACTCGTTAGCATTAATCTCTTGTAATCTTATTTTAATATGGAGCTACATCAAGTCAGTATATTTCTTGCAACTATTAGGCATATCAGTATTATCTACTTTAAGCCATAAAATATCAATTTATAAATAACGATCAAACAAATGAATTCATTCATGTAGTTGATTTTTTTAGGTAAATAGTTTTAAACCTACGATGAAACTATTGTAACTAGTATATTATATCTACAATGTACAAGGAACTCTTCTGTATTAATTTAGGAACATGTACTGTTTTTTACACCACATATGAATCAACCAAGTAAATGTTTTCAAATAACATCATCAATGAACCTTGCAGACACATAATTATGTATATCGATAGACTACACATGTTTTCCATTCTAGCCTCTCATGGTGTTTTTAAGTCATTCGTAAGTATTCACCTTTCGACTTTAGATCATTGCAATTTATATGCTTATTTTTATAAGAATGTAAATCTCTTATGTAACGCTTAATAAAACTAAACAAATCCATTTTCAATCTGTCGTAAGAACTTTCAGACTTTTAGACAGTGCTGAAGCAAAAGTAGACAAACGTTACGATGCGCTATAATGATTTAGCAAATAATCTTTATTCTATCGATTTGCTGGTTGCACTCGCATTTACCCGAGAATGTGAGAACAATTTATCCAGATTTTATATACTGCAGAATAAAACGTGTCTAAACCATTTGAGAGACAATTTCTGCAATTTATCAATAGATCAATCCTCGCGAGATCATATGCATCTTTAAGTAGAAAACCTTATACCTAATTCCCGTTTGACCTGGTAGGTTGTATTGGATTTCGAGCCAGTGATAGCATCTACCGAGGGCATTATATGTTAAATGTAAATCCTCAATTACCAAACGTGGTATCCAACCTGTAGGATTCTACGAAAAACAAAATTGCCAATGATACACATACATATTAACGCAAAATTGTTATCTGCTTCAAAAACTAGTCTGTTTTAAGAAAAAGAATGTAATCTGCTGAAGTTTTTATCTATGTCTTAAAGATAACCATGATCCTCATAGGATATTATTAGTTATACAGTGTTTTACAGGGGGATACAGAAATATATTGGGTCGATGAAAAAAGTTGTATTGGGCGAGGCGAAGCCGAGCCCAATACAACTTTTTTCATCGACCCAATATATTTTTGTATCCCCCCTGTAAAACACTGTATAACGAATTTATCCCACCGATGGCTTTTGGCTTGTGTATGTAACGTCAACATATTTTAGAGCATCTCGGTGACGTCAATATCCTAAAGCGTCTTAGTAGAAGCAGGATATAAAAATGATATCCTGTCAGTAAAAGGATACAACATAATATTCGGTTCCTCTCGACCAATCAGATTGCAAGAAATTTGCCAGAGGTGGGATAATATGTCTTATAACGTTTGACATGATGAAAGCAAGTGTCATGGAAGATACGGCTATAGTCATTCGTGTGAAACTATTTGGCACCTACAATTGTATCCATACACAAGTACGTGAAGTTTCTTAATGTTTCGGCCTATAATATAGAGGAAAATGTTTATGTCGTCAAGGTATATATTTTGGGGAATGGCTTAAAATGTCACTTAGGAAGTTCTTTAGTCCCTACAAAGAACTTATTGCACATTTCGACATTTGCCTATCAAGGATAATTAAGGACATACTTGAGTACAAATTCTCAATTCGGGCATTACCTTGCTCATATAGACTTACACATATATATCATGTTCCTTGGATCGATGACTCATGAATTCTATGACAATGTAGACAAAGCCACAGACAGTGAATCTATTCTTTATATATTGATTTCATTTCATGCGTGAACATCAACGGCAGGTGCGGCTGGCCAGCAGGGGATGCTTGCTCCTCCCGGGCACCTGGTCCCACCTCTAGCTTGCTAGGGATCCGTCAATGCTGATTTTGGTGCTCTAGTGTGAGTGCTGTTGAGATTATCGTCAGGATCTTCTTTAAATCACGAACTATGATTAGTACTTCATCTCTGGTATACTTAACAATTCATTGATACGTATTCACTTTTCACAACTTCAACGTCTATGGGCGACGTGTCTTATGGCCGTCACAAGTCAGCACCGATTACCCATTGGTCTTGTTGGTTTATGTGTAGTCATTTGTGTTTGATGTTTCTCTGTGATTTGGCTTTCCTTAAACCATTTGCGTCTCTTTCTGTGCGTGTCTGCTTTGTGTTTTTACAGTGGGTTGTTTTGTGGTTTTGCTGTTGGTGCTGCAACTAGGTGTTGTTGGAGATTCCCTCATTTCTCTTATCTTATTATGATTTCATGGATTCTGAACTTAAGTTCGATCCACTAACTATTGACAAAACAGCTTCATGAAAATTTAGGATGTAATGGCATATATTATTTTCTCGGAAATACCTAAGCTGGATGCACGAATAATGGGGATTCATGTTGAAAATGATGCTCTCTCAAAACAGTATTATGATACTGATATCTTTACTAGAAGGCGCTACTAAAAAAATTAGATGAGATAAAGAAGATCATAGAGCACAAAATGGAGCATCGTCGGTCCCCTTGAAAGCTAGAGGTGGGACCAGGTGCCCGGGAGGAGCAAGCATCCCCTGTTGGATAGCCGCACCTGCCGCCGGTGTTCATGCAAGAAAAATGAAAACAATATCTAAAACATTCGAAGTTACGTCTGAAAAACACTGTGGCCTGAAACATGTGTATGGAGCTTACACATCGGCTGAACTACTGTTCAAGAAAGTAACGAGTCTGAACAATTCACTTTTCTCATGATTGTAAATATATTGGATATAAATGTTTCGGAATTATTTTTTCGAAGTGTATTTGTCATGCTTGTTATAGATTATATTCTTGTGAGGGATCTTGTTTTCCCTTCCTCTCTTTAGCCTAAGATGTTTTTGTATAATACGCGTCTGAATAAACTTTACACAAAAGTTGGAGCCGCTCATTTTGGCAAGAGGAAATTAAAAAGTCTGTATTGTAGATGGGGCCAGATATATTATTTTTGGCTTTATTTAAACTGTTTGACATGAAGTACTGCTGACAATATTGACAATTTGTATACAACATGATATAAACTTTCTAAAAAGAATACTTATACAGAAAATGCCTATAAAAATGCAATTTTTTTACCCGATGAACAATAAAGTACCTACTGATACAACCCATCTGCACACTTTTCCTGTTGGATATTTGTTTGGGTAGTTCGGAGTTGATATATATTTCTCTTCCCCGCCGAATTTCAAATCTACGTAACCTCCGCAATCTACATAATCAGAGAACATAGAAAATGCTAATGTTCCTCTTGAGTATTCTACAATGTAGTGTGTTGTTCTGAATTTAAACGTTTTGGTCATTAGAAAATGTGTTGATTTCAATAGATCTACAATTATCATAGCAGAACATGCACTGGGCATTTACATTTACTCAGTCAAAGAGAAACAAGTATTAGCTTTTACAAAAAGCTTGCCGTCAGAAAGCTGACTGTAAATGTTGTATAAAATTGGAAGAAAATGCATTTACTAATCGATCATTTCCGGGCATTTCCGCGTTTTTACCGATTCAAGTGACGGAAATTTCCGATAATCTGCGATTGTTATAGGACGTATCGGTACAAAGACTTTTCGATGCATATTTCGGAAGAAAATACACTGATGCGATATGACTTTCATTTGTCAGGTCATCTAGACTCTTAAGCCGACCTGGTGAAAGAATCTTATACATAGGTTCTGAATAACATAGACGGATATTTGCATTTTATGCAATTGTCAACCAATCATATTGCCAAGAAGTATTCTATCCGTGCAAGTAGGTTACAAATGATTACAGTATACCGTCAGTCATGACTGACAGTAATAAGAGACAACAACAACAAAATTGAAAAAGAAAATGAACAAAGACCCCTATGAAATTCTAATAAAACCATATGGACACCAGTAAACATTCTCACTAAGCATACTCTGGTCTTATACTGTAACCTTAGCAGATACCGAAGTTTTCCTGATACCATGCTAACAACCATCTCATGAATCCAAGGAGACCGAAGTTTTCGATGACACAAAGTTTTTGTATATTCATAAAACCTTACCACTGTACATTTTCACGCGCATATAAATGGATGTATAAACTTATTTTTGTCCTTTAAGGGGTATGGACAAAAGTTTATCGGCCATATTGGATTTGACGTGAAGCATACTTGAAAATCTGCCGTTTTGCAGAATAAAGACTCCAATTCTAACCATTTTAGTACTTAGTTTTATGTACTTCGAATTCTTTATTTCCCGACTTTCTGAGCAAAACGTGCATCAATATTTTTCACGACGACCACTTGAACTTAGTGCACCAAACTGCGCAGCTACAGTTCTGCAGAATTCATGATTAACACTAAAACCTACCTTAAATAGGACTATTATCATGTGTCTACAAACATTTTTCCTCCAATTCTGATCATACTGTCTCAAAATGCCGGGTATCTTTATTTGAAACGCGGGGGTTTGGGGGTTGGTTAGAAGCCAATTAACATAGAAAGGAATCCGGAGGCGGATCCCCGCAATGTTGCATATTTGTTATTTGTCATCAATTATTCACAAGACTGTCCAACTTCTCTTATATGTATCATGTTAATTATTAATAAGTGAACTCGCTACAGCCGACAGAGCACGGACTGTATTCGTATGCTTTCTGTTTTTATTACATCTATTTATAATTCCATTGATGTGTTTCTTGCGTCATGCTGTCTGTTTGTATGTTCATCTTACAGTGAAGAGGTTATTTTACACCACAATTGTGTGTTCTTTGAGACCGGAAAATCGTAAAAGTTGGGGGTTGTGCGCACGTAATCCAGATAACCACACCTTCTGCTACTTGCGTAGGAGATTGCCGTCCAAAGTCGGCACCGGTTGCCCATTGGTCTCGTTGGTTTATGTGTTGTCTTTTGTCTTACATGTTTCAATGGCGTGAGTTGGTGTTCCTTGTTCCCTTTTGTGTCTATTTCTGTGGGTGTCTGCTCTGCGTTTTTGCATTGGGTGTTTTTGGGGTTTTGCTGAGGGTGCTGCAACCGAGTATTGTTGGAAATCCCTTCCTTCCTTTTACTCAAGGAACTTTAAAATCTTTCATTTTATTCTACCTATGTTGGGGCGGATCGGTACGTGAAAATGGCTACCTGTAATAACTCGTGTTCTAAAAGACCCCATGTCGTATTAACACGAGATTTATAAGATTATGAGAAAGTGTACTCAAAATTAAAGGACACATGAGTGTAGATATAGAATCAATGTAATGTTTAAGGTAAGTTATAGTAATATTCATGAATTCTTCTGATGTGCAGCTGTGTTCTTAGTTTTCTTATGTTAAAATATGAGTGCACTTTTCCGTAGAAAAGGTGGGAAAATGAAGCTATTGAGGTACATAGTACTTCTTCTTGCGATTAAATAGTTGAAGTTGGAACCATGACGCAGTGTAAGGAAATAATTTAAAAAAATCCAATATGCCGAATATACATGCAACAGTTTGTCCATACCCCTTAAGATTTTTTGACTGAAGAATACAATCGGGTTACTATCTTCTCCTTTGGGATTTAGAAAGTATCAGTTTTGTAATCATATTAATGCTAATATACGATACAAACGTAAAACACAACGAACATTAAGTAGCAGCATCAGCAATTTTATTTCAATATCATGGATGCGATAGTAGAGATTTGTAGGGTTATGTAATATCACAAGAAACGTACATGTAGTATATAAAAAGACCATGTATACCTGAATCTGTTATTATTGTTTCACAGTTTGTTCCTGTAAATCCCCTCATACAGTGACATTCACATCTATGGTTTAATATCCCAAACTTACAGGTTGGGGATGTCGACTTATCGCAAGCAGCTGAAAAGAATAGATAATCCATTGTTTTATTCCAAGTCAGGAAATATGAAATATAATTATGACATCTATGTTAATAATTTTAAAATGAATATTTATTATTTGGGTGTTTAATAAAGGTAAGGATTCATAATACAGGTAATTTTATTCCCTTATATAATTCACAAAACTACTCTTCAAGCTAAATAGACATAAACCTGAATGAAAAGTTCACTTTAGATATGTTTTGCGATTAACGTATTCAATGTTTATTGTTCACTAAGATAGGGTTGTTCTTCGTGTTTCAGTAGTATGATTTCCTTTCTCCGCCTGTTTGTCTGCATTTGATCGACTCGTAGAGAGCGTTCCGATATTTTCCCGGTTTGAGAGTCCCCCCTTTCCTGGCTTGTTTTTTTTTTATTTTTCAAGAATTTTGTATACCTATTTTTGTGTTTTGGTTCTGATTATGGGTTTTGTTTTGACTTTTTGTTTGACCTTCTTTTCTCTCTTTAACGAATGATAAAGGAATACATCAATTTGCATTTTCAAACATCAACATTCATTATTTACACAAAGAGTATCTTACTTCAAGTAGCAAGTATGACAAATAAGATAATCCATCCGCATTTTTTTCAGGATTCCGTTGAGCAGCTAGATTTAATTGTATGTTAAATCATAAATATGTGAAAAATAACTGAAAAATTACCAGAGCAGTTGTAGTTCACTAAAACGTCCGCAACATCATAGTAGGTCAGAGTGTTGCTTAAAGATACTATGATCTCCAGGTTCTGATCATGAATGGTCATGGTCTTGTTGTCATTAATACCGAAAAACTGAAAAAGAATTTAAGGCTTTACAAAATAATTGTGAAAATAATTGTTTATGTTTCAAGTTTTTCTGATATGCACCCTACCATCAAGCATGGTAACAAGAAGGATTTATATGGAAGAATGCGGAGTGAAAGACTGAGAACAAAACAGAAACATTCTTTATTTTCAAATAAGATGTATAATGCGGACTTTATTAGTATAAGGACAATCGCTATTATCTTCTGATATTGTTATCAAAATTTCTTGAAATTCCTAAAACGTGGGTCCTTTAGCATTATATCCCACCAATCCTGCTACGCTATTCCGTAAATTATTGGACATAATAATTTTCACACTCTTTGGCAATATTAAATTGTTTACAATGAGGATTACTGATGAGGGTTAAGTACCCGAAACGTGCATGCTTGGTCCATGCTTAAAATGTATCTGTTCTTAAATGATGCCAATCAATTTGAAGACGTTTAACATTTGTACCACTTGGTGATTGTCACTGCTGGTGGACCAGGGGTCCTCGAGGGCACATGTAGCCAAGTTGAATCAACTTCGGTTGATCGTCCCTTCAACGCATTCGAAAATTTCTGTTATCAAAATTTCTTAATTTCTAAATTGTGGGTCCTGTAGCATCATATCCCTCAAACTGTTTGTCATGAAGTACTACTGACGAGGATTCAACATCCGAAACAAGTGTCTAGTACACTATAATTGGTACTATAGAACAAATATTTCAATATTGACATGTGTATTTATTAATGAAAATAACAAGTCCTTGAATCAGAAAAAAAAAGATATAACTTGACAGGGTTGAATTAATAGAGAGACCAGTCTCATAAGTAAAGACGAATTTGTCCCATTAAAGTGATGAGTAAGTAAACTATGTCTAAATGCTTATCAATTCGCTAAAAAGTTTCTTTATTCAAGCAATGATCTTCTTACCGTTAATCCATAATGCATAATACTTTCAAGATCATACGGATTACGATTGTAAGTTGTGCTTTTTCCATAGTTCCCAGCTTTATCCTCTTTTATATAATCGAAGTTTACTGTGACATAATTATCTCTGTCCGAGCGTGACTGCTCATGAGCAAAACCCATGGAGTGCATCATCTCATGAAGAGCTACAGAATTCTACAAAATTGCAAGTTACTTCATATAAGATAAAATGCATACAACTTCAATAGATGATAAATATTTTAGAGTGCATTAAAAGGAAATAAATTACTGTGGAAACGCTTTGACTTAAAGTCGTTTACTTTATCGGTCAAGTATTGAAAGAGAAAATAAGGTATGAGTATTCTGTGATTCAAATTGAGATTAACATAGGAGGAAATACAGTTCAATAACACGATTTTTATTTATTTAGACGATACATGATTGTTGAAGTGGAACTGTTTAAACATTGCATTTTGAAAATATCTGGAACCATCTTATAATAATAACACGTTTGAAATTCAATTTATTTTATGAAAGTTTCAAAATGATCTTATGTATCGAAACGATGTAACAAATCGCTTTAACCAGCAGTGCGATGAAATTTTAGAGGACACATGGACTATGAAACTACCAGCGTGTAAAACATACAAATGAACTTGGACTTTTGACCCAGAGTTTGTACCAATATAGTTCAGATATTATCAATGTTAATGAAGTTTACCGCTATACAACCGGGTACAGAAAGTGACATAGATTGTGGACTGGAAGATGTATATCCCAGAGTCGCCCAACATCCACTGTAAATGAAATACAGGTTTATATCTTGGTGATCAAACGTTATCATACGGTCATAGAAAGATGAAAACGGGAACAAACTAAAACTAAGCATTTTTGCACTACAAATACAAATGTACTAAATAATATAATTTTGTTTCTCTACAATGTCTCTTCAATGACTTACGTAACAGAAAAATATTTTCAGGTAGCAAATGTGATGGTTCAAGAGATATAAATGCTATGTATCTTATTTACCGTATGGTAACTTATTGGATTTTACAGAATGGATTAAAAACTGTCCTAAAGGAAATAATCTAAAATTGCTGTCAAAAAAACTTTGAAGAGAACTACTCGGAGGTGTTAATTATATAAAAATAAAGGTTTTTACAATTGATTGTGACAGTGGTACAAACAGTTAGCAAATACACGTAACAACAATTAATGATATAAGTAGCTGATTGTGAAATGTTTCTTTTTATGCCGTGGATACAATCCTTCTGTCACCAAACGAACACTTGGCTTGGTAATGGATCAGTCTACAGCCTTGTACCAGCGCATTCTTAAGAATTGCACGCTGACTGACTGTGGCAACAGGATTCCATGATGGGCCCTATCCAAATCTCTTAAGATTAGACAGGGCTCCGACCACCTGTCATCTCTGAATGTCAGTTTGACCCCTCGGGTGAACACATGCGTTAGCTCGCTACAGCCGGCAGAACACTGACTGTATTTCATATGCAATCTGTTTTTATATCCATTTATATATTTATCTGTGTGTTTCTTGGGTCCCTGTTTCATGTTATCTTTTTGTTTGTTCATCTTGAAAAAAGTTCCCCGCGAGGGGTTTGACAGTAAGTGTTGTTTGAATATTTCCCTGACATTGTCGCCATAGCACTTTCTATATAGACATAACCTCATACAGTGCATGTGATTTATATATTGTTTACTTTCGTGCGTGAACATCAACGGTGGGTGCGGCTAGGGGTCCGTTGATGCTCAAGTTGGTGCTCTATTGTGAGTGCTGTTGAGATTATCGTCAGGATCTTCTTTCACTCATTGCAGTAAGGAGGTTATTTTACACCACAATTGTGCGTTCCTCGAGACCTCTGGGTAATCAGAAAAGTGGGAGGGTTGTGCGCACGTAATCCAGGATAACTACACCGTCTGCTACTGACATGGCAGATGGCCGCCCTAAGTCGGCACTGGTTGTCCATTGGTCTCGTTGGATTATAAGTAGTCATTTGTGTTTGATATTTCTATGTGATTTGGCATTCCTTGTGTATCTTTCTGTGCGTGTCTGCTTCATGTTTTTGCAGTGGGTGTTTTGGGGTTTTGCTGTGGGTGCCGCAACCGGATGTTGTTCGAGATCCCTTATTTTCGTTTAGATCAAAGACAAAAGAATAATAGAGGACGCAGTCCGCGCCGCAGGCGCGGACGTAGTCCTCATCAAGGTAACACGTGTATATATATAGGAAAAATGGTGTTTTTCAATTGAATTCTATGCTATACCTATAGGTTCCAAAACCGTGGTCAATGACGTCATTCTCCCCATTGCCCATTTGATCGGCGTGAAGCGCAAGCTTATTTTTTTGACAATGTCACTTGACGACAGAATGAAACCCATCGATGACCAAGATTTCTCGATTTCCTTTGAATATTCTTCGTTTGGCTTACTCCTCCAGTGTCCCAATGTATGATTTGTACTTTGCTTCACGTAATACTGACATTGTACCATCATTTCCAACATATATCATGTTTAGTCCGAATATCCTCTTTGAAAATTACGACGTGACGTCAGCATTCGACGCGACGTCAGCATACAACTTTGTTTCGCGGACTTTCTTTCATCGACAGCTCCCTCAGAAAAATCCATGGATAAACTCATAATGCTGGGAGAAAAAAAAAAACAAACAAAAAAATATCAGCGCGATCAGCGACTTACCGAACTTCATTCTGCATTCGAGGATGATTTGCAGCTGATATTTTGATGCCTGTAGATCGAATAATGTGGTTTCTCTCCACATATATAAGATCTACATGTAGAATATACAAGAAATCTATGCAGTGACTGCCAGTGTAAATCCCAACACGAACTTCTAAATGTCTGCTGCCTTTGGTTCTGATTTGCAGCTGATATTTTGATGCCTGTAGATCGAATAATGTGGTTTCTCTCCACATATATAAGATCTACATGTAGAATATACAAGAAATCTATGCAGTGACTGCCAGTGTAAATCCCAACACGAACTTCTAAATGTCTGCTGCCTTTGGTTCTGTTTACAACGCGTCACAACTTACGTCATCATTTACAGTATTTAGTACAAATAGGTCAACACAGCTTGGGCTCTGTTCAAAGCATGAAGTATATTTTTTTCTGTCAGAAATAAGGCTGGGTATTTTTTCCCTTGGAGGTAAATCAAAAGCGGATCCAAGGTAGAGGGATGAAGGCTTCAGATTTTTTTAGAAAGAGGGGGGGTTGATTGAATTCAAAGGGGGGCGGACAGGGGGTAGTTTTCTACTAACTTCTCTCCCCTGTCCCGCTCCCTTCTCCCACCTCCTAACCTCTCCCTCGCTCCCTTCTGCCTCCCTCCCTTCTGCCTCCCTCCAGCTGCCTCCTTCCTCCACCTTCCATTCATCCAAGTGCCTTTTATGGGGGTGGCGGGGAGCAGACATGGGGTACCCGCTCTCTCCGCCCCCTTATCTCTCCTCCCACACCCTTCCTTCTCCCCCTCCCTCCCTCTCCCCCTCGCTCCTTCCTCCCGCCCCTCCCCTCCCTTTCACCCTCTTTTAAAGTAAAGGAATGAGCAAGAATTTTGTCTTCAGATACATGTGTATTACATTGGAAAATCATTTACATTATTCAGAAGGGAAAATCCTGTAATACTAATGTTATACTGTACTTAATTTGTAAGTTTAACCCCCTTTTCCAGATCATCCCATAAAACGATACATTGCTGATAACACTATAGACGGCGCCGAAAAGGAAGTTTTCTTTCTCTTCTACATTTTGAATGCTAATTTGTCCGGTGAAAGTAAAAGGGGAGAGGGGTGGGTGGGTACAAGGGGGGATACATATTCCTGATTCGACAACTGACATTTCATCGCCCAATGAAATTTAAAAAGTAAACATTTAAAAGTTAATTGAATTCATTGAATAATCAAGATACATGTTAATCTTACAATATATAAATACTTCAGAAAACAGTAAAATTCTTTTTTCTTTTTTTAATTTTAATGGTTTGTGCCCACAGTTTTCTTGCCCGAGTTCTCTTTTCCTTGGTTTTCGTAAAGGTCCAAGGAATTAAAATGTATAGATTAAGATGACATCACTTGATCAATCAGTTAAAACATGAAATCGCAATGCTTAGTTTTGAAACATAAATGACAGATAAGAAAAGTTTTGTGACATTGAGAACTGTTTCCCCGCATTTACGAGTTATGTGCATGCTGTCGATTTAGAAATTGTCTATAATATCCCCTCTCCTGTAGATGATTCTGGATTTAAAGAAAAAACTAATGTAAGGCTGATAAAGACGGTAAAAATGATGCTGGAAAAAATAACAAGAACACATAATTGTATGACATATATTATTCTTATTAACTTAGTAAAAAAAATATTCAATGATGTATGGTGAAAATTGGGTATTAATTCATTGAAATTATATTTCATCTGCGTCCTCACAATGGCTTTGCCATAATTCATATTACTTTAAAGAATTAAAAAGCTGAAAGATGGAAAAATTCTCTCGGATCATTTGATAAGTAACATAGTAAATGTGAGATGTTTTTGTTTTCTTTTCATAATCAGTAATCGCAATGATTTTTTAATCGAGTAATACGTGTGTCATTTAAAATATGGAACGCTGTAAGTGTAGTATAATGTTCTACAGTATATGTTTTAAAAGTACTGAAGATACTATCATAAGTCTTTTGGCTAAAACTGCTATATTAAGAGGGTATGAGCGTGAACAAATCAAACGTAAACCGTATCGATGTCGTAAAGAAAACAAAATCGGAAAACTTACTGAACTATTGGTTGAATATACCTCTAGATTTAAAAGCGATGTATTTCGAATGACGAGCAATATATATCCTTGCTTACATCTAAAATACGCTTCTATCACGACATTGTTTTACCATTGGCATACCGTTTACGTCATCAACGGAAATTTATTTGACGTCATACTAAATTATGACGTTGTAATATTTTTCCGCGAATTATTATGAAAGCGCTTTGTGCTTGTTATTGAGAAGTCCGGTAATTCAGTTTGTCTCATATTATTTCACGCCATGACAAATTTACGGAGCGGAATAATTTGATTGCGAATGAATTGAGTAAGTTAATAGAGAGGTTTAGAAGGCTAACGCGTACGGGTACGCATACGTGTAATCTTCAAGTACATCTACACGTAAAAAGTAGCAGAGGTTTAGAAAATTGACGAGTACGTGTACGTGTACTGGTGCCCTTAGCGATGACGTAAAATATAGACATCCAAACATATACGAGACTAATCAATAGAAAAAATGATGAATTAAAACTTATAAAATATTATCGGTACAGGAATTCGTTAAATACATCTGTTATATAAACATAAATGCCTACACGTTTCTACGTACGTGTAGCTCGCAATTTACACGTTATTGACAACTTGTAGCGATTTCCCGTACGCAATAAATAATGACGTCATACACACTTATTGCGTCTACACGTACACGTACCCGTACACGTAACGACTTCTAAACCTCTCTAATACTTCAAATTTATTCTTGCATAAAAAAGACACAAATAAATTCAAAAGAATAATTATATTCTATAGTTCAAGTTGACGATGTGGCGTTTCTGACCACGCAATTTACCTAAAATATTGAAAACATGTAAAACTAATATATCTTGAAAGTACTTTTCTTTCATTTACAAAAGGTATGTGTTATAATGATTTAGCTAGAATTAATATCACGAGGCCTATTGATTAGTAGTTGTAATAAGTGAGCATGACGACCGACTGTCAAGTCATCAAAACGACCAAAGATAACGTTCATGTACGTTGTAAAATAAATCGATCCGAAGGACAGTACTCCGTAAGCACACTTCTTATTGTACGCCCTACTGAAAAGTGAATTATTCTGTTTCAATTTTACTATTTAAAGTATGATATTACGACATTCATTGAAGAGAACATGTGCAGGAAATCAATGCGGAAGACAGTGTGTGCGTTTACTACCTTTCCTATCATACCACCCCACCCCCCCCCCTTCTAATCCCAGCACTTACTAATGTGCATCAGCTAACTTTAGATGAATTATTTCAAAGCAAACTTATCAAGAGATTAAGAGATCCTTCGTATCGTTGTTCTACTAAAGTTGCTTATTTTTTTTATAATCTGGTACGTGCAATATGTACATGATCATGTGATGTACGAATGTCAAAACTACATGTACATGAATAAATAGATACGTGTAGATGCCGCAAAATCAATTTTGAGAGAAATGATATGCAGAAGAAGCATACAGATAAGAATCTAAAACATCATTTTTTCTCATTCACTGAGATTAATAGTACACAATATCGCCAAGCATTACCTAAAGTGGGCGTCACGATGTGCTCTACGTCACGTTACGTTGTCGGTGTTTAAAAGCGCTAAGTGTTGGGAAAATGAATGAGAAATTGATCAGAATATGACTCAAATTTTTAGTCTGAAGTCCAGATTATAAGAAATCTCAGATAAAATGTATAGATATATAACAACTTCCCATTTTCAATCACAAACAACGAATTTATCATATCCAAAGGCTTGGTAAGAGGAATTCTAAGCTAAAGTTCTTTAAAACGGCTTCACTTTTTTTTCTATAAAACATTTTTCTTATCTTTAGCATGTTTCACTAGATGATAAAAGAAACATTTTATCAATATTCTATTATGCCAACTACTTAGAAAATTAATGTTTTTAAACTTTTCATACAATTTTTACTGTCAAAAATGGGATGAAATAAATGTCCTTCTCCAGCATGGTTACCATGGCAACAAAATTGTTTTTTTTCGAAAATGATAAATTTACTTCATTTGCTACGTAAATGGATAAAAATTTACTTCGTATTGTATTATGTTGATTTTTGAAATAAAGTCCAAAGTTGGGACATTGATTTAGAAAAAAATGTGCAGAGTTACCTCCCTTTTTTGTCGGGGTATAGGGGACAAACGGCTACACTCTTTTTTTTTCATGAAATATTGCAATCGATGAAGGAAGGGATATTCTTTTATCTGTAGACAATTATTTTCAATTTCTGTTATTCCCTGAAAATGCGGTTCACACTCATACCCCCTTAAGACACATACTTGCCGTTATATATGCGGACGTAATGGTTGTGTCCAACTAGAGATGAAACTGTTTCTGAGCGTTCTAACCATTGTACACAAGTCACATTTGCCATGTATTCCATTGCTCTCTTGATAATGTTTCTGTTATCTGCGGATCCTTAAACATAAGATCTCGTATGACTTTTAGGATCGTTAGAGATAATAAGCATTATATAGATATCGTAAAGAAAAGCAAAATAGATATGTTTGTTTTACTTACCAATAGAAGAATCAATTTCATACGGTACAATATTTTTTGGCCAGGTCCAGGCACTCTTAGGTAAATTTCGTTTATGACGATCATGAATATCAAAAGCGTCATTTGTTTCACCTTGTTCTGAATCATAATTTTCTGACTCCATTGCTATCAATCGCTTATTAAACTCTGGATGAAGACCTGTTTTCTGCGACAAGAAAATAAACAATGACTGTAATTTTTTTTAAAACTATACAACCATGATAACATATCTCTATCATTTGGGTTCTTTTTTACATTTTAACATTAACCATGTGCCACGTTGGTGATTGAAAAAACTCAAGATCGGATGGACGTTTCGGTTTCATTACTTACTTTGATAATGTCTCCATTTACTTTTGCAGACATGCTTTGGATTAGAGAAAATTGATCACCGTTGGAATCAACATCCTAGAAAAAGCAATATTTGTAATCAGTCTTCATAATTTAAAGCAATGGATCTAAATCATGTATATACTGATATCTTACCAACATCTAAATCCCGAAAGACCATTGGATAATCCATACCACGTGAACGCCGTGTATATCTTATATCCTGCTGCTTACATTTACATATATATCGGTAGACGCTAGTATTACGTCATGAACGCTATTTGTTTCTTAACGTAACAGCGGATATTTCCCGTAAAAATTCAAATTTCACTTATGTTTTACTGCGCTTAATGTCTTTAATTCTAAATCGCAGCTTGAAATGAATTCATTCTTTCAGTTTATTCATTTTGAATAAACCTATTCACGTACGATCTTTTTAATGGAGAAAATGTCTTTTTAAATCCAGCCATGAATAAAAAAAGTTAGAAAATTTTCTTTAGACACCATTTTATTTCAGACATGAAAATGATTTTAAAAATATCTTACAGTTGGTAAGATATATACGTTACATAGTGTGTAGTTTACCCGATAAGGAAATGTGGGGTTAGTAAATTTCATATGAAATTTACTAACTTCCTATATCAGGTAAACTGCACACTATGTAACTTATACTACTATCATCATTCTACCATTCTTACTATGATACCCTCATACCCATGTTTCTTATTGCAAATGTAATGGAACCATTTTCACTGAACATTTATTCATAAGAAATGTCTTCCCAAGCTTACCGTAAACGTGGGGATGATTTTAGCGAATGAAAGATCCCAAAGACTTCGTGAAAATTTCCCACACGCGAAAATTGCCCTGTAGAGACGATATTTCCAAAAGCGTTAGTATTAAAATCGCGAAATTTTACCCCAGCTAGATAACTACGTATTCAGTATACGGTCTTTTTGATATGCAGAGTTATCTCTCCAGTTATGTAGCCTGAAATAAGCTCTGATTGGTCTTTAATCGATTCCATGGAAATAAGTTGTTGCGCCAAATGCACATTTCAGCTCTTATATGAGGTTCCAAAAGTGATGATAGAGATCTAAGGAGAGGTAATACTTAAAGTGAATGTTTAGAGATTGCAATTATAAACATGACCAATTATTTATGCCAATGATCCCGTTATGGATAGATCTATGCATTGAGGGAGAAACCTCTTAGTTCTTGGATAATCTATTCAATTAATAAACAGAGGATTGACTACATGTATCTTGCACATTGTACATTTCAGTCCAGGGAAGAAACGCGACCAATCAAGACGAATGATATCCCCGGTCCACCATATGTAATAACAGGCTAGTCAGTTAAATAATATTAAAAGGATCAAAATCAAAGATATATTGAGTGTTGCATTACAAAGGAAACAAACGTTTTATGTAAAGGTACATTATAAATGTTAATTATCAATAATGAAATACTTGATCTATGGTACTGATTTCAGTGGACCGCATTTGTATTTCATCAATTGATATTCAAATTTCAAAAAACTTAACAATGTAAAAGCTACCTTGTAAAATTGCACCTTTTAATCACTATATGTAATGTGCGACTGCGATAAAACATTTTTTACGGTAATCGCGACTATTTTCTTCTGTTTTTTGATGCATTATGAGTAATTTACTGTATTTCTAGAGTTTTCTCCCCAAAACTCTATCCGTTTTAGTTTATTTATAAAAAATAAGTATCAATATGTGTTTATAATATCTACATCTATAACTCCAAAGCATAAAAGATGAGTAAGCAGTGTTTTTGCAAGATTTTCCTCTTTATGCTTTTTTGACATTTTTAAACGTAAATCGAACAAATCTTCGATGCTTCAGTCATGTGTATGTTCGGTTTGATAGGATAAAAGAATCACAATAGTTTGAATGTCGTTTGGTTATGCTTTTTGCCAGAAAAATACAAATAATTTAAATTCAGGCGACACTTTTTTACGGTAATGGCGACACTTTTTTACGGGTATAGCGACTGTTTTCTATGGTGAGAGAATTCAACCTGCGATTATTTTTTACGGTAATTAGACTTTTGTTCTACAGGCGAAATATCATTTATCTGACAGAGATCTCATTGGAAGGACAGTTACTTCTGACAAGTCCCTATGCACTTAAACAGTAAAAAATATACAACATCATACTACTACAAGGGCATAAAACAAAGGGATAAATGATCTACATAATGATAAGTTGTGTTGTTATACAGATAACCTGCATAGAATCCAAGTTTGAAAATAGGATAATAAGAAACAAATTGTCATTAAGAGATGAAATTAACCATCTATATATAAAAGAAAACATGTTCCTGTTTCATATCCTTGTTGGAAAGACTTGAGTGTTAATAAACGTACTATAACATACGCCCTCTTTTTATATCGATTTACATATTCATCTATGTTGCTTGGGCCCCTGCGTTTTGCTGTCTTGTTTGTGTGTCGTCATCTGACAGTGAGGAGGTTGTTTACACCATAATTGTACGTTCTTCGAAATCTCTGGGAAATCAGAAAAGTGGGAGGGTTGTGCGCACGTACTCCCTGCTACTGACGTGGTAGGTGGCCGTCCTAAGTCGGCACCGATTGCCCATTGGTCTCGTTGGTTTATGTGTAGTCATTTGTGTTTGATGTTTTTCTGTAATTTGACGTTCCTTGTACCATTAAGTCTCTTTCTGTGCGTGTCTTCTTTGTGTTTTTACGGTGGGTGTTTTGGTGTTGCAGCTGTTGGTGCTGCAACTAGATGTTGTTGGAGATCCCCTCCTTCCTTAAAGAACATTTTATCTATATCGCTTTTAATAAAGCGCATGATATACATAGTCTAGTAATTTCAGGTTCTCGTATAATCTGCTCGGTGATTTGAAATCAACGAAAACGTATAGCACAATGGTAAAAGGTTTCGGTACAGGTTAACGAAAATAATAACGGCTTAAGATTATTCATATTATGAAATATTAAGTAAAAATCACATTTACAGCATCATAGTTATACATTTCCGCCAATTTTTTTTTTGCGAAACCGGAACTTTAAAAAGTTAAAGGTCGGGAAGGTCTGAACTAAGCAAGGGTAAATCGTAGCTCAGTCGAAATTCATCGGGAACAGACCTTCGCAACTGAGCTACGATTAACCCCGACTTAGCCCCGATTCACCAAGACTAAGCCCCGACTTTACAAAAAAAAAGGTTCCAAAAAGACTGATACTATAAAGAATCGTATATCAGTTTGGAACACAAATCGTAGTTATATGGGCAGAAGTCGTTGTTTAATCGTGATAGGTCGTAATTAAGTCAGAGCACTGTCTACTCAAGTCGTGGTGAGTCGGGGCAGGTCGTAGCTAAATCGGAAAGGTAGACCGGGGCTAAGTCGGCGTGAAGTCGTAGGTAGATTGCGGTAGGCAAGTCGTATTGTAATCGGGACAGAGTCGGTGTTCAGTCAATTAGGATCTTACAGTGCCAACCTCCCCAATGTCATCAAAATATTTAGTCGGGGCAAATCGGGGCTAATCGGGGAGCAAGACTGCAAAACTGCTTCAGTACCTGGATATATTAAAAGCATACATGTCTCTGTGTCTATCCACATATCTCATATACGTATACCATGTATTTCAAATGCTAAGTAAAAAAGTTTTATGGACGATATTATATGAACAGAAAGTATGTATTCATACAATATCTATATTTTTTCTTCCCTTAAAAAACAGTCGCCTATACCGTAAAAAAATATCGCGATTACAATAAAAAAAGTGTCGTCTAATACGGTTTTTTACCGTAAAAAGTGTCGCGACACGGGTCAAGTAAACTTATTCTAAAGAAGACTTCAAGATGAAATAAAGACTTTTATATATTATATTCTGGTATATTTCTTACATGAAAACATATCTTTGTCTGATAACATCGGTATTTTCATTTTGATACTGAGTTTTGGGGACATAAACACTAAAAATCGCTAGAATTTCATGTTTCTGGCGGTTTTTATCGTTAGAAACGCGATTTAGATTGCTTACTTTCTGAAATATGTAAGCATTTGGTGGTCATAGAAGAAAATACGAAATGATTTTACAAAATAAACTTAAGAAAAGGTCGGAATCTGTATTTTATCACCCGAATTCTCAATCAAATGAAAGATTTACCGTAAAAAAGTGTCGCGATTACAGTAGAAAATGAATTCCCGCAGTCGCACGTTACATAGAGTGTTAATGTGTAGGAAGTAATATTTTAGACAACTCACGTTTTGATCGACTAGAACATCGTGACGTTCCTCGTCGTCATTATTTGCGTCCACGTTACTTTGGTCGTTGATTCTGCTTTCAACTGTTTTAAGCAAATCGTTCACACTTTCCATACTCCAGTGTCTCTGAAAAATAATAGGAACATAGAAATTCACAGCGGTCTTTGACGTATACAAAAATGTGCATGTACTGATGAATGGAACAGCAAGAAACGAAACATTTCATTTGTAACCTTATTCCCCGTGTAAATGCAAATGTTATGGTTCTAGAACCCTTCTTCTGCTAAAACACTCATTCGCTGTATTTGACATTTCTTTAACTCAAGTTGTAGTTCCTAAAATTCTTATGCATTCAACATAAAGAAAGGAGGTTATCTCTTATCCCTAGCTGAGAACGAATTTATATATCATAATGTCTTGATACAGCTTGATTTCTAAGAGGATATATTCTCAAGGTTTGACACTGATGGTCACATGAACACCTCACTCTATGACAAACGTGACGACCTCAGTTTCAGCATCACAAACATTCCTTTTCGGGGTAGCAACATCCCTTCATCGCCTGCTTATGGCGTGTTCATATCTCAGTTGATACGCTATGCCAGATTAAGTACCAAATATACAGATTTTATTCTGAGATATAGGCGTCTTTCAGATAAGCTTCTCAGTCAGGGATACGCTTGTGACCGACTAAACATCGTCACTGAGGAAGTTCTACGGTCGATATGGGGAACTCGCCATACACTATGATGTCCAGAATGATAGATGATATTCTGTCATAGACCATTTGTATCGTCCAACCAAATATGATACTTTATATCTTCCAAAATGGAAGTAACCGGATGTGACAATTCTACCGAACTGAAGCGACGGGTGTTGTATGCAAGCAGGATATGCTGACTCTTCCTGGGCACCTGGTCTCACTCCCATTTCTGGAGTTCGCTTCTTTTCATGTTGTGAAGGTTTTTGTTTGTTTGCTTTGGTTCCTGTTTTACCCTAATTTTATATGCCTTCGATTTGTGATTTTCTGAATTATCGATTTCGTGCTGTGTATGGGGATATGGTCATTGTCTATATCTGTCATTTAACTCGTGCTCATTTCAGCCAGTAGTGCACTGATTGTTATACGCATGTCAACTCGTTTTTTATAACCATGCATGAGTGTTACATGTACCTATTTAACTGTCTTGTTTGTGATGTCACCTTATAGTGATAAGTCTTATGTATATACAGCAATTGTGTGTCCCTGGAGAACCTGTGTATCGGGAAAAGTGGGATGGCTGTGCGCACGTAATCCGGATAGCTACTCAATTTGCTTATAGCAGATGACCGTCCAAAGTCGTCTTCCATTTATGTATTGTCTGATGTTTGATGTTTGTGCCTGTTTCGAATGTTTGTGTTTGCTTGTATGATATTCTGGTGCATAATGTTGCTTCCTGTTGTACTTTTGTCTTATGTCATTTATCTGTCGCTTTCTTGTGGGTTTATTTCGCTTGGTCAGTGCAGGATGGTCATGCTGGATATCCTTTCCTTTTCCTTCCATGCAAGCAGGATACACATGTGCAATTTTCGTATCCTACCTATTCCGTGACCATAAAACGACTCGCTTCCTATCTTAATTTTGATAAGAATACAGTGCGTGAGCTAAGAGTGGACCTTAAATAAATTCAGTTTCTTTACGACATCCCTTGTAGGTAGCGCAACTAAAATTGAATGCCGCACTGAGAACTTGAATCTGAAAAACGGCATTATTTTATTCAGCTCATTAATCATAAAACGTTAATTTTCAGTGTGAAAGGGTTGGCAGAATTAAATGGGAAATGATAATTAATATTTGTTTTAGATTTAAACAGTAAATTTCATGTTTTGCAGTGAACTATTTCTTATTATTTCTGTTAGGGAGAATTGACATATAGAGCAGGTTAAAATGCCATTCTCAATCTATATTCATCAATACTTAGTTTATTTTCACATCTAAATATATTCACATTGCAAGTTGATTACCTTTTATGTCAAACAATCATTCAGTTTTGACGTCTATATACGATTAACAGAAGTTGGCTCCTATTACATAACGTGCGCGCATGAATTTCAAACAATGGATTGAGCAAACTGATTCTCATATTGCGTGTGGGAGGGGATTCGAAACATGACGACTGTGTAACGACCACAGCATGAGACCATGAAAAGAAAACAAACAGACGGAGGCAGCGAGAAAATTATCTCAAATGAACAATCCTATGTATATGTAAAAACAGAGCATTAAGTAAATATAAGCCTCAATAAAGGTTGCGCGAACGATATGGATTTATAATTAATGATAAGAATTATTCAGTATTGTTTTTAATGATAGAACAGTAAGCCTGTTCTTATACTTTGCAATGGACTATTCCTTGTCCCTCATGGTAGGGAGAACTGACACACGTGAAACATAAATATCCTCATTTTCATAAAATATTTTTGTGAAACTTCGATATTTTAAAACATATTTCACATTTGAATGTTAATATAAGGAATGAGTATCGGGGGTAGGGTGGGGTTGTGTTGCTTGTGGTAATGGCTTCTACGCTCTGGTTCAACAGGCGAAAATCTTTCGAAAACCGCTACACGGTTTACAAGATTTACGCCTATTAACCAAGAATGTAAAAGGCATGAAGGCATATATAGAACCTATAAATAGACATAAAATGACAAATATGGATAATGACCGTATCCCTGTATACAGCTACAAAATCGATAATTCAGAAAATCAGAAACCGAAGGCATACAAAATCAAGACAAAACAGGAACCAAAGCAAACAAACAAAAACCTCCACCACATGAAAAGAAGCGAACTCCCGATATGGTAGTGAGACCATAAAATTCATTTAGCGATTGTTTTTGGAAAGGATCGAAAATATGAAATAAGCGAACACCTTGTAAAACACAACGGTTGGGCTAGACTCCGTCTTATTATATTAAACCATTGAAGAAGGGAGGGGGTCTCCTACACGCGCCTGTTGTAGTATCAACAGCAGAACGCCAAAAACCCCAAGCGAATACCGTATTAGTTAGGGATGTTTTCGGAAAACTATATTTAATAACCTTTAAATATTTCAACACAAGTGTTTTCTAAGCTTCTTTTTTCTCTCCCCAAAACGATAAAAGACTCCGTTGAAGCACAATCAGCAAAACCCCAATGCAAAAACAAATAGTAGACAAGCACATCATGATACGAAATGACAGTAAGATACAGAGAAAACTAAACAGTAATGATTAAAAAACAAGGAGGTTTCTCTAGACACGAGACATATACAACTATATACTTTATAAACAGAAACCGGATTTGAAATATTTAACAAAAAGCAATACTGAATACCTCATCCAATTTTCTGTCTACAAAATAAGAAGCAAGAAGGCATACCTAATCAAGAACAAATATACGCATGCGCAACAGAGTTAAAAGAAGCAAAAATAAAACCCAACTATGAAATGTGTTATAATTTGTTTGACATCATGGTTTCATAGATTTTTCCTGAAGATCTGGCCGGGAGTCACATTCTTATTTTACCACATGCTATGTATATATTTAACTATATATCTTACCTTAATTAGCTGTGAGATGATTGATTTTGTTTCTGAAAGTTAAAATAGGGTAGACAGAGCAGTACATTATCATAAATAAAACTTATATCTTTAAATAAATGTTAAATGTAAATTAAAACAAAACATAAAACTTCCCCTTTATAAATAATGGAATAATTTACCTTTATCTACATTCTCTGTTTTAATACCTCCAGAAAATATAGATATCCAAACAAATGCTTGAATTGTCCGAATACGATTCATTGTGATACAAATTGTCAACACTTGCAAATAGAAAGAATAAGGAAAACAGTAATGTTATAGCCCGGTCGACTCATTTCATCCTCTACTGATTTCAAGCTAATGATATGGTTTATGATGCGTGCGCCTATACTATTCATAACACCGGAAACTACCCTTCAGAAATGTAATCTTTGAAGCATGCAATAAGGATAACTATACATATTTATTTCCATGGCATAATCAGGGGGCTAAATACTAAATGCGAAATTGTTAAGGGTGGAATGAATAGATGTACACATCCGTTTCGACGAAAGGGTGCGTACCTTTATCTTCTTTCAATCTTTATTTATACGCCGCTGAATATTTCAAGCTATATAATAATACGGAAGTGTTCCAACTCTATACCTTCTTGAAGAAACTTTCAAACCAATTTTCATGCACCGGACACGTGTTTCGGATAGTAAATCCTCATTAGTGATGCTTCTAGCCAAAATGCTTTTCATAAGCCGCACAAATTTATTTCACTAGCACCCTTCTGGTTTTATTTTCAGAATTTTAATTTGTGCATTTAATTAGAGAGTGCGCAGATCCAAATTTCCTGTAGGGTCGATTCTGCGGCATATCCAAATCTATGTTCAAAATAGCATTGGAAGGATTGTGCTAAGAAGTTAACCTCCTTTAATTTCGATGATATTTGTCGATGAAATGGCAAATTTCCGAACCCCCCCCCCCCCCCCAAAAAAAATTCAATGATATCAAATATATAAAGGGCAAAAACAAAGCTACACAAGTTATCCATTGATGACACATTCATTTTTAATGACAAATATGGATAATGACCATATTCCAATGAACAGTACAACGTTGATAATTCAGAAAATCATAAACCGAAGGCATACGAAATCAGGAAAAAAAACAGAAACCAAAGCAGATCATTCAATATTGAAAACAGAAAAAAAATGACAAAAACACCATCGAAAATTGGAAAATGTGCATCTACATGTTGCCATATCAGTACCTTTGTTAATGTTGTAGTCAATTTCAAATTGCATTAGAAGTCTTGTTATGAGAATAATTGATACTCTTCGCCAAGGAATCGGTCATTTTCGTATTGAATCTTACATATAATTGCAAAAAAACGTAATGAATAAAGAATTGTACGATATTTTCTTCATTTTGTTCGCTACCTGGTTCACCTCGCTTTTCTTATTATCTAAATTTATTTCAGTTTGCAGTGTAGAGCAATTAAATTCGCTCCCTTTGATTTTTTCCAGCTGTATCTACTATAAGAAGCTTTGTTTTCACCAATCACCATATACCAATTTGACATTATATATCATTTCGCGATTGTCATTTCATCCTAAATATGAAGGAGGTTAACATCCTATGACCATTCCTTCAAAGTTCTTTTCGTCATAATCCAACTGAATCGACTAAAAAAGAAACTTGGATATTTTCATTTTCATGCTTCATAAACATCGACAGAGGGTGCGGCTAGCCAACAGGGGATGCTTACTCCTCCCGGGCACCTGGTCCCACCTCTAGCTTGCTAGGGGTCCGTCGATGTTTAATTTCGTGCTCTATTGTGAGTGCTGTTGAGATTATCGTCAGGATCTTCTTTAACTCATTTGTGTCTCACTTATGCCCTTTGCCGTGTGGAGCTCGTAAAAAAGTTCCCAGCGAGGGGTTTGACAGTAAGTGTTTTGAATACACTTCCCTGACATTGCCGCCATAGCACTTTCTATATAGACATTACGTCAGACAGTGCATACATTTTATATATTTTCATTTCCATGCTTCATAAACATCGACGGCGGGTGCGGCTAGCCAACAGGAGATGCTTACTCCTCCCGGGCACCTGGTCCCGCCTCTAGCTTGCTAGGGGTCCGTCGATGTTTAATTTCGTGCTCTATTGTGAGTGCTGTTGAGATTATCGTCAGGATCTTCTTTAACTCAGTTGTGTCACACTTATGCCCTTTGCCGTGTGGAGCTCGTAAAAAAGTTCCCCGCGAGGGGTTTGACAGTAAGTGTTTTGAATATACTTCCCTGACATTGTCGCCATAGCACTTTCTATATAGACATTACGTCAGACAGTGCATAAATTTTATATATTTTCATTTCCATGCTTCATAAACATCGACGGTGGGTGCGGCTAGCCAACAGGAGATGCTTACTCCTCCCGGGCACCTGGTCCCACCTCTAGCTTGCTAGGGGTCCGTCGATGTTCAATTTCGTGCTCTATTGTGAGTGCTGTTGAGATTATCGTCAGGATCTTCTTTAAAGAAGTTCTCTAGTCGTGGTGATTTTCGTGTATATTACAGTTCATATCAAACTAAATTCCAACAAGAAATTTCCTTATCATGTAATCTCTTTCAGAGCTGATATAGACCAATTTATATTTTACCACCTTTTCCAATTTCTCAAAATAGCTGTACACACCGGAAGTACGTCAGAAGTGTGTAAAAGGGAACCACGTTTCATAACGCTATATATAGAAATGTACATGCATGTTGTGGATACATGTACTAATGTACTCTTATAAATGCCAAAATAAAGGACATATCAAATAAGAGTGTATGAGTGATAAATATGATAAAAGAGCATTTAATAATAAAACCTAAACATTTACATTAAAACTACTAATGTACATAATTTATTTATATACGTACGTACATGTGTTGATATATTTTAAACGACTTCCAGAATCCTAAAGTTTATCTCAGAGAGGGATTCTAAGGCATATATAGATAAAAAATCTTAAGGGAATCAACCTTCCTTTCTTCCCTAATAGGGGTTGAGGTAAGCCGTCTATTTCGGAAAAAAACATACTACATGTACTAGTAAAACAAAGAAAAAATCTGCATTTTTGGAGAATCCAAGGGGTCATGACGTCCGAACCGTCTAGATTACGCTTGTAGGTGGTATCCTATTTACAAAATTCTATAATTTCCCCGGTAATCTGACTCCCTCCCGTTCAGCCTATTGATACCACCTGCCTTTGTTGACATTTGTACCTCCCCACTAACTTCCAGTCGGCACGTACGTACTTCAATAAATATTACCTTCCTTACATTGGAAAAAGCATGCCATGTACATGTTAAATGAGGGAGAAATTATGTCTGTGAAATATCGGTGAGAATTAAATGTAAAAATATAAGTCATCGACATGTTCAATGTACTTATTTTTGTGAGCGGGGAAAAAGAAAGAAAGAAGGAAAGATACAAGCTAGATTTTTTTTTTTACATATATACAGGCCCCAAGTGCCGAAAATTTTTTTTTATTGAATGTAAACAAATAAATGTCCATCAAATTTATCATCAAACGCAGGGATCATTTTGGGGCGCGATTTTGCGAGATTCTCGCATCTTTTTCTTAAAAATCGCATTGATTTTACTTGAATGCGAGAATTCTCGCACACATCAACATCGAATCTTTTTTTTTTTTGTCCCAAGGATTTTCTATGCAATTTATGTCCGCCAGATCGAAAATAAAATGACAGTGTCGTGTCTGCAAAAACAAATATACCCATTGACTGACCACTTAAGTTAAAATGACATGATAATTTTACGGACGAACGCATACACAAGTACCTGTACGTAAATTTAAGATACGTAAGTGGACGTTGGAGATTTAAATAAGGCGCAGAGCATGTTGGAGAAAATTCAATATTGTATCATAATAGTAATTAAAACATTGATGTGACGTTATGCCTTTGTTCGAACAGTCCGAAATTTACCTTTGATTGTCCAATATTAAATCTAGGTCGCGTTTATTAGAAAAAAAATACGCGACCTAGATTAAATATTGGACAGTCACAGGTAAATGTACAAGTTTTGACATCTACAGGACAACCGTTACAATCCTTATTTAGAAATCACGCGACAAGAATTCCATGTTTTCCAATTTTTGCTATATTTTCCGGAGTTGACGAAATCCAGCACAATTTTATATATCTAAAAAAAATCGGCCGTTGTGTCGGAAATGACAATGTAAGAGACACTATAGTTCAGCCCGTTTTTTTCTTCGGTCTATTTTTCTCCATCTTTAGAATTTTACTGTACAATTCAGATTTTTGCTCGACTTTTCTGGTCCGAAAAAACCTATCTAAATCCAGTCTTTGACGGTTATTTTGACCCAGCCCCCCTCCCCCCCCGGTGCAAAAAACCATCAAAAGCTGGGTTTAGGTCAGGGTTTTCGTACTAGACTCCTTCAAAATATCTTCCTGAATTGTTTCTTTCATTTAACCTTGCACATAGTAAGTTGAACGTCCCCACTGATTTCTTTTCGATATTTAAAGACACTATATTATTTCTTGCTTGTCCGGAAAAGGAAGCTTTTAGAGACACGCCCTTTTATTCTATATAACCAAAGAAGCTTTAACTAAATCGTCATCACGCAAAGTATTCCCGTTGATTTTTTCCCAAAATCAAATTTCGTCTTGGTTTACGGAATCTGCGTCATAATTGGTCATAACTTTTTTTTTAATTGAAAATTTCATCTCCGTTATCTTCTTATATAAACGACTCCCTACTGCCACATGTAGTAGCGAGAATGTTAGAACCTGGAGTGATTACATTTCGTTACAGTAAAGGATATTAACATAATAAGAACAAAGTCAAAGGTCATGCCACTTTGAATAGTGATCAATGTTTTAAGTACGATATACGCCTCAAACAATTCATTCTTAAAGATATTGGACAGTTTTCGGCCCTGCGGGCCTCAAACTGTCCAATATCTTTAAGAATGAATTGTTTTCGGCGTATATCCAATACAGAGCAGATGCCTACGTAACAACGTAAATATGAGAGATTGATTTAAAAGCCGAAAATAGACACGGTCACCGTAGAATAATGTGTACGTACTAGAGGGCGCAGCGAGTTGCCGATTTAACGTGCCATTTTTTATCGGTTTGGGACTATGTCGCATGGCCTTCCCTGCCCTGGAAATTGTCCAACTGATGAGTTCGACTTCTTTCCCCTTTAACGAGAATTATTAATGAACGGTGTCCTAAGTACGACGCTCCGTCTATGACATGCTTATGACGAAACCTGGTTTGAAACGGATCCTTGTGGAACATCGAAATACGCAAGAACTTCAGTTTTCAATATGCAGGGCATAGCCTGTTACATGTTTACAAAATTTTCGATAGATGGGGGTGGGGACGTACATTGAGTCGCGACTGAATTTTGGAAAAAAATATAATTGATAATCATGCATAAACAAGATAACATATCAAATACTTGTATATGTATTCCGGATATCTATTTTCTTATTGTTCTTGGCAACACAGAAATCCTGAACGTAGCTAACAGACAACTTTCCAGGCCATATCATTTATTTTTTTGTCGACCCTATTCATTTAAATTTTTTTTACCCTCACAACTTTATATAACTTCAGAAAATAAATTTCATATTATCTGAAACGGCTAAAAAATGTGTTGTCAATTTAATGACATTAATTTTCATTTTTCACCCTCTTCCTAATACAGTTGCACACCCCCCCCCCTCAATCCTAGCTAGTTATACGCTGATTAGAATATCAATTTGAGATCCCATCTAGACAGCTAGGAAAGGCTTTACTTGGGATTCCATATCCTATAAAATTTCGATCTCTCACCCTCCCTTCATTATTTAATATTTTCCGTGTTCATGTAAGTCTTACCAGGAATGGGGAAGAAACCCCCCCCCCCCACTCCACCTGGATGGATCCGACAATGAAATTGTGCAGGTCTTTTTAAAAAAACATTGATGTCTAATTTACTTTGAAAATGGTTAAACCGAAAAATAATTATAAATGTACCATATAAACAAAGAGACACATACATGTACTATATTTCACATTACGTCATCGTGTGAATGTGTAGTGTATACACACATCTGACGTCACGAATTTGTACTTTCAATTTCGGCGGAAGTTGCAGACTAGTTCTGTGTTAAATCGCTAGCTTGTTGATATGGGCCTATAAATCGCTGTTTCATGGATAAACAAGACAATATATTTTTATGGAACTACCAATACTTTGTAATTTGAGTTTGTCCGAGTATATGTAAGTAAAAATATCCACGAGTAGAGGACTTCTTTAACTCATTGGAGCTGCTCTTCGCAAAGAAGATTCATAAGATAAAAGAAATTTAGAAGAGGGCGCTACTGTAATAGTTTTGCTGTCTGAAAATAACTTTGGCTTGAAGTACCACTGATCAGGATTAACTGACCGAAACACGTATCTGATGTATAAGAATGGGTATGAAATGTTGTTGAAGAAAGTAACGATGTGGATCGTTTTCATTTCATTTTCTCAGTAACGACAAATTTGAATGGGTGTAACAAATATGTTTACAGTGTAGATAATGGACATGGATGCTGGAAAACATGCCTAGAGAAATGCTAAAATATTATGAATTGTTCATTAGTATTTAGACCCCCTGATGATAAAGGAAAATATCCCAAACAAAGAGATATATTTTCTCTTGCTGATGCACAATAAGTTTAATGTACGAAGTTCGACAAAGCGCGACTCTTAATCACCTTCTAAAAAGGTCGCAAAATATCTATTTCAAGATTTGTCGGATACTCATGAACAAATGCAAGACACATTTTATTTTGCAAAGGGTGAACAAGTTTTAAATGCAAAATGTAACAAGAAACCATTTGGGATTACACAAGGGTGTATATACGTATTTCTTTGGAAATTTAGAAAGATGATTCATTAAAACATTAGTAATTACAGATTATAAAGCTTACCCCGCGGCAGCATGTTATCGTGGAGCAAAAATTATTTTTCAAAGGGAAATTTATGAAATTCCCTGTAGGGTCGATTCAGGAGCATATCCAAATAAAATTGGAGCGCCCTCTTAATTTTTTGAATTTAGATTTGAACATCTACTTTACAGAGAGTGCGCGGCTCCAATTTCCTGTAGGGTAGATTCAGGAGCATATCCAAATAAAATATATGTTTAAAATAGCATAGGAAGGATGGTGCTAAGATGTTAACCTCCTTTAAATTTCGGTGATAGTTTTGGATTGAATGACAAGTTTTCGAAATAGCAAAATAATATCTACGATGTCAAAACGATAAAGGGCCAAAACAAGGTTCTTTCAGGCGACAGAGCTGGAAAGAAGTAATTAATACACTTCTAAATATCAGGTCACGGGGAACGATTTTTACTGCTCAACACTACAACATGAAATAATTGTTTATAATAATACGGAAGTGTTATGGATACGGAAGTGTTTCAGATACATCCAATATGCATGTTTGATGTATGTAGCACTTATACTTTGCCCCATATTGGCTTTCAAAAGCAAAATCATTCAAGCGGACAAGTAGGTCAAGGTCACCAACGATAGCTTTTTGAAAGCTACATCTAATATACAAGTTTGGTACATGAATAACTTTTTAAAATTTAGTTTATTGTATCTGTCATGTATGTATGTTGACTTAAACAAGTCTACAAGCTTCAAGTGTATATATTTCACACCATTATAAACATGTTATTTTAGAAAGAGTTCATCAAAGTCCATACAGGAAGATTATTTTTTTGAATTTTTTTATCCTTTATTGAATGGGGGGAGTACATGTATAAGTCTATTTTTTGATATCTTGGGAAAAAATTCAGTCTGAAAACTGTGGAGTCTTTTCTTTGCATTTGCTTATATATAAAATCCGTTTTCTAAAAGAATAATGTAGTTAATTGCATTTGTGTATGTATGATCAAAATTTCCTAAAATTATATCTTATTCTTTGAAATTCATTTTAATATCGCCTGTTTCCTTTAACAAGTTTTCAACATTTTCTCCTAATGTTGTAGCTTAAACTACAGTTATAGAATAAATGTAATAAAGTCTCTTTTGTTTATGAGAAAAACTACAAAGTTTTGTTGCTATAAGGTTAAATTTCAAAAGAGGTAGACTTGCATACAACATTCTGTGTAAGATTTTATATTGAAATAATTGCAAGGAGCTGATAAGATGAGGAACGTCATTAGCACTAAATCTTTTTCTTCCATTTGACGGTACATAGGCAGACAAAAGATAATCATTATTGAAATAAAATGTATTTGAAGATTTTTTGTATGTTTTACTTTTCGATGAAATACTCTAAAATAGATTCCAAAATGAAGGTCCAAAGAGGTAGTGGGTACTCTAGTAATAACACTGATAATATCAACCATAAACGTAGAAATTTAATAATAGTTTGCCTGAAATGGATAAATATTAAGTAAAAGATATCAAATACAACTACATTGTATATCAAAAATACAATTTTTATTTCCTTTAATCGGTCAATAATGAAATCCGAAACTCAACATACGGTCTTCTTTTGTATGTAATGGCTATAATAGACGCTTTTTGGCGCGAAATACACATTAGCGGAGAAATCCACATAGTTCCTGCTAATTTAGTTCCTAATTGTTGTACATTTTATTCGATCGCATTTAGAACACATTTTTTGAAGGAATAATATAATCAAATTTCCATATTGAATTGATCTTTAACAAATGCACCCCTTCCTTTTTTGGTTTTTCGTCTCTGGGGTAGTGTTCCTCCCGGAGATACAGAACCCCTCTTTTCCAGAAAAGTTGTATCATGGATATACACCTCTAGTATAACTGACGTTCTGTATTTGCGGGGCCTATGTTAAAACATTTTTCCGTTTTCTATTGATTTCTATGGGAAAAAGACAAGTTTTGACCCAAATATTAGCAATATTATGCATAATAGATCTAAAATAACTTCAGAGTTTGATGGGATACTGTAGTTGTATTAATTTAACGAACGGTTTTTCTTAAAATTTCCATTTTCAAAATTCTACTTTTTAAGGGCAGATTTCACGTGACAAATATGGATAATGACCATATCCATGTATATAGCACAAAATCGATTATTCAGAAAATTAGAGTCCGAAGGTATACAAAATCAGGATAAAACAGGAATCAAAACAAACAAACAAAAATCTCCACCGATTTTACGTCTTATCTTATCAGCTCCTGTGGCCTCTGGAGACATTTTAAAAACAAGACTAAAAATTTTTTCCATTTTACACTGTCCGTCGTCAGATCAAGTTCATGCTTGTATTATTCCATTATTCTTTTCGGTTCTTGGATAAACATTTTGATTAGAATTGGATAGAAACTTTTAGTGTTTTAATTTTTATTTAAGAAGAGAACTATTTTCATTTTCATGAAAGTGTTCTTTCCTAAAATGGATAATTTTTTTTTTTCATTTTGATTTAATTTTTACTGAGAATACTATGATAATCAAGGGAATGACCTTGTAATTGGTATTTAATCTTCGAGTCTTCATGTGAAAAGGAAAGAACTATTTTCATCTTAAAGATTATTCATTGTAGCCACTCCTATACGATTTTTTTCATGAAGGCTCTGATGGAATGCTTAGAGAGGCTGTGAACAAAATTGAACCTTTTCCCAAGAAGATAAGACGTTGTTCCAAAACAAACTAAAATGTTTGGATATTTCAGGTGCATTTTAATATCCAATATTCCAAAAGAATTATCCGTCCAACTTTTCTATTTTGTCTATTATCAAAATTTCCCATGGTGAATTATTTGATATGCTTATGATTGTTTTCAACCAGGTAACTTTTATAGAAGAGCTGAAACTTTTGATATGTGGAAGGCCAAGTCCTTCATTCTTGATATTAGAAATTTTGATACCTCTTATAATGCCTCCTGTTCAGGCAGGGGATGCTTGCTCCTCCCGGACACCTGGTCCCATCTCTAGCTTGCTAGGGGTCCGTAGGTGTTCAATGCTGTGCTATATTGTAAGTGCTGTTGGGATTGTCGTCAGGATATTTTTTATCGCATTTGTGACACACTTATGCATTTTGCAGTGCGGAGCTCGTAAAAAGGTTCCCCGCGAGGGGCTTCACAGTAAAGCCCTGGTCACAACCTGCCGTGAGTGCTTTTAGGACGTGCGTGTTTGTGGAGACTATGTGCGCTGCGTTTTTCTGAAGACGCAACGAAGGAAATGGCAAGAGTACGGAAGGAGTGCGTCAACGCACGTCGCACGCACGGTTATAGGGGTGGTTACATGCATCAAATGTAGCGCGTAAAAGTAAGTGTGTTGCACGTACTTACGACTTGCGTGCAACTTGCTTACAACGTACTTTCTCTTCTACTTTATTGTAAGGATGTCGAATTAACACGTTCTGCTAACGCTCGGAGTCCTCACTTCCTTGCGTCGAAGGTGCGGTGCACGTACTTGCTTCGTACTTACAACGTGTGTGTCGTACTTCTTGTTGAATTCGTAGACAGCATGTAAACAGGACGCATCGAAACTTCTGTATGCACTAAAACTGCTACGTCCTGTTTGCGTGCTTCCAAACGGGAAACGTACTGACAACGAATAGACACCGTACGGATACCCAAGGTTTACATTTTTGTACCTACGTTTTTGCACGAAAACAGCACGCACGTGCACGTACGGCGGGTTATGACCATCGTTTAAGTGTTTTAAATATCTCTCCCTGACATGGTCGCCATTGCACTTTCTATACATGACCAATATGGATAATAACCACATCCCTATATACACCCCAAATCGATAATTCAGAAAATCAGAAACCGAAAGCATACAAAATCAGGATAAAACAGGAACCAAAACAAACAAACAAAAACCTCCACCTCATGAAAAGAAGCGAACTCCCGATATGGGAGAGAGACCAGGTGCCCAGGAAGAGTGCACAACCCGTCGCTTCAATTAGGTAGAAATGTCACATCCGGCTACTTTACTTCCATTTTGGAAGATATAAAGTATAATCTTTGGTTGGATGTTACAAATGGTCTATGACAGAATATCAACCAGCATTCTGGAGTGTGGGACATCATAGTGTATGACGAGTTCCCCATATCGACCGTAGAACGTCCCAAGTGACGATGTTAGTCGGTCACAAACGTATCTCTGACTGAGAAGCTTATCTGAAAGCTAGCTAGCTCCCAGAATAAAATCTGTATATTTGGTACTTGCTTTGACATAGCGTATCAGCTGAGATATAAACTCGCTAGAAGCAGGACATGAAGGGATGTTGCTACTCAGAAATGGAAAGTTTGTGATGCTAAAATTGAAGTCGTCACGTTTTTCATAGAGTGAGGTATTCATGTGGCCATTAGTGTCGTATGACAATATTATGTCCAAATAGGATGCTGAATTATTTGTATCTGTAGTTTCTTTGACTTAAAGCTCCGAAAGATAGATTCTGCTGAGGTAATCTGCGAATTTTGGATTATTGATGGACAACACATCGTCTATGTATCTGTAAGTGAAGTTGAAGTAAGAAGCGAAGTATCTTTTCCCTTAAGAGACCAAAGATTTAATGAATTCAGCTGCTGGTGGACCAAGAGTCCCCGAGGGCACATGTAGCCAAGTTCGATCAACTTCGGTTGATCGTGTGTCTCTTCAACGCATTTGAAATTTTCTGTTACAGAATTTCTTGAAATTTCTAAAACGTGGGTCCTGTAGCATCATATCCCACCCATTCTGCTACGTCTTTTGGTACATTTTTGGACATATTTTTCATACTTTTTGGCCGTATTACATATTTTAGACTGAGGATCACTGACGAGGGTTTAGTACCCGAAACGTGCATGTCTGGTCCATGCTGTAAATTTATCAGGTTTTAAATGATGCTATTGAATTTAAAGACGTTTAACATTTGAACTACTTGGTGAGTGTCACTGCTGGTGGACCAAGAGTCCCCGAGGGCACATGTAGCCAAGTTCGATCAACATCGGTTGGTCGTGTGTCTCTTCAACGCATTTGAAATTTTCTGTTACAAAATTTCTTGAAATTTCTAAAACGTGGGTCCTGTAGCATCATATCCCACCCATTCTGCTACGTCTTTTGGTACATTTTTGGACATATTTTTCATACTTTTTGGCCGTATTACATATTTTAGACTGAGGATCACTGACGAGGGTTTAGTACCCGAAACGTGCATGTCTGGTCCATGCTGTAAATTTATCAGGTTTTAAATGATGCTATTGAATTTAAAGACGTTTAACATTTGAACTACTTGGTGAGTGTCACTGCTGGTGGACCAAGAGTCCCCGAGGGCACATGTAGCCAAGTTCGATCAACTTCGGTTGATCGTGTGTCTCTTCAACGCATTTGAAATTTTCTGTTACAGAATTTCTTGAAATTTCTAAAACGTGGGTCCTGTAGCATCATATCCCACCCATTCTGCTACGTCTTCTGGTTCATTTTTGGACATATTTTTCATACTTTTTGGCCGTATTACATATTTTAGACTGAGGATCACTGACGAGGGTTTAGTACCCGAAACGTGCATGTCTGGTCCATGCTGTAAATTTATCAGGTTTTAAATGATGCTATTGAATTTAAAGACGTTTAACATTCGTACGAGTAAAGGAAAATGTCGGCAAGGAGTGGGGCACAATTGGTCCCCATTGGGGTGGGGTACAATTGGAGTGGGGCGCAATTGGTCCCCATTGGAAGTTTATCATACGGAAAATGTAGGTTAGATGCAGCATCCGATGCATGAGTTCATCTGAGCATCCTAAGATAAGTCACTTGTGAAAGTTTGGTTTCTGTAGCATTAGTACTTTGTCAAATACTGAGCTATCCCAATCTTCTTAACATGACACAGACAGGGACGCGGACGTACAGGGGGATTAGCATAAGTTTCCTCAATTTCGTCGAGGCAAGCTTCCCTGGGCATTATTGATAGTATAATCCCCTCCTTTCTTGTAAAAAGGAACATATGGAGAGCTGAATCTTTACAATATAACATGTATTTCAACCACTACGTTGGTATTCCTTCTAGTAATTTGTTTAGTTTCCTTATCCATGGAGGATGTTCAGAGAATAAAAATTTGATATGAATACTTTGCATAGGAAGTGATTTTTTTAAACTATAAACTGTTATGAAAATAAATATGAATAATAGAGACAAGCGAAGTGTGCAACTCTGATGCCAAATTGTAGAGAGCTGACAGATGCACCTGGTCCCACCTCTAGCTTGCTGGGTGTCCGTCGATGCTCGTGCTCTATTGTAAGTGATGTTGAGATTGTCGTCAGGATCTTCTTTATCTCATTTAGGGCAGCGAAATGTTCAGACTGCTGCTCTTGGAGAGCAAATTTTGAACTTCTCATCTAAGTTAAAGTTGCAATTTTAAAAGTGTACGAATGAAGGAGAAAATAAGAAAAGCAGATAACAATGACCGGTGGATAACCTGGATTGAGATATTGTTAAACATGGTAACCGGTTAGAACACTTCAATTTTCTCTAATTTCAGTGAAAATCGTGTTACCAGATCATCATGGAGATATTAAATTGATTTCAAACAAACATGGTATTTGAATCTTTGCATACTAGATGATGTCCTTAAAGGGCAATTTCACCCGATATAATTAAAGTGTCTTTTGCGGTCTTTATACGTTTTGTTAACAATTTGTTTTAAGAATTTGTGGCGTTGCTTTTTCCTTATTAGGTTTCGCACCTGTAAAGGAAACACACCTGTACAAAAACATACTTATAGCAAGTCTTAATGTATGATAAACTACTGTAATTCGACAAGAGTTCCGAATACACTATATAAGTGTTATTTTGAAAATCAGTTCTCGGTTTACCTTTTATATTTGAGAAATTAGTGATCAGCGATGCAAGATATATGAACCAGTCAAGTAAACAATCAAAACGTATAAACTCGCTTGTTCTATGCTTAAGGTATCCGATGAACAATAGGGCTTTTTTCCATGCCAGGTAAGGGACTATATATTTTCTGAAAGGTTATAATGATGACAAATATGGATAGTGACCATATCCCAATACACAGCACAAAATCGACAATTCAGAAAATCACAAACCGAAGGCATACCAAAATCAGGATAAAACAAGAACCAAAGCAAACAAAGAAAAACCTCCACCATATGAAAAAAAAGCGAACTCCCAGATTGGAAGTGAGACCAGGTGACCAGGAAGAGTCAGCATCTCCAATATTTCTTATTTGGTGATCATGACAGCTATTCAATCGCAAATCAGAATGTCACTCATAATTCTAGAAGGGGTGATATAAGATTCTTTTATTATATCCCCATAGCGACAGAAGAACTTCCTCAAAGATGATTTCAGTCTTTGTGAAATATCACCCTGAACAAGTTGCTTACTTGCAAGCCGTCTGGCTCTGACGATGAAATTTTCATATTTAAACATACCCTTGCGTACCGTATCAGCTGAGGAACAAAAACCCAATAAGAATAGAAACAAAAACTCAAGCATCCGGATGATATCGTCTTCGGTATTTCTATTTTGTTTGAATCAGAGTGTTCCTTAACGAAATAAGTATCCCCTCCGCCCTATGAAAAGGTATTTGTATCTCCTGTTCCCATTTACTGAAAGAAAGGTATTGCGAATAATATTGGACAGACTGTTTTTGAGCTTTTGGTGTGAAATGGTAGTGTAGAGCGAAGTGAAGTCGAAGGACTTTATGCTGGTAATATGATTCAAATTGGTGGCATTGACATTTTCCAAAAGTTCCTTAGAATTCTTTAGGATCCACATCTGATTGATTCCATATCTGGAACAAATTGTCTCGCAGTATGTATGAAGACCTTGCTTGATGCGAGTTAATATTTTCCTAAGCAAATTCAATAGAGGTTTTGTGGAGCAGCTAGACGAACCGGCAATGAATCGGTGTTTGTAAGGATTTTTGTGCATTTTGGGTATCAAGTAGATATCAGGTAGTTCAAGAATAATGTTTAAAAAAATAAAATAAAAATCAGAGTGAGTATTCTTCAAAGTTATCAAAATGTTTATCAACCACGGGAAAGTAATAGGCTTTTTAATGTTAAAGAACGAGACCTAGAATGAGATTGGTACGACGTTCATAGTAATTTTATTAAACTTGTTGTTTCAGAAAGCATACAATTACTCGATTACTTCAATTTAACAATGAGGTATAGGACAAATTTTCATCTTAGTTTTTGTATTCGGATCCGTAGTGAAGCACCATGGTTTTCTGTTGTCCGTTTTTCTGCAATAATTCTCTTCACCAGCGAGATAGCGATATCTCCGTTTATTCATTCCAGTCAGAGCATCCCATCTTTGACATGTAAATCCTTTATCATCCGTATTCATCGTTCCTAAATAGTTGTCTCCTCTTTCAGTTTCTAGACATTCCTTTGGAGGAAATTCTACAAAAATGGTACAAATAAAGATCAACAAGTATGTCAACTCTAAGTATAAAGAGAATCAGACTTGTTGAAAACAGAAGGCACAAACATGTATTGACAAACATGTCTTAGCATCATCCCTCCAATGCTGTTTTGAACATAGATTTTATTTGGATATGCTACTGAATCGACCCTACAGAAAATTAGGGGCCGCGCACTCTCTGTAATGTAAATGTACAAATCTAAATTCAAAAAAATGAAAGAGGGCGCTACTGGAATGATTTTTGGTGGCTCCACTGGAAGAATCACTGATGAGAATATAATATTTGAAACACGTGTCTGGTGCATGGAAATTTGTTTTGAATTTTCTACAAGAAGGTATATAGTTGGAACCCTTGGACATTATTGAATGTATTTGCTTCTTATAATAATTCCTGATCGGAAGTAAACAAATAAGATTGGCCAATAAAATACGTTAAGTCTCTTGTTCTATCGTTTTAACGTTGTAGCAAAAGTAGTTTATCGTCAAGATCTATGTTTTATGCAGAACCTAAAAAGCGGAGGAAGGTTATAAGAAATTATGAACTATTCAAAAAGGCAAAATTCATGGAACTTATTTCATTGAAAATATTATAGTGAAGGGAGAAGTTCAATAGTTCAATGTTAAAAGAAAGAAAAGTTTTTTTTAAAATACTCACTGCATTTGGGTATATCACATTCCTCTTGCTTTTTATCTGTCACACAGAATGGACGGCTCTTCATATTTCTTGGATTTCGACAATAATTCCCTTGATCAGTTAGTTTGTATTTTTTCCCAGCTTTAGTATCTTTCCAGTGTTTACAAACTTTACCGCTCTTAGCTTTATTTAAAGTTCCCTTATATTCCCATCCTGTATTTGTCATCAAACATTCTATATAATCTGGCTTCACTGAAAAAGACGAAAATCTAAAATTAATTTTCATTAAGACTCCATTGCTCACGTGCATGTACTTTATGATACGGTATTTGTTGTTCGTTGTATTGCTATACACAAACTAGATAAAAATGAAGAAGAAAAAGAATCTATTCATATATCTATATTCAAATTTTCCTAAAAGGTCTTATCTTATAACATGCTCTGTCATATCTATTGAAAACGAATATTACATTGACCCCCAAACATATATTGAGTATCTCAATGCTATGTGTATTAATAAAGCTAAATTCTCTTTTGTATTAAAAGGTCGATGCAAAAAGAACTTGTAAAATAGTTGAGTTCACTTAATATGTGCAAACGATCAAATTACTGGTAAAAAAAAAAACAATCCAAGGAATGCTTGTGTCGCCTGCGAAGCGGATTATTATTTTTTTGAAAGTAGGTCAAATATCTAGGTCAAGTTAAAAAAAAATTTTCATAAGGAATACACATGTGAAATATCAAAGCCCTATCGCTTAAATATGAAAGCAATATCACTTACCAATCAAAAGATTTAGCAGATATCAAGTTTTTTAAAGAAGGGTAAAAAATTATGGTATATGTAAATAGGTCCTGTCAAAAGAAATACACATGTGAAATATCAAAGCCGTATTACTTATCAATCAAAAGATATAGCTATTAATATTTTTTGAAAAGAAGGTCAAATATCTCGGTCAAGGTCACGAGGTAAAAAATTATGGTATATGTAGAGAGGTCTTGTGAAAAGGAATACACATGTGCAATACCAAATCCCTATCACTTACCAATCAAAATATATAGCAAATAATATTCCTTTTGAAAAGAAGGTGAAATATCTTGAATAAAGTCATGAGATCAAAACTTATGGTATGTATATCTAGGTCAAGATCACTAGGTAAAACATCACGGTATGTGTACGAATGTCTAGTCACAAGTCACAAAGACGTGTGAAATATCAAAGCCCTATTACTTTCCAATCGAAAGTTATAGGGTTTGACACACACTCATAGCCTGACAGACAGGCGGACAATCCGTAAATGTCGCTATGCTTCGCAGGCGACACAAAAAAACCCCACTGATTTCTTATAGTTTTACTTGTACGTATGTACAACTTAGTATACCTATTTTACTAACAATATTTATTTTTCTTACAATATCATGACCATTTTTATATATTTGATGTATTTGATTTCTTTGTTTTCTTCTCTAGTTTAATCTCACAGTCAACTTCTAAGCATGTATAAACAGAATATTCTTTTCGAGTCAACTTATTCAAAAAAGTGTTAGAGAAAATAAGATGTTTTCACTTTTCTAAAACACGGCTGAAATTTGTTAATTGGATACATGTGTACATACCATACGTTTCACAGTTTGATCCTTTGAAAGTACCAAAACATTTACACGTGTATGATGTGCCTTTCTCTACACATGTTCCTCCATTTTTGCATGGATTAGAGTGGCAAGGCCGGTCCTCTATCAAAATATATTAATTCTTGTCATATAAAGCCTAGGTTGCTTCTATCAGATGGAACAAATCGTATTTATATTTCGTTTTAAATGGAGACATAATGTTTCTTCATATGCATTTCAAAAGAACTGAAATGAAGAATATTCATGTTTATAAAAAGACAATCTATGCTTAATACGAATTCAGGAATGAAATCTAATTAACGATTTCTGTGTAGGCAAGTGACACTGTTTTCCTTTTCAAAAGTATTTTTAAGATTCTATATAAAATCATTATGTTTTCTTGAATTTCGAACTAATTCATTAGCATACCACATAAGGGGACGTCACAGAAAGTTTCCTTTTTGTTACCAGTATAACACCATGGTCGGTCTTTATTGATATTGCGACAAAAATTACCCTGATCTCCCATCACATCTGTAATGCAATAAACAAAACACATGTAATATGAAATATGTAATAAGGGATATTCAGGAATGTATCTAAAATTCTGAGACAAAAACTATGATACAGAGTACATTAAGAATAAATGTATGTATTATTTCCCTATTATCATTTGTTTATTTCTATTGGCTAATTATATTTGTTAAAACTTGTTAAGATGAAAAGAAAGGTGGGGATCTTTAGCAAGACTTGGCTTCAGCGCCCACAGCAATCCCCCGAAACACTTCATGAAAAAACACAGAGCAATCACGCACAGATATAGACACAAAAGGGACAAGGAGCGCCTAGAAAGGAGGGGGTCTCCAACAAAACTCGGTGGCAGCACCCACAGCAAACCCCAAAATATCCAATGCAAAAACTAAGAGCAGACACTCACAGAAAGAGACGTAAAAGGGACAAGGAACACCAACTCACACCATAAAAACATGGAACATAAATCAACGAGACCAATTGGCAACCGGTACCCCTTTAGATCAAATTAAGAAGGACTTTTCATTTCTATTTCCAGAACAGATGACGTCATGATGGATGATAGATGATAGTAAAACAATGTGGTGCAAGAGAATGACGCACGGATGAAAGTAAGTATTTCAATAGAACAAAATGACATTTTGATTCGATTTCCGACATTTAGTACTTTCTATCAATGGAATACGTTTATTACATTGCATGAATGTGACAAAGATAAATATATAAAGTAGAAAAAATATCTTAAATTTGCTTACCGTTTTGGAAATCTTCCCATTTTTTACATGTTTTTCCATCTATTGATTTTGCTAGTTTGCCAAAATAGTCTGTACCTTTCACCGTCATCCGGCACTCTCTCGGTTTGTTACCTGATAATGATCAATAACCAAATTATGACTCCCTGCTTCAGATACGTCATTGCCTTCTCCCTCGTGTAGTTTAATAATCTATCAGACCTTTGCAGTTTGGGAACAGCAGAATTTAAAGAAATGCGTATTTGCTGTTGACGAATTCTAGTATATGATAGCTATCTTTTGGATAAAACAATACTACTGCACAAAAAGTGATTCATTTTTGGTAGCGGAAGTAGAGGGAGAGATAGTGCATATTAGGAACTATTAGCAGCGACAAAGTTATTGATATAAAAAAGAACATGCAAAACTATGTAAAATGAAATGCACTGCAACCAAAACGAACGGTAATATAAAAAGAAAGATGCTTCAAGTCAATTCCCTATCAAACTTGGAGCGGTGCGTCATCTGATATGTTTGAAACATTCTAGAATGCCAATCGCATGATTCATTTGATAAGTTTTCCTTCGTGTTTCTGTGGAGCTGGTGTCATTGTCTCCGTCTGTTTGTCCTGATTAATTTTCGAATGAGAAAGTTATGTTTTGTAATTTTTCCAAAGTTCGTAAGTCTTTTGATTGTAATTTTTAGAAATTAATATAGACCCGGCTTTTGTCTGTGACTTTCATTTACAAGCCTTTCGATTGCGGTTTTTTGAATCTGCTATCGGTCATTGTGTTTGACTACCACTCACTGATTGTAACGCCAAGTTACATGTAGTTCAATTGCCATAGATATGATAATATCCGTCAGCATTATCTATTTCTGATTACAATTTGTCTTTTAAATTTATTAATTTGTTTTGTATTTGAAAATTGATTTACATTTGATTAATCATGGCATGTACATCAACACGCTGTCGTCAAGTGTTGGGCAGTAGCCTAAGGCTCGAAAGTCGTCCTAAAGTCAATGATGGATCGTCGCGTTTTGTAGTCAAAGTAATCATTCTGATAAGAAAATCACAGCAATAAATTGATAACAAGTTCGTCATGATATTGTAAGATAGTAAAACTTACTGTTACTGCATTCAGTAACATCACAATACTCCCATTTTTTATCTTTGTCTGTGGTGTAGCACCACGGTGCTGATTCCTTTCCACCAGGGTTACGACAGAAGTTCTCATGTGCAGACAAATAGGCATACTGATGTTTATGAGGCGTCTGTAAAATAATTCGTTTTTCATTCCGTATAATGCTTCATTGAATTGGATATTTTATTGCATATGAATAATATCAAAATATTTCCTAGATATACATATGATGAACGTGCAACTCTTTCAATTACTCTTCATATTGAATAGCATCATTTAAGAACAGATGAATTTGCAGCAAGGAGCAGACATACATGTTTCGGTAACTTAATCCTCGTCAGTGCAGTGATCCTGATTCTAAATGAAATATAATCAAAGAATTGTCACTATTGAAATATATGTTCTAAAGTACCAATTTTAATGTACTAGGCACGTGTTTCGGATATTTTAATCCTCGTCAGCAGTACTTCATGCCAAACAGTTTAAATAAAGCCATTGTGAATTTTCGTGGCGTCATCTACAATACAGAGCTTTAATTTCCTCTTGTCGAAATGAGCGGCTCCAAATTTTGTGCTATAATTATTATGTCCTAAAATGTATCGAAAGACGTTCCTGGATGGGTGGGATATGATGCCACAGGACCCACGTATTAGAAAATTCAAGAAATTTTGATAGCAGAAATATCCCAATGCGTTGAAGAATCGATCAACTTCAGTTGATCGAACTTGGCTACATGTGCCCTCGGGGACTCCTGGTCCACCAGCAGTGACACTCACCAAGTGGAGCAAATGTTGAACGTCTTGAAATTCAATAGCATCATTTAAGAACAGATTAAATTGCAGCATGGACTAATTTCTAGACATGCACGTTTCTGGTATCAATCCTCGTCAGAGATCCTCAATCTAAACAATGAATTGTGACCAAAGAATATCATAGTTATTAAGTTCAAATATGTATCGAAATACGTTGCAGGATGGGTGGGATATGAAGCTGTAGGACCCACATTTTAGAAATTTCAAGAAATTTTGATAGCAGAAATAAAGTCAATTAATTTATACTTTAACATAATATCTTTCAGCTCGTAGCAACTTATATGTATAAAATAGTTCAATTCATCAACTTTGACTTGTTCCATACGTATAGACCGATATCATTCTGTGTGATACCTCAGACAGATTCTCCTACTCTTTTCTCATGATATTTACCTGTGAATCCCATCGTTGACACTCCTTTCCAGACGTTGTAGAGGAAACCACGCCCTCATACTCATACCCGACTCCTGATCTCGTACATTCATCGTAATCTACAGTTTACATACACATGTATGTCTTAGCATAATTACAATTTACAAAATGTAATATTCTCCTGTCCTTGAGAAAAGGAAGCGAATAAAATATTCGATGTAAGAGGGCACTTCGATACTAATGTGTAAATATGAGTAGAAATGATATAGCATTATACTATTTGGAAATTAACGCAAGGAGAAAATGTAATCCCTCGAAGGTTTTTGGCTATTTTTCTCTTTACTGTATAGTTTGGTCTCTACATTATCTTATACATAAGATCTATGTAAAATTGGATTTGTAATGAAAGGATTGTATGTTCGACCTCTCGTTGTCGACGTTGTCTCTTTCTTCTCAGTTGTAAGTTTTAAAAATTCCGACACTGTTTGTTACCAAATTTCTCGTTACATTTCTCCATCATATTTATCATATTAACAGCATTTTGGAGGTTTGATGAAATTCTAAGTAAGCATGTGATGTTCAGTATGAATCACTTTTGACTAATAATAATAATCATTTGGTACAAATCATCGATTTTGAATAATTCTCTATTGTACATACCACATTGTGGAATACTGCAGTAGTCCCATTCTTTGTTCTTTGATGTTGTGTAACACCAGGGTCTGGATTGTTTGTCAGGATTTCTGCAGTAATTCTTTTCCTTTCCAAGCTTAGCTTTGTACTTTGGCACTGACGACCACTGTTTGCAGGTAAACCCCCCTTCCGTTATGCTAAGAGAACCTTTGTATTCTTCTCCACGTGTAGAAGATAAACATTCTTTCCTTGCAGCACCTGTTTCACAAATATATACAAAAATCACGTGTTATATTCTAGTTTTACCCCCACTTACAAAAACTCAGATAAATCTTATTTTCTACAGTATAAGATAATTGTTTGAAAAGCCGAAGATTCTAAACATTTTAATCAATCAAAATTCAAATTTCTATGTTCTTCATCATGTTTAAATGGTGCATCTTTTGCTTTTTTATATTTCATCTCTGAACGTTAGTGTTCTTTTTTTTCTCTGACAGTTCTGTGATATGTATATGTTTTGTGTATCTTATTCAAATCTTGAGTTTTTAGATTCATTCTGTCGTTTTATAATGACTCGAGCTATTTTGTATCTCACTTTTTCTTTTTTATATTTTTTTATTAGAGTATAAAGATAATATAAACATACGACATTTTCCAATGGAAAGTGTAATTTCATCGAGAGCTATGTCACTGTCCCAATCCTTTCCCCGTACTGCCTCAATTATTAACTGTAAAATGTTCAATGGCTTTATTCAGATAGTAAAGGGATGGAAACACTCTATACTATCTAAAAGATAATTCAAACATGTAATCCAGTGTAACAAAGAGCTTTCAATTTAAGAAAACAACTAAATCGAACAGGTTCGGAAACAGGTTAAAGCCAATTCTCAGAGAAGCGAGATTAAGTACACATATGTGAGATCTTTTAGAAAGAAAGCATACTCTACTAGCTTCCATCACCGGTCAAAGTTATAATGTGTGACTGTGTCAAATTTGACTTTGACAAATTTGACAAAATTGACTTTGACAAATTTGACAAATTGGTCTCGATGGTTTATGTGTAGTCCTTTGTGTTTGATGTTTCTGTGTTGTGCGTTGACGTTCCTTGTCCCTTACGCGTCTCTTTCTGTGCTTGTCTGCTTTGTATTTTTGCATTGGGTGTTTTGGGGTTTTGCTGTGGGTGCTACAATCTGGTGTTGTTGGAGATCCCCTCCTTTGTTTTGAATTACTTCAGCATGGCTATTAGTGTTCTTAAGGGGTATAGACAAACCGTTATTCGCCATATTGGATTTTATATAGTGTGTAATTGAAAATCGTTCCTTACACCGAGTCATGGCTCCAACTTCAGCTATTTTAATCCCAAGTATTCTCAACCCCAATGGCTACATTTTCCCATATTTTCTACGGAAAATTTCATTAAGACTTTAACATTAAGAAACTTTTTAAATTCATGCACCGAACTGCACAGCTGCACCTCAGGAGAATTTATGAATAATACTATAACTTACCTTTAAACATTACAATGATACTATATCTACAACCATTTGTCCTTCGATTTTGAGTACAAGGTCTCATTATCATATAAATCTCTTGTAAATACAACACGGTGTCTTTTCGAACACGAGTTTTTACAGGTAGCCATTTTCACGTGCCGATCCGCCCCAACATAGGTAGAAAAAATAAACGATTTTAAAGTTCCTGGGGTAATTCACTAGAATGTTTGCGATTCAATTATTAATTATGTACATGATATATATTAGAAAAGTGGGATAGTCATGTGAATTATAGGTGACAAATTACAAATGTGCAACATTCCGGGGATCCGCCCCTGGATTCATTTCTACATGTATGTTGATATGGCTACTAGCCCCTTGCGTGTTAAATGAAGATACCCGGTATTTTGAGAAAGTATGATCAAAATTGGAGGACAAATGATTGTAGACATATGATGATAGTAACGTTTAAGGTAGGTTATAGTATTAATCATGAATCCTGCAAACCTGTAGCTGCGCAGTTCGGTGCACTAAGTTCAAATGGTTTTCATGTAAAAATATTGATACAGTTTTTGTTTAAAATGAGTGGAAAATGACGATGTTGAGGTAGAGAAAACTTAGTATTAAAATTGTTAAGATTGGAGTCTTAATTCTGCAGAACGACAGATTTTCAAGTATACTTCACGTCAAATCCAATATGGCCGATAAGCTTTTGTCCATACCCCTTAAGGAAGAGACGCCATATAATGATACAAACGAGTCGTAATACACATAGCATTTCCTCAGTAATATTGTCAGATGAAAACCAATATATACCCGACCCAGTCCATGCTTGTTTGAAAATATAACTTTGCCATTATAGCAACATTTTGTCACTAGTAATGTGCTTCTAGATATTGAGTTTAGAACTGAATATACATCGCAAATTGACAAAGATAGCATATTGCTTTCAAGAAAAGGGGAGTGATTGTTTACAATTCGATATCGTCATTCCCTCTTATATATTTTTCATCGCAAATTAAGAGGCCAATATTGGCATAAAAAGCATCAACGGACAATTTATATAATGTTGTAAAGAACCATCATGATGGAAAAGTAAAATCAACATGGTACCTGCAATCCCTCCATTGCTGGAATGTTGATTGCCGCTTGAAGCCACTGAGCTCCGAGGTTACCCAACTTGGACCATACTGGCTTTCCTTTGTCACTTGTATAAACATTCAGGCTTCCTACACTGCCTCCGAACATGTTGTAGTAAAACATCAAACACCTTGGATTCTCTGATAAAACAAATAATCAATTCATCAATTCTTTATCGGATTGTGTAAGAAAAATTAAGCATTTAACTATTAAGAATGAATTGTAACGACCTTCGATGAAAAGTATAATTGGAGCATAACATTTGAATAAAAGAGACACGAAGAAAGAAAGTTGATGCAACTTATATTTCAAAAAAGGGGATAAAACTTGGGGAAAAATTATAAATCAACAATATATATACGCTTCATCAATCAAAGATGAAAGAGTCGGGGTGATTATTGTGAATATTTGAGACTAATCAAAGTCTACAGTGTAAGAATATTCACATCAAGCAAGCAACATACTGAAAACTTAAACAATTCACATACGTTAAGTGCATTGCAGCAATAAACTCACTATTGCCTACGGACAACTTTTCTTGAATACTTAGAAATGAGTGTGTAGACATTGACAGAAACTATAACATGTATACAAATTATATTAATAGTGATATTGGAAACTATTCAAAAATGTCCAAAATTAATGAGATTACTTTTATATGAATCGACCTCCTGTCATTGTCTCACTCATATGATTGAAATGTCAGGTTTAAAAAAAATAAAATCCTTCTTATTTTGCATTACACGTAGGAAGTTGTTGTGCATTATTTTGTTCTTATCATAAATAAAAAGGTTTCCAACAAAATCGTGTCGCAGTTGATACAGCTTAACTCACATAAAACGTACTTCAGTAAAACAAAACAAAGTGAGTAACAAATCCACGTCAATACACAATGATACCTGACACCGTCCTTTATTTACAATTTCTTACTTTTTGCTCATTACGATCTTGCAGACCCTTAAAAAGCAAGAATGTGGAGAAAAGAAAAATTGAAATCACACTCATGCGAGTGAGAATGAAGGCAACAAGGAATAAGTTTACAAAGTGTTTTTTTCCCGTTTTTGTTCTAAAACCTTTTCGATGAAGAAAGGGTGTTTAAACATAAAAAATACCATCAAATACATTTTATAAAAAGAAATATATTCACTTGAAAGTTTGATAGTTGTTGTCAGCCTTGCTTTGTCATTAGGCTGCCGTGGATTTGACATCTCTGCTAACATATAGTATTTGCCTTTAAAGGCATGGCTAGGACCAGTTCCAGCCGATGACGACATGCCCTGAAAGAAGAGAATGCTAAAACTGAATCATTGAATAAACATCAAAGAAGTACCTAACAGTTATCCAGTCTCAAAGTCGAGAAGGCAAGGCCAAATCGTAAAAATTCCCATCGGAACGCTTGCGAACCTCGGAATGAACAACATTCCGAAATGAGACCAGTTGCCCGGGGAGAGTAAGCGTCTCCTGATTGCATGCAACACCCGTCGCAACAGCTCCAGAGAAATCTGTCAAATTCGGTGATTATCTCGATGTACATTTTGATGTACAGATCAGGTAAGTATGTCTTGTTCGGTGATGACGACAGCGTTTCAATCACAATGTAGAATGTCATTGATCATTCTGGAAAGGGGATCTGATATGCTTTCATAATATCCCCTTAGCGACCGAAGAACTTCCTAATGATGATTCAAGTCGTTGTGTGATATAACCCTGATTAAGTTGCGTACTTGCAAGCCGTCTGACTCTAATTATGAAATCTTTATATTTGGAACATCCCCTGGTGTATCGTATCAGCTGAGAAAAAAAAAAACCCGCCATAAGCAGGAGAAGACGGTTGCTACTCATGAAAGGGAAGTTAGTTATATCGAAGCTGGAATCGTCACGTCAGGATATGTCGGAGAATTTGTGATAACATGAAATAACGTTAAAATTAAGGAAAAACTGTAAAATTGTTCATGTTTATATTTTCTTTTTACCCTACGACATGTGAAATATATGATCATATGAATTCTATGTAGCATATCGTTTACAAAAAACAAAAATTTCAATGTTTATATTCGTTTATCATTTATATGCTTGTACATGAACTTACCGTTGAAATCGTCCACTGAAACTGGTCGTCTTTGTCAGTATTTTGAAAAATACATTTCGCACCAGATTCAAAAGAACAACGAAAGTAACTTCTCTCTACAATGAATACAAAAGACATAAAGTGGAACTAAAATCTCAAGAAAATTAAAGATTTCATATTTCATAATATTATTGGCTTCTTTGCATGTCTGTTCCATATTGTAAATTTATCTGTTCTTAAATGATGCTATCGAATTTGAAGACGTTTAACATTTGGTATTTGGCTTGAAGTACAATGCAATACAGTACCTGATGATAAAACATGTATCTATAGTGCAAAGACTTAGAATTTTCAGTCCCCTTTTATGAAGAGTTTTGGCTCTTCGATAGATCGACTTAAGGCTTTGTTTTGAATCTTGAAGTTCACCCCAAATAACCATCAATTACTAATGGTTGGTTAGTGATTTCTTACCTTTCACTTGATCACATAATTTTCCTGTGAAACCTGGAGAACATTCGCATTTGAAATTAGACTTTGTTGCCCCATCCTCCAAGTCCTTACATTTTCCGTATACACAAGGGTTTGTCTTACATCCTAAAATACAAAGTAAAAGGCGAATATTTCGCTTTTTCTGACCATCGTTTCTTATACATAAGTTCATCAATATTTTTAGCTGAAACCTACCTTCAAACTACATTAAATGAGATATCAAATCTTTTAAGAGGTAAGGGTGCATTCTACTGTCTGTAAAAGTGATTATTTTCACTGGGGGAATTTCGCAAAATTGTAGAAAGCGCGAACAGAACTCCCGCACGAAAACCACGTGTACATTAATGCAAATGAGTTAAAGAAGATCCTGACGATAATCTCAACAGCACTCACAATAGAGCGCAAAATATAAGTGGCGGATCTCTAGCTGAATAAATTGTTCATCAATTTAATTTCAATTCAAATTCAGTTTTTTATTTGAAAGTAAGATGTTGATCACGTACCTACTCCAACTACTTCAAGTCTTAGCCGAAATCCCCTTTGAGCTGGGCGATTCTGAACAAACTTAGAATCAAATGTTAGTATCATTGTCCCTTTGGCATCACTGGACGTTGTCCATGTTTCGTCTACTATCTCGCCACATTTCCTGAATTCAGAATATTTTATTCTAACACTTTAGATCTCTTGAATCAACACAGAGTAAACAATATTATGAAATCTAACATTTATATTAACAAAATCAAGAAACCAGTGCAATTAAGAAATCTTTTTATTTTGATGTATATGTCACAAGAATAAACGTCATAGAAGTACTAACAGTTATTCAGTCTCAAAGTCGAGAAAGCATGGCTAAATCGTGAAAGTTCCCATCAGAACGGTTGCGAACCCCGGAATGAACAAAATTCCGAAATGAGACCAGGTGCCCGGGGAGAGTAAGCGTCTCCTGATTGTATGCATCACCCGTCGCAACAGCTTCATGGAAACCTGTCAAATTCGGTGATTGTCTCGATGTACATTTTGATGTTCATGTCTTGTTTTGGCGATGATGACAGCCATTCAATCACAATGCAGAATGTCACTGATCATTCTGCAAAGGGGGAACTGACATGCTTTTATTCTATCCCAGTAGCGACCGAAGAACATTCTCAATGATGATTTCAGTCGTTGTGTAATATAACCCTGAACAAGTAGCTTGGGGGGAGGGTTGATTGTATCACTTAAATTTCATGCTGCACAAAAGAATCGAGCTATGTTCTTTCTTAACGTAGTATTTCATAAGGTGACTGATGATGTTCTTCCTAATAATGTCGAAGGGTACCTTGTATCAAAACTATTTGTTGTGGACATGTCTAGCTACATGCTAAACAGAAATTTTCGAATGCGTTGAAGTAAAGATCAACAGAAGATGGTCGAACTTGGCTATGTGTGCCCTCGGGGACTCCTGGTCAAGCCAGCAGTGACACTCACCAAGTGGTAAAATGTTAAACGTCTTCAAATTCAATAGCATCGTATCAGAACAGATAGATATTAGACCCATATTGATTTATGTATTGTTTACCTAACTTTTCTAATTATTCCTTCAGTAATGCTGTTTTATTTTGGGATGTGTGCATTACTTAATTCGCAAAGATTACCTTTTGCCTGTTTGTCCTGGAAGATTATACTGCACTTCCAGCCAATGGTAACAACGATTTAAAGAACTGCTGGTTAGGTGAAAATCTTCAAATGTAATTCTCGGCGACCAACCTTTAGTATTCTGAGTACAGAGGTGATAGTTTTGAGAATAATTATAATTTTGAAACACTCGAAGAGTAATTTTGATATATATGAAATAATTTTATTAACTCATCGAAAGTTTGTATCTACTTTCTGAATAGGATATAATGGTTATATGAAGCGTGCGGAATCATCCGTGAGCATCTTATATACCAAATCATTCATAAAAAGTAAAAAAAGGAAAGGAATTATCCTATGGTGGGTTAAAATAATAGAATAAACGGTAATGAGTTTAGTATTTCTTAGTGTTGAATAAGTTTGTCACTGCTGTCTCAATTTTTTATACATTGAAAAGTTATAAATTTTCCTCTTTTGATATATTTATTAAAGTCATTCTGCTATTAACAGCCTACAAAATGCTTCTTCAAATACACTTGCCAATAGAAACAACAATGAGAATACATATTAGAAGACTACTGACTTTGATCACCCATCTACAGAGTTTGCCTGTAGGATAGTCCTTTGGATAATTTGGCGTAGTTATGTACTGCTCATTTCCGCCATATTCCACGTTAATTTCTCCGCCACAATCTATAATGAAGATTAGTTAAATATTTAAAAACTTTTCTCGAATTGTAAAACGTGATATGCACAATTTCATTTAGAAATGTATTATCATGGCTGTTGTTTTGTTATTGAATGAGCCGATACATTTGTCTTAATGGAGATATCGTCTATAGTTTTCCATCAAACCTCCATTTTATTTATTAACACAGCTGGAAAAAAGAATTCACCAAAATATATAAAGCATTCGCATTGTGCCTCATATTTCTGCACAGCTTTGTAATTCCCTGAGATGAAACTATTTTCGCATGTAAACGCTCATGACGTCACAATGCATTACCTCTACAATAACATGCCGGGACGGCTGTTTTAACATGCAAATTTAACGTGATATAAATTTAGATGAATAATTTTACCTGGAAACGCAATTTTTGGTGCGTATATATATAGAATACAACTCATAATTCGTGTTTTATTTCGGTATGTACGATAAATGCACTTGCTGTGTGCTGCATACCCGTAACAAATCACCAATTTTGACAAATATCCACACGATGAATTCATATGAGCACAAATATGGATTATGACCATATCCCTGTATACAGCACAAAATCGATAATTCAGAAAATCAAAAACCGAAGGCATACAAAATTAGCATAAAACAGGAACCTAAGGAAACTAACACAAACCTCCACCATATGAAAAGAAGCGAACTCCCGATATGGGATAGAGACCAGGTGCCCAGGAAGAGTAAGCATCTCCTACTTGCATTCAACACCCGCCGCTTCAATTCGGTAGAACTGTCACATCCGGTTACTTCCATTTCGGAAGACATAGAGTACAATATTTGGTTGGATGGTTCAAATGGTCTTTGACAGAATATCATCTACCATTCTGGAGAGTGGGACATTATAGTGTATGACGAGTTCCCCATTTCGACCGTAGAACTTCCCTGACTGACAAGCTTATCTGAAAGACGCCTAGCTCTCAGAACAAAATCCGTATATTTGGTACTTGCTCTGACAGAGCGTATTAACTGAGATATGAAAACGCCATAAACAGGCGATGAAGGGATGTTCCTACTCAGAAAAGAAAAGTTTTTAATGCTTAAATTGAAGTCGTCACGCTTGTCATAGAGTGAGGTGTTCATGTGAATTTCACATGAAAATTCATGTGAAATTCACGAAAATTTCACATAAATTTATATGAAAAATATTTTTGTTACTGTCACATAAATTTACTTCACATGAATATCATATGAATTTTCTATGTGTTGTTCAAGTGAAATTTAATATACATGACATTCATGTCAAAATCTTCATCTGAATTTCATGTAAAATAATTCATGTAAATTTTTTGTTCGAGTGTTGAACGTCTTTTCATAGCATCATTTAAGAACAGATAAATGTGAAGCATGGACCAGATATGCCTGTTTCGGCTAACGCACGTCAGTGATCCTCATTCTACAATTCAATATGGCCAAAGTGTGCGAAAGTTATTATGTCCAAACATGCTCCGAGAGACGTAGCAGGATTGGTGGGATATCATAGCTCATTTCACATAAATATAAAATTCACCTAAAATTCATTTAATTTCATGCAAGTCGCAATTGGCTGTGTACAAAATAGAACTGAGAATTCCTAAATTGGTCATCATAAAACATTTTGTTTTGACATGATTAATATTTGAAGCGAAATATATTACCCGGTTGACCGCATCATACATATGCACACTCAATGTAATTCCCTGGGATGAAACTAATAATTGGAACGTGTTGTATTTCGAATGTAAACGCCCGCGACGTCACAATGCATAAGATCTTAAGTTTTACGTCACCTTTTTACCTGGATAAACGCGTATTCAGAAACCCGGAATGAAACAGACAACTGTGATGTACATTTATAGAATAAATGTCATAATTTGTGTTTCGTTACAGGTATGCAACATACCAAATCTCCTACGCATGCGTCCGATTTCAGTTCCGCTTTTCTTCACTTCGAAATCTACCTCTGCCGTCATCGCCTGTTGTTTGTCTGCAAGATTCTTGCAGACTGGAACTGGGGTTTCATATTTCTAAATAATTATTGCAAGTATATACTATCAGGTTTAACTACATTTATGAGATATACATTGTACGTGCATTGCTTTTATTTCGATGCAATACGAAGCAGTATCAGGGATTCTTTCTTCATTCGTACGTCGTCGAGACGATCAGCTGAGCGAGAAGTCTCCAGTAAAAATACAAATTCTAGCTATAAATCTAAACCTATCGTCTTTAGATGTGAGTCTTGTAAATTTTCCTACATCTAATAATGTCGAAGGGTTCCAACTCTATACCTTCTTGAAGAAAATTCCAATCCAATTTCCATGCACCAGACATGTGTTTCGAATATTGTATTCTCATCAGTGATGCTTCTTGTGGAGTCACCAAAAATCATTTCAGTAGCGTTCTCTTTAATTTTTTGAATTTAGATTTGTACATTTACATGACAGAGAGTGCACGGCTCCAAATTTCTTGTAGGGTCGATTCAGTAGCATATCCAAATAAAATCTATGTTCAAAATAGCATTGGAGTGATGGTGCTAAGATCTTAAACTCCTTCAATTTCGATGATATTTATCGGTGAAATGGCTAGTTTCTGTAATTGCACAATATATATATATCATGTCACATTGATAAAAGGCCAAAACAAAGCTTCTTTCATGTGACAAGAGCTGGAAAGAAGTAATTGATACACTTGACAAACATCAGGTCACAGAGAATCATTTTAACTGCTCCGTAAAATAAGTGTTTATATTAACAATGTCGAAGGGTTCCAACTCTATACCTTCTTGCAGAAAATTCCAAACCAATTTCCATGCACCATCTACTAAGAATCGTTCCTTCATTGCCCATGATTTACTCGCCCCTAAACACTGAAATATTTGCCTTAGCCTTTGAATCTTCTGCACTATTATGTCAGAAGTTCGAATGACGTCACTGTGACGACATGCTGTACCTGCGATGCCTCTCGAGTCTTATCATTGCGTGAAATGGCGTAGGAAAATAGCGATGACTGCAAAGTTATATTGCAAGCCTGTGCTGCCTATGACCTTGTTGCAAGTTGCAACATACCAATCTCTTTCACATTGAGATTCATACATGTGTCAGTCAAGGAACGTAACTCTGCATGGGAGATTGGCAACATACAGCAAGTACATTTATTGCATGCAATGCGCTAACGTGCATTACACGCTTAATAAAAACACTTTTTTTTGTGCGTTGCATATCCGTTACAAACACAAATTAAGACACGCATTCTCTATTTGCATAGGAAGATATAGCCGCAGAAACGGCCAACGACACTTGGATATTTGGTTGGTAGGGGTGTGTTGGCCGCGCAGGAATCTACATGGAACAAACCCGGAATCCATGTTTAGGATATGGCCGGCGCGAATCGGCAAATTTTCTAGGGGATTATTGACTGTGTCTCACTCGAATAACATAAAACTCATGCGTCAGGTCAAACACGTGACACCTCGATCCATATGAATGGACGTTGTTATCGAAACAACCTCGCGGTGTCATGTATTTGACCTGACGCATGAGTGTTAACTTACAACATGGCGCTTGAATTCGAAAAGACGAAGCGGAGGCAAGTAGAATCCCGGCCGTATCATTGATATTAAAGCCTAACAAGGTAAAATATTATTGCCGATCGTTTAGTTTTATGTGATTCGAGTGAGACACAGTCAATAATCCTCTAGAAAATTTGCCGATTCGTGCCGGCCATATCCTAAACTTGGATTCCGGGTTTGTTCCATGTAGATTCCTGCGGCCAACACTACCCTACCAACTAAATATCCAAGTGTCGTTGGCCGTTTTTACGGCTAAGGAAGATAAGGATGGCCATCCATATGGGTAGTAAGTTCACATTTAGAACTTTCCATATATGTTTTGTCTTTCATGGTTCAATATGTATGCTCTGTTTTTGAATTTATCTTTGGAGTATTCCTCTGTTATATTGTCTCGGATTATTTCTCTTAAAATCTTTTTTCTCTGGTGCTTATTATTTCAATCATGATATATAGCGTATATACTCTGCTGACGGTGCAGCTATTCTTGTTTGCAAAACTCAAAAACATTTTGTTTTAATGCTTTACTTGATCTCACTTATTGAAAAAATGTATAAAATTATCGTTTACTTTTACAATCAACAGAATAAAGATTAAAAAAGTAATTGAGTCATGATTGATTCAATCTTTTGATGAATTGATTTCCCTTGAAACAAGATTAAAAGCGCCGTTTACTTTACATAAATGAATATTACCTGTATCTGTTATTATTTCATCGCATTTTTCTCCTTGGAACCCAACCATACAGTGACATTTGCACTTGTGATTTAATACTCCATATTTACAAACAGGAGACTTGCTTTTATCACACTTGTCTACAATGAAGAAGCTTGATAGATTATCAATCGCACAATCGAAAATTTGATCTGAAGCCTTCTGGAATCTAGATTTGTCCTCATAAATTGAAAATACGATAACTTTGTATGTAAATCTCAGCTCTCTGCAATACATTGTCTTGTTTGTTATGTCATACAATTAGAAGGTTTTTCGTTTATAAAGGACAATGAGCATCATCTGGAGCGAGACGGACATCGAATAATAATATCATGAGCAAATGGAGTCGCTATTTCAATTTCCTGCCCACAACTGTCTCAATGGTGTCTCCAACGAAGCATAGTATACACAACCATTTCTTGTAATAATGTCAAAAGAAACTTATTAAATGTGTATGTATAGTCTTTCGTGTATATTATATCGCTCATGTGTGAAGTTGTGTCGGGGTATGTGTTTTAATTATTATAATACAGAAGTTTGGTATGATGAAAATGAAAGATACCTGAGCATTTGTATGCTGTGAGTAATTCAGCTACGTCATAAAATGACATTGACTGTCGACTGTCAACCAGGAATCGAAGATTTGGATCTACCAGGCTCATGGTAAAGAGTCCCTTTTCCTTCGCAAAACTCTAAATTGCAAGAATTATTATGATGACAAATATGTAACAATTGAAAATATACGATATATGTTGGCTTTTGGAACTTTTAGACAAACTTTCGGGATATGTTTGTATGTGAAAAATGCGATAATTTAAACAAAGTGAAAGCTTTTGCGTAAACATTATACTATATCATTACCTATCAAAATTATTTTCAAAATCGAATTAATGATTTCTGTATAAAATATTAAACGTCTTCAATTCAATAGCATCACTTAAGAACAGATAAATTTGCAGCATGAACAAGACATGCACGTTTCGGGTACTTAATCTTCGACTGTAATCCTCAATCTAAACAGCGCAATATTGTTAAAGAGTAGGAAAATTATGATGACCAAAACTGAGCCGAAAGACGTAGCATTAATGAGTGAGATATGTTGCTACAGTACCCACATTTTAGAAATTTTAAGAATTTTGATAACAGAAATTTTCGAATGCGTGGAAGAAACGATCAATCGAAGTTGACCAATAACTTACTCTCAATCCATACTGCATGATGCTTTCTACATCATAAGGCCAGGTAAGATCAGTCCTCCCCTTACCGAACTCCCCTTTACTCCCCTCGGATATAGCGCTGAAGTTTACTGATATATAGTTATTACGATCACTTCTACCTTGTTCATGTGACATCCCCATTGCGTGAAACATTTCATGTAAAACAGTAGATCCCTAAATTAAAAGAAAAGTTGAATACGGTAATTGCCTGTGAAAATAGAAAAGTTCCATAATGATCTAATATGTAAGTATTCGTTTAATTATTATATATTTTCATTTGTATTTGTTTTGTCTCTCTATTTATCTTTATTGATTAAAGTCTGGAATTCTCATTAACAAAACAATCATTTGCATGAATCAAATTAATACAGGTCTGGATCAAAGTTAAAATGGTACTTATAGTATGACTTATTATCATTATTAATATTCATACAATTATTCATCCAGCCCTTACCGACATGCAACCTTTCTTTTCTAAGGACAGGAACTGTGGAGTTTTCTTCGGAGAATATCCGAGATTTGCCCAGCATCCCCTTAAGACATAAGATTTTTATATGTAGTAATTCCACAAAAGAAGATACAATTGAATTTTCTGACGATCTATCATGCAAATATGGTTGCACAAAGACAAGGTCATAAACCCCTACGTATAAAATGATTACCCTCGACTCTTATCAGAAAGAATCTTCAATCGTTCATAGAAACATTACCGTAATAGCGTTAAATATCAGAACATTACTAATGAATTCCCAAAACCTGTTTTTTACTTTCCAAATGCAGCAGCATTTTTAAAAGAGTTTATTTTGAAAAAAAAAAAAAAGATTTTCTTTATATAGAAGGAAAAATATATTTGTTGGAGTAGAGAAAAATGGATGTGTCCTTATTTGTTAAGTACCCGAAACGTCTATGTCTGGTCCATGCTGCAAATTTATCTTTTTTTTTTTCTTCAATGATGCTATTGAATTAGAAGGACGATCAAGTTCTACGGAGTTGGACATAAAAACGTGGAGCGTAGCGGAACGAGAAAAAAGATGAAAAATGTCAGTCACTAGTGTAAATGTAAACTTATGTCCAGCTCGCTCAGTAGAAAGTGAAAGAATCTATTTCTTCTTCCATGAAACATAAGAAAAATGAGAATTCAAACAACGTGTCATGCCATCAAACACCATGTTTTCTGACGACGTGGACTGTGACGTCACAATCAGATTCTCTTTTAGCATTGGTCAATTGGGGCATTTGAGACAACTTATGTCTCACATAGGCTGTCTTACAGGGTACGAGCAAAACTGGAGAAGACATTTTTATCCTCTACCATATGAAAATATGAACAGTCGTATCAAATTTGCGTATTTACCTTCCAGAGCGTATCTCAATGTAGTGATCATGTCCGACTTCCTTGGCTAGTTTGTCAGATCGTGGAATCCAGCGTACACAGGAGACATCTGCCACAATACCAAGACATTTCTTAATCAGCTCTACATGTTTGGGATTGTCTGAAATCGTAAATGAAAGCGAGTTGACCTGATATTTTAATGTCTGATAAAAACAAATGTAGATCAACATTGATTTTAATTCACGTACGAAATAATTGTCTGATAAAGAAAATGATTTTTTACACACACGTTTTGAAAGGAAAGATTATCTTTGGGAAATATATGTAGCATACTACATGTATAGCTTTATTTTTATGCATATAATGATGAAGACTCCACATTGAAAGACGCTAAACATACTGATAAATGACACGAGTAAGGTTTTAAAACCCTCAAATTGTAAATTCTAGTACAAAATATCTTTTTCACAGTGTAGTAGGCATCGATTCCATATTTATGAAAATCAAGGCCAGCATATGATGAAAATTGGAACTAACCATAACCAGTAGCATTCATTTCATATGGAATAATATTCTTTGGCCACATATTTTTCCGAAGACTGAGAACAAAGTTCCTCTTTTCATTCTGAAGATACAGAAGATATCAAATTATTTAACCAATTCACTTTTTTCACAAATTATATTCATTGTGTGATTTTACCTCTAAATTATTTTAATGAAACTGGCATTCTGTCGTTTCAAACTTATGTTAGCTTTTATAACCCTTTCAAAGTGAGACAAAAGTGATTTATAGCATCAATATTTAAAATTATTTGAGAATGATTGATTGTTACAGCTGATAAATAGTTGAAGAAAGAAAAACATACATGAACATCATTTTCCCCTTTTTCGGAATCCGGCATTAATCCTTCGGATTCCTCAGCTTTTATCTTCTTTTGGCTGTCTTCGGTAAGACCTTTTTGCTTGAAAATAGTAAATTCTTATGACTGTTCTGATTTTTTTATGCTTTCTGATTAATCGTTGTATCGAAAAGAAAAAAAGAAACTCGATTCAAACAACGAACAGTGATAAACCCGGTAAAGAGACCGGTAAAGAGGTATCCGTATGTAAGGTAAGGTAAGGTACTATAAATATATACATATTCTGAAAGGTAATTATGTCCTCTGCTCAGAATTAATAATTTGGGACCAGAAAAACAAAGGGGGAATGACTAAGGAAGCATTCGAATTGAAAAGAGTTTTGAAATTCCCTTTGATTTTAAAGACCTAGGAGTCTTATATCTGTACTCAGGGCATCATTACATTCCAGAAAATATATAGTTTATAGTACCTTGCCAGGCATAAAATTAACCATACTTTACAATGGAGATGATGAAAACGCTATTTTACGTTAAATGACTCTATTGTACAACGGATACCTTAAGAAGAAATCGGGGAAATACGGCATTTTCGTCTAATATTTAAGCTGGCCATTACAACACAAATTCCTCTCTATACCAACGCATGTCACAGGCTAATATTTACATTGCAAGTTAATTTCCTATGTTAAACGCCCATTCAATTTTGACGTTCATTTCACGATGAACACAGGTTGGCCCCAATCACCTAACGTGCGCGCAAGAAGTTCAAACAGTAGGCGGGGCTTACTGATGCTGAATTTGCGATCAGGAGGAGATTCCCAATATGTGTAAGGGAATGAGACGATATAAAAGAGAAGAAACAGACGGAGACAACCAAACAAATCCTTGAAACCAATAGAATATGTATAACAACTCTATGTACGTGTATATCAGCAGTTTCCACAGAGTTCATGTGTACTTCAATGTAGATGGCGCTACCGAAATGAATTAATGCGGCGCTGACTACTCTGATATTATAGATAAGGTTTATTCTCTTTAAACATGTTAAATTGATTATAAAAAGTTAAAATTCATCGGAAAAACGTTTTAGCAGATATTTACAATATTGCAAAAACGTTGTAATAGTAAATTTTTAAATGTGAACTTCCACAGAGTTCACATGTACTTGAATGTAGATGGCGCTACTGAATTGAATTTATGCAGCAGTGAATTAAGGCCTTATTCTCTTTAAATTGTTTACCAAAAATAATTCAGACTCATCGTGAAAACATTTCTAAAATTAAAATTATTCGGTAATTTTTAATATCAAACCGTATATTTTGGTCCTATGCAATGGAATATTTCTTGCCCTTCCTAGTAGGGAGAATTGACACACGTGAAACATTTAGATCTCAATTTTCACTTAATTTGTATAAAAAATTCGAGGATGTTTTCAAAGATGTTTTACATCTGAATATTTCTGAATGTAAATATAAGGAATACGTATCTTATTTTTTGCGTTCATGGCTTTTACACTCTGGTTCGACAAGCCCCCGTTCCACTGCAATCCCGCTGTACCTACGTTCATTCCCGACCTCGAAAATTGCCAGGTCGGGAGAGAACGGCTCTTAGTCGTATCTTGGTCTGGTACAGCGTATGTTGGTCCAAAATCGATCGGTATTAGAGCGGGCACGCTTTAGAGGTCGGGAAAAGTTTCCCGTATTCTTTCAACCGGTTGAAAGAATACGGGAAACTTTCCCGCTCTCTTTTTGGTCGTGAAATAGTCGGCGCTTGGTCGGGATAGTCGGGGGTACAGCCTAGGTTAATCGTGTCCTGGTCGGGAAAGAGCGTGGCTTGAGCGTGATGTGATCGGCATTTAACTTAAACACGCTCTCTTCACGCATAAGATACGCTTTAATTTCGCCCTGTTCCCGATCTTTACCCGTCTATTCTACGCTCTTACCAAGATCTATCCACTACAGATTCAATGTTTGCTGATCTTGCTAAGACCTTTTCATGACCATCTTGCGACCTATTCACGCTCTATATGACCAAGTTACGACCAAACAACGCTTCGAATAGGATCTGTGCATATTTCCTTCATTTTCTCGCACTGATATTGATTTGTTCAAAATACTTATTATCAAAATGTCGCGGTGACGATTCTTGGCTATCCAATGCCATTTTTTAAGTAAGATTTTTTTTTTTAAATTTTGATTGCGACACTTTTGGTAAGGCTTGATCAAAACGAGAAATATAGGCTTCTTCTTGGCCGATAGGATCATTGGATGACAAATGAGATCAGTTTAAGTCAGAATTTATGTTTTGAGCGGGAATGCTTCGGGACAGTCGGTAATAGATCGGGATTGCATCGGGAATAGATCGGGTTTTGGTCGGGAATAGATCGGAGTTCGATCGGATAGAACGGGACTTGGTCGGCATTATGATCGTGAGTAGAGCGGGTAAAGCGTGAGTAAGTCCGCGATGAAACGTGAATCGGTCATAAATGGATCGGGAATCGGTCGGGAATAGAGCGTGATGTTAAGAAAAAAATGAAAAGGTCGGGAAAGTTTTACCCGCTCTTGTGAAAATTGCGGTCGGGAATGGTCGCAGGTACAGCGGGATTGCAGTGGAACGGTGGCTACAGGCGCAGATCCTTCGAGAACCGCTTCGCGCTTCACGAGATTTGCGCCTGTCGAACCAGAGTGTTAAAGCCATGAACGCAAAGAATAAGACACTCATTCCTTAAATATACAATGTTTGAATTAGTAAATATGAACTTCACAGTTGAAATTTTAATTTTGAGTACAGTTTATAAGTTATAAATACTCAGATTTATTGACCTTCATTTTCCTCCGCTTGGCTATAGAAAACGAATAAAGACGGAATACATGTAGAAAAAGACCTTGTTTTGTTGTAATGGCATTAAAGAAAAAAAAACCAACTTCTGTGAACCATTCATATCTTTAAGGTTTGATATTATATATTAAATATATTCGGATACCTTGTGAATAAGAACAAACCTTCAGTTCCTTTCCATTCTGCTCAGCCGACATACTTCTGAGAAGTTCTATTGAGTCTGGGTTTTTGTCAGGATTTACTCTCTGCCAATTTAATTGGTAAGGAAATTTAAATTAAGAATAAACATTAAATTGAATGTTCACGAATAGGATCAACTTTCTATAAAGATGATTCGTGCTAAAATTAAAATAATGCGAATTGCATCTAAGTAAAATTGTACTCACAGAAAGAAATAGCATGGTTCTTAATTTAAACTGGGATTTTACAAAATATACATGATTTTATGTACCTACGTATTTACCATTTACATTATCAGTATGGCTGAACAAACTTACACTTTCGTCTATTATCTGATCATCCTTTTTCTTCGATATTCCTTTTGCTGGATCAGCTTGCAAATAATCCTTTTTATTGACATCCTGAATAAGTTCACAACAGTGTTGTATATATAAATTTGATAAGACCTTTACTAGTTATACATGTGTACTATATTCCAAATAAAATTAGAAGCGGAATAAATGTGGATTCAGAACAAGAACGTGATCAATTGAATAAAATATAAAATTGAATGGTATCAAAAAAGTTTGCGTCAATCTTTTGAAAATTAGAGTTTATTGCGATCACAGTGAGCGGATCTAAATTCTAATTTTGATCAGATTGAGTTTACGTCATCAGTATTTGAGTCTCCCTCTTGTGACGTCGACTGCAGTTTTCGACCTTTAAGAAAAAATTAAAAAATTGCATTTAAACTTATTTAAGAATGGATACTTTCTTGATTTTTTTTCTTTTCATGGAGTTTACATTATAAATATATTATTTAAAATCAAGAAATAAGAAATGCTTTGATTTCACCATCATAAGTGCTGTTTTTTCACTAATAGATTGATATAATTTCTTATGTTTCTTGCATTTTGTTCAAATAATGGAAGTATAAGCTTTTCTGCTAACTTCATTTGAAGGTACAAAGGTATTTTAAATCAACATGGATTTGATGATAAATTTCGTTTGTATACAGATTTTTTTTGGGATAATTTAGAGAGTTTTGTCCGCCATACTGCTCTCTGGCGGCAGAGATCTTCATAGTGTAGCTTTAGATTATTTTTACTATATGAACAAATGTAATTTTTACCTCTAGTTTGTGTTTCATTCCATAGAATTAACAGCACCAAAATAAGAAATCGTTTACAAAGAAAGTCCATGTTTAAATCAAGGATGCTGTGAAATACCAATGTCCCAAATACTTGTAGTTCCACTATCTATAGTCATCTATATTTTCATTTCATTGAAGGGAAAATAAGCCATTTGTGGAAAGAGCTTTCTAGATGCAATCTTTCTTTCTTCATTCATATTAAGTGGGACTTCAATTTAGTGAAACCAGTAATGCACTCGCTATGTCTCATTTTCTGCTTCCCACAAATCATAACACAAATGAAATTATCAGTACCATTGTTCTTCTAATGCAACGTCGATCTATAAATTAAAGCGACAAGAAAATATGTTGAAATACGAAACAGAAAATTATACATATTTTATATTAATTACAACTCTCCATTTATCATTCTTTATTGATTTTTATCGATACATGCGAAACAGAGTCCTTTTATTCAGACACCTACAGTAGTTTTTATCAATAAATTAAGAAATCGGGTTTTAAATGATTACCCTCAAGCATTTCCGGTATATCTCTTGCTTTTCTTTTTCATGCAAATGAAAAATAAATATACGTAGAGTGATTCCTCATTGTAAAGAATTCGAAAAAGGTCAAATAGGGAAGTAAATAAAATCATTAAAAAAGATATTAATAACTGTTTTACATGTATTCAATTTGACGTTTTGTAGTTTCTGGTCTCTTATTATAATTCAAAATGAAATCAAACGAATTCCATTTAAAGTAAAAACTAGGATATACGTATGAAAAGTCAGAAACTTGAAAACGGCTTGTTCTTAATAAACAATCGTATCGTACATTTCAGTCTCGAAATGCACATCATATTGAAATAAATAAATATTCGATTGAATAACATTCTACATTTTACATTTGTAAACTGAAATATGCCCTGAATAGATTGCCCTATAATATGAATTTATAAAAAGAACCTTTTAGTCATTTTAATACGACTATACTTTTAGACTGATTCTAGAAGCTTGAATCTTATCTACGTATTTTCATAGCCTAATTTGGCTAGCGCAGACTTGGACCAGCACATTCTTAAGACAGGCACTTGACTCACTCTGACGACGGGACTCCATGACGGGCTCTGTCCAAACCTCTTCAGAGAAGACAGGGCCCCGACCACCTCTCTTAATGTCGGTAGGACTCCTCGGGTGATAACATAATTTAGCTAGCTACAGCCGACAGAGCACGGACTGCATTTCGTAGTCCTACCCCTTTTTATATACATTTACATATTAATCTGTGTCGCTTGGACCCCTGCGTTGTGCCGTCTTGTTTGCATGGTCAACTCTAATGTAAGGAGGTTATTTTACACAACAACTGTGCATTCTTCGTGGCCTTTGGGTAACTGAAAAAGTGTGAGGGTTGTGCGCATGTAATCCGGATAAACACGCCATCTGCTACCAATGTAGCAGATGGCCGTTCTAAGTCGTTACCGATTGTCCATGGTTCTCGTTGGTTTATGTGTGGTCGTTGGTGTTAAATGTTTGATGTCGCATTTGCTGTTTCTTGTCCCTTTTGTGTCTCTTGCTGTGTGTGTCTTCTCGTCTTCACTTGAGGTGTGTTGGTGTGTGTATGTTGGTGCTTCAACCGAGTCTTGTTGGAGATCCTCTCTTTTCTCAAGTGTCTGTCATATTCAGCTAAAATTACTATTGTCATGACATTCGTTTTGTTTCCACCTTCCACCTCTACACACCTGTATCCAGATAGGAGGGATGGATGCGCACATCAACAAAACAAATCCACATCATTCAACACAGTTGACTTCGTATAATACAATGTAAGGCATCCACTGTCTGCTTCGGGTGAAAATTGATATCCATAAATTGATGAAAAGTAATTCATGTTTCCTTGAATCTCTTATCATTGTTTGTCCACTTTTTGTGAGTTCTGTGTGTTTCTTTGTCCCCTGTTGACAATTCAGTGAATAAAAGTCAAACGCAAAACCTGAGATCAGATTCCAAAAGTCAAAATCAAAACCCTTACAAATTCTTGTAAAAATATAAAACAAAATTTCATCACAAGAAAATAAAATAGGACAGACAGACGGAGACAATAACGCAGCTTCATAGAAACACAAAGGTCAACTTTATCTAATGCACAATCTCCGTAGTCAAGTTCAAATACGGAATGCATTATATGTGACGCTTTAAATGTTTGTCTTTGTGCATTATCTATTGATCGAATTTATGCGGGTATTTGTTGCTGTTTTCAGTACAAAATGGCCTTGCTGGATATCTTTGCAGTATCCTTCAATCGCAATTTGATAACGAGGCTATAACCCGAAGATATTAGATTCACTGTTATCATGCGATTTACCTTAGCCTACATTTTTGTAGTTTAGTTGTTTATTTAAGCGATGTCATCAACAATAAAATCGTGTTTTGATGTTCATGAAAACTGTTCGATTTAATTCATTGATTTCCTTCCTGTATAGTGTTGTACTCAATATTTCTATGAATATTGATTATTTAAGTGGGTTGTTTTGGTTGTATCAGGCTGTGTTTTTAGAGACTAGATATTTACGCTCGGACGTCACCTTCTGATGTATATTTGTTCCGCTGATTCCACAGCAATATAAGATTTACCTTAGGATATCTCATTTTATTCATCTAAATTTCAAGTATCCTCGTCACTAACAGATTTGGCCTTAGCAGGCTCTTTTGAGGCTCTATTTGACTTATCAAATAGTTATAATAATGAAGAAATTATCATACTGTAAAAAGCGGACAACAATCACAATTATTTTCATGGTCAAATGACAAACTGTCGTCCTCGCAAATAAATCCCACAATCAAATAGGTAATAAAACAGTTATTTCATGGCGTCTTTTGAAACTATTGTCCCTTGGTAGTGGATAAGACCTGGTAAACAAGGCCATCAGCCTCGGGTAACAGTTTCCCAGGATTTCCTCATTACTTCGGGACAATACTTTGACTGTTATGCTAAAAGCCATGTATAATAACTGTATAATAGTATCAATGGGGTCAGTGTTCAATTCCATATTATAGTAGTTTAAAAGGATCTGTTTTCAAACACCGTCATTAACATCCTTCAATATATAACAAACGTTAAATAAATACAATTGTCCATTTCCGAGAACTTACTTTTCTTGTCCCAAACTTATGGATGTATTCATATCGCAAATGAAATGCTTCTGAATAAACCCTACACAAAATTTGGAGCCGCTCATTTTGGCAAGAGGAAATTAAAGCTCTGTATTGTAGACGGCGCCAGGAAAATTCACTTTGGCTTTATGTAAACTGTTTCGCTTGAAGTACTACTGACGAGGATTCAAATATCCGAAATTCGTGTCTGATACAACAAAATTGGTACTATAGAACATATATTTCAATAATGACAACTTAAATTTCTGGAACAAGCTCAAACTACACGGACTTCTTTTTCGAGACAAGGTCGAACCTACTCGACCAGGTATATTAAAATTTGTGATTGACTTACTTTGTCCCTGCATATAGATGTCTGGACGGTACAATAAAATGATTAATCCTTATTTTATCACGTTTACCTTCGTTCGTTTAACTTCGATAGAAATTTAAGATTAAAACCATGCAAAATCATCAAATTTTACCTTCATTGCTTTGATATTTTCTGTTCGGCCAAAGTGACGTTTGTTGCCTAGCAAACAGAAGATGATTATTCTTCCCTCATGTTTGATCTTACTTCCATTTGGGATTCACATTTGCACCTTTAAATAGTGTTCTTCTTCATAGGTTTTTTTGTTTTGCGTTTGACTGATTATTTGTTGGAATAGACATACTATGTCTTCACGTAATACTTCATAGCATCTTGCGAAATTCGTGTAGCAGAGCCAAAAAATGATTAACAACACAAGAAGATTGAATTTCCGAATAACAGAATTTTAACATCATTTAATGAAACAGCAAGCATAGTATAAAAATCGCGTTCTACGACAAATAAGCAGCCTCTAGCACATGCAAAAATAAAATCCTATTCAATCGAATTAAGAGAAGAGACAATGCAATGACAATGTACAATTTCATGTATATATTTCAATTGGAAAAGTCTTTGAATTTTTCACCTCGTTCGTTTCGATTCAGTATGTTGAACTATGTTGTTTAATCTCTGGAGCTTAAAGTTGTTGAAAACGAAACTAAATTTGAGAGTAAATAAAGCCTGTGTTTGTGAAACACGAATGCCCCTGGTGGCGTCTTTCTTAGTATAAACACCACTTTCTGTTGAGTACGTGAAAGGTCAAAGTCAAGGTGACGAGGTCAAACTTTTTGCTATCAATGAAATGGTCTTCTCACAAGGAATACACATGTGAAATAAGAAAAACCCTATCACTTACTATTCAAAAGTTATGCCCAATGTTAAAGTTTTTGAAAAGTAGGTTAAAGCTCAAGGTCATGAGGACAAAAATTTTGGTATCAATTGAAAGGTCTTGTCACAAGGAATGCACATGTGAAATATGAAAGCCCTATCACTTACCATTCAAAAGTTATGCCCAATGTTAAAGTTTTTGAAAAGTAGGTCAAAGGTCAAGGTCAAGAGGTCAAAATTTTGGTATCAATGGAAAGGTCTTGTCACAAGGAATACACATGTGAAATATGAAAGCCATATCACTTACCATTCAAAAGTTATGCCCAATGTTAAAGTTTTTAGTTCGGACAAACAGACAGACAGACGGACAGGCCAAAAACTATATGCCTCCGAATCTGTGATTCCGGGGGCATAATAAAAAATGATATTTAAATTGGAATTGGAATGGACATATGTGCTCAGTTCTCGTTGAATATACGTTTTTTTTTCGAAAATAAATTCTCAAGGCATCTTACGAAATTCTCTCTTGCATCAGAGAAAGGAAATGATTAATAACATTTACAGCTATTCAGGATTACCTTGGCGCTCTAGGGAAATGGAAATCAAAGAAACAACCGACAGCAGCCTCCTATTTAGACATACTACTATCAATGACAATTCATTTGAACACTTCTCTTTGTGACAAATACGACGATTTTAATTTCACCATCACAAACCTCCCTTCATGTGAAGCAACATTCCTTTTTCGCTTGCCTATGGCGTATTCATTTCACAACCAATGCGCTATGCAAGAACATGTTCTAAGTACGGACATTTCATGTTGAGGACAAAGAGTCTCGCCTTTAAGCTGCTTGTTCAAGGTTATTTAAGGTAACGGCTTAAGTTGTCACTGAGGAAGTTCTTTGATCGCTACAAAGAGCATATTGCACATTTCGAAATTTGCTTATCAAGGATGATTAATGGCATTCTTGAGTACGACCTTTCCATTGGATCATTGGACCGTTTTAATTTACTAATTTGGACAATACTGGATTTGACACGTTTCATTTTGGTACTCGCGGCAGGTATTGCATGCAGTCAGAGGACACTCACTCCTCCCGGGTACTTGATACTGCCTCCATTAGGGGTTTGGCGATTGTCTTGTTAATGGAGAATTACACAATTATGCCATATTCACTCCTGACATAACATTGGTACTTCTTCTCTGTTTTTTTGTAATTCTGTATTTTTAAATACATTGAATACAAATCCATAAAATCATAGGTGACTGTTCCTAGAACTTTGTGGAATGGTCATTGAATCAGATTTTGGAGATGTTGAGTCCGACGAATAATACATGTTAGTTAGTTGTGTACGGATAAATTGAATATTCCTTCTATTTACAATGAAAGCAAGGAAAATAAACAAACCTTGCAAGGAGTTGACGATTGTGACAAAAAATGAAAACGCAGTTAGTGGCAAGAAAGAATCAATTATTTGCAAAAGCCATGAAAATCCGGTTACTGAACTTAATCGTAAGTAGATTTTCAGTTCATTTCGATCTCTCGCATTTCCCTCAGGGCTAGGTGTATTATGAATAGCTCTTATGGAAAGTGAAAAGAAAATCAAGTTTGAAATGCACATAAAAGCCACTGGAAAGATAAATACTGCCATACGAGAGAAGATATTTTCAATGAAGCATTTTGAGCCACCGTATCCAAGAGCAGAATAAGTATTGGAGATCCTCGATATTAAGATATTGAACAGTACAAAACCTAGAGGAACCCCAAAAACATAGACCGAGTATTTAAAAAGTGTTTTATCAAATTTTCGGTTGCTGGTATTCCCCCTTGGTTTAGTCCTAGTGAAGGTTCTGAAGAGATGGAAATTACATGCTTGCATACTTGTAAAAACACAAAGCCAAGAAAAGTGTAGTAATATTCCAACAATAACACAGCCACTTGGCCTGTCTACTACAACGGAACTAAGTAACATTAACGAGAGAGTGGTCAAAAGAGATGACATCATTATAATGAGCAATTTACCAGGTGTTGTTTGTAGAAATGGAAATAAGCAGTACACAAATAGACTAGGTACTAGACATGCAATGGACACAATTGTGCATACTAAAGAAACAATCCAGAGATTCTTTAATTTATCATTGGAACCTATGGAAGCTATGCTAGAGGAAAAATATCCTAGCTCATTAAGATAATCAACACAGATTCTGTAATTCCCATCCGGTGTTACAATGAACTGTTCAAAAGATACACTAGTGCTTTTCCATGCAAGAGATAGACCTGAATTATTCCCTGTAATGTTGAGTTCGTCCATACTGAACTCGATTTGATGGCAAATTAGTGCTTCTGTTATCCGGGCTGTGAAGTAGGCCGAAACGTCTTGAGGTGGAGAATCATTTAATTCACCATTACTATATTCTAATCCAGCGTCCAATGGAAAGGTATAGCCACTACCGGTGTCTTCACATGGCGAAAGCTGTATTTTAGAAATATTATAATAGCCGTAAGTCTGTATTGTTGATTTCCTGAAATTCAGTAGTGACATTTCCAAATCGAGTCGTGGTACACTTGACTCCACAAAGAAATGCATTCGGATGAACAAAGAGAAGTAATTAAATACCATACTGTTGTTCAAAACAGTATACGATATATCTTCAAGATATGATTTACCAACATTCAATGTTGATCTTAATTCCCTTTTCAATATCAACATCACTGGTGTCATGTTTTGAGTATATTGATTATCGTGGTATACCATTGCCTTTAGACCCATGGAGTATCTAAGACTCTGTGTGATCTCCAATAAAGGTATACAACTGTTCGTCTTTAAAACTTTCCCGCTGAAACAGGTGATGTTCCTACACATGTCCTGAAAAAAGATAATTTTAGTTTTCAAAACAGTTGGATTTTTAATTGAAAATAAAAGTGATCGGCGGGTGAAAATGTATTCATTAGAATCATGATCATTGATTGTTAATTATACTCAGATTATTAGTCCCTTACCGGCTCGCCGGAGGGGACTTATAGTTTCCACACCGTTTGTCTGTCCGTCTGTCTGTCACACTTTAGTTTTCCAGACTTTTGTTCGCTGTTGTTGCAGATATCGATCTCATTTTTAGTATGTGAGTTTATCTCAATGTGATACAGATCAAGTTCGAGTTTGATTCCGATTGACCCATTTTTAAAAGAGTAATGGCCCCTGGACTTAGCAATCTCATGAAATTCTCAGCTTTCCGGATTTTTCTCGGCTGTTGTTGTAGATATTGAAATAATTTTTTATTTAAGGATTGTTTTTCAGCTTTTGCGCTTTATCGGTGTGTATTGGCAGTAGGGAATGGAAACAAAATATGTAAAGCACGAAGTGCTTTTCATGAATTTTGTTTCATATCCTACTGCCAATACACACCGATAAAGCGCCACAAGCTGAAAAAACAATCCTTATATTTACATTTTACGTGTTAACCAAGTTATTTCTGCCAATTTTTCAGCCAGTTTCTTTACATTTGAAATATCATTGCGGAGGGAGAACGCCATTTGACGTAAGAGCAAACGAACGTTCGACGTTTTTCGCTTGATTCGAAGTAGTACCTTCTGTATGGAAACGTTGTTGACAAATGAGAAACTGAATTTTGTCCTCTTGCTGTATTTTGAACATTTCAATTAAAACTGAAGAAAATTGAATCGTGAAAATTCGTGACTTTTGTCCAACATAATTCAGACATGGCGGAGAGTTAAACTGGAGAAATTTCACAGAAATGAAGGGAAAACTTTTGAAAACTCTTTTTAACACACTGTTAAACTGCTTAGACATATGAAATCAATCGGTATTATTGTATACAAACTTCTGTAAATACCCTATTTCATCTGGAAGTAATTAGAATAATGCAGATACTGATTAACGACATACAGAATGGACGTGTAATTTTTGAGCTCCTGGATATACCCTTATTTCTCGATTTATACTGCGAATTGGAACCTGATTTTTGGACTACATGTTTATCATATATCGGAGATTCGAGATTTTTTGTTTGTTTTGTGCATTTGTGTGTATCATGGCGAAATTTAATGGGAAAAAATCTCCAAAACTAGTAGCTAGTGACAAGATCTCACCTACACCAAATGCAGAACCTGTCGACATGGCTAAGGCGCTCTCGGGCATGCAATCAACTTTAATTGACATACAACAGCGATTGATTAAAATAGAAAACACAAAGGACACGGTGGAAGAAATCAAGTGTGATATATATGAGGATAACGGATTACAACAGCGTGTAAACAGAGCTGTTAAAGTTTCAACTGAGAACGAATCGGAATTAAATGGATTGAGAGAAGAAAACAGGGCACTGAGGGATGAAATTGACCTTTTGCGTAACGTGGTGATCAGGATGGACAGAAGAATGAAGGATATTGCTACTGATGTCGTTCACCTCAGAGGACGATCCATGAGGGATAACATTTTAATACATGGATTTGCGCAATTTCCGTGTGAAGATTTGTACAAAGGCGTCCCGGATGCCATAAAAAAGAATTTAGGGGTCGACCATGTGAAATTCGCTGTCATACACCGCAATGGAAAACCAAATGTAAATGGAAAACCGGTAACTATAACTGGGAAGTTAGTTGACAGGAACAAGAAGTTTGAAATACTGAAAGCACAACGTATGAAGAAGAACGAACGTGCGCAAATTCCCTTTTATATTACTGCGCAAGAGCCAGAGGAAGTTGCGGAGGAGAGAAAAAGGCTTTACAATGTCTCTGACAGATTTCGTAAAGAAAACGTAATAACGAAGGTGGTCAAGAATCAATTGGTGATGCCTAGTGGTGAAATATACAAGGACAAAGTCCAGCCGGTCACTAACGCGGATATCCTCTCGATTTCAAATGAGGAGTATGCGGACCTACTGAAAACCAACACCGTAATAACTGAATGTACGGAGCGTAAGGAAAATCTTTTCTTTGGTACAGCGGGTGCAGTTAAGTCCGAACAAGAAGTGAACAATGTATATAAAAAGGCATGTCTACATAATGATGCCGCAAGTTCTAACCACCGTATCCTGGTTTACCGTTTCCGTAATAATCAGTCGGGGAAGCAGTTCGACGGATACCACGATGACGGTGAGCACGGTGCTGGACGTCGATTATTGAAATTTATGAAAGAAAATGATATTGAAGATACGGCGATTGTTATTAGTCACTGGGTAGGTCGAGAACATGTTGGATTCGAGAGGTTTCAAATTATGGAAAACGTCGCTAAGGACGCAGTTCGACTATTACGGGATCAAGGTGATGAAGAAATGGACTCAGACTCTGAATCGGACAGTAACTGTTGAGATAGCGGGGTGCGAGCGAACGCGTGTACATACAGATATTATATAGACTAAATGAAGACTGAAAACTGTAAGTGTTGTGTTTTTCATATAATATATATCTTTTTTAGTTATTTAAGATCACAGACTGAGAGACAGTCTTTATTTCATTTCAGTTTCTTTTCTCAGTCTTTTAAATGTATGTAATAAAGTATGTACATGAAATTGACTAAGGTTCTAGAAGTTTTTGAGCTACCATTTTCACCATACAGATCGATTTAGTTGTCAATTTAACAAATACTCAAAATATATCTGTCGATAACTATTTTATATAAAACATCCGGATCATGTGAAAACGATAAGGTTCCTACGTTTAAGGCAGCTTTCTGGATATCCAGTGTTGCTTGACATATGGGGTTTACATCCAGGGTTTGTTGACAACATGTGTATCGTCAAAGTTATACATTGGCGTAAGGTTTTACTTCACTCATATGTTCGTTTATTAATTTTGCATGGTTTCACTATTTGCACAGATTTGAATATAGGGTTTGTCAATATGGATTATGGTTGAAATAACGAGTATGAACTGTCAGGGTCTTGGGAGCTTTAAAAAACGAAAAGATGTATTTCAATATTTGAGAAAATTGAATAAAAATATCTACTGCCTACAAGATACGCATTTTACTGAAAGCATAGAAAATCAAATAAGAAACGAATGGGGATATAAAAGTTTATTCAGTTCATATACTTCTAATGCAAGAGGTGTATGTATTCTCTTCAACAATAATTTTGACTTTGAATTGGGAAGATGTAAAGCAGATGAAAACGGGAACTATCTCTTGACTGAAATAACACTTGATGGTAAAAAAACTACAGTCTGTAATATATATGGGCCAAATAGTGACAATCCAGATTTTTATGATAATATTTTTAGATTTATTGAAGAATTTGAAAATGAATACACGATTATATGCGGTGATTTTAATCTTGTGCAGGACCCGAACTTAGATTATTTCAATTATAAACATATCAACAATCAGAGGGCAAGGGCTAAAGTTTTGAACTATATAGAAGATAGGGGGCTAGTAGATCCTTATAGGGAATTACATGAGGGTAAAAAGAGATATACATGGAGAAAAAGAAATCCTCTTAAACAGGCTAGACTTGATTTTTATCTTATCACAGAAAATTTACTTCCTAGTCTTCAGGTATGCGATATTGAATCAGGATACAAATCAGACCATTCTCTTATAACACTTAAACTTAATTTCAATGACTTCAAGAGGGGAAAGGGGCTATGGAAATTCAACAACAAACTTCTATATGACCAAGAATACTCATGCACTATTAATGATGTCATTAAAAACACAATTAAGCAGTATGCTTTACCTATTTATAATCTAGAGAGCTTAAATTCCATTGATATCCAAGATATTCAATTTACAATTAATGATCAGCTTTTTCTCGAAACTTTATTACTAGAAATCAGGGGAAAAACAATATCATATTCCAGTTATAAAAAAAAGTTAAGGTTACAGGAGGAAGAAACACTAAAATCAGAAATTAAATCCTTAGAAGACTCATCTGAACTAACTGAAGATAATTTTGACACACTTAATGTAAAAAAACAGCAATTGGAGAAAATAAGAGAAGAAAAACTTGAAGGTAGCATTGTCCGCTCACGTGCAAAATGGTTGAATGATGGAGAAAAAGTCAGTAAATACTTTTGTAATTTAGAAAATAGAAATTACGTTAGCAAGACTATCCCAAAAATAGAAAAACCTAATGGAGAAATCATTTGTAAGCAAGAAGATATTTTAAAGGAAACAAAGTATTTCTACTCTAACCTATATAAAGAAAGAGAAGATATATGTGATATTGATCTAGAAGACTTATTTCGGGATTATAATGTACCAAAGTTATCAGATGAGGAGTCAAGAAAAATTGATGGACCAATAACATTACTGGAAGCAAGCAATGCTCTCAAATCCTTCAAGAATAATAAAAGCCCAGGCTCTACAGGTTATACTAACGAATTCTATAAATTCTTTTGGAAATATTTAGGTCCTTTAGTTGTACGATCCTTAAATTATGCTTATGAAAAGGGGGAGCTCTCAGTAACACAAAAAGAAGGTATCATTACTTGCCTACCAAAGGAAAATAAACCAAAACATTTTTTGAAAAATTGGAGACCTATCACCTTATTAAATACAAGCTATAAAATTGCATCTTCTGTGTTAGCTAATAGAATTAAGCCTATTATGAGTAAACTGATTCATGAGGATCAGACAGGTTTCATTACAGGAAGGTACATGGGGGATAATACCAGACTAATCTATGATATTCTTAATTATACAGATGAAAAAGATATTCCAGGACTTTTACTTCTCATTGACTTTGAAAAAGCATTTGATTCAGTTTCATGGAAATTTCTATCTAAAGTATTGCAATATTTTAACTTTGGAGACTCTTTTCAATATTGGATAAATACTCTATATTTGCAGAGGGGCTGTAGACAAGGAGACCCGATCTATCTTGAATATAAAATATCTCAATATGCGGACGACACTACATTATTACTGGATGGTTCAGAGAAATCTTTGAATAAATCATTAGATACACTTGCTTGGTTTGAGACAGTTTCTGGTCTTAAAGTTAATTTTGAGAAGACACAAGTAGTTTGGATAGGGGGTAAAAAGTATAGTTCAAGTACAATGTGTAACCGGTGGAAACTCAAATAGGGGCAATCATCATTTAAATTACTTGGAATAAACTTTGATGTTGACATTGGGAAGATAGGAGCTATAAACTATACAGAAAGATTAAAGAGAATGGAAAATACTATAAAACAATGGAAGAAAAGAAGGATAACTCCAATTGGCAAAATTGCAATTGTCAAGTCATTACTCATATCACAATTTAACCACTTATTTCTGTCATTACCAAATCCCAACGAAAATATACTATTACAGCTAAAAAGATGCATTTTTAACTTTATCTGGGATAATAAAAGAGATAAAGTTAAAAGAGAAACATTGTGTAAAAATTATGAAGAAGGAGGGCTTAATATGATAGATATAGATGCATATATTTCTAGTCTTAAAACAACATGGGTGAGGAAAATCCTCAATATTGAAGGTATCTGGCAGAATTTACTATTTCAGAATATCAAGAAAGACTTTTTATTAAAATGTGGTGATGACTATATTGAGAAATGTATCTCAAATACAAAAAATCAGTTCTGGAAAGATGTTTTCTTGGCATGGAAATGTGTGGTCAATAAACAAACCAAAGCTTATCCAGAGAAAATCAATATAGCAAAGATGCCTTTGTGGTTTAACAAAAATTTTAAGGTTGGAGGAACTAGTATGTTACAAAAACAAATGTATGACAATGGTTATGTATATGTCAATGATATTTTAAAGGAAAATAATTCCTTGTTTACATATGAAGAATTTAAGTCAAGAAATAATTTTAATCTAAACTTTATTGATTTTCTTAGTATCAGATCAGCAGTCTTACATTTTGTGAGGGAAAATAAAACATTTGAATTACAGAAAATTTTTGGACCGTTTAAGCCCATTACGTTTGAAATAATTATAAAATCAAGAAAAGGAGGAAAAGATATGTACAAAGTACTGAAATTTAACTCATTCTTTACTTCAACAGTTCAAAAATGGTCAAATCTTATTAATCCTAGTGACTTAGATGAATGGAAAGATATTCACTTATCAATAAAGCATATTCAGGATCCAAAAATGAAATGGTTTCAGTATAGAATAAATCGCAATATATTGACTACAAATAAGACAGCATGTCAAATGAGAATAAGAGATGATCCAAACTGTACATTTTGCAAAAATTCTATAGAAACAATAATTCACCTTTTTTGGGACTGCCCATTAGTTAAAGAAGTGTACCAGAAACTCGAAGATTTATTAATTAATTGTGATATTCAAATAAATTTAAACTCCATCAAACTGATTATTTTGGGACCATACAAACAAAATATAGAAAGTTTAATTATAGTAAGTTTGAAATACTATATCTATGTAACAAAATGTAAAGAATCATCACTTAATCTGCAATCATATATTCTGTATCTGAAATCTTTATATCAAACATACAAATATGCTCTTAATGCAACTAATAAAACTGAATTATTTCAAACAAAATATGCTTCACTTGGAATCTTATTTGAAGATTAGTATCATATTTTTATAAACAGGAATCATAAGTTAAACAAGAATATGATTGTAATAAGTTAGTGTTACTGTGTATGTTCATTGTGTTTGATGTGTACCAATGTATATTATGTTGCTACGTTTAATGTGTAATCAAAGGTGTGTCCTATCAATGTGTTCTATTTGTCATCATGTGTGTTGAGTCTCTTATCATTTGATTTACAATACTATATTACTCAAACATTTAATAGCCATTCTCTGTAAGGACCAAAATAGTTCGGCACAGCATGTCATGGATTTTGATGATTTTCGGTATAATGGGTATATATTGAGTACTAACCATGAAAATAACACTTTTCATCCAATGTGACCTCTGGTTGCCATGGTAACGAGGTCATTCTATTTATAGCATTATTGGGACCATGGAATAAGCCAGATCCGGAGACTTCGTTGCCATGGATACCACTGTAACAGCTTGTTCATCTTTATATAATCTATTCTTCCTTACTTCCATTCTTACATAGTACACTTAGTTATGTGATATTTATTACAGGAAGCTTATTGTATTTAGCCAAACTAAGTCAAAATGAAGCGAAAAATAGAGGTGAAAATAAGGGCCAATTTAGTGTGTTTTTGACCATTTTCAATCTTAAATATCACAAAAGGCACCAATAGGAGACTAGTGATTTTCATCAATGGAAATGTTTGTTTATTGACAAATAAAATGAACGAAAAATTGGAGTGGGTATTTAAGAGTTTTACCTAAATTCTGTCGTCAAAGACCGTTGCCATGGCAACATTAGACCTTTTTGCTTGTTTCATATTATCTTTGAAATTGATTTTATTCCTCTTTAGAGTTACATAAGATTGTCAAAATGTATGCATGTATAGATATGACTTGTATCTTTTACATAAGAACAATTAAAATGTTCAAGGTCATTTGCTTGATGTTCAAGGTCATTTATACTTTGAGACTCAAATTTTGCATAAAATATTGATTTTTTAATTTTTTTGTTACCGATTTTAGTGATTTTTTTATCTAAATATTTTCATAGGTCATATATATTATGAAAGCACATGAATATAAGAAAGACAAATCTTAGAATTTATTGAATTGTAGCTATTCAATAGGAAAATATTTTTCCGTCAAAAACAAGAAAATTACAGATTTCGTCCCTTTTTTATCAACATACTCACCAAGAATTTAGATATTCGAAGATGTGAAGAAACGTAATCAATCGTTCTAAGAAATAAGTGATACATTTATCATTTTATGGCATATAACTGTTAAGTTCAATATTTCAAGGTTTCTAAAATATTGACACCTTCATTTTATGAAAAATCAGGATTTTTCGTCAAATCCGGTCACTTAAAGTTTAATGACCTTGAAAATTCAGCGGGTGACCTTGAAATATTTTCAAGGTCATTTTTATATCAAAACGCCTTTGAGAGATATATACATGAACTTCTGTTCCAATATCATGCGTAGATAGTTTGATATAGGTTGTGTTTTAATTCATCGTATTGAAACCTTTCAGCCAATTGTTGCCATAGCAACTAAATTTGATGCTGCTTTGCATATAAAAGGACAAATTAGCCCAATGAATTTTTTATATTCAAGTAGAGTTCAAAGATGATACTAATTGGATAACTACAATTAGGACTTCAAACATTGGTGCTTTTATGAAATTTTCAACCTTGTAAAACAGTAAAAACATGCAAAAAAGGGTCTTTGAGTGCCCAAAACAAAGCCTTTTGATACCCTGTTTCGGCCCAATTTTTCATCTTGTATACATAAGGCATCCGAGATGAATGTAAAAAAACTTTACAAATATGCGTAATAATAAGGATTAAAAGAAAATAATTAAAGCAATTTAAGATTTAAAATGTACCTGTTTCCATGGTAACGAAGCCTACAGATATGCCTTGTCCTATAGATTTTCCCAATTTTTGAAACTTCAGACACGGTTACCATGGCAACGACAACCTTTTTGAAAAAACTGGGGTTGATTTACATACTAGTACTTCATATTGAACTTCCATACCAAAAATCTCAAAAATCCATGACATGCCGTGCCAAAATGTTTTGAAATTCTTTGGTTCTTACAGAGAATTGCTGTTAATGTTTAACCAGTAATGTTGGGTAACTATGATGTTTGCAGTATGTGTCACTTTGTTTGATGTGCAATTGCGGTGTGTGTGTTGTGTCACCGTTTTCTATGTGTAACTTGTTCAAAATGTAACTATATTCTATGTGCTTCCATTTATTATCATGGCACCTCAAATACATCCTCGTGTATGAATACTATAAGTTAGTTGTATACATGTACGTAGTGAAAACCTACCCCTTTTACTTATATCACTAAGAGATCGATTTTGAATAATGCATATCCTTCAGTTTTATAATATTATTCCGCATTCATACAATAATCTCATCTACTCTGCAATACTATTTTTAAGAACCAAGTACATTCCCTGACTTAAAGTTCTTAAAGTATGAGAATGTAAAACTAAACCCTGTATTCTACTTATCGATCAAATTCTACAGTAATAGTGAAACAAAACTTTTCAATTTATTAGCAAAGTCAAACCTATAGTAAGATTTATACATGTTTATATGTCTCAAATTACAAATGTCTAGTTATACAAGATGTGTGTGTGTGGTGTTCAGTCATATGTATGTCATTTATGAATTGTGTGTCATTGCTATATGTTTACATGTGATCCTATATGAAAAAATGTAAAAAAAATAAAAAAATAAAAAAAAATTAGAATAATGCAAAAGTCGAGTACAGCCGTCGAAAACGCGAAAACATTCGGTATTAATTTTCATGACTTACCTCAACATCATGGCTAAAGATTCGCTGATACTCGAAGTATTATCCATAAGAAGCAAAGATAAATTCACTGTTGATAATGACACAAGTGAATCAAATCCTCATCCTAAATACTGAATATTTGATCCACTTATGCCTGAATATTCGCTCATCCAAACACGGCATCATTCTGCAGACAACAATGCAGTTCGTCCTTGAACTTCGTCTACTGACGCGTGATCGACTTACTACGTCACACTTCTTGGAAGTGTACATGTGAATGACCTAGATTTTGACACATTTAATCACTGGGGGTAGACGGCGTCGTTTGATAATGGATACATGTTTTGAATCTGTATTAAAGCAATAAATAAAAAGGGCATTTTGTCAGAAATTAATCCGCGTAAGTTCTTAAGTCACGTGATAGGCTCTTGCGATTATCGAGAAATAAAGCAACAGTTGGTTTGGTACCTTTATATAAGGGAAACGCAGTAGGAATGTAAATATATATGATTACATCTTAGTGTTATACAGATCAAGTTCGAGTTTGGTTACTACTTACCTATTTTTACAAGAGTGTTGGCCCCTGGACTTAGCAAATTTTATGAAATTCTCTGTTTTCCGGACTTTTTTCCATGGTATTGCAGATATTGAAATCATTTTTGGTATGTGAGTTTATCTCAATGTGATACAGATCAAGTTCGAGTTTGATTCCGATTGACCCATTTTTAAAAGAGTTATGGCCCCTGGACTTAGCAACTTTCATGAAATTCTCAGTTTTCCGGACTTTTCTCGGCTGTTGTTGTAGATATTGAAATAATTTTTTTGTATGTGATTACATCTTAGTGTTATACAGATCAAGTTTTAGTTTGGTTACTCTTTACCTATTTTTACAAGAGTGTTGGACCCTGAACTTAGCAAATTTTATGAAATTTTCTGTTTTCCGGACTTTTTTTCCATGGTATTGCAGATATTGAAATCATTTTTGGTATGTGCATATACATGTATCTTAGTGTGATACAAATCAAGTTCGTGTTTAAATTTTATTTATTATACCCATTTCTACAGAAGTTATGGCCCCTGCACTTAGCAAATTTCATGAACTTCTCAGTTTCCAGTCTTTTCATGCCTGTTCTTGTAGATATTGAGCTGATTTTTGGTATGCAGATACATTATAATCTAGCTGATAAAGAATAAGTTGAAGATGGATTTGATTTATTTGTTCTTACAAAAGGTTTTGCCTCATAGCAAATTTCATTAAATTTTCCTGTTTTCCAGACCTTTTTCTAAAACACATATTGAATTTATTTCGATGTTGGATTTATCTTTAGGTGTAAGTACTGGTCAAGGCAGAGTTGAAGGACATGGATTTATGCCGGTAGGGGACTTATATCGCTTGCAATTCGTAAAATTTTTACATTTTCATGTTTTCTGCAACTTAACCTTGAGTCAGACCAGCTTAAACCAATTTTATCAGACATTGAACGAATACACCCGAAAGGATGGTTCAAAATCTTTTAAATATCTAAATCAAGTTATTTATATATCCAGATAAACTTCGAAGAAGTACCCATCAATTATTCAGTCTAAAAGTCGAGAAGGTAAGGCAAATTCAGTAGAATTTCCATAGAAAGATTTATGAACCCTGGAATACACAATATTCCAAAGTGACACCAGGTGCCTAGGACAGTCAGCGTCTCCTGTTTCCATGCGACAGTCATTTCAGTATTACTAACGCAAACGCTATTCCGCCGTTCACACTTGCAGTCAATTTTGTTTAATTCATACATCCTCATAAAAAGTATAAATAACTACTAGATTTATTAGTCTATCTGGGGTTGATGAAACGCAGATAAGATTTATCATGTCCAGATGAGTATCAATTTAAGCGCTTTCAGTTCATAACGATTTTTCAGCTTCGTTTCATTTATACTGATCTAGCTTTTGATGTGATTGATAATGATAAAGAATCAGATTGTGAAATAATGAATTTGATAGTATAAATACCAGGTTCTGTTCTCAATCATTGTCAAGATAAGCTTTTGATGTAAAAATAATGAAAACAAATTATTGGCAGACGTTTAATTATTTGGAGAAAAACTTAAAAAATATTTCAGTAAAGCGCCTTTCAACCATCCATTTACTCATTTAAATTCTTAATTGTTTTGACGGAATTTTCTTATTCTATTTTCTTCAATCATTAAAAGTTTGGCACAAAGTCAGAATCATATTAATAATAACGTGTTTGGTGTTTCATATCGGTTGAGGGTCAAAATTATGATTCAAAGATCATGCATAACATAGTAATAACGTGTTTTTTAAACAAAACAAACTAGAACTGCCCTAAAGTGGACGAATTATACCCCCTGCGGGACATTTTTCCCTAAACGGATTCATTTTTTGACATGAAAGCTCTGGTCATGAGGAATCTATATGTGAAATGTTAATGCCTTATCCCTTATAATTTTAAAGTAGGTCAAAGTTCAAGGTCTCTAGGTCAAAAGCCATGGTATCAAATGAAAGCTCTGGTCATTAGGAATCTATATGTGAAATATCAAATCCCTAGCCCTTATAGTTAAAAAGTAGGTGAAAGGTCAGTATCAAGGTCACTTGGTCAAAAGTAATGATATCAAATGAAAGCTTTTATCATGAAGAATCTATATGTGAAATATCAAATCCCTATCCCTTGAAGTTAAAAAGAAGGTCAAGGTCAAGACCAAGGTCACCAGGTCAAACGTCATGATATACAACGAAAGAATATATGCGTGAAATATCAAAGCCCTATTCTTTTTAATTTAAAAGAAGGTCAAAGTTCAAGGTCAAGGTCGCTAGGTCAAAAGTCCTGATATCAAATGAAAGCTCTCATCATGAGGAATCTATATGTGAAATATCAAAGGTCCCTATCCCGTAAAATCTGATAGTAGGTCAAAGGTCAAGGTCACTGGGTCATAATTCATGGTATCAAATGAAATCATTCGCCATGAGTAATAGATATGTGAAATATAAAATCCCTATCCCTTGAAGTTAACAAGTAGGTCAAAGGTCAAGATCAAGGTCACTAGGTCAAACATAATGATATATAATTAAAGCTATCATCATGAGGAATCTATATGTGAAATATCAAAGCCCTATTGCGTATAATTTAAACGTAGGTTAAAGGTCAAGGTGTAGGTCACTAGGTCAAAATCATGATATCAAATAAAAACTCTCATCATAAGGAATCAATATGTGAAATATCAAAGCCCTATCCCTTAAAATTTAAAAGTAGGTCAAAGGTCAAGGTCAAGGTCACTAGTTCAAACGTCATGATATATAATGAAAGCTCGCATCATGAGGAAGCTATGTGTAAAATATCAAAGCCCCATCCCTTATAGTTTAAAAGTAGGCCAAAGGTCAACATCACACGGTCAAATGTCTTGGAGTCAAACTTGTAATGATAAATATATGCATGAAATAGCAAAGCCCTATCCCTTATAATTTAATACTAGGTCAAGGTCACTAGGTAAACAATCATGGTATCAAATGAAATCATTGTCATGAGGAATATATATGTGAAATATAAAATCCCTATCCCTTAAAGTTAAAAAGTAGGTCAAAGGTCAAGATCAAGGTCACTAGGTCAAACTTCATGATATATAATGAAAGCTCGCATAATAAGGAAGCTATGTGTGAAATATCAAAGCCCTATCCCTTATAGTTTAAAGGTAGGTCAAAGGTCAAGGTCACTAGGTCAAACGTCATAATATATCATGAGAGCACGCATCATGAGGAAGCTATGTGTGAAATATCAATGCCCTATCCCTTATAGTTTTAAAGTAGGGCAAAAGTCAACATCACACGGTCAAATGTCTTGGAGTAAAACTTGTTATGATGAATATCTGTATGAAATATGAAAGCCTTATCACTTGTACTTAAAGAGATATTCACTTTAAGAACATCTTAACTAAAATATTACAATAAAGTCAAAATTCAAAGTCAAGGTCGCTAGGTCAAACATCCTGATATCGAAATGTAGCACCTGTTATGGTTAGTAACTGAGTAAAAAAGGAAAGCTTTATCACTTATACTTGAAGAGATACTAAATGAAAAAAAATATTAATACTAGAATAAAAGAAATACTTGAAGAGAAACCAAAATAATACTGCAAGGTCAAATTTCAAAGTCAAAATCACTAGGTTAAATGCCTTGGTATGTAGTACTTGCTATGGTGAATGTATTATGAAATATTAAAGACCTATCATTTATATGTGAAAAAATATATGCTTTAAGATCTTCTTAACCAAAATGTAACTATAAGGTCGAAGGTCAAGGTAACTAGCTCTTATGTCTTGGTATCAAAACGTAGTACTTATTATTGTGAATGCATGTATGAAATATGAAAGCCCCATCACTAATACTTGAAGAGTTATCTGCTTAAGAACTTCTTAACCGGACGGACGGACGGACGGACGGACGGACGGAAGGACAGCCCGACGGACAGGGTGTTTCCTATTCAACCCCAAACGTTGTTTGCGGGGGTATAAAAAGCAAATATAATAGGAATATAGTAGAGACCCAACTCCCTATATAAATGGGAATATTTATAATTCCGTTACGAATTGGAATATTATACAATTGTATACTTTTACCTCTTTAAATACAATGATGTAGCTTCCCGAGAAGACAATATTCACCGAGCCCAAAGGCCGAGGTGAATATCCCTTTCGAGGAGAGCTAAACCATTGAATTTACAGAGGTAAAAGTAAATTAATTCTTTCATTACATGAAGTTTCAAAATCATCTTTACAAATCATTCCAACATTACTTCCATGCCATAAAACCCCGGTATGATCTATTTTAGCACATAGAATGAAGTTGGAATCTTACATCTACCTCGGATGACGTCTCCTAGACCGGTAGCGGCGCTACCGTTCTACTTTTAGCAAATGGAGAGCTGTTGGAACCTTATTTCTACCCGGGATGACGTCATCCTAAGTAGACGTTATGTCTACGTTATTTATGAGCGTTTCATCGAGCGGCCGTTTAGCCAATCAGAAAAGGGGAACATTCCCATTAATGTAATAATTGGAATCATTCATTCTTTAAAATGTTATTTACTATAATGATTTATGATTAATGATTATATAATTTGAAACACATTATATTGTGAAAGAAATCTTACCATGTTTCCATCATACACTTGGTCTCTGTCACATCGATCACTCGGTGTGGACTGCCCTGATACAAGATTGTCTTGTGATAGTGAAAACATGTTTCGCAAAAGGGGATACCAGGTCTTTCCTGTGATACGTTCGTAATCAATTGTAAGCGTTGGTAAATATGGTTGTCCGATTACTCCAACGTACAAATTGTTGCAGATTAAGCATTGGTAGTTTTTAAAAGGATAGTAGTAATATACGAGTGGAAGATCTGTGCAGTAAGTCGAGTCGTTTCCCGAGCTGCAGTTCTCTATTAAAGGTATCTTGAAATCAAAAGCAGGTTTACACAAAGCACAGAAAACATTTGGGAATTCTGAAATTTTATTCTTGAAATGGTTCTGAAGATGCTCCTCATATTGCTCAGGAACGTTGAATCCAAAATAAGGAGCGAAAAACGTTCTCTGGGTTACCAGATTATTGCACGCCCAATCTACCTCTGGGTCAGTGAAAGTCCAATTATATACGTCTTCACACGGTCGTTTGATCTGATTTGTTTCCGTTCTGCAATATGACGAAGTATCAATTGAATTCTTGTATTCTATTTTACATCGTACATGCCGGGCTAACTCCACTAAATCACCAGCTATGAGGACGTGACTGAAGTCAAGGTAGGCTGGGCATACCAAATAAAGGTCCCAAATGTCGAAGTGTTTCTGTTCGTCTTCAAGTAGTTCAATATAAGATTTTATAATATCATCTTTTTCTATTATTTTTGAAGGGTATTTCGATGATGGATATGCAGAATCGTTCATCTGTCTGAGGTAGTATTTACTCTCTAAATTACAAAGAATGCAATAAAAGTTGTTATATGAAACATCATTCTCATCAGTCAGGGGAACACTTGAGAAAATACCACCAATTTTTGACCGAGAAGAGCATCTGTCGCGAAAAATAGCATGTGAGTTTTCCTGGAAACATCCATTTATAACGAGATATCCTTTGCTATTACGTCGGAAATATATGTCCTTTGAAAGTTCAAATTCATCACGGCACGCGGTTGGCAGTTCTATTAATAAATCGTCACAACATCCGTAACGTTTCATCAAACAGGCTAAGTCACATGAACATTCCCTTGAGAACCCCTCGGGGAGGAGAGATCGTCTTGCTGGACAAGCATTTACTGATGAAATTCTCAGGGCTGCCATTTGTGTTAATAAATTCGTCATATTCATTAAAGTTCCGTTAGTTAATCTAAAACTTGTTTTGGAAAAAGGCTGCGTTGAAAGTTGTGCTAAAGTTTTATCCACATGAATGTCTTCATTGCATTCAAATTCAAAATACTCAATGCTAAAGTTTACTATGGAAAGAGTGTATTCAAACCGAAATTCTGTGTTGTCCAACACATGCTCTTCAATGTCCCCATCCACATCAACAAAATATTGAGAGCTGTTGTTTCCTCTATTGCAAAGATAGCAAAACACATTTTTGAATGGTGTGGTACCACTACTTTGAGGCAAATCCCGACACGCGCGCTCTAATCCCTCGTCATATACCTTCCATTGTCCGGTAATGTTACAAGCCCTAACAATATCTGTAATGTATCTATGTCCAGATGGATTACACAGGTAACAAAAGACATTCTTAAAAATTCTGAATTTACCTTTGAAAAATGACTCGCAAGCTTTTTTGATGTCATAATCTAAATGTTCCCATTCTTTTGTCCTATTACACGAGGTAAACAAAGTGTTACTCTCACTGACATCAAAGCAGTTTTCTTCCTTTTCGGCATCATGAATATCATCAGGTCTGTAGTATTGTAAAATGCACTTTTTGTTGTACGCCATGTCAATCATTTCATCAATAGTTGAAAGAAAGTTGAAATCTACAAAATGAGTGCAATTTATGTCCAAGAACCATGAAGAATAGTTTGTGACTCCATTGCACTCGGCGCAGTATTTGTTGTAAAAGGTAAGAAGTACATCTCCCCTTGCCGACACTGGAGGATTTGTGAGACGAGACTTCGTGTCTTTCAACTTCAAGCACTTGTCCATCAGTTCTTGATCACTTGTTTCTTTACATCCTGTCACCATCAATGCAGAGGACTGTTCAGTATGGTGCCTGTCCATCCTTGCATTAATAATTGTACGGTTTACACACTTCAGCTCTGGAAAAGCAAAAAACATATCTGGACAACAATCTCCTCTCGTGATGCATTCAGTGTCACAGAAACATTCTGGACAAACATTCAAATGTTTATATGTATAGTTAGGCAATATGTCCATTTTGTGAGTTATGTTTCCTCCATAACAAAAATAATCTGGTCCGCAAAGTAAGTAATACTCTTTCATTATTGCACTGTAATTAAGTTTATATCCTTGGTAAATATTAATCAAACAAAACAAAAAACCACTAAGAGCTACAAGGAAATATCGAGATTTTATCCCCATGTCGGATGTTTAGTACAAATTATGACCAAAATGATTATTGTAAAGATGAGACACATTAGTAAAGGTTAAAGTCTGCTTTTTCCTGTCTGAGTTAATAACTCTAAATTTGCTGTAATCAATCTTTAGTATCGTGTGGAAAACGAGGACTGCGATAGGATATGAAACAGGATAATCATTATTGTCAAGTGTTATAGGGAAAATTATCAAAATAAGTCAGACAGAAAACGTACTGTTTTTTTTGTCAGTTTTTCAATTTGATGTACCCGTTTCCATTTTAATTCTATTTCTTTCTTTTTTCATAATTTACATTGTTTTCTTCTTTATTTTATTCTGTCGATTCTAATTCATTTTATTCTAAATTTTCATTTTTGGGGGGTTTAATTTTGTTTACATGAAGTTATCACTAAACAAAACTAGAACGACATTTGGTCAGTGTTTTTGTACCCCGCTTTCGCATGACCTCATTTGGTCAGTGTTTTTGTACCCCGCTTTCGCGTGACCTCATTTGAAATAGCTTTGATATTGGGCATAATGCTATTAAATTTGAAGACGTTTAACATTTGAATGGTGAGAGACAGGGCTTTCATATTTCACATGTACATTTTTGGTGACAAGATCTTTCCGTTCATTTAACTAAATTGACCTTGTGACCTTGACCTTGGAATTTGACCTATTTTTGAATAACTTGAATTGTTAGCAATAGGGCTTCCACATCTTTCATCATTGATACAAAAATTTTAAACTTGACCTTGGACTTTGGTTCTTTTTTAAAACTAAACATTTGAATGGCAATAGGGTTTTAACATTTAATATGTGTATTCCCTATGATAAGACCTTTCTGTTAATAATTAATTGATATTAACCTTGTTACCTTGACCTCGGAGGTTCAACTACATGTACCTTTAAAAACTTGACCATCAATTTTTGTATTGCTATTGATAGGACTTTTATATTTCGCATGTGAATTCCTTGTCACAAGACATTTCCCTTTGTTTGAAAAATGTTTGACCTTGTGACCTTGACATTGGAGTTAAACCTATTTTAAATTTTAGAATTTTGATTAAACATGAGATATATTACAAGTATTAGCTTTCCAAAAAAGCTTGGTCGATATCAACATTTATTTAAAAGCAAAAAAAAATTTTGGTTCAAAATAAGTTTAAAATTTTGACTCTTAGAATAAAGAGTAAAGAGTAGTATTAGTAAGGCTATGCATGAAATTCACAAAAAAAAATCTGGTTACACAATAGAAACTTATGTGCTGATGATTCTGAAAAGTTAGAAAATAGTGCATTTGCACTAGACAACACAAGTCACAGTCATTCATAAATTGCTTGACCTGTGCGGTAGGAAAATTCCATTATAACGCAAATTAACTTGACCAATCAAAAGCCTTTCAGTATATATTCGCGGGAAAAGCGGAGAGTGCCGATTAAAGAATTTGGGGGAAATAAGGGGAAACTTCTAAAAAAAATTCCTATTAAATTATGTGACTACGCACAGTCTTATCGATTTTTATATCGCTCATTAATTTCTTTGTTCCATTTATCAATTTGTCTTTGGAAAGAAAATATACAAACAAAATGGAGTATCCTCAACGAAACAGCTTAGTCGGCTGGATGGTGAGAAACTTTTTAATTAGCCCACTGGCAGCCTCGCATTCTAAGTATCCAAACGTTTCTTTGATGCAATGGATCCAAGGATCCAGAAATGTCATTAGAGATTTTGAAGGCATAGGGTTTACTGTATCACACACTAATTGGTCTAAAAGTAAAAATTGTTCAAGAAAAAATATCATTGAAGATATTACGTTAATGTGCAATATTTCAATTCAGAATTGCGATGCCAAAGCGTTGTCATGACGACATGTCCTACTTTTGTGAAGTGGATAGCTCTGGTCACGTGTTTTTCACTAGTCACAAGAATGTTTCTTTCTATCGGACAATTGCCCCTATTGCAATGTTGAATCTGATGAATCAAATCGAAAGTTGACAAACCTGTACAAATCTAGAATTAGTCGATATCTGTATATCGACTAATAAACACTTACTACAGGGGCGGAGTCTACAAGCATACTTTAAAGACAAACACCCAAAAGCGTGGGACCAGCATTCCTTAACTTTTTTTATATTTATTTCATTTTTCTTTTGAAACATTTACAATAATAAAGCAACACATCGCATCCACTCACACACTCATCCATATTTCAAAAATGTATTGGTACATGTATGATAAATTGAGTGGAAAAAGAAAGGAGGAGATCTCCAACAAGACCCCGTTGCAGCATCAACAGTAAAACTCCAAAACACCCGATGCAAAAACACAAAAGACGAGTACAGCACGAGACGGAAAAGAGACACACGACATTTAAACATCAAAAACAAAAGACTACACATAAACCGACGAGACCAATGGGTAACCGGTGCCAACTTTGGACGGCCATCTGTCACGCAAGTAGCAAATGGTGTGGTTATCCTGGATTACGTGCGCACAACCCTCTAATTATGGAAGAAGAGTTATAATGCTCAAATCAAGTCATGTTTAAAAAAATGATTATTTCTATTAAATGCACATTTCCTTGAATTTGGTAATTTGCTATTTGGATATTTACTTATAAATGTGCTTTTCAACTCCTTTTGAAATAGTACGAAATACGTATGAATTATATAGTCCATGGTAACTTTACGCAAATTACATTTGCATAGAATGTTATTTAGATATCGCTCGTTCGTTTTTATGTAGATGCATATCTAGAAATCAATAATGAGCAAATGTTACTGTAACCTTTTCCATCAAATCAGATCTGAAGTGATAATTACACCCGTTGTCATCAAATTATTTTAGCTGGGGCGTATAGCATTTAATATAGATAAGCTCGCTTTTACGAGCAAATGTGTTTGTACTGTAAGTATGTGCATATACAGTTAACACAAATCGTGTCGTGCTCCCGATTTGGTTTCAGTAGTAGACATTTTTAATTTTATCCATTGCCAACTTCTAGGTCTTCTCCAGAATTACTGAAAAGATTTATCATATTTATATTTTTTGCTATATTTCGGAAACTAGCCATTTCACTAATAAATATCATCGAAATTAAAGGAGTTTAACATCTTAGCACCATCCCTCCAATGCTATTTTGAACATAGATTTTATTTTGATATGCTTTGAAATCGACCCTACAGGAAATGTGGAGCCGCGCACTCTCTGTAATGTACAAATCTAAATTCAAAAATTTAAAGAGGGCGCTACTGAAATAATTTTTGATGGCTCCGCGTGAAGCATCACTGATGAGAGTTTAATATTCGAAACACGTGTCTGGTGCATGGAAATTGCTTTCAAATTGGAATTTCTTCAAGAGGGTATAGAGTTGGAACCCTTCGACATTATTAGATCAAACGTATTACGAATAAAATGATAAAGTACTACACAACTTTCATTGACGTTTGCCATGGTAAGTCAACAACAGTGGCGAATGGTGGGTGTACGCTCTTCGAAGAAATTCCTTCTTTCGAACAGACACTTTTTGCTCAACAGAGCCAAAGGCTCAATGTGAGCTATTGTCATACCGGATCGTCCGCCGTCCGTCGTCGTCCGTCCGTTCGTTAACTTTTCACTTTTTCAACTTCTCTGAAACCGCTTGGTAAATTTTGATGAAACTTGGTATGCATGGAGTACTAAAGGTCCTCTTCAGAGTTTGTTCATTTCGGTCCGATCCCTTCAGGGATGGATCTGGGGTGGGGTCAAATAGGTCAAAGAGGATACCCCTCTTGAAAATCTTCTTCATCACTGCTGCATGGATTGAAAAACTAATGGTATCTGAGTGATCAGTAAGTATGTATTAACCAAGTTTGATCATTTCATGACAATCCGATTGCTAATTTTTGACGCAATAAGTTGAGGTATCTTCTATTCTTTCCTCTCTTTGCTAAATTTGCTGCCCAGATTTAGTTCAATTAAGCCATAATAAACTAGAGGATAGCTTATGTGACAGAATTTTGCTTAACTTTTAAAATGAATTTTTTAGCTGCAAAAAGGGAAGGGAGGGAGGGTGGTCATTCTTTACATTTCCACTTTCCCCCTGAAATTGCTCATGTACTTTTTGATATTCATTGTAAGAAATGTAACCGTGAAACAATTGTGTCGTAATATCAACTTTTGGATTTTCAATATAATTTTAAAGTGTATATATAGGTGTTCATATCAGGTAAGTCTTGTTTGGTGATGATGACAGTCATTTAATGAATGAAATAAGTAATTAATACATTTAAACATTAACTCTTTGAAACGATTTAACTGCTCCACCTGCAACAAGAAATAAGTGTTTAAGTTATAATGGTACGGAAGTGTTCCAACTCCATACATTCTTGAAAAAAAATTCAAACCAATTTTCATACACCAGACACGTGTTTCGAAAATTAAATTATCATCAGTGATGCTTCCAGCAAAAGTGATTTTGCGGAGCCGCCAAAATTCATTTCTTAAGCGCCCACTTCTGTTATTTCTTTTTAAAACAAGAAACAGACAGTGCTAGTGGGCGCGAGCTCAAGTTAAATCACCCTAGAATCCGACAAAATTTCTGTTAGGACAAAGGATCAGATATATGAAATTTGGACAGAGTCCTATCTCCATGGTATGACATTGTGCATACTGCAGATGGGTTAAGTACCAAGCAAAATTTTCTTTCTATGACTTATCGATCATATGCCTAGTACATAGAGGGCGATTGTTGATCTTTTAACAGTTTCGATTCAAAATTACTCCGTCTTTGATCCCTTTAATTTTCTTCGTTCTGACCTGAAAAATGTAAACGATTGTGGACACAAGATGCAGGTATCCTCCCTACACGCTGATGGAACCAAACGTAAGATAAGCTTTGAGATGTAGTATTATTGCATATTTTATCACACAGTTGTTTGGCAAAATACCCCTTAAGATTCAGTACAAAATCAAAAGAACTGTCAGGATTTTGTTCATAATACTGTTGAGAGAAATCTATTACATTATCATAAACAAATTCATAATCAGATTCTGCGCTATCAGATATCGTATAAGTGGCACATGCAGCAACATTGTAAGGTTTTAAGAGCTTGTAGACCTGTCTCCCTGTTTCGTATTAAATTCTGCCAAATTATTTACAGATACTGGCTTTTAATATTGCTCAGTGGGTTTCGGCTGCAGATTACTTGAGGGCTCTTTTCTCAAATCAAGCTGTGTGATTTTCACAGGTCTTGAAGATCTTATTGGTTTTGGACACTTTGCCAATTTATCAGTGACACCAACTTCTGATGTGTCAATGAGACATTGCACAAATTTCTGAAGGTCGAATAAAAAGGCTGCTATGAGTTTGCAGGTGCCATCTCCACTAAAAATATAATTTATGAATGGTTTCAATTTTGAAGTTGAATAATGGCATTTATCCAAAAAGTTCATTTAAAACTTACGAAAATGAATTATTTCTAAGTAACTTGTACCACATTTGATTATATAAAGTTATTTCGTTTGTTTTTGTGACTGTGTGCCTATGTGAAATATTATAAAATGTCGCCAAACACTGCAAATTATCTCATGTAATTAAGACTTGTTGATTCATTTATTAATATTATCATTTCTGTTGTATTTATGTATACATCACACATAGTTATCAATAGTTATTATTTATATTTTTATACACAACTTTTTTCTTCTTAAAATATGTGCCAAAATTATGCTTTGATATTGATATCAGAATTGCTGTTGTTTGCTGTTGTAAGTTATATCTTTTTATAGATAACCAATTAAACATTCATTGTTATTTGAAGTTGCTTTGTGTTTGACTCAGTTTGTGAGGTACATTGAATATTGGACTTACGCAACACAGGTTCACTCCCCAGAGTTTATAACACCATACTTGTCAATAAGTATCCATAGCTTATATGGATCTGCCGATTGCCTCTGGAATGCACTGAGTCTTCAGATAGCAGTATTGGGGGTCTAGCACTGCCATTGAAACGTTACTTATGTGGCCATTTGAATACAGTCTGAAACTATTGTCATTCTTACAAGATTTTAGTCTCTCATTTGTCCATCCACATTTATTCTTTATAATAAGTAGAACATGACATCAAATGTTTCTAAATTAGGAATGTTGGATAAATCATCGGTCCATAGGTGATCAGGGTGACAATGGACAGGGTGCGTCTTCCCATTGACCGTTCTTCGACGTGCGCTGGCAATCTCATCATCGGATGAGGATTTTGTTTCGATATTTTGATGTACTGCCTCTTTTGCAAGTTTAGGTAGCTCTTGCTTTTTGAAACCGGTTGTACGTATGCCTCTATTGGCAAGAAAAAAACCTTTAACTGGGGCAGGGATTCGGAATCAAGGTCGTGTTCCATTTTTTTAATTTGTTTACATGAGTTGACCACTTTTACCTCCAATACAGGAGAGTTGCGCAGTCGGGGTATTTACGATCTTGCGTATTAAGGCTAGTAGACGTCAGCATAAATTCCATGAATAAAAAAATATAACAATATATAAACTATATTATAGATGTTTAACTGCCTTCAATATTTTCTTTGAAGGTCTGCTAGGGTTTTTGAAATGATCATTTTATAAGTATTATAAATGTATTTATGGCAACAAGTCTTACTATGTAATGATTAATATTCATGATCTTTATGCGCGCACAGCATCATAACAACTTTAGCGTATTTCATTGTTTTTGCATCGTACACGTTCCTGGTATTTTAATAATTGCAATTTCCTGATAGGTCAGTATGTCAGTAATTTAGCACTATACTTGGCATGGGTACATGAGACTCTGGCTTTTTAGATGAAATGTTCAGATAGGTCAGTATGTCAGCACTTTTGCATCATATTTGTGATGACTACATGGGACTCACTCTTTTAAATGCAGCATACAGATAGATCGATATCTTCCTGATGCAGCATTATATTTGCCATGGGTACAGGGGGCTCTGGCTTTTATAATTGCAACTTACAGATAGATTGAAATGTTAATAATTTTGTATCATATTTGTCATGGGTACATATGGGACTCTTTATATAAAAAAAATACGGATAGGTCAATGTATGTTTTGCATTATATGTCAGTACTTAAGCATAATATATTTGCCATGGGTACAGGGGACTCTGGCTTTTAAATACAGTATACAGATAGATAGTTAGGTAGGTAGGTAGGTAGATGTTCAAATGTTGTACTATATTTGCCATGTTACATGGGACTATGGTTTTTTATATAAATCTACAAATAGGTCAATGTCAGTTTAGCATTATATCTGCCACGAATATATATGACACTGTCTTTTTCATAGCAGCATACAAATTATACCTACTTTAGCATTATATTTGCCTTGAGAACAACATTTAATGCAGTGTACCAATGGATCGATAGGTTAATACCTTCTCAATATGATTGCCATGGCTAAAGGGAACATTGGTTTTTAAAATTATATGCATCTAGTTTTGTACAATGGAAGGAAATATGCCATTCACTCTGATTAGTTCTATGTTATATTCGAATAGTTCTGATTGCTATATTTGTTAGCCAGACACATGCCCGGCAGTATGTTTGAATCAGACTATTCATTAGTATAATATGGATCATGAATCTTTCTTTATACTGCACAGAATGATTCTTTATTCACTTACACCTTACTATGTTATATTCGAATAGTTCTGATTGCTATATTTGTTAGCCAGACACATGCCCGGCAGTATGTTTGAATCAGACTATTCATTAGTATAATAGGGATCATGAATCTTTCTTTATACTGCACAGAATGATTCTTTATTCACTTACACCTTACTATGTTATATTCGAATAGTTCTGATTGCTATATTTGTTAGCCAGACACATGCCCGGCAGTATGTTTGAATCAGACTATTCATTAGTATAATAGGGATCATGAATCTTTCTTTATACTGCACAGAATGATTCTTTATTCACTTACACCTTACTATGTTATATTCGAATAGTTCTGATTGCTATATTTGTTAGCCAGACACATGCCCGGCAGTATGTTTGAATCAGACTATTCATTAGTATAATAGGGATCATGAATCTTTCTTTATACTGCACAGAATGATTCTTTATTCACTTACACCTTACTATGTTATATTCGAATAGTTCTGATTGCTATATTTGTTAGCCAGACACATGCCCGGCAGTATGTTTGAATCAGACTATTCATTAGTATAATAGGGATCATGAATCTTTCTTTATACTGCACAGAATGATTCTTTATTCACTTACACCTTACTATGTTATATTCGAATAGTTCTGATTGCTATATTTGTTAGCCAGACACATGCCCGGCAGTATGTTTGAATCAGACTATTCATTAGTATAATAGGGATCATGAATCTTTCTTTATACTGCACAGAATGATTCTTTATTCACTTACACCTTACTATGTTATATTCGAATAGTTCTGATTGCTATATTTGTTAGCCAGACACATGCCCGGCAGTATGTTTGAATCAGACTATTCATTAGTATAATAGGGATCATGAATCTTTCTTTATACTGCACAGAATGATTCTTTATTCACTTACACCTTACTATGTTATATTCGAATAGTTCTGATTGCTATATTTGTTAGCCAGACACATGCCCGGCAGTATGTTTGAATCAGACTATTCATTAGTATAATAGGGATCATGAATCTTTCTTTATACTGCACAGAATGATTCTTTATTCACTTACACCTTACTATGTTATATTCGAATAGTTCTGATTGCTATATTTGTTAGCCAGACACATGCCCGGCAGTATGTTTGAATCAGACTATTCATTAGTATAATAGGGATCATGAATCTTTCTTTATACTGCACAGAATGATTCTTTATTCACTTACACCTTACTATGTTATATTCGAATAGTTCTGATTGCTATATTTGTTAGCCAGACACATGCCCGGCAGTATGTTTGAATCAGACTATTCATTAGTATAATAGGGATCATGAATCTTTCTTTATACTGCACAGAATGATTCTTTATTCACTTACACCTTACTATGTTATATTCGAATAGTTCTGATTGCTATATTTGTTAGCCAGACACATGCCCGGCAGTATGTTTGAATCAGACTATTCATTAGTATAATAGGGATCATGAATCTTTCTTTATACTGCACAGAATGATTCTTTATTCACTTACACCTTACTATGTTATATTCGAATAGTTCTGATTGCTATATTTGTTAGCCAGACACATGCCCGGCAGTATGTTTGAATCAGACTATTCATTAGTATAATAGGGATCATGAATCTTTCTTTATACTGCACAGAATGATTCTTTATTCACTTACACCTTACTATGTTATATTCGAATAGTTCTGATTGCTATATTTGTTAGCCAGACACATGCCCGGCAGTATGTTTGAATCAGACTATTCATTAGTATAATAGGGATCATGAATCTTTCTTTATACTGCACAGAATGATTCTTTATTCACTTACACCTTACTATGTTATATTCGAATAGTTCTGATTGCTATATTTGTTAGCCAGACACATGCCCGGCAGTATGTTTGAATCAGACTATTCATTAGTATAATATGGATCATGAATCTTTCTTTATACTGCACAGAATGATTCTTTATTCACTTACACCTTACTATGTTATATTCGAATAGTTCTGATTGCTATATTTGTTAGCCAGACACATGCCCGGCAGTATGTTTGAATCAGACTATTCATTAGTATAATAGGGATCATGAATCTTTCTTTATACTGCACAGAATGATTCTTTATTCACTTACACCTTACTATGTTATATTCGAATAGTTCTGATTGCTATATTTGTTAGCCAGACACATGCCCGGCAGTATGTTTGAATCAGACTATTCATTAGTATAATAGGGATCATGAATCTTTCTTTATACTGCACAGAATGATTCTTTATTCACTTACACCTTACTATGTTATATTCGAATAGTTCTGATTGCTATATTTGTTAGCCAGACACATGCCCGGCAGTATGTTTGAATCAGACTATTCATTAGTATAATAGGGATCATGAATCTTTCTTTATACTGCACAGAATGATTCTTTATTCACTTACACCTTACTATGTTATATTCGAATAGTTCTGATTGCTATATTTGTTAGCCAGACACATGCCCGGCAGTATGTTTGAATCAGACTATTCATTAGTATAATAGGGATCATGAATCTTTCTTTATACTGCACAGAATGATTCTTTATTCACTTACACCTTACTATGTTATATTCGAATAGTTCTGATTGCTATATTTGTTAGCCAGACACATGCCCGGCAGTATGTTTGAATCAGACTATTCATTAGTATAATAGGGATCATGAATCTTTCTTTATACTGCACAGAATGATTCTTTATTCACTTACACCTTACTATGTTATATTCGAATAGTTCTGATTGCTATATTTGTTAGCCAGACACATGCCCGGCAGTATGTTTGAATCAGACTATTCATTAGTATAATAGGGATCATGAATCTTTCTTTATACTGCACAGAATGATTCTTTATTCACTTACACCTTACTATGTTATATTCGAATAGTTCTGATTGCTATATTTGTTAGCCAGACACATGCCCGGCAGTATGTTTGAATCAGACTATTCATTAGTATAATAGGGATCATGAATCTTTCTTTATACTGCACAGAATGATTCTTTATTCACTTACACCTTACTATGTTATATTCGAATAGTTCTGATTGCTATATTTGTTAGCCAGACACATGCCCGGCAGTATGTTTGAATCAGACTATTCATTAGTATAATAGGGATCATGAATCTTTCTTTATACTGCACAGAATGATTCTTTATTCACTTACACCTTACTATGTTATATTCGAATAGTTCTGATTGCTATATTTGTTAGCCAGACACATGCCCGGCAGTATGTTTGAATCAGACTATTCATTAGTATAATAGGGATCATGAATCTTTCTTTATACTGCACAGAATGATTCTTTATTCACTTACACCTTACTATGTTATATTCGAATAGTTCTGATTGCTATATTTGTTAGCCAGACACATGCCCGGCAGTATGTTTGAATCAGACTATTCATTAGTATAATAGGGATCATGAATCTTTCTTTATACTGCACAGAATGATTCTTTATTTACTTATACCTTACTATTAGCATTTAGAATTTAAAGCAAATGAATGGCAGAGCTATGTATTGATATATAAAGTGCAGAAGCCACTAATTCTCACAATTCTGGTTGTGGATGGGGTTAAGTGTTCATGTTGCACACAAACACTTGTGGAGGGGTTTTTACCCCATTTTTGAACTTGCAAGGTTTAAACACCTTCTAGTTTTTATGCTCAAGCGATTTATTTTTTGATGATTAGATAATACTCTTATAGAGTTGTGTATCTTGTTTATTTTTCTGCCTGTTAATTGTTTTTATGTTTTGATTACGTAATTTGTCATTACGTAATTTGTCATTTTAATAAATGACCATTTTCAATTCAATACAGACTGTTTTCTTCTTTGAAATACAGCTGCGTTCAAACAAAGCACAACTCAGAATAGATGGACATAACTATATTTTCGGGAAACTGCGGTCAGCTCAGATCGGAAGTATTCGCTTTAATGCTGCGCTTATATCAGTAATTTTATGCACCCATTTGTTTGTAAATGAATCACTATTGGTCGGCCAAACAAACGAACGATGGCGTAGAACCGTAACCTTTCGGAATACTGTGTAAACGATTCGCAATACATGGTTTCTCTTCTTTAGCTGTTCGTTGTATTTCAAATTTAATGGAACATTTTCGTTCACAATTCACAGGGTTTGAGAAATGTTCCCAATTCGCAAGACTTCGATTAATATATTCGCTTATATATGTGAAGGGGCCTAAAATAACACATGTGCTATAACTCCGGTTTCAACCTGAGTATCACTTTTTTCTAAAGTGTACAATTGAACTGAAATAAATGAACAAATCCCATCTTTAGCTGGCTTTATTATACCTCTACTGATTTTTTCCTATATAAAAAGAGACTCAGTAAATTTAAATCCCTGATAATCGCCTGATAAGACTATTTCCCTGCAAAGGGGTGCGTTAGTTAAGAAGACTATTTCCCTAGGGAGTTAGTTTCAAAATGGGGCGGAGCTTCTTTGGGGTGTGTCATTATCAGCCAATCAGCGCAGTTGAATGTTAATCGGATGACGCTATTAATACGCGAGCAGAGTAATCCGCCTCCTATCCGCTTAGCACATAAATTAATCCGCAATAAAATGAAACAATCAAAAATTAAACATGTATCAGTATGATAAATGATATTTCTGTTTATCTTATCATCAAAAATTAATATTTTCCGTAACTCAGTCATTCAGTCGAGAAGGCAAGGCAAATAAATCATTAGAATTTCCATATTTTTTTTTTCACATGGTTCCAATGGAAATACTTTTTTTTTGTTTTTTTTCACATTATTCCAAGGGAAAATTTTTTTTCACATGGATCAGTGGAAATTCTTTTTTTTTTTTCACATGGTTCCAATGGAAATTCTTTTTTTTTTCACATGGTTCCAATGGAAATTCTTTTTTCTCACATGGTTCCAATGGAAATATACAGTAACATACTAACAGATATAGTTTTGTAGTATAATGTTGATAAAAATAGTATTTATCCCATGAATGATAATTGGTATATAATATGAAAGAATGACAGACACATACTTGAACATGTTTGTCGCGCCTGATATCTGAGCACCTAAATAAAAGAAAAAGAAAAAGAATTTCCATTGGAACCATGTGAACCTAAGAGATATGTTTGTTTCAGTATAATGTTTGTTTCGGTATACCTAAGAGATATGTTTGTTTCAGTATAATGTTTGTTCCGGATATAATAAAACAGTTAAAGTATACCATTGAGGGAGTTAGCACGATTCTAGTTCCCCTCGACCAGACCTATTTCCCTCGGCTTCGCTACGGGAAATAGGTCTGGCCTAGGGGAACCAGAATCGTGCTAACTCCCTCAATGGTATACTTTAACTGTATACGTACTTATTAGGTTTTGGTCATATTTGGAATAAAGCTCTTGATATATTCACTCATGCATCACTTGCGAGTACACACAATTTGTGTTGAATTGTGAACATGGTGAACTTTATGGTGAATCATTATCTAGGTGCTAATTACGAATATTTAATTTACTCTGAAGTATAAGATGAATTTTCTTAGAGTGACGTCTTTCACAATCAATGAAAATGATTTCAATTCAATCTCTGAGGCGTCACGTGACTTCTACAAATACATCTTATTTATGAGAAATTAACACGGACATGGTCAGCGGTTGCTGATGGAAAGTCCAGCATACGGTAGAAGAGGAAGATCCTTGAATACGTGACTTCTATATGGATTCATGCCGGTTCAAGTAGTGGTTGCAAAATACCTTGAAAACGTGTCTTCTATATGATTTCATGTAAATTCGAGTAGTGGTTGCAAAAGACCTTGGAAACGTGTCTTCTATATGGTTTTCATGCAAATTCAAGTAGTGGTTGCAAAAGAGTTTGCTAGATAGGCGTCAGAATCTTAAAACGCCTTTTATACCGTGGACATGATCCTTATGTTACCAGACGGACACTAGGCTTGGTACTTGACCAATCTACAGTCTTGTACCAGCGCATTCTTTAGACTTGCACTCTGGCTGATTATGACGATGGTACTCCATGGCGGGTCCTGACCAAACCTCTTTAGAGAAGACAGGGACCCGACAACCTGCCCTCTCTGAATGTCAGTCACACTCCTCGGGTGATAACATACATGAGCTGTTACAGCCAGCAGAGCACGGACTGTATTACGCTCGCCCTCTTTTTATATCCATTTACATATTCATCTATGTTGCTTGGGGCCCGCGTTTTGCGGTCTTGTTTGTGTGTGGTCATCTAACAGTGAGGAGGTTGTTTTACTCCACAATTGTAATTTTTTCGAGACCTCTGGGTTATCGGAAAAGTGGGAGAGATTTGCGCACGTAATCCATGATAATCACATCGTCTGCTATAATTGACGTGGCAGATGGCCATCTTAAGTCGGCACCGTAGTCATTTATGCATGATGTTTCTATGAAATTGGACGTTATTTCTACCATAAATTTGCGTCTCATTCTGTGCGTGTCTGCTTTGTGTTTTTGCAGTGGGTGTTTTGAGTTTTGCTGTTAGTGCTGCAACTGAGTGTTGTTGGGGATCCCCTCCTTCCTTCTTCTAACCGGTGTTTCACATAGGATGTTTCGCTGTTAGGTGAGTGTTGCAACCGAGTCATGTTGGAGATCGGCTCCTTGATTGGAAATGAAAGTATCTTTATATTCTTACATCTAGTAAGAATTATTTAAAGTAGACCACCTTGATTGATTTGGACTTTGATTTGGACTATTCTAATGTCAAGGATCCGACTTCTTAAAAAATAAGATAATTTGCAATTGAAAGATTAAGAAATCTCGGACAATAAAAAAAGAAGGGAGGAGATCTCCAATAAGACCCCGTTGCAGCATCAACAGTAAAACACCAAAACACCCGATGCAAAAACACAAAAGACGAGTACAGCACGAGACGGAAAAGAGACATACGACATGTAAACATCAAACACAAAAGACTACACATAAACCGACGAGACCAATGGGTAACCGGTGCCGACTTTGGACGGCCATCTGTCACGCAAGTAGCAAATGGTGTGGTTATCCTGGATTACGTGCGCACAACCCTCTCACTTCTCAAATTACCCAGAGGTCTCGAAGAACGTACAATTGTGGTGTAAAACAACCTCCTCATTGTAAGATGACATCACACAAACAAGACCGCAAAACGCAGAGGCCCCAGAGACACAGATGAATATGTAAATGGATATAAAAAGAGGGCAAGCGTAATACAGTCCGTGCTCTGCCGGCTGAAGCGAGCTCATATATGTAATCACCCGAGGAGTCCGACTGACATTCAGAGAGGACAGGTGGTCGGGGCCCTGTCTTCTCTGAAGAGGTTTGGACAGGGCCCGTCATGGAGTCCCGTCGTCACAGTCAGTCAGAGTGCAAGTCTCAAGGATGCGCTTGTACAAGACTGTAGATTGGTCAAGTACCAAGCCTAGTGTCCGTCTGGTGACATTAGGATCATATCCACGGTATAAAAGGCGTTTGATGATTCTGACGCATTTTCGATGGTTATGCTGCCTACCTTTGATCCTTTTCATTTTGTTTATCATATCACCATAAAAGACAGGTTGTGTAATACCCATAGTAATGTACTCTGTTGCATGAATAGATCCGAATTTTAAAAGAAGTTGACTGTAATTTTTGTAAAATTTCCAGAAAGTCTTAACTAGTCTATGAAAGCGGAAACCTTGACCTAAAAGTTTTTTGGTAATTTGTAAATTTCTACTGTGAAAATCCAAAATATCAGTACATGCTCTAGCGTACCGGATGAGCTGTGATATGTAAATGCCGTATGATGGTAATCTTGGAACATCACCGTCAAGCCAAGGGAAATTTACTATGTTGAATCCAAAATCATCCCTTTTGTCATATACACTTGTATGAATCTTTCCGTTTACAATTTTGATATTTAGGTCCAAAAAGGGTGTTTCTGTATTTGAAAGGTTTGCCTTGTTAAGGGTTAATTCTTGTGGATAAATTTCATTCTTATATAATTCAAAAGCAGGATTGTCAATGGTTAGAATGTCATCCAGATACTGCGCGACTGTAATCAATCACAGCGGTCAATGACAACTTGGTCGATAATCATCTTCCTTAACTGTCCACAAATTAAATGAGAAGAACTATGTTTCACTAAATAACCAATGAAAAAAGAGGTGAAGATAAATATAAGTAACAAGTTTTCTGCTCTCATTTAATCGGTACTTGATTGCTTAGTTGCAATGTGCGTAGGTAAAATGACGTTTTTTGCAAACTTCTATGGCGTAATTGTTTCCTCTTTTCGCCCACTTCAAGACAGTATACGAAGCATTACACAGTAATTACGTTTAATACATGCGATAAAGCACAACATATACAAGATATCGACTCGTTCTGGTACGTCCGTGTTAAGATCATCTTACAGGAAATTGTTACACAATTGAATATGACTACTGTCCTGTATGTGTGGTCATCTATAACAGTGAGGAGGTATTTTACACTACAATTGTGCGTTATTCCAGACCCTCTGATAACCGGAAAAGTGTGAGGGTTGTACGCACGTAATCCGGATAACTACACCATTTGTTACTTGCTTAGCAGATGACCGTTTTAAGTCGGTATCGGTTGCCCATTGGTTTCGTTGATTTATGTGTAGTCTTTTGTATTTAATGTTTTATGTTGTATGTCTCCTTTTCGTCTCTTGTTGTGCTCGTCTTCTCTTTGTTGTCGTATCGGGTATTTCGGTGTTTTGCTGTTGGTACTACAACCGGATCTGGTTGGAGACTCCCTCCCTTCTTTTGAACTGCATCGAGTTCCTGTTGTAGATTTTAACCTAATTTGTTGATAAATTCTGTGTTTATAATCTTTCAAATCTACCAACATTTAGATTGTCAATATTGAAATATATGTTCTAAAGTACCAATTTTGTTGTACTAGACACGTGTTTCGGATATTTTAATCCTCGTCAGTAGTACTTGTCCTTCCTCTTGGACAACATTTATGTAAGATTTGGTAAGAATCTCTACAAGCAGGTTGTAGGGATTCCTATAGGTACAAATTTTGCGCCTCTTGTTGCAGATTTATTTGTATACACATATGAAAAAGAATTTATTCAAAATCTTCAAAAGCAAAGAAAACATGATGATGTGAAATGTTTCATTGGTACTTCTAGGTACCTGGATAATATTCTTACTATCGATAATCCTGTTTTTGAAAAGTATAAAGATGTTATTTATCCACAAGAATTGACTCTAAACAAAGCAAATGTTACAGACACAGAAACGCAATTTTTGGACCTAAATATCAAAATTGTCATTGGAGAAATTCATACAAGTGTTTTTGACAAACAAGATGATTTTGGATTCAACATAGTAAATATCCCCTGGCTTGACGGTGACGTCCCTAGATTACCGTCATACGGTATCTACATTTCACAACTCATCCGGTATGCTAGAACATGTACTGGTATTTTGGATTTTCATAGTAGAAATTTACGAATTACCAAGAAACTTTTAGGTCAAGGTTTTCGCTTTCACAAACAAGTAAAGACTTTCTGGAAATTTTACAAAAATTATGATCGACTTCTTTTAAAATTCGGATCTATACAAGCAACAGAGTATATTACTTTAGGTATCTCACAACCTGCATTTGATGGTGACATAATTAACAAAATAAGAAGGATCAAAGGTAGACAGCATAACTATCGAAAATGCGTCAGAATCTTAAAACGCCTTTTATACCGTGGATATGATCCTAATGTTACCAGACGGACACTAGGCTTGGTACTTGACCAATTAACACGTACCAGCGCATTCTTAAGACTTGCACTCTGGCTGATCATGACGATGGGACTACATGACGGGCCCTGACCAAACGCCTTTTATAGCGCGGATATGATCCTAATGTCACCAGACGCACACTAAGCTTCGTACTTGACCAATCTACAGTCTTGTACGAGCGTATTCTTAAGACTTGTACTCTGACTGACTGTGAAGACGGGACTCCATGACGGGCCCTGTCCAAACCTCTTTTGAGAAGTCAGGGTCCCGACCACCTGTCCTCTCTGAATGTCAGTCGGACTCCTCGGGTGATAACATATATGAGCTCGGTACAGCCGGCAGAGCATGGACTGTATTACGCACGTCCTCTTTTTATATCCATTTACATATTCATCTGTGTTGCTTTGACCCCTGTGTTTTACGGTCTTGATTATGTATGGTCATCTAACAGTTAGGAGGTTGTTTACACCATAATTGTGCGTTCTTCAAGACCTCATTGAAATTGGAATAGTGGGAGGGTTGTGCGCACGTAATCCAGGATAACCACACCGTCTGCTATTTACGTGTAAAATGACCGTCCTAAGTCGGCACCGGTTGCCTATTGGTCTCGTTGGTTTATGTGTGGTCTTTTATGTTCAATGTTTCGATGGTGTGAGTTTGTTTCTTGTCCCTTTTGTGTCTCTTTCTGTGGGTGTCTGTTCAATGTTTTTGCATTGGGTGTTTGGGTTTTGCTGTTGGTGCTGCAACCTAGTGTTGTTGGAGATCCCCTCCTTTCTTTCATGTCAAACAGTTTAAATAAAGCCTACATGAATTTTCCTGGCGCCATCTACAATACAGAGCTTTACTTTCATCTTGCCTAAATGAGCGGCACATTATTTGTTGTGCCGTAAATTTTATTTACGGCACAACAAATAACATTTGTAGCATGACTAAGCACATGTTTTTTTTTTTGTTTATTTTTGTGGTCCCCAGCTCTGGAGAACTGAGAGTTTGCATAAAATTCGTGTGTCAGCTGCTCTGTACATGAGGTATTCGTTTTCAAGGTGGTTTTGTCTTTTTTGCAGGTTTTGTATTTGAATATCACAAAGTAATACTAGTACAGTTTAAGTTTTTATTTGAAACATTTATTACCTTAGAATTATGATCCTTGATGCAGTAAATGTCCTTACCATTTTACTTTTTAAGGTGTGTTTTCGTTGTTATTGCACACTTTGAAATGATGTTTTCAATTGAATTTTTTCTACTTCAGACGTAAAAAATGGCTCAAGGAGACACACTTATCGCATGCGGATGACGTGCATTAGCCACTAGTTACCCTATATCATATTTCGACATAAAGACAAGTAGTGTTTTGAATATTTTCCCTGACATGGTCGCCATAGCACTTTCTATATAGATATAACCTCAGGCAGTTCAATGCATGTATTTCATATATTGTTTTTAATTTCGTGCATGAACATCGCCAACGGATGGGGCTAGCCAACAGGGGATGCTTACTCCTCCCGGGCACCTGGTCCCACCTCTAGCTTCTACGGTCGATATGGGGAACTCGTCATACACTATGATGTTCCACTCTCAAGAATGGTGGATGATATTCTGTCATAGACCATTTGAACCATCCAACCAAAGATTGTACTCTATATCTTCCAAAATGGAAGTAACCGGATGTGACAGTTCTACCGAAATGAAGCGACGGGTGTTGCATGCAAGCAGGAGATGCTTACTCTTCCTGGGCACCTGGTCTCACTCCCATATCGGGAGTTCGCTTCTTTTCATATGGTGGAGGTTTTTGTTTGTTTGCTTTGGTTCCTGTTTTGTCCTGATTTTGTATGCCTTCGGTTTCTGATTTTTGAATTATCGATTTTGTGCTGTATGCAGGGATATGGTCATTATCCATATTTGTCATTGCTAGGGGTCTGTCGATGCTCAATTTAGTGCTCTATTGTGAGTGCTGTTGAGATTATCGTCAGGATCTTTTTTAACTTATTTGTGTCATACTTATGCCCTTTGCCGTGTTGAGCTCGTAAAAAAGTTCCCCGCGAGGGGTTTGACAGTAAGTGTTTTGAATATTTTCCCTGATATGGTCGCCATAGCACTTTTATATAGATATAACCTCAGACAGTGCAATGCAGGTTTTCATATATTTTTTTTTATTTTCGTGCATGAACATCGACTGCGGGTGTGGCTAGCCAACAGGGGATGCTTACTCCTCCCGGGCAGCTGTTCCCACCCCCAGCTTCCTATGGGTCCGTCGATGCTTAATTTTGTGCTCTATTGTGGGTGCTGTTGAGATTATCGTCAGGATCGTCTTTAACTCTATTGTGAGTGCTGTTGAGATTATCGTCAGGATTTTTTTTTTAACTCATTTGATCTATCCACAAGGGGGACCTATGTTTTCCCTGCAATTTGTGAATTCTTTGAGATGCAATCCACTAGTGACCTATAGAAACTAGTAGCCAATAATACCAATTACTATTATAACAGACATAAGAGTAGATCGCAACAAATTTGTTTGTTATTTCATGTAATCACATAAGTGTGTAATTGTTTTGACTGCAGCTATTATGATATGTACTATTGATAGTGACAGACTGACGGACAGCGTGTTCTTTTTCATAATGACAGACCTGCTGACAGACAGACTAATCATGTGTTTTGATAATCATTCGATGTTTATGACAGACGATGCTTTTTCCAAAAATGAAGTAAAATCAGTTGATTTTATAACTTTAATTAATCATTATTATTTAATTTGTTGATATTGTTTGGATATATTGGCCATGGCTGCAGAATGATCAATGAAGGAGCCAAGTTGCCAGTTGCAACTTATATGGCATCCTTAAATAAATTTGATAATCCTTTCAAAGAACTCTGGGATCAGATGCTCATATAAAAGGATAAATTTGGAAAATAATTTTAGGTAAAGTCAAGTTTTTCGTTGATGATGAGAGCCAGAAAATATGCCATAGCTTATATATATATATACATACTCATGTAGAATCCTGGGATCAGATATCCTACATGCGTATAACAATTAACACTGAAAATATCAAATACATTGTCCATGTGCTAAAGAGTCAAATATCACACTGTCATGACGATTCTTCCTTGGTTATTCAGCCTTAAATCCGAAAATATAAATCAAAGGCAGTACAAGGTCCTTAAAATAGGGAGGGAGGTTGGGTGAACGAAAACTGGAATCAAAGTGACCGTGACAGCAAGTGCGCTCGGTTTTATTCAACATTGAAGAGTCATTCAAGAAAAGACAATTCGTTTCAACAAACATATATATACATGTATATATATATGATAAGAAAATATAAATTCTCTAATGCTGTGATAAATTAATTTATCAATGATTCTGTTAAATTCTATTATAACAGACATAACAGTAGATCGCAACAAATGTGTTTGTTATTTCATGTAATCACATTAGTGTGTACTTGTTTTGACTGCAGTTATTATGATATGTACTATTGATAGTGACAGACTGACGGACAGCGTGTACTTTTTCATAATGACAGACCTGCTGACAGACAGACTAACCATGTGTTTTGATAATCATTCGATGTTTATGACAGACGATGCTTTTTCCAAAATGAAGTAAAATCAGTTGATTTTTATAACTTTAATTAATCATTATTATTTAATTTGTTGATATTGTTTGGATATATTGACCATGGCTGCAGAATGATCAATGAAGGAGCCAAATTGCCAATTGCAACTTATATGGCATTCTTAAATAAATTTAATAATCCTTTCATAGAACCCTGGGTTCAGATGCTCATGTAAAAGGATAAATTTGGAAAATAATTTTAGGTAAAATTAAGTTTTTCGTTGATTATGAGAGCCAGAAAATATGCCACATGACGAGGTAATACACCGAGTCAGCTCCATCAGAAACGTTTGATAATGAGAACAGTGTCTCGAAATCACTCATTAGAATAGATTAAATGTTACTCATTAGAGAGAGAGAGAAAAATAATAATAAATATATCAAAATAACTTAATATCAAATTGCAGCAATGTAGATCTTGAGAAATTTAAAGTTTTTTTTTGTGTGTGTGTGGAAGGTGTGAGGTTTCGATATGAGGAAAAGCATTGAAAAATAAATTTGAGATGAAAAATGTTTTTAAAGGTAAAATCAACTGTCAAGATAGATTAAATAGAAAATTGAAAGTCAAATTTTCATCATAGAAATATTCTGATTGAATTAAATAAAATTAATGCAAATGGAAAAAAATCATTACTGCTCACAGATTCAAAGAAATATCAAATTGATGTCAAATCGACATAAGATAAATTGAAATACGACGTCCAATTGACGTCAGAATGTCCAACTGACATTAATGAATGGGTAAAGGATGTCCAATTGACATCAGGTAATGGTAAATTTATTTTTCAAATGAGTATGGGATGTCCAATTGACACCAGGTATAGATAAATAGGATGTCAAATTGACACCAGGTATAAGTAAATAGGATGTCCAATTGACTTCAGGTAAATTATTTGTAAATAGGATGTCCAATTGACATCAAGTTGCCCAATTAACATCGAAAATAAAATCGAACAGCCATGGCCCCTAGACGAATATTTTAAGTTAATATGAAAGAGGTGGTGAAAATAGCTTGTCTGATGTTAGAAACAATTGGAATGCTTGCTGAATATGATATAAGAACATATCGTTTCCAGATTTGGTCAAATGAACTTCATCAGTAGCAAAGAAACCTGGATTCTGTTCACATAGCTCAGGATATCTAATATATCTACCCCCATGCGCATCACAAATGTAGCTATTTTGCTATTTATCCTACGTCTTATTTTGTAAACTGCTCTATGGTCATCTTCATCTCTCCATTTTAGCCTCGGCAAAATCTGAGACCATACCAGGGTAGTGTTAGGTAGCATACGTGATAACGTAATCGGGTCAGCTTCAATTTCATGCCTTAATGTTATAGAATTTATTTTACCAGCAATGTCATTACCACTGCAATGAATCATTAAGTAAGCAGGTGGATCCTCGATTCTAAGTAATGTCCGTACTTTAGGCAAAACATCATCCACTTCATACCACCCTTTCCTTGCCAAAACACAGAAGCTTGTAACGAACGAAGTTCCAAATTGGCTCCAAAATTGGAATTCTTGGCCCTTACAAATGCATTTCTGATAAGCAGGAGCCAACAATCCAAATTCGCTATAGCTTCTCATCTGAAATCAGACTTAAATACCGTAAGTTTTATACCTTAAATGATCTTGAAGGAATTCTGATATAAGTCTTATATGCGTTAGATGACCAACGACCATACTTTGCAATATCTTCATTTGAAACAGTACTAAGATGAGCGGAAGTGGCAGCACCTATTCGAAATGAATGAAGACAAAAATGCTCACTCGACAAACCTATCACAGCCAGTGCTTTTTGGAGTATTGATTGACATTGATATCTAGTAACGTGTGTACCTAACAAATGACAAAAGAAAGCACCAATAAAATTAGGCCTTATAGATTTATACGCCAAATATGCCCTGACTGGACAAATCGCTGACTCACTGGCAGGTAATAAAATAGTCGTGCCAATAGCTTTTTTGTCCGTTTTAGAATGAGCGATATTGATTTCAAGTGCGACTTGAATGAAACATCTTTAATCTGTAAGGCATGTCCTACATCAAATACGCTATTATGTACAAGTTCACCTATTCTGAAAAATCCAAAACATGCAAAAACAAAAATTGCTGCAAATAATGTAGCTTCGTAACTTGAGCTACCAACAGTAGGGAGCGAATGAACAATTTTATTCAAAATTCCTAGGGTGATCGGCGATCTAGAATCTTCCCTTTTGTCTATACGTTTAACTCCTTGAAGCATTTTCCTAATGATGAAAGCTTGAGTAGGATCATTAATTTTTTTTCATTTTATAATTAAATGATATAGCACTGATGTTGGTAGACATAGTGGATGGTGAGTAATTCATAATTGACATGAATGAAATGAAATTGACTAAATGATTTAATGGAGGTGACCAAAATAAGGGCAAAAACTGACGACTACGAAAATCGTCAAACAACTGCAATGCTGAGTTATACGTTTTTTGAGTAGATGAAGATAAAGACACATTCAAGATTTCTCTCGCTCGACATTCCAGATTGCTTGAAGAAATGAATGAGGTATAGGCCTTGGTAGCTGGTCTGCCTGAGGACATGATTTGAAAAACTTTGACCATTGTAATCTTGACAAGGAATCTGCTATAACATTACTTTTACCTTGAATGTGAGAAGCTTTCATCTGGATATTATGTACTAAACAGTGCAGAACAAGGGGTCTAATAAGCCGCATCACACGTTTTGATTTAGAACATTTTTGTTCAAAATCGTGACTAGAGCATTATTGTCTGTGTTCAATATAATTCGTTTGTTTTCAAAAACTGAACCCCAAATGTGAATTGCTACGACAATCGGAACTAATTCTAAAAAGGTGATATCGCGCATCAGAGGCGTATGACGCCACTGAACTGGCCACTGAAAGAAAACCCACTGAGTTACAAAAATTGCTGCGCATCCTAGATGTGAACTTCCGGCACTGTCAGTGTATAAATTTAAATCTAAGGCATCGTTCCATTTATAAAGGTCATACATATATACACCATTATACAGATCGAGAAAGGTCAGCCACACTCTGATATCTTCCCTTAAATCTACATTTATTCTGACTCTGTGATATGGCTTATAAAGACCTGTCATTGCATCATAGAAACGTCTGAGAAAACTTCGACCTGGTGGAATAGCCCTCGTACAAAAGCTCAGAAGACCACATACGGACTGTAACTCTCTAAGAGTTGCTTTCTCTTTATTTAAAAGGCCTTCAAGCTCTACCTTTAAACGAAAAAGTTTTTCATCTGGTATTCTGACACACATTTCGTTTGTACCTTTTTCTAAACCCAAAAATGCTGTTACTGTTGCGGGACCGATAGTTTTTTCTGTTGCCAAAGGTACTCCTAAATTTTCGCACATTACTTCAAAGCTTGAAATCAATAAATTACATTCACTTATACTAGAACTAGCTATAAATAAAGCCTGTGTTTGTGAAACACGAATGCCCCCGGTGGCATCTTTGTTAGTATGAACACTATTTTCTGTTAAGTACATGTATGTGAGGTCACTGGGTTAAAAGGTCAAAGGTCAAGGTCACGAGGTCAAAAATTTTGGTATCAATGGAAAGGACTTGTCACAAGGAATACACATATGAAATATGAAAGCCCTATCACTTCCCATTCAAAAGTTATGCCTAATGTTAAAGTTTTTGAAAAGTAGGTCAAAGGTCAAGGTCAAGGTCACGAGGTCAAAAATTTTGGTATCAATGGAAAGGTCGTGTCACAAAGAATACACATGTGAAATATGAAAGCCCTATCACTTCCCATTCAAAAGTTATGCCTAATCTTAAATTTTTTGAAAAGTAGGTCAAAGGTCAAGGTCACGAGGTCAAAAATTTTGGTATCAATGGAAAGGTCTTGTCACAAAGAATACACATGTGAAATATGAAAGCCCTATCACTCCCCATTCAAAAGTTATGCCCAATGTTAAAGTTTTTGAAAAGTAGGTCAAAGGTCAAGGTCAAGGTCACGAGGTCAAAAATTTTGGTATCAATGGAAAGGTCTTGTCACAAGGAATACACATGTGAAATATGAAAGCCTTATCACTTCCCATTCAAAAGTTATGTCCAATGTTAAAGTTTTTCGGACAAACAGACAGACAAACAGACAAACAGACAAACAGATAAACAGACAAACAGACGGACAGGCCAAAAACTATATGCCCCCGAATCTTTGATTCCGGGGGCATAAAAAATCATCGAGGTAGTGAATCACATTGTCACAGTTGTATGTTTGGCAAAAGTACCATTCTAAAAACGTTGAATTTTTTTCAAATAAAGAGCACGGTATCGAGCAACCAAACGGTAAACACTTGTCCACAAAATATTTGTTCATCATTTTGTAACCTAATAAATCAAAATCAGAAGGGTGTACTGGTAAGAGACGAAATGCGCTTTTGATATCAAGCCTGACTGCAACTGAACCCTTCCCTAGTTTTGCTAAAATCGAAAGAGCATTATCAAAAGAAGCATATTGAACTGTACAAAACTTATTTGGAATAAAGTCATTGACACTACTACCCTCAGGATGAGACAAATGGTGAATAAGGCGATAGGTACCATCTTTTTAGGGACAAGACCGACAGGTGACAAACGAAGATTTGGTAATCGTCTTTGATCAAAAGGACCAGCTAAACGACCAAGAGATACCTCTTTGAGAGCTATGTTAAAAGCAACGTTTTCTCTTCCTGTTAATGATGCTTAGTTTACACAATCCGTTGCTTCCCTCGGACCCTCGTAATGCAAAACGAAACCAAAAGAAAAACCCCCGAATAATAATTTTGAAGTCTTGTCATCAGGATAATCTTTGAGCATATGACGTAAAATATGAGGTTTAATTGGTGTTGAAGCGATTCTGTTGATTTCCAAGTTGCTTAGCTGACCTAGTTGGTTGTCTGTTAAACCTTGATTGTTGAGTGGCAAATCTAGAATTTACATTTTGGAAACCCTTACATCTAATATGCGGATGAGAAAGTGAACATTTGATGCAACTGTGCAAATAGGGGCAATTGTACCTCTGACAAGAACGTTTATAGTTGAAATCATAACATTTATTTGAAGAAGTTGAAGTTGTAATATTGTTATTTCCAGAATTATTGTAATACATGTACATAAGCCAGAGTTCCTGGTCAACAACGCTCCATGACAGTGCAGGATTTTGCTCTCTCTTTAAACGGAACTGAATATCGTAGTTTTTCCATCCCAGACCAGAGGTTCGACTTGCCCCCAAGCGCACAGTATGCATATACTTGAGTAAACCAGCGAAGGAGGACGGATTTGCCGTTGCATATACACTTGAATAAACAAGAAAAGCGTCGGTCCATTGCTGGATATTGTTGATTTTTGTATCCGATTTTTTATCGGCAATTACGATACGCCCATTTTCAACGGACAATTTTTTTGATCCGTCCACCACATTTGCAGGTTTTGATATCAATAAACCAAGATCTACATATTCGCCATTAACAATTTTAAGTTTTGTTTTATTACTCAAGTTGTAACCAAGATCATTTGAAATACTTGGAACTTGGTAATCAATATTGTTAGGATCTTGCATTTCAATGATATTTGAATTGGTAAGTTCATTAACGCATTTCACAGAAAATCTTAAACAAAATATTTATAATGAAATAAGCCATTTCTGCTCTGTTTATCACTCCTATGGTAAATCAAATAGCAAAGGGGCTTCTATTTTCTTAAATAAATCATATGATATAAAGGTTATTGATAGCAAGATTGATATTGATGGTAGATATGTCATGTTGAACATAGAAATAGATGAAATGTTTTATACTTTGGTCAATGTATACGCTCCCAATGACAATAGACTTCGAAGTATTTTCTTCAAGAATGTTTCCCAAATTATAGCTGAATTTAAACAGGGCTCACTAATTATTGGAGGAGACTTCAATGAAATTTTACAAAAAAGGGACAGAATGGGGATAAATCACAACAAAATATTACGAAAAACAGCAGGAATAACACAACTTATTAAAATGTACAAATTGAATGATGTTTGGAGATCTTTCCACAAAAATAGTCAACAATTTACATGGCGGAGAAAAGCTAAAAATGAAGCAAGCAGAATTGATATTTTTCTGATAAGTAAGGATATTTCTAATGCTATTTCTTGTGACATACGACAGGCACAAATTAAATTTACGGATCATTTAGCTGTTTGTCTCAAATTAAGATTAGATCCTAAAGGAAAAAAAGGTGGAGGTCTGTGGAAAATAAATAATACTGTACTTAATGACAATGAATATAGAAAAATAGTGCTTGCTTTTATTGAAGATGTACTTAAACAAAAAGAGGAATTTAAGCTAAATGATGCTGAATTATGGGACTTTTGTAAGGCTAATATAAAGCAACTGACAATCAAATATTGCAAATCAAAATGCAGGAAGGAAAGAAATGAGGTTGAAATCTTAGAAAAAGAATTGTCGGTTTTAACAAATAGCTCACATACTGATTCTGAGCGTATAAATGAATTAGAAAATACTTTGTCTACACATTACGAGTCTATGGCTAAAGGTGCACAAATCAGATCAAGAATTCAATGGTTGGAGCAGGGGGAAAAATATACAAAATTCTTTTTAGGACTCGAAAAACAAAGGCAAATTCATAAAACTATAACGAAATTGAAAGTTAAACATTATAATATTATAAATGACCAAGAAGAAATTCTAGGTGAAATAAAAGATTACTATACGTCTTTGTACAGCTCAAGTCACATCAATGAAAATGAAGTTATTGAATATATAAACAATTGTCCCGTAGAAAAAGTTTTGACAAAGTAAGAAAGTAAAAGTTGTGATGGGGAATTAAGTTTTGAAGAATGTGAACAAGCTGTTAAAAAAATGAAAAATAATAAAAGTCCTGGCATATATGGACTATCTGCAGAATTTTACAAAGAACTTTGGGATAAGATCAAATATTTTGTGGTCAAATCACTAAATTATGCTTATAGAAATGGAGAATTAAGTAACTCTCAAAAATTAGGAGTCGTTTCACTTATATTCAAAAAAGATGATCCATTACAGTTGAAAAATGGGAGGCCTATAACCCTCTTAAATATCGATTATAAGATTGCTGCTTACGTTCTTGCTACTAGAGTTAAAGATGTATTACCGAAGTTTATAAGTACAGATCAAAACGGTTATATTAAAAACAGATTTATTGGCTACAATATTCGTCAAATTCAGGATATAATAGACTACTCCGAAAAATTTTCTATCGATTCATGTATTTTATTTCTAGATTTTTCTAAGGCTTTCGATACGATTGAGTGGAATTTCATGACACAGGCGCTGAAGACATTTGACTTTGGAGATTCTTTTATTCATTTGACCCTTACTTTATATAATTGACAAATATGGATAATGACCATATCCCTGTATACAGCAGCACAAAATCGATAATTCAAAAATCAGAAACCGAAGGCATACAAAATCAGGACAAAACAGGAACCAAAGCAAACAAACAAAAACCAAAAAAGAAGCAAACTCCCGATAGGTGAGTGAGACCAGGTGCCCAGGAAGAGTAAGCATCTCCTGCTTGCATGCAACACCCGTCGCTTCAATTCGGTAGAACTGTCACATCCGGTTACTTCCATTTTGGAAGATATAAAGTACAATCTTTGGTTGGATCGTTCAAATGGTCTATGACAGAATATCATCCACCATTCTTGAGAGTGGAACATCATAGTGTATGACGAGTTCCCATATCGACCGTAGAACTTCCTCAGTGACGATGTTAGTCGGTCACAAACATATCCCTGACTGAGAAGCTTATCTGAAAGACGCCTAGCTCTCAGAACAAAATCCGTATATTTGGTACTTGCTCTGGCATAGCGTATCAAATGAGATATGAACACGGCGATGAAGGGATGTTGCTACTCAGAAAAGGAAAGTTTGTAATGCTGAAATTGAAGTCGTCACGTTTGTCATAGAGTGAGGTGTCCATGTGACCATCAGTGTCGTAGGACAACATTATGTCCAAATAGGATGCTGAATTATTTGTCTCTGTGGTTTCTTTGACTTCAAGCTCCGAAGGATAGATACTGCTCAGGTAATCCGCGAATTTTGGATTATTGATGGACAACACATCGTCTATGTATCTGTAAGTGAAGTTAAAGTCAGAAGCTAAGTATCTTTTCCCTTCAGATACCAGAGATTGAATGAATACAGCTTCGTACGAGTAAAGGAAAATGTCGGCAAGGAGTGGGGCACAATTAGTCCCCATTGGAATTCCGACAATTTGCTGGAAGACCTTTCCTCCAAACACCACAAAAATGTTGTCGATCAGAAAGTTTAACATCTGAATAATGTCTGTTTCAGTGTACTTATTTTCAGAATCGGACTTTTCTTTTACAAAGTAGGTTTTGTCATAGTTAACAACAATAAATTTGTATTTGCGATTACCGTTCTTACTTGTAAACGCATTACTTATAATTTTTGCGAGTCTTTCTTTCAATTTAGAATGTGGAATTGTAGTGTAAAGTGTCGAAAAATCATAGGCTTTGATCGAATGGACTCTACTAAAATGAGAGGATTTCAGATGTTCTTAAAGTTCCTTCGAATTCTTTAAAATCCACATCTGGTTGATACCACTGCGAGAATACACTGTCGAACAATATTTTTGAAGCCCAGATTTGATTTCAGATAAAACTTTGGTGAGTAAGATCGATACAGTTTTGGTAGAACATTTTGAGGAACCAGCGATGAAACGTTGTTTGTACGGATTCTTATGCATTTTAGGTATGCAGTACAAGTATGGTAAATCTAAATCTAAATTGGTAGTGTCGAAGCCAAAGGAAGTAAGAACTGATTTGTGGTTATCTATTATTTCAGAGGCAGAAAGGTTTGTTGGGGTGTAAATGGGATTTCCAGGTGTCGAATTTAAACCCAACTCTTTAACTAGACTGTCGAAATAGTACTTTTTGCAAGTAAATGTGTAATTATTTGAGGCTTTGTCCGCTGGTGTGATGACATAATGTTCTTGGAGGTATGTGAGCTCTGTGATAACATTAGGGTCTTTAAATATAGACACGAATCTGGTGTTCACAGTTGATTTTAATCGGTTAATTCTAGATAAAAGTAACCCTCTGATTGATTTTATCCATTCAAAGGGTGTCGAGCTGTACATCCTCTTTCTTTGCCCATCGTCTTGCATATTCCTCACAAGAGTCCATGATAATTTTGACATTTTGGTTCCATGTAAAGGACATACTTTCTCTGTATTTGGGACCCTTTTTTAACAATTCTCTCAACTTGTCGTTCTTGACTATACTAAGGTCACCAGTAATAACGTGTCCACAAGGAGAGTAGTTGAAATCCGATGAAGAACATTCGCAGGGAAGTGGATGTAGTGAGGGATTACTTAAATCAATACACTGCAGGAATCGTTTGTTATTGTAAATTTTAGATGCAACTGTTGGTGCGTAGCTATAGGAAATACAAGGAGTTTCTTTTCTTTTGAAATATGGTGGGATTTTTTCTGTGACAGTTTTGTGATTCAAAATTTGACCAAGATTCAAGTTATCAATACCTTTGTTTGCAAATCTTACTTTAATGAAAGGGCGGTTTGTTTTCTCCTCTGATTTATCTGATCTAACTGCTTGAAATAAACGAAAAGTAGAAATGTCCAATATGACTCCTTGTAGTCTGTATTCTGGGGAACGTGTATCGGTATATGTGAGGTCCTTCGTATAATCGTAGATTTCGTGCAACTTCCGTAAAGGAACAGAGTATAATTTGGTACGAATATAATGCAGGCCTAGAGGCTCATTCAAAAATGGAACCAAGTCATCGAAGGAGAAACTATGTATCTCAGGCCTATTGTATTTTCGAATGCCATGACTTCGAGGTCTTCTTTGTTGTCTGTTGAATAAGCTAGTCACATTTACCGATTGACAACCGGGACTTGTTAAGTTTCCTATAGTGCTGATGTTATCGTTGCACCCATAGGGCGCTGCAGTGTTAAGATTTTTTTATCCAGAACTCTTCTCTGTTGCGACGGAAAGGTGTGCTCAAATTGGGATTGTTTGTGGGGTGATATATTTTCTCCAGGATTCTGACTCTCATAGATAAAACCGAATGATCGGCCTGGTCAAAATGTCGGTAAAGGAGTTGACTTCCTTTATTATTTATTTTTGACCGGTGTCCTGACATTCTGGTTCAGAGCTTACCTTTGGTTTCACCCACATAAATCAATCCACAAAGTGGATTGATTTATAATCAATAAATCAATATTTGATTTATAATCAAATCCTTTATAATCAATAATTGATTTATAATCAAATCCTAATATTCTAGGATTTGAAAAAATAATAATTGGTTATCAGAAACATACAGGATATCAAGAGGAATAAAACAAGGGTGTCCCCTTTCTTGCCTTTTATTTATAATAGCAGCTTAAATTCGAAATGACATACAAATTAAGGGAATAAGTATAAAAAGTTTCAGCATGAAAATATCGCAGCTCGTGGATGACACTACTCTTTTCTTAAAGTTTTCAGATATCAAAAAATCACTCTCAATTATTGAAGAATTTGGTAGACTGTCTGGTTTTAAGATTGAACAGAGATAAAACAGAGGGTATTTATCTTGGTAAAAACAAAAATAGAGATAAGGCACACTGCGGAATAAAATGGGTTGACATTGTAAAATCTTTGGGAATACATTTTGGGACTAATAAAAAGATTTGTCAAAATCTTAACTGGGAAAATAGAATAACAAGCATAGATCTTCTTCTGAAAAATTGGAAAAAAGAAAACTTACATTCATAGGAAAATCAGTGATTATAAATAATTTTGTAATACCAAAAATATCATATTTAGCGAGCTCACAAATAATTACCAAGGAACAGACTAAGGAATTAGAAAAGCTAATTTTTGACTTTATATGGGAAAAAGGAAGAGATAAGGTTAAAAGAACCACTATGATAAGTAATTATATAAAAGGAGGTTTGCAAATCAGAGACCTTGAATCCCACTTCCATTCATTAAAAATATCTTGGGTAAAACGACTTTTATTTTCAGAAAACTCTAACTGGAAAGCTGTCCCATCATTTTATTTTGACAAGTACGGGCCGGATTTTCTTATCTTTAAAATTAATGATAATAACGAAAAATCAATTCCCAACTTTAACGAGATCCCAGAATTTTACAGATTGGTTACTAATTCTTGGTTCTATATTAAGTATAGTGAGCCTAGACCAAATGAAGATTTCAAAATTAAAAAAGAAATTATTTGGGGAAATAAAAACATCATGGATAAAGGTAAAACACTATTTTTTGTGAATTGGATAAATTCTGGATTCATTTATTTAAATGATATTCTTGATGAAAAAGGTGAAATAGATGAAGAGTTCATTTACAATAATTTGGCTGATAAACGAAACTGGATATCAGAAATATATCTTTTTAAAAAAAGTATACCAAAAACGTGGATTGATATACTTAGACAGTCTCAAACTAGGTCAAACTTTACAAATATAGAAATTTATGTAAAAGATATTGCTCATAATGGACGAAAACTGTTTAAAACGATAGACAATAAACATATCTATAGTTTTTTTGTCGAAGAAAAAGAGACCGAAAGCTATTGTTTTAGCGCATGACAACACAAGTTTAATGAGAATGTAAAAGACCTTTTAAAGCAGAAATTTTCTTTTGTTTTCAAAACAATCTTAGAAAACGAAGAGAAGATTTTTCATTGGAAGCTCTTTCATAATATTCTACCAAATCAGATTTTACTAAAAAGATGGAAAATTATAGATACTGAAAACTGCAATATTTTTAACTGCCGGGATAATTATGAGCATTACTTTGTATCTTGTACTGGTCTTGATCACTTTTGGAATCTAACTCTTAACCGCCTAACAAAATTTGGATATCATACTAACTTTAGAAAATTAAGGTATATTGTATTAGGTTATAAGATTGAAGTAGAACAATATAATGATGTTAATATCCTTCTATCAACTATCGGTTTTACGATTTATAAATGGTTTCATCTGAGTAATCAAAGAAAAGACAATACTGATATATTTCGTATTTTTAAGAATGAACTCGCAAGAAAGATGCTTTTCAAACAATATACTAAATATACATTAATAAAGAAATTTATAGAATGGTATTAGTATCAAGTAGCTAACATTTCACCTTATCACCTGCATGGTAGTCGTAAGATACATGTAGTTAAGTTATACGTTGTACTTAGTATTTCTGACAAGCCTCTTTTGCTTCAATTCATAAATTCGTCTAATGAAACAAACGCGTCAAGTATTGTATTTGTTCACAAATAAATAAACACAAAAAAAGAAGAGAAAATGAGAAAAAGAAATGTGCAATGATGAGCAATAAGACTTTACCACTTTATGAAAATTAACAAAAAAGCACTCTCACATTAACAAACACTAAGGAGCTGTTAAGATAAGGCGTAAAATCTGCCCTGAAAAGTGGAAATTTCAAAATGCAAAAATTGAGAAAAATTTTCGGTAAAAATATGAAGTTACTTGGTCCGGATATGAATCTTCTGTCAGGTTGGATAAATTATTCAAAATAAGACTGATTTTTTGGTCAAAATAAGCGTTTTTCCTATAGAAATCAATGGAAAACGGAAAAGTTTTTCTTCAACATTGTTCCCCCCCCCTCGGTTCAGAATGCCACTTTTACCAAAGGTGTATATCAATAAAACAATTTTTCTGGCCAAGTGGGGTTCTGAACCGAGGGGGGGAACAATGTCCCACAGGCGAAAAACGAAAAAAAGGGGGGATGGATGACTATTTTAGAATCGGTATTTAGAGCGGTAAAATAAATCAAAATTGTCGTTTTTTTCTTTTAATATCATGTAACAATCTAGTCAGTGTGTGTTCCAATCAAATGATTAACCGTTAGGAAGGAAATAAACGAGAAAGATGTCTTTTTCTACGCTATGCGTATTTCGCGCCTGAAAGCTACATATGTGGCTGATAAATACGAAATATAACCGTTTTTCAGTTTCCGGACTGAGAGTTTTGCCGATTATATTGATATAATAACATCAAGGTTAATTTTTCTTATCCAAGTTTGACATTAAAAGGTAGAGAAGTATAATTAACATCAAATTTATGTAAATTAATGCATGTTTTGCTGATTTTCGCTCGATATTTGAGATTTTCTCTCATCCATACCCCTACCTCTTCAACCCGTAATTATAACATCTTTCACCAAATCTGTTTAAATACAATACCTTCTAAGAATCTTCTAATACTTTATATTTCAATTCCGACCACTTTTTATCTGAAATAGAAGGACAGCGCACGAGAAATAATCGAGTGAATTCAGGGCTAAATCAAGCCCTTATCTTAACAGCTCCTTTGAATTAATTCTTAGTTATATAGAAACTGTAGTTTATACTTAGAACAACATATCTCATTGCTTAGCTTTACATTAGATACTAACACATGAGTCTTTATTCTGAGCACAAAAAAAAAAAATAAATAATTAAAAAAAAAAGTTCATTACCTGCATTATTTGCATCATAAATTGGAATAATGTAATTTCCAATATGGCGCTCCATATCCTCATTAGCAGGAGAGGTCAGTTTGTCCAGAAGACGCTCCGTGATCCTAGTTGTAATAACGTTTATTTGATCATCACTTATACATGTAGTTGAAGTTGGAGGCACAGTTTCGACATCTTGGGTACGAGGAGGGGGGTTAACATCATTGTCATCGCCAGGATTCTGTTGACGCCTTTGACGCCCCCTCGGAACCGTAATAGGCGTGGTTCTATTTCTGGTGTTCAAACGTCGTGGAGGTGGCATTTCTCTATGTCTCAAAATAAGAAGTAATTGATTAGAACCCGACAAAAAAAGAGCTACTAATCAAAAAACGAGAATGACAGAACTATGTTCAAATAAACGAAAACCTAATAAAGAAATTATACACAGGCAAAGTAAACAACTACACTTAAAAATTTCACCTATATACCTGAGTGAACACATATATTTACCTGGACGTGTTGATAGTAAACACGTGTTCGTTTATACGTGTATATACCTTGCTGTATATAGCACGCAGTTAAATCTTAGATAGCGTGTTAAAATCCATCTCAATCATACAAAATAAGAAGTAATCAAATTACGAAAAATATACTTGCTTACTTTTAAAGCATTCAACAATAAAAATATCAATTTATTTTTTTGCAATATCAATTGGAGAGAAGTGATCTTACCTGAACGAAAACTGGAATCAAAGTGACCGTGACAGCAAGTGCGCTCGGTTTTATTCAACACTGAAGAGTCATTCAAGAAAAGACAATTCGTTTCAACAAAAATATATATACATGTATATATATATGATAAGAAAATATAAATTCTCTTATGCTGTGATAAATTAATTTAACAATGATTCTGTTAAATTCTATTACTTTCACACATTATTTGCAAAGGAACACAGTAAACGTGGTTATTTTCGCTCGGGAAAAATTCGCAATTATAACATCAAGACGTTACGCTTGGAGGATATATTCTCAATATAAACGACCCTGCCTTTGTAAGATTGAAGCAGGGTTATTTTTGCATGGGATTTTTTTTTTGCAAACTCACTTGTTTCATGAAATACACAAACATTACTCCATCGCGGAAATTGCCAAGTTAAAAGGATATGTAGGAGCGGGAGAAGTAAAAGAAATATCAAGGTAAACAGAAATTCCTTTACACAAAAAACAGGGAAGAGTGGTTTTTAGTGCTACACAATATGTATATCGAACTCATGCGACATTTATTTGTTCCTCAATACATCAAAATATTTGTATGCAATTTTCATATGCTCAGACACAAATACTTAGATTCTTTGATGAAGAGGATTCGAATGAATACTAAACAAATGTTACATTATTCCAAACACCTGGAGAAAAAGACAAACTATCAACAGGGATATCTTTATGTTTTGACTTATCTGTGCACCGTTTATCGCCAATGTCTCATCGACATTCTGACACTGCATATCAACAATTGTATGTACTGAATCTACCTTGGTCAGAATGAGGTGGACATGCACGCATGACGTAAAGTTTGTCTGGGAGGATTTCTTGTATTGTCCATACTTAATGTTTCTATGCTTAGAGCTTCCCTGACTTTCCAGGTGGGATACTATTGATCCAGTGCTTCCTTTCATCATGAATTTTGTGCTCTGTCCGGATGATCTATCTTCACAGTGTATAATGGTATTTAATTGTAGAAGACTGTTCATCTTTTCAATGGTGAGTTGACCGGTTGATCGCGCATAAATTGCAAATAGTGGCCATCCATTCGACTGCGTATATTGCCAGTATATCTTTGCGACTGATTCAAGTTCGTATTCATTAAGGGACTGTAAGTAAACGATGGTGCCTTGGACGCAGCTTTCCACACTTGATGTAACTTCAAGGGCTTTTGCTACTTCTAATGTAATCATTACTTTCACGCCCCGGTAGGATAGTGACGGTGCTAGACGTTTTTCCTGTAAATGAGAATAGCAATTAATACACCTACATCACTGTTAAATATGTACAATTGTATTGATTTTATAGATGAATATAATGGAAGTGTTCAAACTCCATTTCTTCTCATGACAAATTTCAAACCAATTCTAAAACACCACAGATGGATGTGTTTCGGATAGTAAATCCACATCAGAGGTACTTAATAAAATGCCGAAATAATGTTCAGACACAACCAAATATATTTTAGCAGCGCCCTTTGGTCTCTAATGTATTCTTTTTTGTGCATTTACTTAGCAAAGATTGTGCGACTCAAAATTCCATGTAGGCTCGATAAAGTAGCATATTAATACTTTAAAAATACAATCTACAAAGTGTTATCAAGATAAGATGAAAAGTCCAAACGTGAGTCGTTGCCTTGGTCAAGTTGAAACACAAAAGCCTTATACAAATTTTGATTTCATCCTTAAGATTTTCAAAATTTAAGGAGGTTAATATCGAAGCACCATCCCTCCCAGATGCTATTTTGGTCATAGATATAACTTAACTGTACTACTGAATCGACTCTACAGGAAATTCGGGACCGCTCTTTGCAACGTAAATGTACATATTTAGATTAAAAGATAAAACCAGAGGGAGCTTATGAAATACATGTGGCTCTATCAGAAAAATCAATTCGGCATTTGATAAGTACCACTGATGAGGATTTACTACCGGAATCACGTGTCTGATGCATCAAAATTGGTTTGAAAATTCCTTAAAGGAGTTAAATAGTCGGATTACTGCAGTATTATGATTTAATGAATTCAACAGTTAACCTTTTAAAGGAAAAAAACAAGAATTAGCCTTTAGCTTCATCCTCAAAATTCGTGATCTATTAATAGTTCACATCGACGGTGGGAGCTGCCAGCAAAACGAGGGATGCTTACTCCTCTCGGTCACCTGGTCCAACCTTTAGCTTGCTAGGCGTCCGTCGATGCTTACAAACATGTAACTTGGTGCTCATTTGTGAGTGCTGTGAAGATTGTCGTCAGAATCTTCTTTATCTATTAATTATAATACAAATAAGAAGTATCATATTACAATCTATTTCGATGAATTGAAGGACTGAAGTCTCAGGGATTAATTATTTGACTTCCTTCCGCATTATTCCTATCTTTATATTATGCTATCTAAATACAAGGGTGATATTCTAGTTGAGTTGATAGAGAGTGTGACAGTCTCAATTTCTTGCTTATATCTTACATGACAAACGCTTAGCTAGGGCGACCTCACTAAGGTCAAGGCGTCATCCTGTGGCAACGTTCCCTTTCAGGGTTTGTGATCGGTTGAAAGGTTTCAGGATTTTTGGAATATCATAAGGTTCTATATTGCTAAATCATATGAAATCGATTTTTGAAAGCAATGATATATAACTGTAAGATTAATGAAATAATACCCAATTTAACATTGCCTTTCAAAAAAATATACCCGAAATATACATTGCTAAATCAAAGGACATTTAATAGATTAAATATAAACAAGAGCCCCAAGGGGCACAACGCTCACCTGATACCCAGTAACGCTCTAATTGACATACTGACATTGAATACTGATAGTGCCAGTACCAGGATTTTAGCCCACAACCTTTCTAAAAAGATTTTTGCCGGATGCAGAGAAGTGTTTTTTTTCAGACAACCTTTAAAAGTACAAAAAAGAAAAAAATAGTCACATTTCAAAACAATAACTTTTTTACTGATTTGAAAAAAACGGATAAAGTGGTCCAACGTCATATACCCAGCTAGTATAGTTCAATTATGCAACATCAAAAATAAAATCATATTGTAAAATTCCACATTAATGTGCAGCAGAAAAAGAATAAAACAATGAAATGATTTCACAAATTAAGTTTATTTAAAATTGAACACAAAACCTTTCATTATTGATAGCTAGCATGCCAGAAATTATAAAGCCTGTGTTTGTGAAACGAGAATGCCCCCGGCGGCATCTTTGTTAGTATAAACGCTATTTTCTGTTAAGTATGTGAGAGGTCAGGGTCAGCGTAATATTGGTATCAATGGAAAGATCTTGTCACAAGGAATACACATGTACAATATGAAAGCCCTATCACTTACCATTCAAAAGTTATGCCCAATGTTAAAGTTTTTGAGAAGTACGTGAAAGGTCAAGGTTATGGTCATGAGGTCAAAATTTTGGTAAATACACATGTGAAATATGAAACCTCTATCACCAGCTTCCATTCAAAAGTTATGCCCAATGTTAAAGTTTTTCGGAAAACAGACAGACAAACAGACAGACGGACAGGCCAAAAACTATATGCTCCCGAATCTTTTATTCCAGGGGCATAAAAAACAAAGATTTTTCAGTTTTGCCTTTATTCACTGAAATCTATGAATTATGCTTTTGAATAGTATTGATTTCATCTCAAATACATGAAACGTACAGTTAAAATCGTTTTGATCCAATATTCATCAATTCAAGTGAGTTGTGCAGAAATTGTGCCAGTTTGTTTTCCAAAAAAGCAGTGTATGTTGTATCATACCTCATGACCCAGTGAAGCCATTTGAACAAATAATTTTCAGTAAATATGCTGAAATGCGACGCTTCTTGCCCATGCATATTTCAACAGGCGAGAAGGAGCGTCGCATTTCAGCATACGCTGTTCAACAACTCAAGTGGTTTCTCTAGGTTTCGCAGTTTGAAACAAATTAAAAGGCCCATGAAATTGTTAAGCTTGTCCAACTAGCAGACCTACGACATCGTTATTTACTGTTAACTAATTGTACACGGACAAGTTGTTAGCGGAGAGAGTTCATGAAATGTATCGGTTGCATTGGATTTGCCGACAAGAAGTTATTTTAGTCCGATAAAAACTCATCATGTATCTATTATTTGATCAGATAAAAATTCCCAAATGTCTTTCAGGATCCTGTCGTTTTATGAGAGGAAATGTTTTATTATTCACAACCTCAGGCCTCTGTGTTCCTCTTAGAAATATTATACATACAAGATGACGAACACAGTGGCTTAAGGTTGTGAATAATAATTTATTTTCTCTATTAAAACAACAGCTTCTGTGGTCCAACATTTAGTCATTGCAAGATTTCAGGAACTCTGAACGGAATTATTTATTTTCAAGAATTTCAGATATTAAATGTCCTATGCATTCTCAAAATCCAGAGGAAGAGATTACTCATTAAACGTTTCTTCAAGAAATCAGTCCGTAAATTACTTCATCTAAGGGAGTCTAAGACAGAGGAAATTCGAGCAAACTTTATACATGATAACAAGTATATGCAAGTGTTCCAAGTACATGAATGATAACCATTATGAAAGTGTTCCAAGTATAAAAATCTATTCCGTTTGCACTGTATCTCCTGAAATGTATCGCAGTACTACTTTGCGGAAGCGCCTAGCGGAATACGATGCGTCTTGGGGACGAAGATGAATTAATGCATATGTCAAATAGTTCCAATTATTTTCTTATTATTTTCAACAACTGGTGGAAAATACACACAATGTTTATCTTGAATTGTCTTCCCGTGATTGTTTACTAGATAGATGAAATAAAATTTTGAATATAGTTTAAAGTGTATGAGACATCTACATGTGTGGAAGAATGCGTGTGAAAATGGGTCCTCAGATCATAAAATTCGAATAATTCCGGTCCGGAACCAGGTGCATGGCTTTGAAAAAATATTTAAAAAGTTGTGTACTTTTAATCTTTACGGCATTTTTTTTTGTGATTCAAATAAAATTTCTTCATTCAAAAGTAGTATCAATGTGTTTAACCCGGTGCGATTTGAGAATTTTTCTCCTATTTTTGGTAAGAAAACATACATTATACCTATGTACAATCTTAAAAAATATTCCTTAAAAATCCAAAAGTGGATATCTTGACAAAATTCTTTCACTTGAAGGGTACCATGCATGAGTACCTCATACCTACAAAATGTCATGACAATCTGAAGAGTGGTTATAGAAAAGAAGCAGAAAATGTATGAAAATCACCCCCCCCCCCTTCCTTTTTACATAAGAAAAAAATTCATAAAAAAATAAAAAAATAAAATTTAAGCATAAAATACATATCAAAGCATTAAGTAAGTTATATATGATAAATATGCAGTAAATGAGTGTGTAAAATCATACACTTATTGAGTTATTTAAAGAAATAGTGCAAAAATTTGCATTTCTGGCTAAGTCCGAAGAGACGTCAAAAAAGCGTCAAAAATTTGACTTCGGAGTGGAACCAAAAATAACAACACTTCTTAAGACATCTCTGTAGATCATCCTGATGCTTTCAGTTTGTCGATACGTGCTTCCGTTCTGAAGAAGAAGTTTGTCAAGGGAGGGTACCCCCCGTGACCTACTTTTGCCTGTGGTGGCGCCACCTGTTGAGGGATCCAGACGAAAAACAACAACACTTGTAGGGGATCATTAGTACTTTATACCTACCAAGTTTCATCAAAATCCCTTAAGCCATTCTTGAGAAGAAGTTGAAAATGTGAAAAGTTTACTACAGACAGACGACAGACGACACACGACAGACGACACACGACACACGACGGACGCCGGACGGATCGCTATGACAATAGCACACTAGAGCCTTTGGCTCAGGTGAGCTAATAAGGGAAAAAAATTTGTTGGGGTCCTGCCGGGGTTTGGAGCCACTTCCCATTGGTCCATTGGGCATGGAAAACATACATTATACCTATGTACAATCTTAAAAAATATTCCTTAAAAATCCAAAAGTGGATAATATCTTGACAAAATTCTTTCACTTGAAGGGTACCATGCATGAGTACCTCATACCTACAAAATGTCATGACAATCTGAAGAGTGGTTATAGAAAAGAAGCAGAAAATGTATGAAAATCACCCCCCCCCCTTCCTTTTTACATAAGAAAAAAATTCATAAAAAAATAAAAAAATAAAATTTAAGCATAAAATACATATCAAAGCATTAAGTAAGTTATATATGATAAATATGCAGTAAATGAGTGTGTAAAATCATACACTTATTGAGTTATTTAAAGAAATAGTGCAAAAATTTGCATTTCTGGCTAAGTCCGAAGAGACGTCAAAAAAGCGTCAAAAATTTGACTTCGGAGTGGAACCAAAAATAACAACACTTCTTAAGACATCTCTGTAGATCATCCTGATGCTTTCAGTTTGTCGATACGTGCTTCCGTTCTGAAGAAGAAGTTTGTCAAGGGAGGGTACCCCCCGTGACCTACTTTTGCCTGTGGTGGCGCCACCTGTTGAGGGATCCAGACGAAAAACAACAACACTTGTAGGGGATCATTAGTACTTTATACCTACCAAGTTTCATCAAAATCCCTTAAGCCATTCTTGAGAAGAAGTTGAAAATGTGAAAAGTTTACGACAGACAGACGACAGACGACACACGACAGACGACAGAAGACACACGACAGACGACGGACGACGGACGGATCGCTATGACAATAGCTCACTAGAGCCTTTGGCTCAGGTGAGCTAATAAGGGAAAAAAATTTGTTGGGGTCCTGCCGGGGTTTGGAGCCACTTCCCATTGGTCCATTGGGCATGGAAAACATACATTATACCTATGAACAATCTTAAAATATATTCCTTAAAATTCCAAAAGTGGATATCTTGACAAAATTCTTTCACTTGAAGGGTACCATGCAGGAGTACCTCATACCTACAAAATGTCATGACAATCTGAAGAGTGGTTATAGAAAAGAAGCAGAAAATGTATGAAAATCACCCACCCACCCCTTCCTTTTTACATAAGAAAAAAATTCATAAAAAAATAAAAAAAATAAAATTTAAGCATAAAATACATATCAAAGCATTAAGTAAGTTATATATGATAAATATGCAGTAAATGAGTGTGTAAAATCATACACTTATTGAGTTATTTAAAGAAATAGTGCAAAAATTTGCATTTCTGGCTAAGTCCGAAGAGACGTCAAAAAAGCGTCAAAAATTTGACCTCGGAGTGGAACCAAAAATAACAACACTTCTTAAGACATCTCTGTAGATCATCCTGATGCTTTCAGTTTGTCGATACGTGCTTCCGTTCTGAAGAAGAAGTTTGTCAAGGGAGGGTACCCCCCGTGACATACATCCCTTTTGCTTGTGGTGGCGCCACCTGTTGAGGGATCCAGACGAAAAACAACAACACTTGTAGGGGATCATTAGTACTTTATACCTACCAAGTTTCATCAAAATCCCTTAAGCCATTCTTGAGAAGAAGTTGAAAATGTGAAAAGTTTACGACAGAGGGACGACAGACGACACACGACAGACGACACACGACACACGACAGATGACGGACGACGGACGCCGGACGGATCGCTATGACAATAGCTCACTAGAGCCTTTGGCTCAGGTGAGCTAATAAGGGAAAAAAATTTGTTGGGGTCCTGCCGGGGTTTGGAGCCACTTCCCATTGGTCCATTGGGCATGGAAAACATACATTATACCTATGTACAATCTTAAAAAATATTCCTTAAAATTCCAAAAGTGGATATCTTGACAAAATTCTTTCACTTGAAGGGTACCATGCATGAATACCTCATACCTACAAAATGTCATGAAAATCTGAAGAGTGGTTATAGAAAAGAAGCAGAAAATGTATGAAAATCACCCACCCCCCCTTCCTTTTTACATAAGAAAAAAATTCATAAAAAAATAAAAAAATAAAATTTAAGCATAAAATACATATCAAAGCATTAAGTAAGTTATATATGATAAATATGCAGTAAATGAGTGTGTAAAATCATACACTTATTGAGTTATTTAAAGAAATAGTGCAAAAATTTGCATTTCTGGCTAAGTCCGAAGAGACGTCAAAAAAGCGTCAAAAATTTGACTTCGGAGTGGAACCAAAAATAACAACACTTCTTAAGACATCTCTGTAGATCATCCTGATGCTTTCAGTTTGTCGATACGTGCTTCCGTTCTGAAGAAGAAGTTTGTCAAGGGAGGGTACCCCCGTGACATACTTTTGCCTGTGGTGGCGCCACCTGTTGAGGGATCCAGACGAAAAACAACAACACTTGTAGATGATCATTAGTACTTTATACTTACCAAGTTTCATCAAAATCCCTTAAGCCATTCTTGAGAAGAAGTTGAAAATGTGAAAAGTTTACGACAGACAGACGATACACGACACACGACAGACGACACACGACGGACGCCGGACGGATCGCTATGACAATAGCTCACTAGAGCCTTTGGCTCAGGTGAGCTAATAAGGGAAAAAAATTGTTGGGGTCCTGCCGGGGTTTGGAGCCACTTCCCATTGGTCCATTGGGCATGGAAAACATACATTATACCTATGTACAATCTTAAAAAATATTCCTTAAAAATCCAAAAGTGGATATCTTGACAAAATTCTTTCACTTGAAGGGTACCATGCATGAGTACCTCATACCTACAAAATGTCATAACAATCTGAAGAGTGGTTATAGAAAAGAAGCAGAAAATGTATGAAAATCACCCACCCCCCCTTCCTTTTTACATAAGAAAAAAATTCATAAAAAAATTAAAAAATAAAATTTAAGCATAAAATACATATCAAAGCATTAAGTAAGTTATATATGATAAATATGCAGTGAATGAGTGTGTAAAATCATACACTTATTGAGTTATTTAAAGAAATAGTGCAAAAATTTGCATTTCTGGCTAAGTCCGAAGAGACGTCAAAAAAGCGTCAAAAATTTGACTTCGGAGTGGAACCAAAAATAACAACACTTCTTAAGACATCTCTGTAGATCATCCTGATGCTTTCAGTTTGTCGATACGTGCTTCCGTTCTGAAGAAGAAGTTTGTCAAGGGAGGGTACCCCCCGTGACCTACTTTTGCCTGTGGTGGCGCCACCTGTTGAGGGATCCAGACGAAAAACAGCTACACTTGTAGGGGATCATTAGTACTTTATACCTACCAAGTTTCATCAAAATCCCTTAAGCCATTCTTGAGAAGAAGTTGAAAATGTGAAAAGTTTACGACAGACAGACGACACACGACAGACGACAGACGACACACGACACAGGACAGACGACGGACGCCAGACGGATCGCTATGACAATAGCTCAATAGAGCCATTGGCTCAGGTGAGCTAATAAGGGAAAAAATTTGTTGGGGTCCTGCCGGGGTTTGGAGCCACTTCCCATTGGTCCATTGGGCATGGAAAACATACATTATACCTATGTACAATCTTAAAAAATATTCCTTAAAAATCCAAAAGTGGATAATATCTTGACAAAATTCTTTCACTTGAAGGGTACCATGCATGAGTACCTCATAACTACAAAATGTCATGACAATCTGAAGAGTGGTTATAGAAAAGAAGCAGAAAATGTATGAAAATCACCCACCCCCCTTCCGTTTTACATAAGAAAAAAATTCATAAAAAAATAAAAAAATAAAATTTAAGCATAAAATACATATCAAAGCATTAAGTAAGTTATATATGATAAATATGCAGTATAAATGAGTGTGTAAAATCATACACTTATTGAGTTATTTAAAGAAATAGTGCAAAAATTTGCATTTCTGGCTAAGTCCGAAGAGACGTCAAAAAAGCGTCAAAAATTTGACTTCGGAGTGGAACCAAAAATAACAACACTTCTTAAGACATCTCTGTAGATCATCCTGATGCTTTCAGTTTGTCGATACATGCTTCCGTTCTGAAGAAGAAGTTTGTCAAGGGAGGGTACCCCCCGTGACCTACTTTTGCCTGTGGTGGCGCCACCTGTTGAGGGATCCAGACGAAAAACAACAACACTTGTAGGGGATCATTAGTACTTTATACCTACCAAGTTTCATCAAAATCCCTTAAGCCATTCTTGAGAAGAAGTTGAAAATGTGAAAAGTTTACGACAGACAGACGACACACGACAGACGACAGACGACACACGACACACGACAGACGACGGACGACGGACGCCGGACGGATCGCTATGACAATAGCTCACTAGAGCCTTTGGCTCAGGTGAGCTAAAAAAGAGATGGATGAACTTGTAGAAACAATTTGATGCTCATACTTCAACTTTGTTGAGATGTGCGTAGTCTTATTGTATAATAATAGTACTATGTATGTTTATTCCTGAAAGGGCCCAATACTCAAAGTATGAATGAAAGGTGTAAATGTGACGGGTGATTGTTTTAAAAAAGGATTATAATGTATGAGAGGCTAATGACGTAAAATCAAAGTATGAAAAGCTTATTTCGACAAGGAGTCTATAGACTTATCCAATTTCATATACATATTTCTTACCATTAAATCTGAAGAGTCTCCTTTTTGTCGAGATCCCATTTCCATCAGGATTTGCAAACCCTTTGATGCAATTCTTTTTAAGCCATCGTTTCCGTCATACTTCATATCCAAATCGTTACACATCGATGACATCGAAAGGCAACATCCGTCATCGATACATTTTTCCACATTCTTAAACAGCACTCGATCGCGTCCACAACTAACGACATTCTGAGCAATATTTTCATCGTATCCAGGCTGTCTGTAATTAATCAGGTCAAAAGGGCAAAATCTAGGATAAAACCTGTACGGTGGCTGTAAGTAGTATATCACCGACGATGAAAGTTCGTTAAAGACAAATTCAAGTACGTTTTGATTACCCACATCTTCCTTCAGTTCACCATCTTTCGAGGAGGAAAGCATAACCCTTGGGTCAGGAATATCAAAAACAACATTCCAAGACTCATAATCCGAAATGTTGTTACAAACTGCACAATCTGCGTTTAGGAATGTTATTCCGTCTTTTGTGACAGGCAAAAGTCCTTCTTTGCTACTGATATCTACGCGACATTTATGTCCTGTGTTTTTACATCTAGTCACCATAAATGCTCCTATTCTATATTGAAGTTCGTCTTCCATATTCGTCAAAACTATACAGTCTTGATCATGTTGAGTAGACGCATTGCCAAGACCAATTTGCTGTGCAGATATAAACTCTTTACAGCAATCCATGTAGCTTAAGCAATCAGGGTCGCAGTAGCACGATGGAAATACCTCGGCTTCGTTAAAGCTGCATTTGTCTCGAAATTCACATTTGATCTTGCTCGATATACAAAAGCAAACTAAATGTGCTATAATGAGACACAAAAGGAAATCCAACGAGTATACCATCTTCACAGAATGTTGTGATTACATTTAGAACTAAAAATGTTATTATGGTAAGAACTTAAAGCTGAGTTTTTAACTGAGAAAGGTAGAGTCCATTTTTACTTTTTTCAAAGGAAATCGTTCATTGGATTATGGACGGCATAACGATATATGAATATTCATATCTCATTACATATGTCTTGCCTGGATAAATTGCCATAATCAATCAGTAAAAAATCCTCTGAATTTAAATAACCAATAACAAAATGACGAGCTTCCAGAGTTTCCTAAAATAAACCATTTAGCCCCTGTCACACCTACACGTTCTCTCAAGAAGTTCTTAACAGGGTCGAAGGGTCCAACTCTATACCTTCTTGAAGAAAATTCCAAACCAATTTTCATGCACCAGACACGTGTTTCGAATATTAAACTCTCATCAGTGATGTTTCTTGCGGAACCACCAAAAATCATTTCATTAGCGCCCTCTTTAATTTTTTGAATTTAGATTTGTACATTTACATTACAGAGAAACGCGGCTCCGAATTTCCTGTAGGGTCGATTCAGTAGCATATCCAAATAAAATCTATGTTCAAAATAGCATTGGAGGGATGGTGCTAAGATGTAAAACTCCTTTAATTTCGATGATATTTATCGGTGAAATACTACGCCCTGAGGTCCGTAAAATTGTGAATACGTGGCATTTATTTTCACTCGAAATCGCACTCCTAAAATAGATTTGAAGACTCCAATTCGAGTGCAATACGACCTTTGCCTTAGTAGTGAGTAATTCCAGTCTTTAGCACCAATTCTCTGTAAGCACAAAAAACTTTTGGCCAAGCATGTTCTCCAATTTCTATTCAAGATCACTGACGAAGGTTAAGTACCAGAAACGTGCATGTCTGGTTCATGCTGCAAATGTATCTGTTCTTAAATGATGATATTGAATTTGAAGACGTGAGTGTCACTGCTGGTGGATCAAGAGTCACTGAGGTCACATGTAGTGAAGCTCGATCAATTTTGGTTGTCTTTTCAACACATTCGAAAACTTCTGTTGCCAAATTTCTCGAAATTTCTAAAACGTGGGTCCTGTAGCATCATATTCCACTCATCCCACAACGTCTTTTGGTGCATTTTTGGACATTATCATTTTCACACTGTTTGGCGATATTACATTAAGTTAAGTAAATTAATATGTTCTTAAATGATGCTATTAAATTTGATGACGTTAACACAATAAAATATATGGGTGGGGCAAAATGTCTGAAACAGAAAATCATCAACAAACTGTTACCAAATGACTTAGTTGCCCTGGTCACCAGGTCATAATATACCAAAATATGGTCTTATCTGACGAGATTTGAACAAGGCCCGCCAAGGAGTTCCGTCGTCACGATTGACCAATGCGCAATGTACATGTAGGGAAAGACACTGGTACAGAATTGTAGATTGGTCTAGTAACATGTTTAGTGTTTTTTCATGACTTTTTGATCATATCTACGGTAAAACAGACGACCGACTGTTTTCTTACATTTGTGGTCGAAGTTTTATCTGCCATTGATCCTTCGCTTTTGTTTATAAGGTCAACGTAAAGGAAATGAAATTTCCAATGATACATACTCTGATGCTGTCCCAAAATCTGAAAGAAGTTCAGAATACTTACTGTAAAATTTCCAAAATGTTTTTGATATTTATATCCTTGAGTGATAGGTTTATTATTGTAATGGAAGTCAGAACATGGGAGCAAGCTCTAACATAAAATGAACATACAAACAGATGGCATGACGCAGGGGCCCAAGAATCACACAGATGGATATGTAAATTGATACAAAAAAGGCTTACGAAATACAGTCGTGCTCTGTCGGCTGTAGCGAGGTCATGCATGTTATCACCCGAGGAGTCAGAGAGGACAGGTGGTCGGGGGTCTGTCTTCTCCTGTCATGGAGTCCTGTCGTCACAGTCAGTCAGAGTGGAATTCTCCTTCGTAGTCAGGGTCTGGAGTACACCCGTTAAGGGTTGTGTTCTGTTCACCTTTCCTTTAGCCAATCAAATTGCGTCTTACAGATTGCCGTCCTAAGTAGGCACCGGTTGCTCATTGGTTTATGTGTGGTCATTTGTGCTTCATGTTTCTACGGTGTGAGTTGGTCGCGTTGGTTTTTTGTGGTCTTTTGTGTTTCATGTTTCTGTGGTGTGAGTTGGTGTTCCTTGTCCCTTTTGCTTCTATTTCTCTGATGTTTGCTCCGTGTTTTTGCATAGGGTGTTTGGAGTTTTACTGTGGGTGCTGCACCCGAGTGTTATTGGGAATTCCCTCCTTTCTTTTACAGGTATGCAATATGCAATTACGCATATGTTTGTATAGGTCCGAAGTTGATAATAATTTTTGTAAAATTTCCAGAAAGTCTTTACTAGTCTGTGAAGCGAAAACCTTGACCTAAAAGTTTCTTGGTACTTTGTAAATGTATACTTTAAAAATCCAAAACATCAGTACATGACAAATATGGATAATGACCATATCCAAATACATAGTACAAAATCGATGATTATAAAAATCATAAACATGCCCTAGCATACCGGATGAGCTGCGAAATGTAGATAACGTATGACGATAATCTAGGAACATCACCGTCAAGCCAGGCAAAATTAATATGTTGAATTCAAATGTTTAACGTCTTCAAATTCATTAGCATTATACCGGTTTCGGTTCATATGACTCTTTTTTCATACACACTTGTATGAATCTTTCAATTAAGAATCATTATGGTGTTTCTATGCTTGAAACGTTTGTTTTGTTTAGAGTCAATACTTATGGATAAATAGCATTTTTATACTTTTCAAAAACAGGATTGTCGATAGTACGAATATCCAGGTACTAAGAAGTACCAACGAAACATTCCAAATTATCGTGATTTCTTTGCTTTTGAAAATTTTAGATAAATCCTTTTTCATACGTGTACAAAAATATATCTGCAACAAGAGGCACACATTAAGTATCCACAGGGATTCCTACAACTTGCTTGTAGATATCCTCATCAATCCTTACATAAAGGTTGTCCAAGAGAAAGGACAAGGTAATACATAGGTCACTACATGTCTATGATTTGTATTATCTGTATTCTGCAGCGGAAAAAGACACCCTTCGATTCAGATGTACAAATATTTATAAGAGTTCCCCTCTCTATCAAAATACCTTTTTAGTGAGATTGAACAATCAATCATTAATTTTGTCGTGAGGAAGCATGTTGTTCATATAAGAGAAGGCGTATGAAAAAATCGTATTGGCTGAAATTTCTAGATTTCGTTTTGTCAATCACATCCCCTGAAGTTTTTATAGATCGAAAGAAGTTTACATAATTCCTGTTTAGAATAGTTTCACAATACTTTGCCACGTGTTCTTTTATCACTGTGAATGCAGACGTCAGATTTCTAGACAAAATTATAGTTGAGCAGATGAATTAGCACTGAAGTTTTGGTATGCAGTATATTGCAGGATGATACAATTTAGAAATAGGAATGTTCAATGAAGAAATTTCGCTGTTATGTTTGCTCAAAACGTTAGGGACACTTTCAGTACATTGCACTCTTACTGCAACACTTACCACATATCATTGCACTCTTTCTGCAACACGTATTAACACTACATTGCATTCTTTCTTTATCACTTTACACTACATTGCACTCTTTCTCCAACACTTAACACTACATTGCACTTTTTCTCCAACACTTTACACTACATTACATACTTTCTCCAACACTTTACTCTACATTGCACTCTTTCTCCAACACTTTACTCTACATTGTACTCATTCTCCATCACTTTACACTACATTGCCTTCTTTCTTCATCACTTTACACTACATTACACACTTTCTCCAACACTTTACACTACATTGCACCCTTACTGCAACACTTGACACATATCATTGCACTCTTTCTCCAAAAACGAGTAAACCGGGTATCTGACACATGAGACGAGCTTGTAACGTGAATGGAAAACACATGTGCCTATATTATCTGCTTGTATACTCCCCAGGGGGTAGAGAATTCACTGGATTGGTCAGGTTATATACTCCCCTGGGGAGTAGAGAATACACTGGATTGGTCAGGTCTTATACTCCCCGGGGGATTAGAGAATACACTGGATTGGACAGGTCTTTGTAATCGACTGAGGCTCCCCTACAATATTTTAAATGATTGGATCTGAAATGGATACTTTGATTTGCGCCTTTAAAACGTGGATGCGAGAACGAAATGATGGACTCAAAATAACAGTAGTGAAGCTGGTGATTAACTATCCTTTTCTCTGTCACGATCATAGCTTAGTAAAACTCACCGTTAGAATTACAATGTTCTTTTCTCTGTCACGATCATAGCTTAGTAAAACTCACCGTTAGAATTACAATGTTCTTTTCTCTGTCACGATCATAGCTTAGTAAAACTCACCGTTAGAATTACAATGTTCTTTTCTCTGTCACGATCATAGCTTAGTAAAACTCACCGTTAGAATTACAATGTTCTTTTCTCTGTCACGATCATAGCTTAGTAAAACTCACCGTTAAAATTACAATGTTCTTTTCTCTGTCACGATCATAGCTTAGTAAAACTCACCGTTAAAATTACAATGTTCGTCATTATCATCATTGTCAGTGTACTGCCCCCTTACAAAACGTCAGTAATTGTATGTTAAATGAAACAAGCTACATTTTTAGTCTATTTTGGTGTCTTATGAAAGGCGAATAATGATCTATTATCTATAGTAAATTATCAGCTATATATGTTACAACATTTATTACTTTGCTTAGGGAAAAAGTGACACTTCCTTTTGCAATTAAAAAAGATAATTCTGTATTTGTACAGTAATTTTCTTTTCTGGAAGGAGATAATAATAAGATACTTTACTGAGAATAAGTACTGGTTTTTCATTCACGTTCGATCCTACGAAATAATTCATATTGTTTGCGTTTGATCGCTTGACGTTGATTTCATGTTCGCTCAACACGATTTTAGATGATATTATTCAAAGTTTCACCATCAAATCAAAATGTATCAAAACTTATATTCAACCATTGATTTCCCTTACAAAAAAATTATAACACAAACTTTATTTATTAGCAACATGATTACTTCGACCGATAAATTTAAAGCTAAAAATGATAGACATCAAGGGAAGCTTTTCTTATATTTTTTTAACAAATGATGAAATTCCTTTCTAAATATATTAATGAATATTAGACAATTATTTACTTTTATCGAGGTAAATACAATGGTTTAGCTCCCCGAGAAGACAATGTTCATCGAACCCGAAGTGCGAGGTGAATATTGAAAGGAAAATAATTATTTTATTTAATGTATTATCATCAATCCTCTCTAGACAGACTTTAGAGTATGGAGCAGATAACACTGATCTTTTAAATTGATAAAAATGCTTACGTGGGTATTCTTGTGCCAAAGAAAAACATCTTTTACTTTAAATCATCGACGAAATAGTCAAATCATTGATTCCAGACCATTTAAAATGTTAATTGTAATAAATGTATTATTTTAGGGACATTTCCCATAGGGAGCCCCACGCTGTAGTAGTTCAAGTGTGCCTTTCATCTACAAATCATCATGATGATTTCATCAAGAAAATCAAATAAAACCAAATTGGCAGTAATCGTTAATGTTTTGTTTTGAAAATACAGTAGACAACATAGAATCTTATAAAATCGGCGACGGACTTGGCAGATGATGAAAGATGCAAAAATTATAGACAAATCAATTCTTCGATTAAATGCTAAATGCTGTGCATCGCTAGGCGATCCATGGCAATCAGGATTCATGAACACTTCAGATACCAGATTCTGCATACTAATGTGTTCAATATCAAATAAGAAGTTATATTTTTGACGATTTCTCCCTAAAATCAAACCATGTCAAAAATCCTTTGATAATGAAAGTGAAAAGGGAGATAATTTGTGAAACACGTGAACTTTGTCTCGCGATAAGAGTTATCTTTCGTTGGCCGCTTACATTGCCATTGAAATTGCATAAGATTATGCCGACCTATTTTGAATAAATCCATTTCGAAATACATGCATGTACACCCCTATCTTTCTGCCCCTTATTTTTATGTCTCATTCAGGTGCACCGTTCTATTCTTCTTTAGAAGATTGCTTTCTATACCAAAAATGATTAATTTTGTTTATATTACTCAATTATTTTTTATTTTCTTATCTATTTTCGAATCTATTTTTAGAATATGTGGATTTTTCTTTTCGCTTTCGTTATTCATCAATCAGTACAGTTTTAGACGAAAAGAAATTTTATTATTTAATGTAAGTATAAACACTGTACATAAAGTAACCGTGCTAATGTTTGGTTTTCAAACCGTTTAAAAATTCGTTTTATCATGTTTATCATCATAGATTGAATGTACATGTATACAGGACTATTATACTCTGGTCTATTTTCGGTTTATTATTTGAATTACATGAACTACATTGAGAGAGAGGGGAGGTTGGAGGAGAAAGAGAGAGAGAAAGGAGGGGCCACGACAGAAATAATCTTTCTGTAACAAAGTCCCTGAGCCCACCTCATGTGCATTCCTCTGTTACTACCTGTACATGTCACCGAGTTAGGGATGCGAAATACAAATTCATCGTTAATTTATTTGACATATGTTAACATCTTCCGAGTGGATAATTGGATACTGTATATGAAGTTCCAGTAAAAACAATAAAGAGAAAACAAAAGTAAAAAAAATAAACTTCATGCCATTCACGAATATTCTTTTGAGGAGATTTCGAATGCTTGCTATCTATGCATAAAGTATATAAATCATTCATGAAATGTTTTGTCGACGGTTTTGTAGTCATTAGTTTAACTTCACTTTGCCAAGTTTTTCATTTTCATTTAAAAGTTTCTTACATTACTTTCTATGTTTTCGTCTTCACTCAATAACTGTCCGCGCGTCTCAGTTTGGAAATCGATATTTTTTATTTACTTTCGAGTGAAAATATGGGGGATAGATCTTGAACTCTCGTTACAAACGATTTATGCAAACAATATAGTACCCTCACAGTGACAGAAAATTAATTAAACCGATAAGTGCCAATCTAAGTGAAAACTTTTAGTCGTAGAGCTTTTAAATGTATTGCACATGACGTAATATATTATTGCCGAGTTAGCCTTTACTCCAGGCCTCGGGGGATATACCAGAATCCAATACAATATCAAATAACTTACAAAGTACGGGTGGTAAATCTCTTTACATGTATTAAATATTTCGTTCATCCTGTGGTCTTCAGCGTAACTTTCGTTCTTATCTAATTATTTGATAGCCTAAATTATTTCTTTAACTGTTATTGGTATGTCCAGTTGTTAGTAAATTGCATCTTGGATGAAGTTAATATCTATTTCAGATTCATCGTAAGATAGTTATGTTAAATTTTTAAAGTGCTTCATAAATTCTTCATTAGTTATGTTTGAATTAGTTCCCTTTGATTTTCGTCTCGAGAAATATTTGTAAAATTGACTAGGATTTGTTTTACGCATATAGTCCATCCTGTTACCCTCATATCTTTCAAACATACGCTTTTGTTTAAATGCATATTTCTTGTAGTCAGATGTCTTTCTCATAAAAACTGAATAGTTCTCTCTTGATTTTTCTTTGTTAAAGATGCACAAAGCCGTCTTATATTCTTTTAGTTTGACTTTACAAGTTCTATTGAACAAGGGTTTTTTTTTCAGAATTTAATCGTTTAGGAGTTCTGATAGTTTAATCATTGTTTAGGAAGGAAATTGAAACATTTTAAAGTGGCATTATGATAACTAAATTATCTAATTCTTGTGTGAAATCATTAACCTATCTGGTTTGTGATATCACCTTACAGTTATAAGTGTTATGTTTATACAACAATTGTGTATCGGGATACGTGGGAGGGTTGTGCACACGTTATCCGAATAACCACACTACTTGTTAATAACAAATGGCTGTCCAAAGTCGGCGTCTAGTGCACATTGATCGGTCTCCTTCCTTATATGTGTTGTCATTAATGTTTGATGTTTCTGTACGTCCGTTTCGAACGTATGCTGCTCTCATGAATATTGTTGCGTCATTTTGCAGTTTGCGGTTTTGGCTGATATCATTTATGTGCCATTTTTTTTGTGGGTATGTTTCGATAGGTGAGTACAGGGTTGTCATGCTGGAGATCCTTCCCTTTTCCTTACGACATACTAAGTCGTAATTACGAGAGAAGTCGTAATTACGGCATACTAACCAGTGATTACGTCATACTAAGTCGTTTTTACGACTTAAAAATTTCTCTTATGTTGGACTCAAGCTGTTGTTTTCTAATTCCTACATTCGCTTTGATAAAGTGGATGTTAATCAAAAGTCGGCAGGGGGATGCATATTGATGTTTATGGTATTTCTCATGTTCTAATGAGTTTCATTTAAAATGATTTGTTAGTTAATTTTTTATAGGTGCTGTTGGTCTTATTATGCACTGTTATTTATTACCATTCTCCGAGTGCTCTTTTCCATTGTAAAGGGATGTGTCGTCGCTAAAGATCTCCATATTCTATCGTTCAATATCAGAAATGTTTTTATTTCCTTTGTAGAAATTCTCTTGATACGGAAAGAAATGAGTACATCATCTTCACGATCCAGTATTACAAGCTCCAGTCGTTCAAATCCATCAGGAAGTTCAAGTTCGTGTGTTTCAAGCTCAGTCAGACACTATTATTTCGTGCCAGAAGCAGAAAACGTTCAATCCAGAGGAAAAGATGTGGATGATTTATTCAGTCTCCCCGACATCGATGACAATGTTATCTGCGTATACGCGTATAAAAATCGGCTTTTCGGGTTTCAACCGTCAGCGACTTTAATGTACCATCTATACCTCATTTTCGATACAAAGCATTGGTGGTGGTCTATAGAGAAACACAACGACTGTATAACCATTCAAAAATCATCTAGTAAAGATGCTCTTATAGAAAGGGCTCGAGAAGAGAAAAGAAATCCCTCAGTTTTCATCAAGAGCGATAGCAGCAGGCGAACCATGCGGCAAGTTTTTCAGTGGATCAAAGATAAAAATGCTACTTATGACGTTCTTGGTAGTAATTGTAAACACCTCGCAAAAGAACTTTTTCATTATGTCGCAAGATCAGAGGAATTGCATTGGTGGGATTCTGCTTTCAAGTAGATGCTGTCAAATGCCTGTGCACAATGTGACTATATCTATCAGTCTCGTAGCAAGAATATTGATGTTTTGTATTTTGAATTTTCAAGATTCAAAAGCAACGCAAACTTTAAACGTTAAGGAATAATAAATGTTTTGGCAAAATTGCCTATATTTGTTTTAAGATAATTAAAGGCTGTAAAATCTTTGCATTAATGTTTGCATTGAAATAAAAAGAAAATCCAAGAACTTTACAATAATTCTATGCAGGTTTTTCAAAGCCAGAAATTGTAGTCTATAGTAAGGAACTCGTCAATTCTGTGTATTCACGTATTTCAGTGCACATGAGCGCAGGTCAATTGCGCTATAATAATAAAATTCTCATTATGGCTTCATGACGTGGTATATCTGACGCAAAAAAAGTCTATAATACTATAATAGTTTCTATAGGAATTTAAATTCAGTATGACACGTGTACATCATTGATTATAAAAATAAGTGTGTTAGTGATATGATACGTGGTTAATATAAACATCAATATACATTTAGTATTGAGCATAGGTACATAGGTATTAGACCACAGCATACATAATTACAGTGTACTCACCTTTGTAAGTTGCCCTTTATACATTGTATCAGTATCTAGGGTTAATTCATATAAACACCCTACAGCAATAACATAAAATATTGTAAAGTATATACCTGACCATAAGAGGAAACACATCTTACTGTATAGTGAATTTTACAACTGATCAAAACTGATTTTTCGTTCGCGAACAATCTTATAATCAAGGACAAAACAGTTGGAACATTTTATCATACATGTAATATAGCTACATAGGGTATAGACTTTTAACGAATTTAAATTCCCCTGGCTTGACCGTGATGTCCTTACACTACTGCATTTTCCTCGGAGTTCGATTCAGACAAATAACAAAGAAACTTATCATTCAAGAATTTAGATATCATAAACTTGTAAAGTCTTTTTGGAAATTTTACAATAACAATTCTGAGCTTCTTTCAAAATTTGGGACAACCCTAGCATCAGAGTATGTATCATTGGGAATTTCATTACCTTTATTTTACTGTGACTTAGTAAACAAAATCAGAAGGATCAAAGGAAGATCAAACTTCAACCACAAATGTAAGATAATAGTCGGTCGCCTGCTTTACCGAGGATATGATCCCAACGTCATCAAAAGAACACTGGTCATAGTACTAGTTCTACAGTTTTGTACCAGTGTCTTTCCAAACGTTGCACACTGGCAAACCTTGACGACGGGAATCCATGACGGGCCTTATCTATTTAAATCTCGTCTGAGAAGACTGGGTCCTGATTCTCTTTCCTATCTGAAAATTGATCAGTCTTCTCGGGTGATTGATCTTGAGCTCGCTTCAGCCAGCAGAGCACAGACTGTTATACACATGCCATATAATTTTTTAGATCCTTTAACATAGTTCTAATTTGTGTTAGAAAAGGTCGCTGCGTTTAATTTTCTTGCTTGTGACATAACTTTACAGTGAGAAGTTTTATTTTCATAAACTATTGTGCGTCTATTGAGATCTCTGTGTATCCGGATACGTTGGAGGCCTGTGCGCACGTAATCCGGATAACTACACCATTTGCTTTGCTTCTAGCAGATGACAAATATGGATAATGACCATATCCCTGTATACAGCACAAAATCGATAATTCAGAAAATCAGAAATCGAAGGCATACAAAATCAGGATAAAGCAGAAACCAAAGCCAACAAACAAAAACCTCGACCACATGAAAAGTTGCGGACTCCCGATATGAGAGTGAGACCAGGTGCCCAGGAAGAGTAAGCATCTCCTGCTTGCATGCAACACCCGCCGCTTCAATTCGGTATGGCCGTCCAAAGTCGGCACCGGGTGCACATTGGTCCCCATCCTTTTATGTGTTGTCATCAATATTTGATGTTCTGTACGTCTGCTCCGATTGTCTTGTAATGTTCTAGTTGTCATTGTCGTGTTTTTTTTTTGTGGTTTGCAGTTTCGTCTGATGTCATTTACGTATCTCTTTCTTGTGGGTTTGTTTCGCTGGATGAGTGCAGGGTGGTCATGCTGGAGATAATCCGGTTTTCTTCCTATTTCAACTACTATGCGAGAGCGTGTACATATATTTTGAATATTCACAGTAGAAATTTACCAATTATCAATTAAAATGAAGGCAAAGGTTTCCTCTTTTATAAAATAGGTAATACTTTCAATAAATTTTACAAAAATTACTCTAAGTAACAGACTACGTCAGTTCTGGAATTTCACAACCTGCCTTTTATGGTGACCTTAAAGACGATAGATGAAGGATCAAATGTAGACCGAACTATCATCGAAAATGCGTCAAATCATCAATCGCCTTAGATCCAGAAAGTGGTCGTACATGTACAAACGCATTTTTAAGAATAACACTCTAACAGAGACGATGGGTATTCACGAAAGATCCTGTTCAAACCTCGTTAAAAAGACAGGTACTCACGGCCTATCCTCTCTGAAGGATGGTTGGACTCCTTTGGTGATTGCATGAGCTCGCCAATGTCGACAGGGGACAGATTGTATTCCTTTGTTTTGAAAAGACCGATTTACATATTCATAAGTGTATTACTTGGACCCCTGCATTCTGCTGGATTTTTTTTTGTGGTCATCTTACAGTGAGATTACTATTACACACAATCATTGTGCCTTCTTTGATAAAACCGAGTAAACGTACAAATAATTCATGTGAAAGGGTTGTGCGCACATAATCTGGATAACCATATCATTTGCTACTTACCTGGCAGAGGGCCGCTTGCCTATTTCGTTACCGGTTGTACATTTGTATTAATGGTGTATGCGTAGTCTTTTGTGTTTAGTGATTTGATGTCATTTATCATGTTCCTTGCCCGTTTGCATGTCTGTCTGAACTTTTCTACTCTGTGAATTTGCAGAGGGGTGTTTATGTTTTGTTTTGATGCTGCAATCGCGTCTTATTTGATGTTCCCGCCTTTCTTTCATTTCAAAACTTCAAATTGTGAAGGCTTATTAATGAATATGCACGACTACAGCTCAAATATAACTCAATTATTTGTCACCATGGCTGAGACAGAGTAGACGTCCTTTTTCAAACGATTTCCACATTTCAGACTTTGTACGTATATTTGTGCCATTTCTTATCAATCATTTCAAGATAATTAGATATGTCACCTCTCAGGATTGCGCCTTTGTTGCCCATTCTTATGTATATTTGATCTAGTCTATCGTGAAATAGTCGGGTGAGAATAATGCTGAGTGGTGACTGATCAAATCGATGACAGAGAAAGTTTGCAGGATTTCTTGCACTACACTTTTTGTGAGACATAGTGTTCTCCTGTGCCATACATCCAAATTGCAACGCACAAGACACCCACGGTCTCATGATAGCGGACAATGTAAAGTTTGTGCGGCTTATAATAATCCATGTAGTTTGTAACTCTGGCCTATGGTATAAGCATGGCTCCTCACCCAAAGCATTGAACGTATTCAAGTGTGTCTGTCTGACAATCAAACCGAACCCTCTCAATATCTTTATCTCTGTTTTTCGTGTGTCTATAAAAAGTTGATCTAGTGAAGTGCCAAATAGTCTTATTGACGCATCCATCCACGTGACAAAATCATACTCCATTAATACCATCTGAATGATCACTGGCTTCCATGCCATGTTTGGTATTACCTTAAAGAATTCAGGATACTCATGAAAAGGGAACACTCTAAAGTCACATTTACAATACTTTTTTATGAGAGCTGCCTGACGATGTTGTAGCCCTAAGTCATAAATTATAAATTTTACGTTCTCATAACGAGTCAGGACTTTTTCATGGATCATTTGTATCAATCCTTGAATTTCTTCAAAGTGATTAGCTGACGCCGCTGTCACAAATACAGGAATCTTTGTATTGGATCTTTTTCTATCCAATGTCTCTATACCATTGTTGTCTAGCTGTAGTTTCGCAAGAACGTTTGTCTCTATTCTGAAGGGATAATTCATCACAATGTTCACGTTTTCTTCAAAACTTCCTTGAAATGTTTCTGGGTAATCACATGTATTGTTGATTTTTTTATGTTCACCTCTAGTCGGAATTTCTTTTTGTAAACATTTACATTCAGTGCTCACATTTGTTGTTACGCGCGCAGAGGGAAAGGAAAACAAATACACTAGTATAAATAGAACAAAGACGGTAGCATAAGCAAGATACACTCTACGTAAAAGAAACATCCTCATCATGGACTTGCAAGTATACCTTTCCGTGTTTTTTTAATGAAATAATTATCGAGCATCTATGGAAATATCAGATCAAAACATAAGGTGACGGCCCTTATTTAGATACTTGCCGGAGGGTATATTAAGCATCTTGTTTGTAATATCACCTTACAGTGAGAAGTTTTATGTTCATACTAAAATTGTGCGTCTATGGAGACCTCTTTATATCCGGATAAGTGGGAGGGTTGTGCGGATAATCCTATACACACAAGGAAAAAGAGCACCAAAAATTCCTTTGACATTTTATACGCTAAAGTATGAATTTCAGCAAGTAGTTTTCTGTGCGCGTATGTACATGTACAAACATCGTCGGAAACCAATGCTCGGTCACGCTAGCTCACCTCCCTTGGGTCATAACAGATGTATTTTCGCTGGATAGCATATTACAAAAATCTCATGCAAGTACTTGTTAATGTATGTGTTATCGATAGCAAAAGCATGATTTATTTTATACATTTATCAACAAAAGATGCTCTGATTAATGTAGACAGTGGTTTTATATTTATTGATTTTTAGAGTTACAAAATAGTATGGCTTAAATTGGCTTTACATAGCTCATTCACTGACATATACGTGCATTAGCATTTTGTAATACTATCCAGCGAAAATTCAGCCGTTATGACGGACGAAAGATGAGCTTGCGTGACCGAGCGTGGGTTTGCGACGATGTTGTACAATGCAATTTTAAGAAATATGAACAACTACTGCGTGAAGGTGGCAATAAAACCGCAATTAATATTACTTTTTGTAAAACCATCTTCCATTTGATTACTACCAAGTGTAAAATCATGTTGTATATCAATATGTATGTTGGAATCTACGGAACACACATATATTAAGAACAAGACGATGACAAATATAGACAAGAACCATATTCCAATGAAGAGAATAAAAAAGAAACTTCGAAAATCATTTACCGAAGGGTATACAAAAGCATGATCAAACAGGAAGCAAATAAACAAACGAAAAATCCACCGTCTGAACAGAAGCGTGAGACGAGGTGCCCAGGAAGATTCAGCATCGGAATTCCCCTGCTTGCATACAACACCCGTCACCCATTGCTTTAGAACCATCAAACGCCTTATACCATGGATATGATCTTTCGGTCACCAGATGGACACCTGGCTTGGTACCGAACCAATGTACCACCTTGTTCCAGCGCATTCTTAAGAATTGCACTCTGACGACAGGACCCCAAGACGGGCCCTCCACATCTCTTTAGAGAAGACAGGGTCCCGATCACCTGTCCTCTCTGAATGTCAGTCGGACTCCTCGGGTGATCACATGCCTGAGCTACAAATGGCAGAGCACGAACTTTATTTCGTATGCCTTCTATTCATTTAATATCCATTTACACATCAATTTGTATGTTTCTTATGTGCTCCTGTGTCATGCTGTCTGTTTGTATGTTTTTCTTACAGTTAGGAGGTTTACACACCACAATTGGGCGTTCTTCAAGATCTCTGGGTAATCGGAAAAGTGGGAGGGTTGTGTGCACGTGATCCGGATAAACACGCCGTCTGCTGTTTGAATGACATATGGCCGTCCTAAGTCAACACATGTTGTCCTTTGGTCTCGTTGGTTCATGTGTGGTTTTGTGTTTGATGTTTCTATGGTGCGAGTCGGTGTTCCTTGTCCCTTTTGAGTTTCTTTCTGTGGGTGCCTGCTCTGTGTTTTTGCATTGAGTGCCTTGGAGTTTTGTTGTGGGTGCTGCAACCGAGTATTGTTGGAGATCTCCTTTCATACATATTCTTTTTAGCCAAACAAATCAGTTGTTAAATGATTCATAATACCAATGTTTATTTCTTCACATAAGGGGGACAATAACTCTGTAACGTGCTTATATAAAGGGCTTTTGCCCTTTGCCGTGTGGATTTCATAAAAAAGTTCCCCTCGAGGGGTTTGGCAGTAAGTGTTCTGAATATTTCCCCTGACATGGTCGCCACAGCACTTTCTATATAGATATAACCTCAGACAGTGCAATGCTGTTGTTTTTATTTTCGTGCATGAACATCGACGGAGGGTGAGGCTGGCCAACAGAGGATGCTTACTACTCCCGGGCACCTGTTCCGCCTCTAGCTTGCTAGGGGTCCGTCGATGCTTAATTTGGTGCTCTATTGTGAGTGTTGTTGAGATTATCGTCAGGATCTTCTTTAACTCGTATGTATCTACACGTGTAACAATAACAGTTTAAAATATCTAAGTATTTTTTCAACGTGACGCTCCTGTGCTTTTTTCTGAAGGATACAGCATTAGCAAGCCCTGCATTATTGTATGAATAATCATTAATGCCTTTTGGTTAAATGAAATAGAATCGTATTTATCTCTAGATTTCTAGGCAAAATTTATAAGATTTTCCCCCATTTATGAATAGCAAAGGCGAAACCTGAACTTATCCTTTGTGTAAATGTGTTCTTCCAGTTATTACAGAGAATTTGATATTCAACTTTGTAGCAATCAAACGGGAAAGGGTTTCAAACAGTGATAAGAATTTGAGTTAAGCGCCATCTTACAGTAGCTGGAGAACGTACATATTGTTATCCTGTTCAGTCAAAATCCTAGTGAACTCAAAACAAAACAGCAAAAGGGATTATGCTAGTTATTAAAATATGGAAATTGAACGCATGAGATTAAGCAACATTCTAAATAACAGGTCTGTAACGGACAAAATCCCTCCTTATTTCAAATACCAGGAGGCGCCTTGCATTTCCTACACACTAACACAATCCGTTGCTTCCAAAATATTTAATTATCAACAAAATTTAAAATGTCTAGATGTACACAACCTTTCACAAAACCCCATACAATGCACATGTTCATCCTCTCCTTTCATATACCAATCATGTGATTACTGGTGACCTTAATATCGTTGGTAACAGTAAATTTAGAATCCTTTTCAGTAAAGGTCCAAAATACAGGGAACCCCATTCTTTCACATGGCGGGAAAGCTTTGAAATTATTATGGATGCATGTGAGGATTACGCCAGACGGTGGGCAAAAAGGGAGGACGTGGAACAAGACACACTCTCCGAATGGATGAAATCCATCGGAGAATTACTTAAAAGAAGCATTGGGCGTCTTCGGCACTCAGTTAACAACAGACACGAGTCAATGTTTCATGACCCTGTTGTTGCCAAAAGAACTCTCTGACCTCCATGAAAAATATATCGTTGTTCCTGCTCACAAATCGGCAAACAATTTTACTTTCATTTGTAAGTTATACTATTTGAAATGCTTGAGAGAGGAACTAGGACTACATTCAGCACCTGGAAATCCAACATACACACAAACGTATATGTATCTGAAATACTTGACAACCACAAATCTGATCTTGAGTCCTTCGGTATTCATACTGATGACTCTGATCTTGAATTGCCTTATATCTACTGGTTCCCAAAATGCACAAAAATCCATACAAACACCGATTCATTGCCGGTTCCTCCAGGTGCTCAACAAAACCTCTTTCCATTTTGCTTACGAAAATATTAACTCTCATCAAGCAAGGTCTTCAAACATACTGCGAGACAACATATTCCAGAAATGGAATCAAACAGATATGGATCCTAAAGAATTCTTAGGAACTTTTGGAAAATTTAAAAGCCATCAACTTCAATCATATTACCAGCATAAAATCTTTCGACTTCTCTACGCTCTACACTAACATTCCACACCAAAAGCTCAAAAACAGACTGGCCAATATTATTCATTTTTCTTACAAAAATGGTAATAGAAGATACAAATACCTCGTAATTGGGCGGGACTATACTTATTTCGTGAAGGAACACTCTGATTCAAACAAAAAGTATACCGAAGACGATATCATCCGGATTGACAACATTTTTGTTGCCTTTGGAGGAACCGTATTCCATCAGATAGTCGGCATCCCCATGGGTACCAATGGCGCCCCACTGATTGCGGACTTATTCTTATATTCATACGAAGCTGACTTCATCCAGACCTTGATCTCGACTGGGCGAAAGCACCTCGCATCTCAGTTCAATTTTACCTTCAGATACATAGATGACGTGTTGTCCATCAATGACAAATATGGATAATGACCATATCCCTGTCTACAGTACAAAATCGATAATTCAGAAAATCAGAAACCGAAGGCATACAAAATCAGGATAAAACAGGAACCAAAGCAAACAAAAACAAAAACCTCCACCATATGAAAAGAAGCGAACTCCCGATATGAGAGTGAGACCAGGTGCCCAGGAAGAGTAAGCATCTCCTGCTTGCATCCGAACTTTACGGATCGTCTCTATGAAGTCTATCCTCATGAACTAGAGATCAAGGAAACAACAGAGAGTGACAGATCCGCTTCGTACTTGGATATACTCCTATCTTTCGACGCGTGACAAGCGTGACGATTTCAGCTTCCACATAACTAACTTCCCTTTCATGAGTAGCAACATTCCGTCTTCTCCTGCTTATGGTGTTTTTGTTTCTCAACTGATACGGTACGCCAGAGCATGTTCCAAATACGAAGATTTCATCATTAGATCCAGACGGCTTGCAAGTAAGCTACTTGTTCATGGTTATGCTACACAACGGCTGAAATCATCATTGAAGAAGTTCTTCGGTCGCTACGGGGATGTAATAAAAGCATATGAGATCCCCCTTTCCAGAATGATCAGTGATCAGTGACATTCTACATTGTGATTGAATGGCTGTCATCATCACCAAACAAGACATACTTACCTGATATGTACATTAAAATGTACATCGAGACAATCACCGAATTTGGCATGTTTCAATGGAGCTGTTACGACGGGTGGTGCATACAATCAGGAGACGCTGACTCTCCCCGGGCACCTGGTCTCACTTCGGAATTTTGTTCATTCCAAGTTCGCAACCGTTCCTGTGGAAAATCTAGTGATTTTGCCTTGCCTTCTCGACTATAAGACTGAATAACTGATTGGTACTTCTGTAATGTTTATTTCAAACAGTGAAATGAATTTGAGTTAAGCGCCATCTTACAGTAGCTGAAGAACGTACATAGTGTAGCCAAGTTCGATCAATTTCGGTTGATCGTTTCTTCAACGCATTCTAAAATTTCCGTTATCAAAATTTTATGAAATTTCTAAAACGTGGGTCCTGTAGCATCATATCCCACCCATCCTGCTACGTCTTTCGGTACGCTTTTTCGACAAAGTAACTTTCATACATTTTTGGCATATTACATTGTTTAGATTTGAGGATCACTGACGAGGGTTGAGTACCCGAAACGTGCATGTCTGGTCCATGCTGCCAATTTATCTGTTCTTAAATGATGCTATTCAATTTGAAGACGTTTCCATATTGCCCCTATTAAACCCTGTTACTGTCAAAATCCTATTGAACTCAAAACAAAACAGCAAAGGGGTTACGCTAGTTATAAAAATATGAAAATTGAACGTGTGAGATGCCAACGATTGAAATGAGTCTAATATGGTACATAGACATAACCTCAGACAGTGCAATGCATGTATCTTATAAATTGTTTTAATTTTCGTGCATGAACATCGACGGCGGGTGTGGCTAGCCAACAGAGGATGCTTACTCCTCCCGGGCACCTGGTCCCACCTCTAGCTTGCTAGGGGTCCGTCGATGCTCAATTTGATGCTCTATTGTGAGTGTTGTTGAGATTATCGTCAGGATCTTCTTTACCTCATGTATTGTAATGTACATGTACATCACCTCCTCTCTTTTTTTGTAGAAGTCACTTAGGAAAACCAGTGTCCAACTCCGCTGACAAACACAGCCATCTAGACAGATATCTCTAACAACAGTGGACCATATGCACCACAACTATTTTTTTTTTTTTTTGTCCATTTCAAAACTTTGTCACCGCAAAGTTTGATTCAGAACAAAAACCAAAAAAAGTACCAAATGGATATCATGCAAAGATCAACGCATTCTAAAAAAAAAAAAAAAACAAGCAGGTACTCAAAAGGAGTGATCCGTTCGCTCGGATATGAAAGTGGTTTCTTTCTCTTTATATTATTCTTCAAAAGAACTTATTCAATTTTATCTTCGGATGTCATGAAAGCGGAAAGAAGCAACCAAACAAAATATTTATTTTGTCTAACTCATGGGATTATATGTATAAGTTGGAACAATAATGCCACGGTAACACAAAAATGAATAAAAAAAATGTTACGATTGCATGCTTCATTCAGCAAACTAAATTAAACTTGATGTTTACGAACGTTGTTGGTGTTTAATGCAAAAAAATATAAGTACACTGTTTATTTCATTTAATATAAAGCTACTATTTAAAACATTCAAAAGGTGAATTCCTTCCTCCTGGATTATTTTTTATTTAAGTTGCAGCAGTACGCTTGTGCTTCTTCTTCGGCTGAATCCTCTATACCTGTTCAAGACGAACGTAATAGTACATGTAACAATCAAAATCAGACCATACATGTATCAACAATGTTTTTTTTTTATGAATTATTACAAAAGCCATAATCTTCAAGTGTAAGAAATCGCTATTTCTGTTAAATTACTTAAATTATTGAAAAGGAACTCCTACCAGCTGATATTGTATCAAAAATCCTCTTCTTTCTCCACTCTGATCACTCTTAAACTGAACTGTAGTTTCTGATGACGTAGTTAAAGAGCGCGTCACCTGACTCATTGAGCAGAAGCGACCAAGGCCGCTAACGTCAACATGGTCATTGACGCAATTTGGAGTTACCTCTAAATCTAGATCCGAAAATCCTGAATATTGAGAAATTCAATGTGAAATAATATTATGACTTGAGACAAGGACATTCGAAGAAAGTTTTTTAATGTACGTTTTTTTTTCAAATTTAAAGTGCTATTAGAACATCTTTGAAAATAGTATATAGCATTAGCTATGTAAAAATGAAATTTTTCTATGCTGTAACCACAGAAAAAAAGTCCAAAAGTCCTGGTTTTAGAGGAAATCGACATTTTTATCAATTTACCCAATAATTTTCGGGATCAACTATATTCTTCGAGGGTCTCAGTAGTTGTACACGACAAAGTGATAACCTGTACACAGGCGCACATGTATATACGCATGTGGTTACCGTTTCAAGAATAAAACAATATCTAAAATATAGTTTTTCATTTATTGAGCAATAATTTATAATAAAGGGCGCACCATTTCTAAACATGTTCATGGATGGCGATCACCTGTAGATTCAGGACAGAAGAAGTTTGACATAATTATATTCTGATTAAGAAACAATATTTTTTATAGATTCTGTATCTATAAAATTAATGCAATTATGGATCTAGCACTTGCCTAATATTAGATCGTGGTTTGCGGCGGTAACCACACACACACCCTCTCACACACCCTCACCCTCACACACACACCCTCACCTCTCTCTCGCACACACACACACTTACTTGTCCGTTTTGAGTCGTTGAGAGAGAGAGAGAGAGAGAGAGAGATCATCCATCAATTGCCTCTCATGAAAACGTATTTTTAAAATGTTTTCAGATATAAATTTATTGCTTCGTTCTTTTATTATTATGTTATTCCATAAAAACCGCCAGCTGTGACCATAACTTAACGATTAAAAAAAAGAATAATGTCGAATCGTTTTTCGCTTTTAATCCCTAAAATTGTGACCATAAATATTGATAGAATGAAATTTGATCCTTATTCTAATTAAACTAGATTCAGTGCCATCGACGTCCTCAGAATAATATTAAAATTTACCGAGTGTTTTACCCACTGGGGAGCTCGTGAAATAAGGTCTACACTATATCCCTTGCACCAATGCAGGTGAATTTTGAAATAATTATAAAGATGAATGTAGAAAAATATATGTAAAAATAAATTCATAACGTTTCGTTTTTGTCATTATACCCCTAACTCCCTTTCTACGCTTTTCAGAAAGATTGTTTTCAATGTTCACTGTGATCCGCCCTCCCTTTTTTAGATTCCTGAATCCGTCTATGCCAAATATATCTCCATCTGTCATTTGTCATTAAAGTGAATGTTTATGACAATATGAATATAGGTAATACTATGTTGTACACTAAGCTCAATAAAAGGATGGGCAGGGAGCCTCCCGGTCTGAAACTCCAGTCGCACGCATTCCAAGTTACCCCCCCCCCCCCCCCCCCCCACTTCTGTGTTTGAAACAGGTCGGGCTGTATATTCAACAATTGTTTCAAATCGTGCGTGTCTAGAACAAATAGTAAATTTGAGGACAGACAGAAAATATGATGTGACATCATGTGTGAATCGTCCATCCCAAGACACTTTCCCCCTCCCCCTTTTTTTCTAATGGTAAGATGATCGATCGTATGCAAATTACTAACATTACAAATACTCGACGTGATCAAGAAATTATCAAAAGACGTGAGACTGAGCAAATTAAATGCGAACTCAGCTTCGGATCAATATCTCAACGGTACAATGCATTGTTCACACTACTTTTGTCTTTCATGTACAACATTCTACGTCATCAATGTCTCCATCATATTTACCGGAAGTGCTCATTTATAGAATCGGGGTTTTTGTAAATGGCTAAAAGTTGCAACTTCAAAACTGATTTACGTATGTGTGCGGTAAGAGCTGAAAACTATATTTGGCGTATAATGGTTTATTTTTAGAGAAAGTTTTAGGAAAAAGTATTATCTCATACGTTCTATATAATAGCACTTGAAATTTATTTAATGAAAGTCAAACACAGATCCAAAATCAGATTCCAAAAATTACAATTAAAAGAAAGGAGGGGATCTCCAACAACGCTCGACTGCAGCACCTACAGCAAAACCCCAAAACACACAATGCAAAAACACAAAGAGACGCAATAGGGACAAGGAACACAAGCTTACAATATAGAAACATGAAACAAAGGAGGGTATCTCCAACAACACCAGAATGCAGCACCCGCAGCAAAACTCCAAAACACCCAATGCAAAAACACAGCAGACACCCACACAAAGACACGCAAAAAGGACAAGGAACACCAGCTCACGCCATAGAAACACGAAACACGAAAGACCAAACATAAACCAACGAGACCAATGGGCAACCCGTGCCGACTTAGGACGGCCATCTACCACGCAAGTAGCAGACGGTGTTTTTATCCAGATTACGTGCGCACAACCCTCCCACTTTTCCGATCACCCAGAGGTCTCGCAAAATGAACAGTTGTGGTGTAAAATAATCTCCTCAAGATAAGATGAACATACAAACAGACAGCATGAATCAGGGAGGCAAGAAACAGACTGATGGTAAATGCTTAAGCCCCTGTCACACTGTAGCGAGTTCGAGCTACGAGTTGTGGCGAGTTACAACTCGCTACAACTCGTCGTTTGTCGCATGGAACTCGTACAAATGTCTCCACATGTCGAAGAAATGTCGCCTCATGTCGCCAGAACTCGGCGTGAGGCGGCGAGAATTTTAAACGGTTTAAAATTGTCGTGCGAGTTTTCATTTCGTGTGCATGTCGAGGAGATGTCGAACAAGGGTCGAGCAGATGTCGCATAAACTCGTGCAGACATCGTGTGCATGTCTCCACTTCTCGTCGCTTCTCGCCGTGAATCAAACTCGTGCGAGAAGGGCCGAGTTTATATAGAGAATAAGTGTCTTAATTTGTGTTTTGTTACGGGTATGCAACACACAGCAAGTGCATTTATCGTACATGTAATGCGCGTTAGCGCATTTCATGCGATAAATGCACTTGATGTGTGTTGCATACCCGTAACAAAACACAAATTATGACATTTATTCTATATATATGCACCATAGTTGTCTGTTTCATTCTTGTTTTCTGAAATGGGTTTTTCTTGGTAAAAGGGTGACGTCAAAATTCATCTCGCCGCGGGTTCAGTTTGCAAGTTAGATCAGCCGTCGCGGCATGTTTCTTTTGATCTTATGCATTGTGACGTCACGAGTGTTAATACACGAATTGCAGCACGTTCCTTTCTATAGTAACATCTCAGGGACTTGCATTGGCTGTGCATATATATACGACTTGAAACGACATGAGTACGATGTCTGCACGACATCATGCGAGTTGTACCGACCTCTTCTCGACATCTGCACGACTTTGTACGAGTTCTGCTCGACACTGTCTCGATATTTTCTCGAGTTCTGCCGAGTTGAGTACTTTAATCCAGTCTTCTTCTGCAGCATGCATAAATGTTTTCACTTTCGTGGTATAGCAATGATAGAGAACAAAAATAAAAAGAGGCCCAGGTGGGCTGACATGTTCAAGGCGTACACGAGCTTAATAGATATACTAACTCCAGAAAAATGCAATTAATCATGATAAGTTGGTCCATGTAATCTCTTACATCATTTTGTCCTAATAAATAAAACAAAAAACAAGGAAACAGTCCCATGTTTCATCTATGGCAGATATATCTTCAAGTTGGTATAAGACATTGAGCACCTACTATCCGTATTCGATCTTGTAAGTCCATTTTATTGCATTTAAAAATGATTGAAAGGATAAATTTATCAATTATAATTTTTTTAAGCTGACACGATTAAAAAATAGGTAACTGTAGATACAAAAAGATTTTCTATTCATATTCTGGTTGTATTGAAAAAGATTACATTGTACGTATTATGATTCTCAGCTTAAATAATATTGAAAATTGAAAAGGAAAGAATAAAACCTCAATTTTTGCATGTACATGATCAAATTCAAAAGAGTCCATAATCGGCTCTTGAATATAACAATCTTGAAGATACACCCTGCACCCCTCTTGGACACTCGGATTCGTTACTTTTATTAATAGATCCTTTCTGCGATTGTAGAAGATATTTGTTCAACAGATTTTGCACCGTCCAGAAGAAGATAATTAAGAAGTGAAGATGTATCGTGTTATTTACTTGAAGCTTGTGCTGACCAATTCATTCAAATTTTTCAGCAGTATTGAGGAAGAAAACGTGAGTCGATACAATGCAATCATACAAAAGGAAGACATCTTGTCGACGGTCGAAATACTACAATAATGACAATACCAATCCCTGTTAAGGGCTTGAAGATGTATCGTGTTATTTACTTGAAGCTTGTACAGACCAATTCATTCAAATTTTTCAGCACTCCCATATCGGGAGTTCGCTTCTTTTCATGTGGTGGAGGTTTTTGTTTGTTTGCTTTGGTTTTACCATGATTTTGTATGCCTTCGGTTTCTGACTTTCTTAATTATCGATTTTGTGCTGTATACAGGGATATGGTCATTATCCATATTTGTCATTTAAGATCGGGTGAGCTAAAAAAAACTTAAACTCAAATTTATACCAAATTCATAATGTGTTGACATAACTCGTGTACTTCTCGTACTCAGCTCGTCATTACTCGTACTTATCTCGTGCTTAACTCGTAGGCATGTCGCTACATCTCGTATAAACTCGAACGAAACTCGTACTTAACTCGTATCTTCTCTTACTAAAGTCTTCATTTGTCAGAAGATGTCGTGTACAAATCGTCGAGTGTCGCCAAGTGTCGTACTGTTCTCGTAGCGATCTCGAGCAAATGTCGTGCTCATGTCGTAATCACAAAAAATCAAGACTAACTCGGGGAAATTTCGGCGAGTTATAACTCGCCAGCACTCGTACAAAACTCGTAGCTCCAATTCGCCACAGTGTGACAGGGGCTTTACAAATTGTTTTAAAAATATAAACAGAATATTCTCAGAAACAAAGAAAAATCGAACAAACAGACAGACAATAGTAACATAGCTTCATAGCTCTAACCACGGAGGACAACATTCCATCTAATGAAAAATCGATGTCAAAAGCAAGTACGGCATGCACTGTAGTTGGCGCGACCTGCTAATTTTCAGAGTCAAAACATAGTCAAATGTAACATATATAATGCAAGCAGAAATATCTACTATAATAACATTTAGGATAGAAGGGCCAAAAAGGAAATTTATGCTTATTTTAATTTCTCTAGCTGTATCATTTTGAACAAAGGGGGATGGGGCTTCTCTCATTGGGATTGTACGTGGCGCAACCTCGATCAAATTCAATGAAAAAAACTATAGTTCAAAAAAGCAATTCCATTGATCCAAGAGCCAAGCAATATATTATACATGTATTACTCGTGGAATCTGCTACATGTAATACAAAACAGAAATGTTTTCTCGAAATTAGCTTAATACATAATTTTACTCACGAACCCAAAAGAAGTTTCTTTCCTCCAGTCGGCACCAAGCGCCAGTTGCAGACAACATCCGGTTCGTAAGACCCAAGAGATGGTGGGTTGTGTAACTCTCCATTCGATGTTACTGTTATATTTCTACCACAAACTGAGGAACAAATGAATGAAATCGGACTGAATGTTAATTGTAAGATTGGTTCAGGCTTGTAATGTTTTAGCATCCTCTAATTTCTACAAGAGGAAGAAGTTGTCCTTATCTGAAAGAAGACATTTCAAAATGTGTTTTTTTTCTTTTTTGGTTCAATTGAAATATTGCACGGCTTTACTTTTCTTCTATATAGTTTAGTTTATTCATGTATCTAATCGTAATGTCATCATGTTACCTGATCGGACAATAAGTGTGTGACTACTCCCTTCTTTATTGCCGATTATAGTAGATAGTTGGACTTCATACTGACGTCCAAGATGTTGAACTGTCGGAAATCCGAACTGATGCAAGGTCGGACTGAGCTGAATAACTTCCTGTTGAATGTCTGGGAGCAGGCGATACTTGAAAACGTAACGGAAATCCAGACCTTGAACGTCCTCAGGTGGTGACCAAGACAACGCTATGAATCCAGGCTTGTTTATAACGACTGGAGCTTGAGGTTTGTAATCTTTGAAATAAATACGAACACATAATGCTATAGTGAGCCTTTGTTCTTGTAAAGTGAATTATTTTGCAAGCGGAATTGCATTTATATCATAATATATGCACAACCACTGTAATTGCTTGAGATAAAGCTTTCAGGACGATTGTTGTTGATTTCCGTATAAATGACAGTGTGACGTCATTACGCCCGACATAGCGAATGAATTTGAATTAAGTTTAAAATCCTCCCTATATACAATGTAGAAATTAAGTAGGAATAACATTTTATAAAAAGACGAATTCAATACTAAAATCATCCCCAATAAGTCCTTACCTCTTTCAGCTACACTTTCTTGACGATTTGCAGAATATGACATCAACAACAAGCGACAGAGGCAGGTACAGCTACAATAGCTCTCTGTCGATTGATGTCACATCCTACACTCAACGGAATATTTCGAATGAAGATTTCTTGTCACATTCAGCGTTGTTTGTGATAATTTCAAAATAGACCACATATAAACAGTACACAGTATAAGAAAAATCCATAAACTCACGCTGTCAACATTTCATGATTTCACCGCGCTACAACTGACTCAAACGGATAACAGAAATGGGAATACATTCCGCAAACAAAATTAGTTCCAAACAGTCAACATCTGGAGAGTAATAAATAACTTGTTTGGTCATATTTGGTCATTATTCCGTTGTTAATTTTCCAATTTGTAATACTTGATATATCACAATGCATTAATTTATGACATTTCAGTCACACTGAATAAGCGTGACGTTGCCATGGGGACACTCCCGCTGTTCATTTCTAAATTAACTCCCCTCCACATTGGTGGTATTTAAAAATAGAATTGGGAGCTTTCTTTGTTCTATTTTTGGCTTTGAAAGCGCATATACAAAACAATTAGTTCGACTTAATGAAAAGATCGAGTTATCGGACTTCGACTTATCAGGAGTAGAAACGCACAGAAATCAATAGCAGAGAATCGGGACTTTTAAAAACAGTTCGAGTTAAACGGAAATTCGAGTTAACCGAGTTTGAGTAAACGAGAGTAAACTGTATATAGAATAAGTGTCTCATTTTGTGTGTTTATGTAGAAATAAATTACAATGGCTGATTCATTTATTTGATAAAATGCGCTAACGCGCATTATATCAAAATAAATGCATCAGCTATTGTAATTTATTTCTGCATAAACACACAAAATAAGACACTTATTATATAAATAGAGGGGTGGACAGGGTAAAAGGGAGGGGAGGAAGGGGAGGGAAGAGGGAGGGAAGGAAGGGGGGGAAGGGGTGGGAGGAGAGAAACAGGAGCGGGAGGGGGAGGCAAGGGTGAAAGGGAGAGGAGGAAGGATTGAAGGAATGGAGGGAGGAAGTAAGGGGCGGGAGGGGGAGAGAGGTACCATTGTCCACCCCCATAAAACCTTAAACATCATTCTATAAAAGTGTTTTTGCACATTTAGTATAATGAAGATCTTTTCAACGCACATGCCTGAAATAATTATAGACAAAATTTTATTCAGACTTACTATTTGTTTTCCTATTTAAGTAATTGCAAATGAGCTTTAATTACATTAGAGGTCAATAAAAAGTTGTAGAAATGATTATACTCGGTTTGAGGATGAGAAGAAAATTTGTTTCCGTTCACATACCAACAGCTGCCACTGAGATGTTGAAACCTCCTTGTTTATTTGAAACTCCAGGTTGAGATAGAAAAACGATTTTAGCTTTGTTCCCATTTGTTTTGATATATCCCAGGCTAGGAACTGCATTACAGTATCTCTTATCATTGATTAGAAGAAAGTCTTGATCACAACCTCCGGTTCCAGCCAGATTAAGCGTCTCAAAGCTTATCTTTAGTCTCTGTCCTTCTGGTGCCTCTATATTCCACTGACAAGCTACGTCCGGCTCATACACTTCTTTTTCAAAATATGGAGATTTTATGGCATTGACTGTTCCGTTTTCAGTCAACACTATGTCATGTCCACACGCTGTATTGGAAATCAGATAATTGAAGACAGTTTCACATCATTATTTTAAACGTCTTCAAATTCAATATACAACTGCAAATATGTGCAGAAATGTTATATTTAGACTGAGGATCACTGACCCGAAACGTACCCGAAACGTGCATGTCTGGCCCATGCTGTAAATTTATCAGGTTTTAAATGATGCTGTTGAATTAAAAGACGTTTAACATAAAAGATGAATTAGTAAAATCAGTCAAAATAACAATGAAAATCAATATCCATATAGTGATTTCTTTTTACTCTATCCCACTTAAGAACATGAAATAGGAAAGATGTTTCGAATGTATTTTTAAAGAAATGTCCTAAGCATTACCTGAGTAAGTAGATATGGTGTTTGACACTTGACCACGTCCGTATTGTGACAGTGCAGTGATTGTCATCTGGTACCTTGACCCAGGGTGACTGGCGGTGTAGATGTAGTGTGTACGTCTGTCTGGATGTATACGTACAACAGACTGACTTTGGCCATTGATGTACGACAACTCATAACCCTGCAATATTGACGAACCTTTAACAAGATACTAGTACAGATTTTTCAGCTCACCTGAGCGTAGCACAAGAGAGCTGTAGTCATAGCGTGCCGTCCGTCGTTCGTCCGTCCATCGTCTACCGTCGGCAGTTGATTGACTGATGCAATTTGGACATCTATAAAACTAATGAACAGAATTTTACAAAACCGTACAGGAAGCAAGTATTCAATATCCACCACCAAAGTGGCCACTATCATTCTTTTGTCTGCAACTCAGTAGAGCAACTCAGCGGTGTGGCCCCCTTGGAGCTCTTGGGGTTTTTTTTTTTCGCAAAAATACAGAAATGTTCCAACTCTTGACCCTCTTGAAGAAAATTTCAAACCAAATTTAATGCACCTGGCACGTGTTTCAGATAGTAAAATCCTTATTCGTGATGCTTCAAGCCAAAGTAATTTTCAGACAAAGCCAAATTTCATTTCATTGTTTAACGTCTTCAAATTCATTAGCATCATTTTAGAGCAGATAAATTTACAGCATGGACCAGACATGCACGTTTCGGGTAATAAACCCTCGTCAGTGATCCTCAATCTAAACAATGTAATATGACCAAAATCTGTGAAAATTATGACCTAAATATACCAAAAGACGAAGTATAATGACTGGGATATGATGCTACAGGACCCAGGTTTTAGACATTTGAGAAAATTTTGTAAACAGAAATTTTCAAATGCGTTTGAAGAAACGACCAACCGAAATTGATCGAGCTTGGCTACATGTGCCCTCGGGGACTCTTGGTCCATCAGCAGTGACACTCACCAAGTGGTACAAATCAAGTACCCCCCTCTGACAAGTAACGCCCTCTGGTTTCGTTATTTTGAATTAAAATCTTTACATTTTCTTTGCAGAGAGTGCGCGGCTCCAAATTTCCTGTGGGGTCGATTCAGTAGCAAAGTTAAATAAAAATGATGACTAAAATAGCATCGGAGGATGGTGCTCAGACTTTAACCTCTTTTAATTTCGATGTTTTTTTTTTTTTGGATGAAATGATAAGTTTCCGAAATAGCAAAATAATATATATAATGTCAAATTGATCAAAGGCCAAAAGAAAGCTTCTTTCAAGCGACAGAGGTGGAAAGAAATATTGAACAATATCAATCATTATTTACGTTTAAATTGTACCGAAGAAACAAGGTGATAGATACAAATGGGTGATCATAACATACTACTAGCTAGCCTGTTCAGGTACTAGTATGTGAAATATATTATGAATCCATTCATCCAGTAATATCAGAAATGCTTACTTGACAAGTACAGGACTACATGACGAATACGCTAACCTGTAAAGGCACAGACGTACAAGGTGGCTCCCAGAACACTCTCAGGGTGTTCTCTATAACCACTGCCTGGAAATTGTGTACTTTACCTGGGATACCATTGGGAACTGTTGATAAATTACAAAAAAAAATTAACGAGCAATGTATTGACATGTATTGCAATTATAATGCTATAGATCGATATATACAAAAAAGTACCATTTCTTCATCCAAGCCTACTGATAAGTTGTACCATTATTCAAAGTGCAGTTGTATGACAATAAAAGAAAAGAAAAGTTATCTTTTAAAAGACACATAACAATCAATTAATATTGTCCTAAAAATAATTTAAACTTACGGTTCTTCTCTTCTTCACAAGGCTGCCTAGTGGAAATGACAGGAGTTGATGTTGTAATTTTTGTCGCTGGCTTCAGAGTGTGTCGTGACGTCATTGATGATGTTGTTAATGATTGTGTTGTTGGAGTTGATTTTGAAGGTATTAACGGAGTCGTGGGTTTTATGGTATGTGTGCTTGTTTTCGACAGAGTATCCGGACTTCCGGTGCTTAATGTGGACGATTTTTGTGAAGTTACAATCGGTACTCTAGAAGCAGTTGTAAGAGAAGACGGCATGGGTGATGTTGAAGAAGCAGATGGTTTCGATTGAGTGGTATGTATTGAGGTCAAAGGACTAGACAATTTTGTTGTTGACGTTATGGTGGATGGTACTGCCTCTGTTGTCTGTTCTAGCTGCATCCAAACAGGAAGTGGAGATTTGCCTTGAAAATATATTTTTTTTAAGATTTATGCTCTGTGCAATTTAATTAACGTTGTCTTATCTGTACAGATTAAATGAAAATTACATAACAATGTTTGAATATTGTTTATAAGGTTCAACACCTCGATACTCGGTTCTATTCAGGGTTCTTAAAACACTTCATATCATTCAATTTTTTAAAGGACTGATACCGTCAAGTCGTATAAATGTTTCATTCATACCAGGTTTACAATCATACAGTTTTTCTATTTTCCATATATCCGCATCACTGAAGCCAACACGTTGTCCCATTGTCTTGTGGTCGTCATACAGCGCCTCTAATACGGTCTCACCATTCTTGGAAAATGTCTTCGGACCGTAATGCATTATTGAACCATAGTCGTATGGAGAATCAAACGTATCCATGATATTCGGCATCTGTTTCTTAAAATCGTCTACTTTCCCTATTTTTTTTTTGATAAGTTAGAGAAGCTTTACTTATATGTTTACATGGAGGTCATGAAAAATAGAAGTATGTGACAAAAGCATGATGATGATGATGATTATGATTAAGAGTTTACTCGAAAACGTCTTCTTACTCAATTTGATAGACAGGTCTATTGAATCTTTTGAGAACAAAAATCATTTATGTATATATGTACATGCAAATGTCTTTGGTACTTCTAAAGTAATCAACAGCATAATTTATAAATTTGCAAAAAGAAAAATATTTAAAGAGTCTTCCATTACCATCAACAATATTTTCCCATTTGACTCTCACGTATTTATCCCTATCGTAGCGTGCTTGCTCATGAAAGAATCCCACAGCGTGATTCAGCTCGTGCATTATCACACCCTTGTAGTAACATGTACTGCCCAAAACAAGATCCTGGGGACCGCCGTCACGTCCAATGGAAGAATGGCAACTAAATACAATAAAATTTAAAAACTATGTAATTGTTTTTCACTAAAACATCAATGCAAAAGCTGTCTATATCGAGATTATACATTGAATAATAACACTGAGAGTTAATATGATTTTCTTCGTATTTGACCAACATGACAAATGAATAAATCAGCTACTCAGACTACATGAACTATTTAACCATCTTAAGCTCTAACAACGCAATGCAGCAGTCACTAGAGAAATACAACATAGAGGTAAAAAACCGACAACATGTAAAATGTTAAACGTCTTCAAATTCAATAGCATCGTTTAAGACCTCAAAATTTTACAGCATGGACCAGACATGCACAGTTCTTAAAAAATGCTATTGAATTTGAAGACGTTTAACATTTGAACTACTGGGTGAGTGTCACTGCTGGTGGACCAGGAGTCCCGGAGGGCACATGTAGCCAAATTCGATCAACCTCGGTTGATCGTCTGTCTCTTCAACGCATTCGAAAATTTCTGTTGTCAAAAAATGTTGAAAATAAATTTATGAATCGCAAGCGATATGAGTCCCCTACCGGCATAAATCCATGTCCTTCAACTCTGCCTTGACCTTCACGTTCACCAAAAGATGAATCCAACATCAAAATAAGTTCAATATGTGCATTAGAAAAAAGTCAGGAAAACAGGAAAATTTAATGAAATTTGAAAAATTAATGAAATTTGCTATTCATGAGGTCATACCTTTTGTAAGACAAATAAATCAAACCCAAATGAGTGAAAGAAGATCCTGACGATAATCTCAACAGCACTCACAATAGAGCACCAAATGGAGCATCGACGGACCCCTAGCAAGCTAGAGGTGGGACCAGGTGCCCGGGAGGAGTAAGCATCCCTGTTGGCTAGCCGCACCCGCCGTCGATGTTCAACTTATTCTTTATCATACTATAATGTATCTGCATACCAAAATCAGCTCAATATCTACAACAGCAGGCATGAAAAGACTGGAAACTGCAAAGTTAATGAAATTTGCTGAGTCCAGGGGCCATAACTCCATCCTGTAGAAGTGGGTCAATCAAATTGAAACACAAATTTGATTTGTATCACACTGAGATATATTCACATACCAAAAATGATTTCAATATCTGCAATACCATGGAAGAAAAGCCGGAAAACTGAGAATTCTATGAAATTTGCTAAGTCCAAGGGCCATAACTCTTGTGAAAATAAAACTCGAACTTGATTTGTATAACACTAAGGCGAGCCGGTAGGGGACTAATAACTCAAACAGTCAGTTAGTATGGGACAAACAAAACACCGAACGACAAACAAACAAAAATAACTAAAAAGGGAGAGATGCCATTGAAAATGAAGGACAATTAAGGGGTAACGAGTGTCTGCTTGTATAAATGACAGAAAAAAATAAAAATCTGAATATTTTTTTTCAGTTATTTGTTATTATTTACTGAAAATATGAGTGATTTTGAAGCATATGACAGTAATTTTGATACACCTTTCCATCAATACCTCATCAGAAACTGATATTGAAGATGATGACAGTCTTATGAGACAATGCACAAAATTTGTACACCTAATAGAAATCTCAAAAAATTACTGTTGCAGAATATTTTTGGGGGGACGCATCTTATGTAATATTCATGTACTGGGACATAAAAAGTAGAAGAAAGCATGAAACACTGAGGTATCCATCAATACTTTTATGTTACAGCTCGGCAAATATGATCAGCTTCAAAGTTTCAAATACAAAAGTTGCTAGAGTTATCTTTCCTGTATAATATAAGGCAATCACACGACATTTCATTTCCTTCTCATTTTCGAATAAAAACCTGATCCTTTTAAGAATTATCAAGACTTTCTAAATGAACGTAATTTTTTTTCCAAGGCGGGGGGGGGGGGGGTTCCAAGCAAATGGGGGGGTGTGTTCTCTAACCTATTGTTGTTATAAAATTTATACGTTAAGACGAGGAAAATCAGCCAAATAAAATCAAATTTAAGGTAAGGGGAATTATACAATTTTGAGGAAATAATCGGGACAAAGAATAAGTACTGACGATTTCCACTGATCCAGAGCACCAGACCTGATAAAAACTATGCTATATCAAAAAATATATGCCCTAATCTTTTCGTTTAACCGTAAAATTTTGAGTGAACATTCCCATTATTTAGCGATCAAGTAATTTGGATCTTATCCTCAATGTTTTGAAAAGTTGTGCGTGCATTCCCGTGTTGAACTAGTAAAGGGTTGTCAACTGCGAATATTTCCAGTGCGAAAACGTTTGGTGCGAGTCAAACCGCAACCTTTTTATGTATCTCTTTGTTAAAGAGTTCCGATAATTTGTAAAATTTGACTCTGACTTTAACGGGAAAACAGTTAAACACGGATTGAAACGAAGTAATTGACTGTGCGAGTTAGCTCGCTTACCAGCCACTCGTTACCCCTTAAGATTACATTATTCAAAGTCGTAAACTTGTAGACTATCACCATACCCGTATCCATCTTTTATCTTAACATAGTCGTTGTCCGTTGTTCTCGGGACCCACTTCACGCATGATTGAACTTTATTGTATTCATCGATGGCAGTTAGGATCAAGTGGTATCCATAGTCACCTGAAGTAAATAGGCTATGTTCAACAGCAAGATATAGAGACACGGAATTGGAAATGAGGAGAAAATGCAGGAATAATAAAATCTTGTGTTACCTAGTAACTTTTTTTAAAATTCCTTCATTTCTATTTCATGAGTTGACCAATATCTTTTGTTTTAATTAAAACACACATTTCTTGATGTGTAACTAATGTATGGACAGACATTCCTTATAACAGTAACCGAAAGTTTTAAAATATGACTGGTTAAAGTGTTGTTTTTTCAATCTTCAGAACACAGGTTGTCATACAAGAGAACATATGGTTTGTAGATAATAACTCGGACTGATTCTGTAAAAGTTCTATAACGCCCAGTAATCAAGGTGTTAATTGTATCATTGGCGCTTTCATATAAAGGAGATAAAGAAGATTCTGACAACGATCTCAATAGCACTCGAAATTTAACACCAAATTGAGCATCTATGGACCCCTAGCAAGCTAGAGGTGGGGACAGGTGCCCGGGAGGAGTAAGCATCCCCTGATGGCTAGCCGCATCCGCCGTCAATGCATAAACATGTTCAATTATTGCAAATAGAAAAGAAAATTGAATAAAAATTGAGAACAGCTGTAAATATCATTTACTTATCCCTGTCTTGTCGATGACGTAAGGGATTTTATTGTCCTTCCACTTCCATTGTGTTATCCTGATAGCGTTCCTTTTCTCTCTATGTCCAGGTTTAGGACGTATGTCTCCCTCTATCAGACTGTCCAACACACCACTTTCTGGTCAGTTTTGAAAAAAAAAAATGAGATAACAACAATCGAGCGACTGCAACACTTTAATTATAATTATGCTACAATTAAACACAACTACGATAAAACATCTATTAAAATTAGAAATGTATATTTTTTATGGAGGTACACCACGAAAAAGGACAAAAAACTATATCACTTCGGATATCCGTATCATTTCATAATGTATCATTCCTTATCATTCAATTTCCCAGCAAACGAGCTTCAAATTTTCTGCAATCCATCCGTAAACCCTTATCTCCTTCTTATCGTTTAATCAAAAGGTGTCCGCAGTTACATCCGTAGAAGTTTCTCTTAACCAATTTGAATTTTAATGTTAATGCACCTTTTTTTCAGCTACATCTTCACTCATATACTTTGAGGTAGCACACAATGCAATGATTCATCTCGTTTCGGCAGTATCATACAATCTAGGATAATTTCATAGAAGGGAGGGGATCTCCAACAAGACCCTGTTGCAGCATCAACAGCAAAACACCAATACACCCGATCCAAAAACACGAAAGACGAGCATAGTATGAGACGAAAAAGAGACATACGACATGTAAACATCAAACACAAAAGACTACACATAAACCAACGAGACCAATGGGCAATCGGTACCGACTTTGGACGGCGATTTGCCACTCGAGTAGCAATTGGTGTGGTTATCCTGGATTACGTGCGCACAACCCTCTCACTTCTCAAATTACCCAAAGGTCTCGACGAACGTACAAATTGTGGTGTAAAACAACCTCGTCACTGTAAGATGACCTCACACAAACAAGACCGCAAAACGTAGAGGCCCCAGCAACACAAATGGATATGAAAAAAAATTTAAAAAAGAGGGCGTGCGTAATACAGTCCGTGCTCTGCCGGCTGTAGCGAGCTCATGTATGTAATCACCCGAGGAGTCCGACAGATATTCAGAGAGGACAGGTGGTAGGGGTCATGTCTTCTCTAAAGAGTTTTGGACAGGGCCCGTCATGGAGTACCGTCGTCACAGTCAGTCAGAGTGCAAGTCTCAAGGATGCGCTGGTACAAGACTGTAGATTGGTCAAGTACCAAGCCTAATGTCCGTTCTCCCTTCTATCGGTTTTGTATGGTGGCTGATTTAGTCGCATCGTCGCGTTGTCGCATTGTCGCGTTTTCGCATTGTCGCCTTGATACAGATTTCCAAAATAACTAACCCTATGTTTGAACCCTAGGATTAGGGCTTAGGGTTAACAAGAAGACTAGGGTTAGGCCTTAGGGTAAACTTACCCTGAGTGCAATCCCTTTTTTCGACTTAGTTAGGGATACGGTAAGCTTACCTCAAGGTGGAATGGTTAGGGTTGGGTTAGGGTTAGGGTTGGGTTAATGTTTGGTTAGGGTTAACCCTAACCCTTAACCCTAATCCTTAACCCTAACCGTTCCAGGGTAAGCTTACCCTAAGGCCTAACCCTAGTCTTCTAGTTAACCCTAAGCCCTAATCATAGGGTTCCAACATAGGGTTAACTAACCCTAAGTTTTGATTTTGGAAATACCTGATCTTTATTAACGCGACAATGCGACAACAGCGACAATGCAACAACGCGACAATGCGATAACGCGACAATGCGGCAACGCGACAAAGTGATAATGCGACAACGCGAAAAAATGCGGCGCGAGAACTCGACAACGCGCGGCGCGACAACGCGACAAAGCGCCGCGCGACAACGCGACAACACGACATGGCACAAATCAGCCAACCATAGTTTTGTTTATTCGTTTGGTTTCGGGTTCTCAGTATTTCGTTCTGACATCAATGATTTTTTTAAGAAACCAGCCCCATTCCATCTAAATGGTACATTCATTATGAATAAATTATGCAAAAGCTCTGTTAAAAAAAAAACATATCTGTCTTTGAAAGCTTAAACGACTCTTAACATATATGTTGGGGAGGAGGTTGCTGCACTTCTCTTAATGTTTTCGGAACTCGCTGCAGCTGGACAATTAGAATCATAGCAAAAAAGGAGGGGATCTCCAACTAATAGCAAAACACCAAACAACCCGAGTGAAAACACAGAAAAGACACATTCAGCAAGAGACAAGAACAGCAAACGATACATCAAACATCGAACATAAAAGACAACACATAAACCAACGAGACCCATGGGCAATCGGTGCCGACTTAGGACGGCCATCAGCCACGTTAGTAACAGATGGTGTGGTTATCCTGGATTACATAAGCACAACCCTCCCACTTTTCCGGTTACCAAAAGGTCTCGAAGAACGCACAATTGTTTTGTAAAATAACCTCCTCATTGTAAGATGACGATACAAACAAGACAGCACAACGCAGGGGCCCAAGGAACACAACTGAATATGTAAATATATATAGAAATAGGGTAGGGGCGTACGAAATGCAGTCCGTGTTCTGCCGGCTGTAGCGAGCTCATGTATGTAATCACCCGAGGAGTCCGACCGACATTCAGAGAGGATAGGTGGTCGGTCTGTCTTCTCTTAAGAGGTTTGAACAGGGCCCGTCATGGAGTCCCGTCGTCACAGTCGGTCAGAGTGCAAGTCTTAAGGATGCACTGGTACAAGACTGTTGATTGGTCCAATACCATGCCGAGTGTCCGTCTAGTGACATTAGGATCATATCCACGGTATAGAAGGCGTTTGATGATTCTGACACATTTTCGATGGCTATGCTGTCTGCCTTTGATCCTTCTAATTTTTTTATTTTGTCATCATAAAATGCAGGCTGTGAAATACCCAAAGTAATATACTCTGTTGCTTGTATAGCTCCGAACTTTAATAGAAGCTGACTGTAATTTTTGTAAAATTTCCAAAAAGTCTTTACAAGTTTATGAAATCGGAAACACTGACCTAACCGTTTCTTGGTTATATGTACATTTCTACTAAGAAAATCCAAAACATTAGTGCACGCTTTAGCGTACGGGATGAGCTGTGATATGTAAATGCCGTATGACGGTAGTCTTGGAACGTCACCGTCAAGTCAGGGGAAATTTACTATGTTGAATCCATAATCATCTCTTTTGTCATAAATACTGGTATGAATTTCTTCGTTTGTAATTTTGATATTTAAGTCCAAAAATTGTGTTTCTGTATTTTTAACGTTTGACTTGTTGAGTGTCAACTCCTGTGAATAAATTTCATTCTTATATGTGTCAAAAACCTAGATGTATAAGCAAAGCATTTCAAATCATCAAATGTTCTGTTCTTTTGAAGATTTTGGGTAAATTCCTTTTCATAAGTGTATAAAGATAAATCTGCAACAAGAGGCGCAAAATTGATACCCATAGGGATACCTACAACCTGTTTGTAAAGATCCTCGCTTAATCTAATATAAATATTGTCCAAGAGGAAGGACAAAGCATTACACAGGTCGCTACATGTCCATGATTTAAATGATTTGTATTCTGTTGAGGAAAAGAAACCCTTTGATTCAGATGTACAAATGTAAGTTGTCCCCTCTCGATCAAAACACCATTTAATTAGTTTTAACAACCGATCATTAATTTTGTCGTGAGGAAGCGTGGTGTACATATTAGAGAAGTCGTATGAAGAAATGGTCTTGGCTTGGAAATTTTTAGTTTTCATTTTGTCAATCACATCCCCTGAATTTTTAAAAGACCAAAAGAAATTAACATCGTTCCTGTTAAGAACAGTTTAGCAATATTTTGTTACATGTTCCCTTATCGCTGTAAGTGCTGATGTAAGATTTCTAGACAAAACTGTAGTGAAACAGTTGCTAGAATTAGCAAGATTTATATTATCTATGACTTTCTTACCTTTATTTGACTGAACAATGATATCCATCAATGATCTGGCGTCACTTCCGGCTGCTAAAAAAATTAATAAAAAACATTGTATGTGCGATGACTTTATGTCAATTATCGATTTTCCCTTTATATCATTATTTTTCAATTGTTTTCTTTCTTATACCCCCTAACTTTGTTAAATGTCATCATGACATTATGTCAATTATCGATTTTCCCTTTATATCATTATTTTTCAATTGTTTTCATTCTTATACCCCCTAAACTTTGTTGAATGTCATTATGACATTATGTCAATTGACGATTTTCCCTTTACATCATCATTTTTTAATTATTTCTATTATTATTACACCTCCCGCAAACAAAGTTTGGGGAGGGGTACATGTATATAGGAAACACCATGTCCGTCCGTCTGTTCGTCTGGTTAAGAAGTAACTCTTCAAGTATAAGTGATACCTAAGGGCTTTCATATTTCATACATACATTCACCATAATAAGTACTACATTTTGATGCCAAGATATTTGACCTAACGACCTTGACCTTGAACTTTGACCTTATAGTAATATTTTGGTTAAGAAGTTCTTAAAGCTTATATGTTTTCACATATACATTTGTAAGTGATTGAGCTTTAATATTTCATACAAACATTCACAACAACATGTCCTACATTTTGATACCAAGACTTTTGACCTTGTGACCTTGACTTTGAACTTTTATCTTGTAGTAATATTTTGGTTAAGAAGTTCCTAAAGCGAATATCTATTCAAGTATAAGTGATACGGCTTTCATATCTTATACATACGTCACCATAACAAGTATTACCCCAAGACATTTGACCTTGTGACCTTGACCTCAGACCTTTTTTTTTTTAAACTATAAGGGGTAGGGCTTTGATATTTCACATATATATATTCCTCATGACGAAAGCTTTCATTTGATACCATGGCTTTTGACCCAGTGATCTTGATCTTGGACCTACTTTTGAATTATAAGGGATATAGCTTTGATAATTCACTTATAGATTCTTAATTATGAGTCGAGCTTTCATTTGATATCATGACTTTTGACCTAGTGACCTTGATCTTGACCTTTGACCTACTTTTTAATTATAAGGGATAAGGTTTTGATATTTCACATATAGATTCCTCATGACCAGAGCTTTCAGTTGATGTCATGACTTTTGACCTAGTTACCTTGACATTGACCTTTGACCTACTTTCGAACTATAAGAGGTTTTTGATATTTTAGAGATAGATTCCTCGTGACCAGATCTTTGATTTGATATCATAACTTTTGACCAAGTGACCTTGGCATTGACCTTTGACCTTCTTTTAAACTACAAATGGTAGGGTTTTGATATTTCACATATAGATTTCTCATGACAAATGCTTTCATTCATGACTTTTGACCTAGTGACCTTAACTTTTGCCCTACATTTAAACTATTAGGGATATGGCGTTATTATTTTACATGTAAATTCCTCATAAAAAGAGCTTTCTCTGTTATGTTATAAATTAATCCGTTTAGAGTAAAACGTCCGGGGGTATAATTCGTCACTTTTAGGGCAGTTTTCTTTCTTTGTGGTATTATTCTAATAATGCATTACCATTATGCATGATTTAGAAAAAAAAATACAACAGTGATAAGAATGTGTCCTACCTGGCACTTCCTTGGCTTCTCCCTACAATTAAAGAATAGATTTATGCGGATCAGTTCTAGTATATAGCTGCCTTTTAAGCTCACACTCATGAGCGAAGCTCAAGTGAGCTATTGTCACAACCTGTTGTCCGTCGTCCGTCATAAACTTTTCACATTTTCAAATTTTTCTCCAAAACCACTGAAGGGATTTTGATGACACTTGGTAGCAAGTAAAGATTTCATGGTACCCTACAAGTGTCGTTGTTTTTCATCCAAATCCGTCATAGAGGCACCACCACAGGCAATTTAAGTGGTTCACATGGAGTACCGTCCTTTGACAAACTTCTTCGGAATCGACACGCATACATGTGTAGACAAATCGAAAGCATCAGGATGATCTAGAGTGATGGCTCAACAAGTGTACATGTGTTACTTTTGGTTCCATTTTTGGACTTTGTCAATTATGCTGTTTTTTAAACTATCTCTTTAAATATGACTGAATATTTGTCATATTAAAGTTACTGAAAGCTTTGATACATATTATAATTATTTTCTTTACTATTTTTTTTTTCTGGAATTTTTCACTGTACACATGAGCCTTAAGATTGTGGGCTCAAATCCCAGCACCACCGCCTCTACAATTTTTCTTCTTTTTTCAATTTTTTTCTCATGGATCCCGTCAGCTTTTTGTACAATTTTAAATTATCTGAATACCATAATGATTACTTTAACGTTTGACCAATTTTTATTTTGTATATTGTTATTTTTTCTTCCATTTTCACATTATTTTCAGTTTGTTCGCTTATTTATGGCATTATTGTCTTATTTAAGTTACTTGATGCTTTAATTGATGTATATTTTATGCTTGAATTTTATTATTATTGTTATTTCATTCTTTGGAATTTTTATGAATCTCAATTGAGCTATGGTTACAGTGAGTTGTCCGTTGTACCTTATTCCAAAATGTATGAATTTATGTTCTCATTTAGTGATATTTACTGCATACATGTATTTTTCATGTTTCAATTACCTTTGATAAGAATTGTACATATTTGGGCTTTTTTTCTACAAGTTACTCATTAAATGGTACAATGTATGACTTTTGAATAGATATCAGGGGTATCAGGTGAGCGCTGTGTCCTTTGAGGCTCTTGTTATCATTTTCTCTTTGAAACTACTGAAGGAAATCTAGATTTTCTATCCCTTTATTGTCAATTAATCAAAACGGTTTGCTCAAATTTAGTAACTCTTTCAAATGACCACTTTCATACGGTACAAGGCATGTTCAATTTGTTGGTATTATCATGTACATTTTGTACGTTACTTTGGACCTATATATAAAGCTTCCACAAAACGAAGAGTGTTTTAATCCTAACTTACCTCAAGCATTCCATTTATCAAATAGAGGATGACAAGAAGAAGAAGGTGATAATTCCCCATCACTAATATTCTTGTGATTTCCCGAATTCAGACTACCCTGTCGACTCCGTACACATTAGGTCAGGGGAGGTTAAGGTGAAAACAATAAATTGGGAGGAGTGTGTCATCTATTCACATAGTTTTGAATAAGTTGGATTTATCAGAGATAACGTACTTGAAAACAGAAGAATTATTTTGTACATATCTCTAAGGAAGTGACCCAGGGAAAATTATCAGTTACTGTAATGTGTAGCATTAACTCATGGCAACAGAGGAAGTTCAACATAAAGTGAAAAGAATTGTGGCCTAAAGAATATATACTACATTGTACATGTAACACGAACTGCCTCCCCGACAGGATAGCTTCATCGAGAATACGATAGATGCGCTGGTCTCAAGGATTCTCTTGTTAGCTTCATTTTACAATTTGGTGGCAGAGTTGGGATCTGATCTACTCATTGGACTGAAAGACGCATTGGTATAAATGTGCGTATTACCTTTGTGTACAGACATATGGAAATCGGTCTCTTAAAGTTTGCAATTTGAGTTCAATTTTCAACAAATTTGCTCTCTCAAGTTCAGAAAAAGAAAATGAGTACCAAGGTGGCTGCATTAACCTGTCAAGGATGAGAGACACTAGTACTCTTTTTTCTTTTTATTTCAGAGAGACAGGCAGAAATGATTAAATGACCGTTTACATTTATTACTGATGAAGTTCGCAAAAAAAAAAAAAACAAAACAAAAACAAAAACAAAACCAAAACAAAAACGTTGACGTCATTTGAAGGAATTCCGCTTCAACCTTACAAACCTGGTTTTTTGTAAGAGATAGTTTTATCAATTTCCGTTTTCCATGTTTATACAGTATTTTATATACCTATATTCTTCATACATTACTGTTACATATGTATTATTATATGTGATCACGTGTTACATTATAGAAATTAGAATTTTTGGTAAGGATATCTTCATTTATTGCTTTATATATATAACTTTTGATGCTGATATATTATCGTTTGCATCGGCCTAGGTCATCCAATACCTGATCAGGTCTGTAAAGTATCGAGTAGACCGTCAACAATTGTATAATATTGCAGCCAGTTTCTTAAAACTAGCTTTTTTCTGCGGTTATATCTAATACATGAATGTACACAAAATGTATACACAAATAGACGAGTGAAGAAATAATTAGTAATGTTAATAGTCTATAGTAAAAATTACCTTGGGGGCTTTGTTTACAAACGCCCTATATAACACCGGACTTCCTTGTAAAATTACTGGTATTTATCAAATATATCTTTGGTTTTTACATGGACGAACATATACCACCAACGTGGTGAAAAATAAAGCAGACACGATTAATCAAATCTTAATTAATAATTAAAGAGATTCGTCAAACTCCACTTATCATTTGTATGACCACAATTTAAAATAAAAAAAAAATAGGTAAATGAGTTCATGGATGAAACATGTGATCATATAAAAATGTTTTTTCTCTTTTTTTGAAATTAACTTAATTTTTTTCATTGAAGCGGAGTAAAATGATCAGCCATGTACGTTTGTCTTCGTTTTTTTTTCTTTTTATTGAGGGGGGGGGGGGCATAACTAGTACCAGTATTATGAACAAACACTTTTTTTGTCAATGACTTGTATTATTTCATCTATACAGTCAATAATTGTTATTCCATTTTTCATTTCGCAACAAAGATGTTCTTTTTTATCATACATGTACCAGTGTAATACCATTATATTCAGTTTTATTTTCATTTATTTATTCATTTTTACTTACTTATTTATTTATTTATTTATTTATTATTTATTTATTTATTTATTTATTTATTTATTTATCTATCTATTCATTCATTCATTCATTCATTCATTCATTATCTATTTACCTACATGTATTCTTATATTCTTATATTCAAAATATTTATTCATAATTTTGAATGAAAAGGAAAGAAATAAAGTATCGATAAAAAAAGAAGAGAAATTTCAACAAGAGTAGACTCCTCGTTTATTACATGTTCCTTAGCGGGGAGAATATTGTAAAACTTGGCTATGCCCTGTGAGAAAGGGAACGTCCATGCTGGAATGATGGCGTTTCCGTGTAGTTGACACCTCGGCCGGGATAGATGTATGTCCTACATACGTTCTATATCGTTTCCAATGAGAGATAACTGCAAAATGGGGAAAACAAGACAAAACTTTCTGATTTATTACCTGGAATATATGTTTTGATGTGACCATTGAACTGCAATTTTGGACGAAAACATTACAATTAATACGAAGACGTATCTGTAAGGGATTCGGATATATCATCTAAAGGAGTAAATAAGGAACTGTATGCGCCGTTCGTCTTCGGATATTCGTGAATCAATCTCATATGTGATACACAAATGCATATAGGGCCGAACTGAGAAAAAAAAATGTTGACGACTTGAAAACTTCAAATCTCTTTATGGATTAGGTGCTAGCATGATAAATTGATATCGTTTATGTTTTAAGTAAGCAGCACGCTGATCAATAACTAGGAAATTAATTTCTTTCAAATTGATAAAGTTTGATTATCGGCGTCGTATGTGCAAACTATTGTTTTAATTCAGTGGATATTTTTACCATATTGCAGTATATTTTATTACATTATGTGGATGGTGATTTTGGTATTAGCTTTTCACTCGGCGGTTTGTCAGGAATCCTCCAATACAAATGAATCTAAAGGTAAGGCGGTCTGAGATGTATACTACGTGTAGTACTGACTTTAACTTCAATCCAACAACACTTTACGTACTCAATATTCATTTCCAAAAACCGTACGTGTACTTCTTAATCGAACTCATTCAAAATATTTAGAAAGAAAAACAATAATATAAATTTGCCGAAGCCTGTCGCTGATGATAGACGCCGGCGTTTATTCTCAAGAATTATTGTATACATGGTACAATGGATGACAAGTTGTGTGAAACATGACAACAGACAATATACAATATGGCAAATAAATTCATTCAATATATTGTCAGACCATAGATAGATTTAACATAAAATAAGTATGATATTCTGTCATCTCATAGGAAAGCATATCTCATATACCTATCAGCCCAGAGGAAAAACAGAGATAAAAAAACACATATGGAAAAAATTCTCTGAAAACTGGGCAAATATTGAAAATTTTGTCAATGTTAGAAATTAGAATATATACAAATTTTGTTACAAAAATTTGAAGTTGGTCCTAACGTGTAGAGCGACGGCTAGATAATGAAAACCCTTTACTTCGTCATGATAGCATGCGCACTAAAATGGCGCCAAAATGAAATGATTTCATTGGCTGACACAAAACATCATATCGAACACTCAAATACAATTGAAAACGTAACCGTAAATACAATATTTTTCCGCTATTACTAACGAAACGCGGAAAAATTTTATTATTATGTAAACATAAATTATAGAAAAAACTTCAACATTTAATAATCTGATCACAGTGAAGAGTTTAAGATGAATATTATACAAATATGGACTGGGTATGAGTTCAATATGCAAAAATATTGCACGGCTACCAGTGGCGTAGCTACCATATATGCTTGTATGCTCGAGCATACACATCATTTTGACCAAAAAATTTCTTTGAAATACAATAGATTTTCACTTCTTTATCACTTCATTTTCGTTAGAAGGTTCTCAAAATCATGCTTATAGAAAAATAAAAATGATAGACATATGTAATGTGGCATGTTTTGAAATTCGGATAAGGATTACCCGGCTTACCTGTCTCAAAACCTGAGAGGGATATCCAGAAAAAGGATGAAGAGACTAGATTCGGGTCTGTTTCGCCCCAAGATGACGCTGTGTTCTCAGCTGATATTGTTACTGATGTTTTATGTTTCTGGATTAAAATTTTCCATTCATATAGTTATTAATGTTAATTTTTAGATTTGTCTGGGCTTCCATCAAAATCAAACATCACCATGGTTTTGTACCGAAAAAAATCATAATTATTATCAAAAGGTCGCTATTTTTACTATATTAGGTAGAAAGGACAAGGGACACTTGTCATTATATTTTGGCCCACTCATTTTATAAAAATTCAAGCTCTCTACAAAGTATTGATAGAAATAAATTTAAATCAATTAAGGTTTGTATTTTTAATATCTAGAGTAATTTTTGCAAGAAAAATCATAACAGCCTATATATACAGTAATGAAGTTGCTTGATTTCTCGAAAATTCAGCTTTTTTCAACATTTCCATGTGTTCATCTTCTTTTTTTGATATGAGCACACGCTGGCCTATCATTCATATTTTGATATGGTGTTTGTGACCCATTTACGAGTTGATGTGCAAATTTTCTCAGATAGGCCCTGCTGTGCTCACTTGATATAACGAAAAACGTAACGTTTCCTCTAGCAATTATGACGTTTTTTTTTTTGCGGGATCGGGATTTTCACATTGACGTTTTGGAGTAATTTACGTCAGTATCACCTGTAACAATGACATTTTCGCGCAAAATAACCAAAGTATGCTTTGCAAACTATATACTTATTGAGAAAAAAAGATCATGTGTATAGGAATATATAATAAATATCAAATTAAAAGTTTTGTTTTATAAAAGTTCATTTTATTTCATTTAAAAAAAAAATATTACTTTATATTTTTATGCATGTTTTATAAACTTATAAAATTATCTAGTATTAAAAGTACAAATTTAATCATAAATTCTTGAAAATTACAATAAAATCAGCACAAGGGCATCAACTCTTACAATTTTCGAAAACATAAAAAAAAAACAAAGTTACGAGACCCTCGTATAGAAACTTCCAACTTGCCACAAAGTACATATACCCCCTATATTTTAATATACGTCTCTGATATAACATATGAGCAGATCTAGTCAGGTTTTATGGGTTGTAACACCCCCCCCCCCTTTTTTTTTGTATGATAGGCCAGAGTCAATCAGTTCTTACGGAGACTGTAACTGTGTAAGAAGTTTCTGTTCTAGGTAGTGAAAACTGATGGTTTGCCGGTATGATATATTTTTAAAAAAATACTGTTATTTTACAAACGCTTTTTTTTTTTTTGCTCGCACCGTCGGTTAACATAGATGTAAATTTCAAAATTACAAAAATGGAATAAAATAAAAAAAAAATATCACAATTTCGTATATGAATTGTAATTCTAACAATAAACATCTCTTCGCCTTCTCGATAAATCATGTCTTCAATAACCCACCCACCCCCCTTATCTCCACATAAAAAAACCCAATAATCTGTCTATTGCAAGAGGTCCATGATGTCGGTTTGCATATAGAATATCGATTGTTTATACGACGCATACAGATGTTTTAACAAACATTAAAGATACAGTGTCCCTGAAAATAAATTTTATTGAAAACGCAAAAGCTATTCCGATGGGTCTAGATTGAAGATAAAAAGGAGTCATAAAAAGTGCTATTTGAAAATATGCAGTAGCTACCATAATATTGTCGAATTTGTAAAATTAATCTACATATACCTCGATTGTAAAAACGCAATACATTGTAGGTGGCGCTAGTGGAATGAATTAGAGCTGCGCATCCCAAATTAAAAATGACGGCTACAATTACGAATGTATGCGTTAGATTAGCCTGAAAATTTAAATTTATGTAAATGAGAATGTAAACTTTCACATCAAAAGAAAGATTTTTCAAAATAGAGTTTTGTGAAATTAATTAATTTTCAGGGACACCGTACCTTTAAGCATTTGTTTTAGACATTGTATGCATAAGCGGATCTAGAAACTTTTTTCATCCAGGAAAGAGGAGGGGGATTCTAACCCGTCGGATGGAGAGGCTTAAGTCTATAGTTTTGAAAAAAAAAATACCATAAAACGGTGAAAATCAGCATGTTGTGGCAAATTAGGGTGGGGGGGGGGGGGGGGGTCTGTCCTCCTGAAGCTCAGTTTAGCTCTTGGAATAGTATTCGTTTTTAGAGTCATTGAATCAATCGCACAATCGCAGACCTTGTCCCTTGTCATTGAATACATAAAAGTCGAGGGTAAGGGGGGCCAAGTGCGCTCCCTTGTACCCTCTTCTGTACTCCTTTTTACTGTGTTTTCCTTAATGGTAAACGGAATCAGTTTTCAGAAGGTACGTACTCAAAAATACACATGATAAACTCATTTTAGCCAGTACGAGGGCTGATTGATATGTTGTGAGCCTCGTATGGCAGAATTTGAATCTTTTGCCAGCGGTGTTTAAGGGCCTCAATATCACCTAATAAGAACTCATTTTCTTGGCTGGTCAGAAAACTATTCACTGCATATGACTGAGTATGACGTCATCATCGGACTGAAAGTTGGAGCCAGAAATAGCTGCTTTCAGTTTTGGGAATAGATGAAAGTCTGATTGAGCAAGATCAGGCGAATAAGGCGTATGATCAATGAAATTAAAGCTACAGTCATTCATGGCAGTGACAGACTTGTGATCAGGAGCATTACTAGTGAGCTTTCTACGGCGCTAGTAAATGTAACGTGTCAGAAGTTAAGCATAGTATGTACCATTCATTGTTTGTCCTTTTTAGAGATAATCTATCAGCAGAATACCTTCTGCATTCCAGAAAACTGAGACGCACAACATATCAATCAGTCATCGTATATTTGTGTTTTTCAAATGACAATCACTTTCTAAAGTGAAAAAGAACTACATATGTATTGGTATTGTTAAGCCTTAGTAGCCTATATCTTAGTCAATTTTTATGCAGATATTTGTAACTGGTACGAATATTTATAGGATATAATTTGAACTTTGTTTATCAAATGATATTCTTTTCCATTCATGATCAGAAACAAGATCCTACCACAGCTAGAATGTGTCCATTTTGTCAAGGGAAAAGAACTTGTACTCATTTACTCAAAAGAAGTGGTTTTTGCGCAAAAAGTATATATTTTACCCAAAATTTATACTTCAATTAACTAAAACGTTTCATATTACTTGCATTTGATAACATAAATGATTTTTTAGTAAAGGACAGCTTTGAATTTATTATTATAGGTAAGACCTTGTATTCATTAAATTTTACCAGAAATCTGTGATTTTAAAACAAAAAATAAAATTTTGCCTCAAAACGAAGTAGGAAATATGCTGTGCTTACTTTGAATATATGATTCATGAGCAACACTTTAAAGTATTAGTTTAACTCTTCAATAAACGATTATAGGCAATATTCTAGAACTGAGGAACAGGAAAAAATTATAATTTCCTCAAATTTCTTTGAAATTTTGCAAAAAAAAAAAAGATTTTTTACCCCAAAAACACGTCGTAAGAATAAAAAATGAAATTTAAATCTTATTCCATCTGAAAGAACACGAAAAATACTTTATAATTACGTTTTCTTATTTTTTAAATCATCGTCCATTTACAAATTATAAACATTTTCCGATTTTGAGTGATTTTGCACTAAAAAAAATGTTTTTCCTCCAAAAACATCACTTTTTCAATAGAAATGTCCATGAAACTATTTTTAATTAAAAGAACACAAAAATGCTGCAATGTTAGGCAAATTTTGGAGGATGAAGGTGGGAGGGTTGCAGCCAACCAAGTTATACATCCCATACTATAATGGTTACGTTCTATTCCTTGATTAATTAAGCCATAACCTTGACCTTAAAAATTGACCTTAAAATATATAGAAACGATAAAGCATGGTTTGATATATAGGTTTTTGGGTAAGTAGACTTCATACTCCTTTGTTTTAGATCAAATTCATTCATTTCTATGAGGGGCCAAATAAGGCCCTTACTGTACCTTGTCCTTTAAGGATAATCTGATCTATAATTACGTGGTCTAAAAGCAGGGAAATGGCCTCTGCTGTGTTCTTATCTTCAAAAATGTTCCGGGGGGAAGGGGGGGGGGGGGCATGCCCCCGGACCCCCCTTGTGCGCTCGCGCCTTCGGCGCTCGCACTGTAAAATCAAGCATATACATCTTTTTGGGTCTAGCTACGCCACTGGCTACGACATAATTAGTACATGTATATTGACCGAGGCCGAATGCCAGTAGAATCTGTAGAATCGAAAGCAAGGCGAAAAGCTTTGCAATATCGTAAAATATATCGTAAATCTAACATTTGGCTCTTTCAAGGCCTAGGGTTCACTAACACACGGAAATAGAAAAATATCAAATATTGATTACTTCAAATTAACAGGATTCACTAACACACGGAACCAGAAAATATCAAATATTGCATGGCTTTAATTAACAGGATTCACTAACACCAGGAACCAGAAAATATCAAATATTGCATGGCTCTAATTAACCGGATTCACTAACACACGGAACCAGAAAATATCAAATATTGAACGGTTCTAATTAACAGGATTCACTAACACACGTAACCAGAAAATATCAGATATTGCATGGCTCTAATTAACAGGATTCACTAACACCAGGAACCAGAAAATGTCAAATATTGCATGGTTCTTATTAACAGGATTCACTAACACACGGAACCAGAAAATATCAAATATTGAACGGTTCTAATTAATAGGATTCACAAACACACGGAGCCAGAAAATATCAAATATTGAACGGTTCTAATTAACAGGATACACCAACACACGGAACCAGAAAATATCAAATATTGAATGGCTCTAATTAACAGGATACACAAACACACGGAACTAGAAAATATCAAATATTGAATGGTTCTAACTAACAGGATTCACTAACACACGGAACCAGAAAATGTCAAATATTGCATGATTCAAATTAACAGGATTCACTAACACACGTAACCAGAAAATATCAAATATTGCATGGTTCTAATTATCAGGATTCACTAACACACGGAACCAGAAAATGTCAAATATTGCATGATTCAAATTAACAGGATTCACTAACACACGGAACCAGAAAATATCAAATATTGCATGGTTCTAATTATCAGGATTCACTAACACACGGAACCAGAAAATATCAAATATTGAATGGTTCTAACTAACAGGATTCACTAACACACGCAACCAGAAAATATCAAATATTGCATGATTCAAATTAACAGGATTCACTAACACACGTAACCAGAAAATATCAAATATTGCATGATTCAAATTAACAGGATTCACTAACACAAGAAACCAGAAAAAAATATTGCATGGTTCAAATTAACATTCTACGCATATTGAGTATATCTTTACATATATGTAAAAGAGTGCAGAATTTGATTAACCACACGGTATTCTACATCATACACTTTGAATTGCAAAAAAAAAATCTTTCGTTTTTTAACCTTAAGTTATAGTAGATCGTACACCACAGGCACTTGAATCCTTGTTTTTCATAGAGGATTAATGACAATTTTAAGTTAGCAATTTGAAGATGATTTCAAGTCCCTGTGCTGTTCCATAAATAATTCTATAATATCATTCCATTATTTGTACATGGTTTTTTAGTATTGATTTTTCTTTTTTAAGCTACAGAGACCGGAGCAAGCGAGCCCCTGTTTGCTTTTGCCTCTCCTTTGACCGGATTAGGTCCTGTAGACCCAGATCCGTTTGGTCGGATGACGAACGCACAAGACAAAGGGTAAATACGTTAAGAGCTACTAAGACAATTAAGACGGCCCGTTTTCGCTGTATATTTTTCTACGTAAGATTCCCCAAACTTTTTTAAAAAAGAAACTTCTTCGAAACTTCATTGTGTTTTATCCTCCATATTCATAAAAGGCAATGTGGGCCTTAATGACCCAATTTCGTTAATAGAATATTAAAAGAGATACAACATAAAAAGATAAATAAATAAATAAAAACAAAGTCAAAGAGAAACACAATCAAAGAAAACAAAATCAAAAATAGGAATTATCTTTGAAAGAATTAAGTACGTAAATGTACAGAATTGCAAGCTCTGAAATTTTAAAAGAGGGGAAATACATGTACTTTTATTTTGATCTCTAGTAGTGCACTACAGATAGAAAAACCGGCTGGACAGAAAGACAGACAGAGTTCACTCACACTCGCTGACTTATTTGCAGGCGTGGATAATTCAGAGACTAAAGTAAGTCGGGTACTTCAAGTACCATAAAAGGGGAAGGGGGTTCAGGCAAAAATTTCTGCAAGTAATCTAAAACCATTCATAGACCATAGTTACATGAAAATTGCCTAAATCCTGCTCCCCCTTTTTTCTAGCATACTCTAAGAAAGGTCTAGAGCATTGGCTGTAGGTGACCGACCTCTTTAACACTGTTTACCAAAAAAAAAATGATAATAATAATAAAAATAAAAAAAAAAATTAATAATAAAGAATTCTTGGCTGTGAAAAATAAAATTTTAAAATTTGACCTATTTCAGGTTGACGTTTCCAGAGTGGATCAGGATATATTGAATTTACCAAATGCAAAAGAATCTTCTTCTGCAATATCCGATATATCAACTGTTTCCAAACCACCTAACAGAATTAAACTAATAAATGATATAGGAAACTTGGAAAACCTCATTGATCCAGCCTTGGAGGCCCAGATTATAGGGTTCAAGTCAGAAACGAATAATCTGAATGCTTTAAACAAAAAGCCAAAACAAACAACAAGAAGCGTGGCCACTAGTGATGTTCAAATGAAAGTACAAAATACCGATACAGAGCAACTGAATCTAAATTCATTTGGAGCAAATAGTTTACCCCGGGCGATTTTGGAACCGACAAATACTTTCGGGACAAATGATTTCTTTTCAGTTACACCAACTCCTGTAAATAGTTTGCCCTTTTCAAACGATTTCAACGCGGGGAATTCTTTGATTACGAACGATCCAAAAGTCATTAATACGGATAGTGCCATAGTGGCTACTGTCCCTCAACAAATCAACAATAACATTGCAGATCCAAGTAATATTTTTGGTGACGTAAATATCCCCATTGACTTTCCGTTATTCCCGGATATTGATACTGTCACTCCTCCTTCAGCCAATGGCATCACAGATTCAAATGCCCTTGGTCCAATCAATGGGCAGTTCTTGACACCGATTCAAGGAAATTTGAACGGCTTGAATAACTTTGGAACCGGGAATCGCCAATTCAATACTGCTCAGGGCAGAAATAGTTCTGGGGCTAGCAGTCAAATACCTGTGAGTTCAAATGGTATGAGTTTACAGATTGGTGGAGTGACTTCATCAGCTAGTCTGAACCCACTTACTAACAGAGCGCTAAGCACTCGTGCAAGACTGGTAAATGGGTTCCCACCAAATGTAAATTTGGGTTCAGCAATTCTTCAAATCAATCAAGGAGGCGGTCGTCCTTTCTCCACTTTCCCTGGTACTGGTTTCCAAAGACCTAACGCAAATAGTATGAATACGAATTTTGCAAGAAGTTTTACAAGCGGAAACCCCCAAGGTGTCAGACAAGGATTTGGAGGGCCTGTTGTACCGACCAGTGCACCACTCCAACTGGGAACAAATAACTTGCAACCATTTTCGCCGGTGAATAATTTTGAATTAAACCCAATATCAAGGGATAACACGATATTAAGAAGAGGTCAACGTAATCAACTATTCTCTAGATTTTTTCCTTCAAGAACAGTAGATAGTGTTTCTCCCAATCGAAATTCTGCTTTCCAAACATTATTGAATAGAAGATCAAACCAAGCTATAAACAGAAACTTTATAGACTCACTGGAAGGAGCCAGATCTCTTTTGAATCTCCCATCCTCGAGATCCAGAACCTCTGCTACGATAGCTGCACAAAGCCCACTTGGCTTTTCCACATCAAATGGGAATTTAGTTCCTCGTACTGTAGACGATTTTAGATGGAACCTCTCACGTCGTCCAACTGGTAACCGAGCCACTAGTGCCAATCGTGCTCTTTTTGCAAGAATTGGTAGATTTTCAAATAGACGAAACAATCGTCCCCGATTCAATTCCGTTACAAGATCTAATAGCAATCCCATGATAAGGTCATCAGCACCAAGGTTTCAGCCAATACCTGTGGATCAATTTGATACAATGTTTACAAACAGGGTAAATGGTGTCAGAAATTCTAGAGTGAATACTAGACTGGACAGAGATCGTGCTCAACTGTCGACAAGACGGAATATACAAAGGAATACGAACCAGCTCCCTTTTCTGGATGCACAAAGACCGCGTTCTTCTCTCGATTTTGGGTCCAGCGTCAGCTCACAAGGAGCTGTACAGGACGCCATGGCGTTGTTTTCGTTACCGGGTGCCAGGTCTAACATTGGTGGCGTTGTGCGCGATAGCGAGCGCCGAACGTTCCTTTCCGGGCTAAATCAAGTACCCCTTGCCAATACCTTCCTTAACCCATTGAGCAACGACCGAGACGCAGAGACGTTTCAAGGAAGACGCGCCTTCTCTTTAATGGGTGACAGTAGGAGGAGAAACAGACCTAATGGTGTACAGCAACGTTCATTTGACGTAAACAGACTACCGCCATTTCCGGGAAATAACTTTCCTCCATTCATTCCGTTTCGAGCCGACGTGGCTAATTTTATAACACCCACAGTGCTTTTGTCAGACACTCAGATGAAATCGGTTATAAAAGAAAGGCTGAAACCAGATTCTAAGCCTACCCAAACTAACTCTGACAACAAACGGCTAAGACCAATCAGACGTACGAATAGAAATAGAAATGTCCCCTCATCAAGGACAAGAAATGGTGGTAGTTAAAATAAAGATAGTATCAATTGCATGAAATATAAGATTACTAGTGGAAATTATGTCTCAAGTAGAAAAATGTACATCAAATCGAACAGTGAGCTAAAATTGTTGCACAAAATAGCATTAAAAGGACTTTAAAAAGTATATATCCCAAATCTGCGATATGTTTTCAATAAAGATTGTTACAATTGTTATAACTCGAAGATTTACCTTTCATCCTGGGATACTACTTTAATGGCAAGCGTTTGCCTCGTTCATGTCTGGTTCTTTTGACATGCTTCTTACTAATGTCAACAAGCAAGCTGATCATGTCAACATTCAACATAATTATTATAACTCAAATGTACGTTTGTATACAATGTCACATTTTTTGCAAGTTGCATAATTATCTTGCATGTTGACATAGGAGGCAAAAGTAGGCCAACATTTCCTCTTGTAATGGTTACGTAAATATCCTCTGTTTTGAAGATTTATTGCTAACAGAACTTTTCTCAAAAACATTTGATGCTGCGATCTCAAGTGAAAGCAGGTCTTATAGACAGCAGCATAAGATGAACAAATACCACATAACATAGTATCTCCGTGTCAATTGTTAATGTACAGCTTATACTGTAAATAATGTTTTCCTGATTACAATGGGTTAGAATATAACATTACAACATACATTGTGTTTGTTTTCCATACATCTTACAGGTTTTCCTAAGACCCAAAAGCAATTATGATGACCAATACTGTATGACCTTGACCTTTTGACCTGAAAATTGAGCACACAGTCCTTACAGGAAAGAGAAGATAGGTTGAATAAAGAATCAATCATTATGATCATTGAGAGATCATTAATTATATTTCCATATTGATGATAAGAATCAGAACATATCTTGATCTATGATGAGTAAATTAGTGCAGTTCCATCCTGGACAGATGTTTACTATATTTGTAATTTTGCTATAATCTGGAGACCATTTTCAGTCATCAATTATGCCTAATGATATTCATCACTGTCGCATGGCACTGACCTTTGATAATCTTGACACAAAGTCATGACTCAATCAGTTAACAAAAATGTCATCGTAACATATAAATCTAACAACATATGAAATAACAAAATCATATAAATAAATAACAAGACTTTTTTGTTGTACATTAACAATTTAATGATCAAAGCTTCATTTCTAAAGCAATAACCTTTTACTCAATAATTCACATTCAAACATGTAACAAGCTCAACACAAATGACTTAAAGGAAAACTTTAGGGTAAATCCGTATTGGACTGAGTTTTCATCTAAAGAAATAAATTATAATGACGAAAGTACATGTACAACAGTTAGCATATTTAGATGTAATCATCATGAAAAATATGTACTGCAGAAAGAGCTTGATTCTACCTGGCTATCACTTACTAGAAGGAGGGGGATATAGAAATCTTTGGTATAAAACAAAAAATAAAGTACCAGTTATTATGCTGTCATGAAGTGAAAAATTACCGGTAAAATTTTAATTAAAAAAAAAATCCATGTGAGCAAACAGCAAAAGCATAGCCTTGAACATTAAAATAAATTTAAAGGTGATAATTCTTCAAGAGAGATAAAATAAAAGATCCCAATGCCAATAATATATATAAGAGGGAATAGGAGAAGCATAGATACTAAAAATGTCTTCTTTCGCTTGCTTTTTATAGAAAAAAAAACAAGCCATTGTTGGAAAAATCGTGTAGAACAAAGAGGTTATTATTACTAAAACTTTCATAAATACAAGATAACATAAAATTTGAAAATGCACTTGAGACAACCATACTTGCTTGAGGGAATTTCTTCTTATCAAATGTCTTGTCAACAACAAAGATACGAGGCCCTTGTACATGTAGAATTGAATCTTCATAAAGAATTAGACAAAGCTGCTGGGAAATAGCTTCTAAGTACAGTCATGTATTAAGCTCCTGTACAAATCACAGACTCGTTATATAGAGAAGTGTAAATCCTTTCGGTGTCATATGGGAGAGAATCTGGACCTTGGAGTTTGAAAAGATCTAGGAAGTTTTACATTACCAAGAACATACAATGTAAACAGACAAAGCTTACAACAAACACAGTCCCTCTCTCACATAAATTATACAGTTCTTCATAATGTACTTCAGAAAACATTTTATCACATGATTCTACCTATTAATTTATACAATTACATAACCTCATGCGTAACAATTTGATATTTCATGTTCAGTGCAAAATATTTCAGCTCAGAGAATTCCCATTTTATGAAATTACTCAAAACCTGATGTCATAATTAGAATTGGAATTATAGAAATTTACCAATTTTTAAATATTGAAAACACAAAATAATTGTTTATTGTAAATTATGTATTAAACCATTATTGACTTATTCTAATGTAATGGAAAAAAGGAATAAGTCCAAAGTTCAGACAAAAAGAAAATGCTTGATCATAGGTCAAAACATAATAAGTATGCATTTCATCAAATTAAAGTGACATGGAAATTTGTACTTAAATGCCACTCATTCTCTTATGTAAAGATTGCAGAATTTGATTCTGGCTATATGATATTAAAATAACTTAAAATTATATATACCCAACAAAAAAAAGAAATGCACCACTTAATCTTCATTCTGTAAAATGTATGATGTAATGTATAGGTATTCCATTCTTTTCCATCATAAATCGTAGGTATACAAGTGACTTATTCTGTCAAATGCCAAACGAATCCATCTTCATGATCAGACACAGCACAATGATAAAGACACTTGGTTCAAAACGCAATGTCACAAAATGGCTTTTAAGAATTCCGTTCACTTTTTGGAAATGATTAAAGCTGTTAAACCTATCAAAACTGATATATCAGGCATTGCGATTTGCTCTTTTAATGATAATAAACAATTTTCCCTGAATACAAATTCATTCTATTGCTTCAAATGACGTCAAATAGAAAATCTAAATTTGAGAAAAATATCCCAAACATAAATTCTTTTGAAAATGAAGTCTGTGGTTTGATATTTTTCGCCCTTAAATGTGTCGCAAAGCGGAAAATTACCCTACTACAGCTAGAATCTGCCCTTTTTCCGCAAGCACCATTTTCAGAAACAATACCTCGATCTTGATAGGTCATTTTTACGTGCATTTTCTATGGTTTTGGACGTTAGTTTTAAGCTTTTCTGGCATTTCATTTGATTATTTCAATGCAATGTTAAAGATAAATCTGCAACAGATCAAAAAGAATGGCTGACGAAAAAGTTCCGTGTTCCTTTGGGATCAAAATTGCAAAATACCGATATCCTTTATCGTAAAACATACCCCAATATACGGACATTTCCACAAATACATTTAATTTTCAGATTTATTGTCTTATTTAGACTACATTTGAATAGAGAAACAAGTATTCATCTATATTTCTACTGAAAATTTGCTGAATGTGGTCAAACAACAAAATATTAGAAGGATACCAAACCTGCAACCATGCAACAGGAGCTAGAAACAGCGCGCTCTATTCAGCACTATTATGTGATATGTTGCGAAAAAATGATTGAAACGTGTTTTATCCTAGGTAATTCGAGTGCTGGAAAAAGAAAACAATAGTTAAATGTCTAACTAATTATTTACATGTATGATCAATTGAAAAAAAATCACTATATAATATGATGTGCGTTTCTTTTTTTGTTGGGTATATATGCAGAATGAGCTTCAAATACATCTCCTTTTACCAAACTTAATGGTGACTAAAACTTTGACTCAAGCAACTTGCATAAAAAAAATAAAATATAGTCAAAACAATGAATGTTTGAAAATAGATCTTAGCAATCTAGGGTAGAAATGCACATGTATTGACATAGAGGTGAATGGACGTCAAAATGGAATATTTTAGGTGTAAGGTCGAAGGTCAGAGCAATTTTAGGCTTCCTGTTACTGAATCAATGACATCAATTTTACCCATGATAGCTAGCACAGTAGTGGAACCTGCAGCAATCTGAAACAAAGAAATAATAACGTTTGATAGATTAAGCAGCTGTTTTTGTACCTGTACTTGAGCCTGTTTAGGATCAGTCATCAGGCATCCAGGAAATTACTTTGAAATGGCCTTTTTGGCAATTTGATGTGGTCTTTTTCTTTTTGTGGCAAATATGGCATAGGACTGTACTTTACTCACAGCAGTCATTTTGAATTTTTAGTCCCCTACCGGCAACGCCGAAGGGGACTCTTAGTTTCCTCTCAGTCTGTCTGTCTGTCCGTCTGTCCCATTTTCAGTTTTCCGGACTTTTTTTCGCTGTTGTTGCATATATTGAATTCATTTTTGGTATGTGGATATATCTCAATGTGATACAGATCAAGTTTGAGTTTGCTTTCGATTGACCTAATTTTACAAGAGTTATGGCCCTTGGACTTAGCAAATTTTATGAAAGTTTCAGTTTTCCGGACTTTTTTCTGCTGTTGTTGCATATATTGAACTCATTTTTGGTATGTGGATATATCTCAATGTGATACAGATCAAGTTTGAGTTTGCTTTTGATTGACCTAATTTTACAAGAGTTATGGCCCTTGGACTTAGCATTTTTTATGAAAGTTTCAGTTTTCCGGACTTTTTTCCGCTGTTGTTGCATATATTGAACTCATTTTTGGTATGTGGATATATTTCAATGTAATAGAGATCAAGTTTGAGTTTGCTTTTGATTGATCTAATTTTACAAGAGTTATGGCCCTTGGACTTAGCAAATTTTATGAAAATTTCGGTTTTCCAGACTTTTTTACGCTGTTGTTGGATAAATTGAACTCATTTTTGGTATGTGGATATATCTCAATGTGATACAGATCAAGTTTGAGTTTGCTTTTGATTGACCTAATTTTACAAGAGTTATGGCCCTTGGACTTAGCAAATTTTATGAAAATTTCGGTTCTCCGGACTTTTTTCCACTGTTGTTGGATAAATTGAACTCATTTTTGGTATGTGGATATATCTCAATGGGATACAGATCAAGTTTGAGTTTGCTTTAGATTCACCTATTTCTACAACAGTTATGGCCCTTGGACTTAGCAAATTTTATGAAAATTTCAGTTTTCCGGACTTCTCTTTGGTTCTATTGCAAATAATGCACTGATTTTTGGTAAATGAATACATCTCAGTGTGATACAGACCAAGTTTGAGTTTGGTTTCCATTGGCCTATTTTTACAAGAGTTATGGCCCTTGGACTTAGCAAATTTCATGAAATTTTCAGTTTTCCGGACTTTTTCATGCCTGCTATTGCAGATAATGAGCTGATTTTTTGTATGTGAATACATTATAGTGTGATGCAGATTTGAGTTTAATTTAAATTGACTAATTTTCACAAGAGTTATGACCCTTGGACTTAGCAAATTTCGTGAATTCAGTTTCCCAGACCTTTCTTGGCTGTTGTTGAAGAAGATGAACTAATGAACGGAGATGCAAGTCATAAATTTATGCCGCCGATAGGGGACTTATATCGCACAGCGATCATTGCATTTTTTTAATCAAATAAGATCAGAGCACTGTACAGGAATATTCAGTCTTCAGATCATTCTCTCACAAAACATTTTAACATACCTATTGTATGAATAAAGATACAGAAATCTAATCCATTACAGCCAAATGGCACAGCATTTTCCTTATATGGAATGACAATGTCTGTCCATTACAAACAATTTCCTTCTTTACAGTAAAATTCAATAATAAACTATTCCTACAGCAATGTACAGTAAATATTTGAAGAAACATGTATATATGTACATTGTTTGTGTACAAAATAATATTTCGCGTAGCTTGTTTAATAAATCATCAGAGATTATCATTTGATTTTGACTTGTTTTTAGCAAAAAGCATATACAATAGAACATGCATGATAACATCTGAGTTTGGACTATTAGAGAATACACACCGGAGTTCAGACTATTTGAGAATGCACACCTGAGTTCATACTATTTGAATGTACACACCTGAAATCTTACTATTTGAGAATACACACCTGAGTTCATACTATTTGAGAGTACACACTTGAGTTCATACTATTTGAGAGTACACATCTGAGTTCATACTATTTGAGAATACTTACCTGAGTTCATACTATTTGAGAGTACACACATGAAATCTTACTATTTGAGAATACACATCTGAAATCAGACTATTTGAGAGTACACACCTGAGTTCATACTATTTGAGAGTACACACCTGAGTTCATACTATTTGAGAGTACACACCTGAAATCTTACTATTTGAGAGTACACACCTGAGTTCATACTATTTGAGAGTACACACCTGAGTTCAGACTATTTGAGAGTACACACCTGAAATCTTACGATTTGAAAGTACACACCTGAGTTCAGACTATTTGAGAGTACACACCTGAGTTCATACTATTTGAGAGTACACATCTGAAATCAGACTATTTGAGAATACACACCTGAGTTCAGACTATTTGAGAATGCATAACTGAGTTTATACTATTTGACAGTACACATCTGAGTTCAAATTATTTGAAAGTACACACCTAAGTTCATACTATTTGCGAATACACAACTGAGTTCATACTATTTGTGAGTACACATCTGAAATCAGACTATTTGAGAATACACACCTGAGTTCATACTATTTGAGTATACACATCTGAGTTCAGACTATTTGAGTATACACACCTGAGTTCATACTATTTGAGAGTACACATCTGAGTTCATACTATTTGAGAGTACACATCTGAAATCAGACTATTTGAGAATACACACCTGAGTTCAGACTATTTGAGAATGCACAACTGAGTTTATACTATTTGACAGTACACATCTGAGTTCAAATTATTTGAAAGTACACACCTAAGTTCATACTATTTGCGAATACACAACTGAGTTCATACTATTTGTGAGTACAGTCAAACCTGTCTTAAAGTGACCCTCTTTTTAGCGACTTCCTGCTTTTTGCGACCTTTTTTATTCCTCCCGAGCAATTTTCCTATCAAATAAACCTGTATATAGCGACAACCTGACTAACGCGACAACGACCGTGATTTTTCTGTCCCTTACCGAATTCCGAACCTGTATATTACGACTTTTAGTGTTGTAGAGGACCCAAACTACATAATATTTTACATCAAATCTCTTGATCAGTGTCTTTCATAATTAAATCTTCTGTGATAGATAAAATCTATGTGATTTTACATGTGCAATACGATTTATCAATAAATACACAAATTGATATATGCAGTGATTCATTTTATGGTATTGCTCTTATACTACGAAAATTTTGTTGGTTAAAGTAAGATAAGTTTGAACCTGTATTCAGTGACCACCTGTCTTATGTGACCTATTTTCTGTCGGCCCTTGCAAAGTCACATAAGACAGGTTTGACTGTACACATCTGAAATCAGACTATTTGAGAATACACACCTGAGTTCATACTATTTGAGTATACACACCTGAGTTCAGACTATTTGAGTATACACACCTGAGTTCATACTATTTGAGAGTACACATCTGAGTTCATACTATTTGAGAGTACACATCTGAAATCAGACTATTTGAGAATACACACCTGAGTTCAGACTATTTGAGAATGCACAACTGAGTTTATACTATTTGACAGTACACATCTGAGTTCATATTATTTGAAAGTACACACCTAAGTTCATACTATTTGAGAATACACATCTGAGTTCATACTATTTGAGAGTACACACCTGAGTTCAGACTATTTGAGAGTACACACCTGAGTTCAGACTATTTGAGAATACACACCTGAGTTCAGACTATTTGAGAATACACACCTGAGTTCAGACTATTTGATAGTACACATCTGAGTTCATACTATTTGAGAATACACACCTGAGTTTTTCCAGCATCATGAACGAGATAATGTGGCAGGTTCAGGCTTGCAGCTTTCCCTGCTAATGCTGTTAACTGTGAAGTATTATCTCCTTTTGTTACTATCTTTGTTTCCCTACAAATATGCAAAAAAATTGCTGCTCCATAAAAGGAGAAATATCATTCAAGATCGGTAAAAGGACAGTTAAATTGTAACAATTATGTTATAAAAATGTTGTCTTAAATCTAGGGTTTATTTTGTTGAACCAGCATATTTGTAGGATAAATACATTTAAATGACTATGAAATAATCATATCAGTTATAAGGATGAGCTAGAATATTTTAAGATTTAATGATTTGTACAGGACAATAAAAATTATATAATTATTAAATATTACATTTCCAACAATTCAAATCTTTTTATAAAATTATACCCAAATTGTTCCCAGCTCATCAACATCTGGCCGTATTTCTGTGGGTCATCAATCAACATTCTATGGAGGCCTAATGCAGCGTGTGCTACTTGTGCTGCCACCTTTCCTACACCCATATTTAGCTCTGCATTGACTACAAACACCATCTTGTAAAAATCCACTCCTTCTGGGAAAAAATCTTCTTCACTGTCGTCAGAATCACCTGCATCTTCCTGTTTAAATAATATTTGCATGTAAGCTACTCTTTATGTATTGTTCCTGATATGTTTACAAGTAAACATAGGGTAATCAAAGATTACATAGCTCGCCTATACAGCATGTACAGGTTTTTGTCAGAAACCAGGTTAAAGTTTTTGAAAAGTAGGTCAAAGTCCAAGGTTAAGGTCACTAGGTCAAAGGTCATGGTCTCAAATGAAAGGTCTCGTCACAAGGTATCTACATGTGAAATATCAAAGCCCTTCCCCTTATAGTTCAAGAGATATAGCCTAAGTTTTGTCTACGGACGACGACAACAACGACAACGCCGAGGGTATGGCATTAGCTCTCCGGACTTTTTTGTCCCAGCGAGCTAAAAAGTACTAAGAATTAAACATAAATATATCTTTAACATTAGAGGTTGATCTATTTGGATGCGATATTGAAAAAGAATTTAATACATGTAATGTAATAAGCTTGTTCAAATCATTCATATACATGTACTATAGTAAGATACATGTAAAACAGATGTATACTTCTTAAATTACAAGAAAATTGATAAATTCATATTTAAAGGAAAATCAAAACTTGAATTGTTTAAGAAAAAAGTAGGTAATCACAGATTACGAAGCTCACCTCATGGCAGCAAAATTCAATTCAAACATATTTCTAAGTACATGTATATTGGCTTTTAAAGGTAAAATCATTCAAGCGGAAACAGTAGGTCAAGGTCATTTTATGAAAGTTTGATCAAAGATACATCCAATATGCAAGTTTGGTACATGTAGCACTTATACTTTGCTCAATATTGGCTTTTAAAGGCAAAATCACTCAAGTGGAAAAAGTAGGTCAAGGACATTTTATGAAAGTTTGATCAAAGATACATCCAATATGCAAGTTTGGTACATGTAGCACTCATAATTTGCTCAGTATTGGCTTTTAAAGGCAAAATCACTCAAGCGGAAAAAGTAGGTCAAGGTCATTTTATGAAAGTTTGATCCAAGATACATCCAATAAGCAAGTTTGGTACATGTAGCACTTATACTTTGCTCAATATTGGCTTTTAAAGCAAAATCACTCAAGTGGAAAAAGTAGGTCAGATACTGCATCCGTTGCATGGGTTCCTCTCGGCATCCCAAGATGGATCACTTGTGCAAGTTTGGTTACTGTAGCATCAGTACTTTGTCAGATATTGAGCTACCCCAATCTTCTTAACCAAGCCACTCTGAGCTACCCCAAACTTCTTAAACAAGTCAATCAAGCGGAAAATGTAGGTGAGATGCAGCATCCAATGAATGGGTTCCTCTAAGCATCCAAAGATGAATCACTTGTGCAAGTTTGGTTTCTGTAGCATTAGTACTTTGTCAGATACTGAGCTACCCCAATCTTCTTAACCAAGCCACTCTGAGCTACCCCAAACTTCCAAGTCAACCAAGCGGAAAATGTAGGTAAGATGCAGCATCCAGTGCATGGGTTCCCCTCAGCATCCACAGATGAATCACTTGTGCAAGTTTGGTTACTGTAGCATCAGTACTTTGCCAAATACTGAGCTACCCAAAACTTCTTAACCGGACGCGGACACGGAAGCAGACGCACAGGGGTATTGCATAAGCTCACTCGACTTTGTCGAGGTGAGCTAAAAATGTGGAGTTTTTTAGAGGTAAATTTCTTGGAGGTAAAAAGTGCCCTCGCTAACGCTTGGGCACTATTCCTTCCAAAAGCAACACTATGAGAGAATAGTACCCACACAAACGGGCATTAATAGGTAAATAGTACTCACACAAACGGGCATTAATAGTAATTAGTAATTATCTGTCCACCAGGTATGTTAATTGGAATTACCTTGAGTTCATTTCGTTACATCAGGTGAAAATAGCGGAGAAACTATGACCATGGGACCATGAAATGACTTCGCAAAAGCCGATAATTCGTTTTATACAAATTTGTTACAGGCGTACAAAAATCAATGGAGGGTAATAGGACTTCTGCAGGGACTTTCCTTTTTACTTCGTTACAAGCAGAATTTCGCTATAAACCTGTTCATTATAGGTGAAGTTCACTGGATATCTTCTTTTTATAAAATTGATTAAGAAATGACTGTCTTACTTTTGGTGTTCATGGGTGTATAATTCTGGTTGGTCACATGCAAATTCCATGAATCACAAAGCGATTCTCGGAAAATTTGCACGTGTCCAACCAGAATTATACACCTATGAACACCAAAAGTAAGATAGTCATTACTTATATAAATTTTACATTTATTCCAATTATCGGCCATTTTTATTTGCATGAACATCGCACATTTTGCCTGTAACTGCATCAAATGTAACTAACTTTGGTAAATACTTCCTACATGCAAAACTTGAACATGACGTCACAATAGCAACCCAAGTTATTGGAATATAATTCTAGTTGCCTTATGGGCGTTCAACATGGGGAATTTACTAGTAATGTAAATATTAATTATATGTAAAAGATTCTTTTTTTGCCATCATAATTTTGTACCTCTACAAGCTGGTGGGATTGTACAGAAACACAAAAAAAAATGTATCATAAGTAGACTTTTTCAAAGTTCATTCACTAATTTACTACTTAAACAAGTTAAAGGCTGATTTTTGCATTATATGAGATTTTTGATAATTCAATGTGAGGCAAATGAACATAAAGACTTCTTCTCCAGTTTTGCTTGTACCCTGTGAGAGAGCCTATGTGAGACCACAAGTTGTCTCAAAGGCTCCAACTGACCCTTCCGAACATGGGAAAATTTTGAGAAATTCCATAACGTCACAATGCAATTTCAGGTTTGACCGACGTCATCGTAGGAAACCCACGGCATCTTCTCCGTTCTACTACGTAAGATACCGTGGGACAGTCTATTGGGAAACCCTCGTGTTCCCAAGCGATTCTAGCAGGGAATTTAAGCCAATCAGAACGAGCGTTCAAATCCCTCCAACACAAAAGAGCTGATACTATTCAAACCAACATTTCATTGGTTACTATATATAACCGTATGACGCATTAAAACGAGAATTCCCTTACAACTGCGGCCACGGCCTATATTCATAGGGCAATAGGCTGTGGGTTTCCAACGATGGACAGAGGTTCAAAGCTTGTTTGTCCAAGGTAAATGCATTGTGACATCACAAAATTTTGCATTCTTTTCCCACAATCGGAAGGGTCAATTGACCAATTATAAAAGAGAATCTTATAGTGACGTCACAGTAAAGACGTCAGAAAACATGGTGTTAGATGGCATGAAAAATTGTTTGAATACCCTTTTTTCTTATATTTCATGGAAGAAGAAATAGATTCCATCACTTTCTATTGAGTAAGACATAAAAATTTACATTCATGATGGAAATTTTTCATTTTTCCCCTTGTTCCGCTACGCTCCACTCAGGAAAAGACGAAATTTCTGTCACTCGTGTAAGTTTTAATGTCTCACTCAGTAGATCGTGATAGAACCTATTTATTTTCTCTAACCTGTAATGGAGAATCTAGATCTTTGTCTTGATTTTCTATGATCCAAGCAGCTGCCAGATCAGCATTGTAGTTTCCAGTGTAATACAGACCCTGAACACGGAGATATAGCAAAGAAAAATTATACATATACAGTTTAATGAAACTTTCATTATATAAAGACAAAATCAAATACAAGTAACATCATGTTGATGGTAACAAAATACACTGTTCAAATTAATTAAGGGAGCAAGGTTTCTACTTCCATTTATCAGATATTTGCCATTGATTTCTCTATGTAATGAACAAAAATGCATTTAGACATATTTAATGGTACTTTCTTTACTTGTGTCTGTATCTAACAGATGATTCGTAATGCATGATTACACACGATTGGATAACCTTGCTGATTGAAAATAATATTTCATTCTATGTACTATTATATAACAATGTAAAAATTGCTTCTTTAATTCTGAAGAGCAGTGTACCATAATTATTGTCCTTTTTTACCTTTATTGCAGCATTTCTAGAGAATCCCAAGTTCATAAGTATCCCCACAAATTCCTCATTTGGCTTAAACCCTCCCTCATCTTCTCCGCCTCCTGCTCCAGTCTCCATGCTCCTTTGTGATTTGCTGAAATTATACAAGATTTCTTTTGATTTTTTTTAGACATCTCACAATTATCAATGACCAGATATCTTACTTTTCAAAGTTTCAAGAGCAACTCATGTAATACATTTATTATAGACTATATTCAAAAGGTGAACTTGACCTTTGACCTGTGACATTAAGAATCAATAGGGTTCTTTTTCTTGTAATGGTGATTCTTTCTACTCAATTAGCATCCAACTCACATGGATATTGGTACCGACTAATAGAGAGATGGACAGTCGGTTGGACAGATAGACAGACATCAATGTACAATCATACATCTGTCTGAATATAGGCTTATTGGAAATATACATACATGTTATACAAACCAGTCTTGCTCTTTTGTTTGATGTTAGAGAAGGAAATGAAGGTACAATAACTAGACTGATGGATCCTGTATATCACAGTGCACGGGTCACTGCTTCTTACTAACGCTAGTTTTGTACTTCTTGGAGTTGGAACCCACTTTACATGTAACAAAGTAGCTGCCCTTATGGCAAGTCTTCTCATTCCCTGAAGAAACAGCTATAAGTAACACTCTTGCCTGTTCAGAATACCTATTTATAAAAAAAAAAGAATTGATCTTTAAAAAACAATTGACATAGTTGAACAAATCTTTACACTGTACAATAAATGCATGCATGATATGAAAATGCTGGAAAAAACATCATAATTTTTGGGTTCATTTTCGACAAACTTCCTAATAGTTAGTATCAAGCGGACTTCTAAAAAACTTTTATATTTTGATATGTTGTTACCTTTGCATGTCTTTAGTGATCCTGCTCAAGGTTATCTCAATGAAAATAATCAAGAATTATGCTATTTTTCATTATGCTATAAAATCATCAGTTTTTATGAAAATAATGCAAAATTTACAATGTCCTAGAAAGTGAGGAGTAATTTTTATTACTAGTTTTCTCAAAATACATGTAAAAATATTCTACTCTATAAGAATGACAACAAAATTTGACGTCCAGGACAGCAGGAGAAGTCAATTTTAGGGGGCCATTTTACTATATAACATAATATATTACTTTCTGTAAACATGTAAATGAAATTTAAAATTTTCCCCATATTTGGGAAAAGACCGATATTTTCCCCTATTTCAAATGATGTGGCCCCTGTATCAAAAAGTGGTGTGAGACCAAAGGCCTACACTCTAAATTATGAGAGTTTGAGATCTAGCTATCCCTAAATGAGTACTTGCCAATAAATTAGACAAATATCAGACAAGTTTAGTTTCTAGATTTCTGAAGTGACAAGCCAGAACAGTAGCTTATACAATATATTGAAAATAACTTCGCTTTGATTTTTCAGGCTTTGCAATATCTTAGAACATCCATTTCAATACAAAAAAAAATGTAACAGGTTAGGACTGACCACACAATATGATTTAAATCAATGCTTTCCGTCAGCTTTCAAGTCATCTTTTTAGCCAGCTGACTGGAGGGGTTAAAAAACAAAGCCTGTCCTCCTCTTGGATGGAGCAGGATGACTTCCACTTTATTTATCCAGTTGAAAAGTCAGAACACCTCATCAATTGTTAATGGTGCATTTTTCTTCGACACAGGAACCATCAATGGTTGCACCATAATCCTTTGTGAAACTTGGAGTTACTTAGTTATGATGTCATTATACAGTTGTTCTGTGTTCTGCATATTCTGTTCCTTGATTTTACATTAGAATATGCAGAATTTGTTGGTTCTGTGTTTTAGTTTGTTCAGCTGTTCTGGTATTCTGCTGTTCCATGTTTTAGTAACCTCCCAGAAGCTGGGAATGCGGGGATCACCCTAGGCCGCAATTTTGCGATACTTGGCCATTTTTTCTTCAAACATCGCATTTTTACCTCTTTGTCACGCTAGAAATTTGCATACCTCCTTTGCATAAATCGCACTTAAATTAATATAATATATAGAAAAAGACTTTTTGTCTTTATGGTCGCATAAAATGAATTGAATTCTTTGTTTCTTAGACACGGCCATGCTCTATAAATCGTAGCCGACGAGACCTTTTTTTTACAACTTCAGAAAAAATATCTGCTTTGCCTCATTTTTGATTGCAGGTTGAATATGAAGTACATGTATCTATATATATAAAGGAAATTTACATTGTCCTGTGATCCATCCTAAAAAAATGTTCCAATGGTACACATTTAATTATTTTCAGCGTGCCGTAAATACAAATCATTTTACGGTAACATCTAATCTGCGAGTATAGGGTATACGATTTGGATAGAATGCTTATGTCAAGACTTTTTCACACATTGTAAATAATTTTTGAGGATTTTTAAAGATATTGTTCATGATGACAATTCATAGCTACTGGCCACATCTCGATGACAATTACATGTAAAAGGTCAGTCTATTTGTGTGCTCATTAAGACATCTTGTAAACGTTTGATGAAAATGTTGGTATACATTTTTTTGTACTTTCCTTTTCCGATCTCTTTTCCATATTTGAAATGATAACTGTACAAGCAATATAAAAGATGTCGTACGCAATTCTTTCAGAAAATATTTACAATGCGTGAATAAAGTTTTGACGTAAATAAATATCGTAAATCCTATACTCGCAGATTAGACATTACCCTAAAATGACTCGTCAAGGCGTGCTGATATAATTTAAAGTGCACTGTTGAAAATTTACAAAACAATGTAATTTCAAATTTTGTCATGCGCACACTGAGAACCAATCAAATTACACATGTTTTCCTAAAAATAGCCTATATTTAATATATACTGGTCGGGTACATATCATCGCCGGGCACATATTATCGCCACTTCATTTATATCTCTGCATATTGTTGATGTAGGAATTAATTTTTTTCACATTAATTGTATCTCTGAAATATGAAACAGTTTACAAAATTTCAAATAATTCCATAACCTGCAAATACTGAATTTTATGATAGAAAATCGGTAAATTTGGATGTATTTCCCCCGCCTCTCTGGGGAAAGGGCAGGTCTCTTCATCTTCCTGTATCTCTTCGGTTTTTGAAATTTTTTGCACAAATTTTTCACTGACGAAAAGAAGAAAGTCCAAAGATTCAAATAATGTGATCTTTGTTGAAAAAGATTAGGATTTTCAACAAGAACAGATAGAGGTGGCGATAATATGAACCCTCCCTTCTTTCAAACTTTGTGTAACCCTTAAGTTCATTGATCACCGGTAAACAAGAACCAATCGTCAGATTTTCATGATAATTGGAAGAAATGTGTATCAAGGCTTTCTTATCCTGCTGTGCAGATTTCATCAAATTTCATAAAGAAATAAAGATTTTAGAGCAAAAAATGTTGAAAAAAGTGGCGATAATATGTGCCTGACCAGTATATCATAGCAGTCAAGATGAAAAACACCGTCGTAGACCTGTCTGCAAGTCGGACTTGTCTTGTCCATATAATTAAGACCCTTTCACGATAAAAGGTTCACTCGGATCACTTTTGTCTTTTTGGTGTGACATTTATCCACTCAAGACAACCGAAGCTCTGAGCTGCTGCGCCATGACGTCATTTAATTGACCTTTCTGATTGTGGGAAAGAATGCAAAATTTCGTGACGTCACAATGCTTTTACCTGGACAAACAAGCTTCGAACCTCGGTCAAAAATCGAAATTGCATTGTGACGTTATGGAATGGGTCTTGAGTGGAAAAAAAAAATCCGAGTGAACCTTATCAAAAGGTTCCATACCAACAACATCCGAATGACCCTCTGATAGATTAAACAAATTCTGAAGTCATGTGAACATTAAGTTAATTGATGAAAACCTATGTTGAAAAGTCATTTATCTGGTATATACCATTTGTAGTGGAAATCTAAACGGCTTTCAGGCTATATGTCAGCACTTGATGTGGGCGCAGCCATTTTCGTAAAAACTAACAGTAAAAATAGACCTGTTAAAACATTCCGGCAATCTCCAGACAGAGTGTTCAAATCGAATGACATATATTTTGCATTATTTATTTATTCATTTTTGGCAACATTCTCAAAATTTTCGTCTTTTTTTATGACAAAGCTGTGAACTTTTTTTTCCATTTCCTTAATTTTGATTTTTTTCTATTCCCGTATTTATAAACGCCGACTTACTCACGTTTAATTGGCATACTTTATTTAGCTGAGCGGAGTGTTGAGTTGAGTATGAAGTGGAGTCTTGAGTGGAGTGTAGAGAAGAAAATGCGCAGATAGTAGAAATGAACATTAATTGGAGGCACTCATTTTTTAAAACTTGTCGTGACCCCACACATGTTTTTTCTTCACGAGAAGCGGCTGCTGAAATGGCGGATCTAGAGGGGTAGCGGGGTCAGGACCCCCTGGAATTACTCGGTTAAGAAGTTAATGGACTTAATCATAAAGCATACCAGATGATTATCTTGGGAGTCCAAAATGAACCCATAATGTTGTATCTAACCTACATTTTCCGTTTGAGTGATTTTTCTCTTAATTTCATATTTGGTTTATCTTTCATAAATTGACCTTGACCTACTTTTTCCACTTGAGTGATTCTCCATTTTTTCCCTATAATATAAATTATGGCAAAGCCATAGTGAGGACGCAGGGTGACATTGAAAAAAAAAATACTATTTCAAAAATTGAAAATGTACATTTATGAATTAGAAATAGAAGATAAATGAGCATGTAAATATAACACAAGTGATAGATGAACAAATAACTTGAAAATAAATAAATGAAAACGAAATAAAAAGGAGAAATAAAAAAAACCTCATACTTCAAGAGGCGAATATGGAGTATTTAACGTGGATTTCAAGTTAAATTTCTTCAGGAATTTAAACCTTTTAAGTTGTTATGGGCTGAGGGAGATACTATATCAAATTTTCAGTATTTTTTTTACACATATATTTGCTCCCTCAACTTCACACTAGCGGCAAAAAAAAAAAAAAAGAAAAAACAAAACAAAACAAAACAAAAACAAAACAAAACAAAACAAAATAATTAACCATAATAATAATAATAATACTACGTTTTTAGGCCCGCTTATGTATCGGACAAATAATAACGATTTAGCATGTTTATATAGTAAAAAGGAATTAATCGAAATCGGGACCCGATTCCGATTATTAACATGCACATAAGCGACCCTAAACTGTTTTGATAACCCCTTATTACAGCTAGTATGAATATAGCTTGTGCACAAAATAATTATTTTCCATCTTTAAAAATTAGTATCATTTGATTATAAGCACTGAAACTTTGATTTAGCATATTGAAATCTAGAAATTCATTTTCAACTATGTAGAGGAAATTCGCGGACCCAAGCGAGCCAGGCGAGCTAAATCTCCAAGGAAAACAAGATGGACGCCGAGGTTGCATTTTCCGCGCGGCGCTGAAAATGGAGCTGGATATAACCTTCTATATGCAGATTTAATTCATTTCAATTAGGTAAGCTACTTAAAGGGAAGTTATTTACTTGATTTCATTGGAGCTTAACAGAAATTGTACGCCGAGGGAGACGGTGCAAGACATACCGGGTCAAACTCAATGATCGTCTGCAGGCTGACAGGTGCGAGTAAAAGTTTTCACAGTCATCGCGAAAACTCACTAGCCCAACTGCCCTGGCTACCATAAATTTCCTCGGGCTACTAATATTTGCTCAGGGGCCCCCAACTGCACGGGGGCACATACATCTTTGATGGGAAACACTTGCGAGGCCCAAAGGGCCGAGCTGGGAGTTATGAAGAAAACACGAGACTACTCCCACCTGGGATCGAACTCGCAATGTTCTGATGTAAAGTCGGACGCTCTACTGAATGAGCCAAAGAGCTGTCCCACTGGCCCAGTCTAGTACAAGTGCCAGTTTACTACACTACTCTCCCCTTTCAATTTTGGGCCTCCCTACCCCTCCTCGACAACCCTTCTTCCCACCATCTCTCCATTGGATTTATGTTGGGCGCCATTGTAGAAAACACGAGACTACCCCCACCTGGGATCGAACTCGCAACCTTCTGATGTTAAGTCCAACGCTCTACCGAATGAGCCAAAGAGACATCCCACTGGCCCAGTCTACTGTCCGCGCGGCTCACTTCGGAAACTGGATAAACGCGATTTTGACTATTTCATCATGTAAACCTTTAAATAAAATTGATACAGTTCAGTAGATCTCGCTTAGTCGTAAATTTTGGTATAAGTTATATGAGAATCAGTGCATGCAATAAAAATTAATATACAAAACAAATATTAGATGGGCTATTTCCCATGCTAATTTTTCCCATGACGTCGTGACGCTCTCAATAGGCTCAATGATAAACTTGGCGACGTCAGGCTGAAATTTAACATAGGAAACGTCCCATCTAAAATTTATATTATCTGTAGAATTTTATTGCAAATGTAACATATACCAAAATTTACGACTAAGCGAGATCTATTCAGTGATATATATTTTATCTTAATTTTTCCATGGCAAAGTTACCAAAATCGCGTTTATCGCCTTTCCGAAGTGAGCTGCGCGGACAGTCGTACATAGTGCCTGTTAACTACAGTATTTTTGAAAATTTTCAATATTTACTCATGCTGTATTGTTATTGCACGGCATGCAGAAGTCAACATGTTCAGAAATTGATTGAAGCGTCTGACAATTATATTGTTAACAGGTTTTTAGGGGGGGGGGGTGCCAGTGCCTGTCTTAATTAGCCTTTTTCGCATAACTGCGGTCCAGTTATTTTGGACGGCAAAATAACTACTTTTCCTGCAATATGGTTAACGTCAAGGACAATTAATCTATAACTGTGACGTAACGAAAGTCGGTACTTGCCGTCCACAAAATGTTAGTCACGCAGTTACGTGAAAAAGGCTTATTGATCCTTCCGATTGCGGGGGAAAATGGAAAATCTTGTGACGTCACAATGCTTTTACCTCGTATCTTCAAATCTCGGTCAAACATCGAAATTGCATTATGACGTCATGGAATTTTTCAAATTTTTCCTGCATTCAAAAGGGTCAGTTTATAATCAGTCTGCATCGATCATGTATAAGCTCAGTCTGTATGAATGGCATCCTTTTAGCGTTTGCTAAATTTAACACAACCAAGTTACTCCCTCGCAATACTGCAACTTGATTTTTTTTATGACCCTTATAATTGATTTTTTTTATCAAGATATTAATTTTGTGGTTCAATTTCCATGTTTTCTTTATCACATTATTAGCCAATTATCTGCTATTTTCTCTTGATAATTGACCTAAATTATTTTTTTTCAAATAAGTGACCTGAAATTATTCAAAAACTTTTTTCAGCCACAAGCCCGAAGATAAATTTTACTAGTTTTTTTGTATAGTTTCTTAAAGAATTTCTACTAGCCCAGAAAAAAATTGGTAGCCTCAAGCGTCACAGAGTTCTTGAAATCTTCCCATATTGAAATGTCGGATATTTTAGAGTTTTAAACGTTCCAAATGATGAATAGAAAATGAGGTTTTTATCGGTTCAAATAATTTTTAGACACAATGTGAGTATTTATCGGACCAAATCATTTTTTATCGGCAAATCCAATTAAACCGATACATTTGATGAACTCTGGAGTTGGGCTACTGAGTTATTGGAAAGACTGCTTGAAATTATCAAGATATTTTATGATGAATATATTATGTAACTAAATATTCAGAACATGTAAATTGTTATGATTATTAGGCATTGACATCAGTACAGGCTTGATTGAAATTCGAGAAAAATTATGGAATGGCCGATAAATGCATATTGCATCCGCCAAAATGAAGCTATTGCTTAAGAAATAACAACTAGCTAGCCATGGTTTGTTGTCCTGTAATTCCCTCAGTTGCATGAACCAAACAAATTATCACCGAGCCGTGAAGCAGCGAGGCCAGGGATTAATCTACTTCTGCGTTCTGCGTTACTGACGCATAAAAATTCCCCAGGACCCATTGATTCCAGATCGTGCGTCCCACCGTACGCATTATTCATTTTTGCACAATGTGTCCCCTTTAGTTCATCGTTCTCGACATTGAATTACTGTCTCATGTTTATATTTTGTCTGGTCATTTTAACCTTACAGAAGGTTGATCATGTCCATGGTATTGTAAGAGACATTGTTGCGCATCAAAATGTTTGGATATAAAAGTTATGTGCAGTCAGATGCGAGTCTACTGTCCTGTTCACTAAATCCAGAGCACCCTGTTTTCCCGGTTTTCTTTACTTCTTTAGTCGTAACAGAAAATACCATTGTTTTGGTTGTACGTCAATTAAGTTAAGAATAGGGCGGAAATTAAAAAGTCTACGGGGATAATTTCTGTAGTAAAATCGCTGAAAATGCGTGACGTCAGGAGCTTTGACATCACTGTTTACTATTGTTGACACGGAGAACAATATGGCGGCGGCTTGATATTAACATGGGAAATAATTTCCCATAGACATTTTTATTTTTCATATTGCGGTTTGAAGGCAACAGATAAGGTAAGTTGAAGTTAATTTCCAGTTACGACTAAAAGAGGTCAATTCTTGGAAACTATTATTCATAGGAAAATTCTTCAGATGACAGAATAAATTGCCAAAACAGGGTGCTCTGGATTTAGTGAACAGGACAGTAACTTCTTATCACTCGGATTCAGAGGTACATGTAACGCAAAAATTCTTCCATGCTGTGGTAAACTTTGCGGGATAAAATGAATCAAAATTGTTTAATTCACGCCTAAGTGTAGCAAGTACCGTCTTCGTACACCATATACAATTGGTTTGTACTATACTCATGTACGAAGCCTCACATGCGTAAATAAAGCAACTAAATAAACAACAAATTACTTAATTTGGCAAATTTTACTTTTAGATGGAATTTTGTGAGATACATGTTTTATTTCTATTTTTTTCTGGAGTATAATGATCTCGCAGACATAAAACACTGCAAGCCATTCATATTATTTCTATTCTTGAGCTTAAGACGCAGGGAAGAAAAGACCCTTTATTATACACCCGTCATTTGACGGGACGTATTATGGTATGGCGGAGTCCGTCCGTCTGTCCGTCCGCTTAAGGAACGCAATTAATTGAAAATGCGTCAACAGATTTTTATGATATTTGTACATTGTGATCAGACTATGGAGAGGAGGCCGCCTTTTGATTTTCAGGTTCATCCAATTTGTCGTTATGGAGTTATGGGACTTAGAATTTTAACATACTGTAATAAAGCTTATGTTTGTGAAACACGAATGCCCCCGGTGGCATCTTTGTTAGTATGAACACTATTTTCTGTTAAGTACATGTATGTGAGGTCACTGGGTTAAAAGGTCAAAGGTCAAGGTCACGAGGTCAAAAATTTTGGTATCAATGGAAAAGTCTTGTCACAAGGATTACACATGTGAAATATGAAAGCCCTATCACTTCCCAATCAAAAGTTATGCCCAATGTTAAAGTTTTTGAAAAGTAGGTCAAAGGTCAAGGTCAAGGTCACGAGGTCAAAAATGTTGGTATCAATGGAAAGGTCTTGTCACAAGGAATACACATGTGAAATATGAAAGCCCTATCACTTCCCATTCAAAAGTTATGCCCAATGTTAAAGTTTTTGAAAAGTAGGTCAAAGGTCAAGGTCAAGGTCACGAGGTCAAAAATTTTGGTATCAATGGAAAGACCTTGTCACAAGGAATACACATGTGAAATATGAAAGCCCTATCACTTCCCATTCAAAAGTTATGCCCAATAATGAAGTTTTTGAAAAGTAGGTCAAAGGTCAAGGTCATGAGGTCAAAAATGTTGGTATCAATGGAAAGGTCTTGTCACAAGGAATACACATGTGAAATATGAAAGCCCTGTCACTTCCCATTCAAAAGTTATGCCCAATGTTAAAGTTTTTGAAAAGTAGGTCAAAGGTCAAAGTCAAGGTCACGAGGTCAAAAATTTTGGTATCAATGGGAAGGTCTTGTCACAAGGAATACACATGTGAAATATGAAAGCCCTATCACTTCCCATTCAAAAGTTATGCCCAATGTTAAAGTTTTTGAAAAGTAGGTCAAAGGTCAAGGTCAAGGTCACGAGGTCAAAAATTTTGGTATCAATGGAAAGGTCTTGTCACAAGGAATACACATGTGAAATATGAAAGCCCTATCACTTCCCATTCAAAAGTTATGTCCAATGTTAAAGTTTTTCGGACAAACAGACAGACAAACAGATAAACAGACAAACAGACGGACAGGCCAAAAACTATATGCCCCCGAATCTTTGATTCCGGGGGCATAAAAATATACTAAAATAGTTAAAAATTCTTTAAAAATCCATTTTGGTCGAAATGTTTTGAAATTTTGTATACTTAAAGTAGAAAGGATGATCTTTGACATATGTAACGGGTTTTTAATTTTTTTTGTCGCATAACCGCATTATGTGTAATGGGAGGGAGGGGTTATATGCACTCATGTTAAACTAAGGGCAAAATATATAGGCTCATGGAACGCAATAACTCGAATATGCATTAACAGATTTTCACTATATTCAGACATTATGATTGGACTGTGAAGAGGAAGCGGCCTTTTGATTTTCAGGTTCATTCGATTTGTTGTTACACGGTTATGGGACTTAGATTTTTAAAATACAGTGAAAATATACTAAAATAGTTTAAAATTCTTTAAAAATCTATTTCGGGTCAAAATGTTTTCAAATTTTGTATACTTCAAGTAGAAAGGATCAATGATCTTTGACAAATCTTATGGGTTTTTAATTTTTTTGTCGCATAACCGAGATATTATGTGTGATGGGTGGGGGGGGGGGGGGGGGGGGGGTATATGCATAAACATGTTCAAGCCATGTTAGAATTCTGTATAGATCGGACAAAGTGACGAATAATATTTTACAGACAAACAATATCAACAATCAATTGATTATCATGACTCGTATATGTTTACAAGCCAAGGTCAATAGAATTTTTGAAACCAATTTAAGTATGCGATAGATAATATTTTGAATGTCCTGTAACTGTAGAGCTACTAATCAAAATTAAACTGTGTAGACGTTCAAATAATGAATAAAAAATCAGCATGTTTTATTTCTTACTTGCAGTCACAAAGTTACCCAGATACATTACATATTTTTGACTTATTTTAAGAGGAGTTATGCCCCTTGGTGACTTGCAAAATTCAGTTTGTTTTTAGCTCACCTGAGCCAAGCTCAAGTGAGCTATTGTCATAGCGCACCGTCCGGCGTCTGTCGTCCAGCGTAAACTTTTCAACATTTTCGACTTCTTCTCCAGAACCACGGAAAAGATTTTCATGAAACTTGGTAGGAATGAAGTACTCATGGTCCCCTACAAGTGTTGTTGTTTTTTGTCCGGATCCATCAACAGGTGGCGCCACCACAGGCAAAAGTAGGTCACAGGGGGTACCCTCCTTTGACAAACTTCTTCTTCAGAACAGAAGCACGTATCGACAAACTGAAAGCATCAGGATGATCTAGAGAGATGTCTTAAGAAGTGTTGTTATTTTTGATTCCACTCGGAAGTCAAATTTTTGACACGTTTTTGACGTCTTTTCGGACTTTGTCAGAAATGCACATTTTTGCACTATTTCTTTAAATAACTCAATAAGTGTATGATTGTACACATTCATTTACTGCATATTTATCATATTTAAGTTACTAAATGCTTTGATAAGTATTTTATTCTAAAATTTTTATTTTTTTATTTTTTATTAATTTTTTTCTTATGTGAAAAGGAAGGGGGAGGGGGGTGATTTTCATACATATCAACTTCTTCTCCAGAACCACTGAACAGATTTTCATGAATCTTGGTAGGAATGAAGTACTCATGGTCCCCTACAAGTGTTGTTCTTTTTCGTCCGGATCCATCAACAGGCTTGTGGGTTCAAGTTCTGGTACTTCTTTTATCTATGTCGGGAATTTTAACCCTGGTAACTTTAGTTTCATATACTAGGGGGAGAACTCTTATAGTTGGTACATGTATAACAGCAGAACTCATGTATGCAAGAGTTGTCTTTCTTTAATATTGATATATGTTTTTGAGGTTTAAATTTTTGGATTATCGATTCATTTGAATATTATATATTTAAAATTATTAAATAATTATGGAAAAGGAAACTAAATAATTTTAAAAAGATGAATAAGTATTTTCAAATTTATCTTGTGAAGACTTAGATATACAACTTTGAAATTACAATATTGAGAGCAGCTCAAAACAGAACACTACATTTACATCAATGTTACTTCTACTTTCTGTTTTCATGTTCACCTAATATGGTGTTACAGAGATATGGCTCTTAAATTTGTTTGGTTTGTGAAAATCAATTCTGACAGGCATAATTTACTGTGTTAGCATAGGCTTTATTCGAAATGATGGAGGCATTTATTGGTTCATAAGGCATGTGTCATATACCTGTGCTTCATATGACTTAATAATATGTGCACACTTTTAAAATCAGTGAGTTGGTATTGACCTATACATCAAGTATTCCTTTCTGAGTTGACTTTCTGAATTCATCCCTTCTTTTATCATATACATATTTTTTCTATTTTCAGTATACTTGGAAACTGAATGACATTTGATGCACTTCCACTCACAATTTCCAAATGTGACTCAACAGATGCAACATGTTGTCGAATTTTTCTTTCATGTCAAGTGAAATAATGAAGGGCAACATTTGTCTGATTGATGAAAATTCTCAAAATCAGCATTTGTTACCTATTTGATATGATAGATAATTTCATCAAATTTAATGTGACTGTGCTGCTAAATGAAGGTAAGTGAAGTTCAAAGCCAGGCCATAACAAATTATACATGTTGTTCATGTTGTCTGATTTCCTTCACAATTTTTGGCTAAGTGGAAAGCAAATCATTCTTAACAGGTATTCCATTATCTGTACATATCCACTCAGAATCTGTTTGAAATTCATTTCACTTCAATGCACATTGATTTAAATGTGACAGTTTTGAAAAACGAAATCTGATTTATCACTAAGTATTATGACACACCAATATTTAGACATAAATATCACAGTATCTGGATGTTTGTACATGTATCTCTGTCCACCTCCTCTTCTGTGTGCCACATCTGATAAGATACTGACCAAACACCTAGTCCTATAGAAATTTCTTCAATTTACCATGTTCATTGACTGTATGATGACCAGATAGAAAACCTTTCACATATGGACATAATGGAGGAGCATAAAGTCACCATACTGTCTGTCTGTCTGTCTAAGCTCATATCTTCTAAACCCTACATCAGAATTTGTTCATATGTAATATTAATGTTCATTAGGATAGATCCTCTGGGGCAAAGGTACTTAGGTCAATTATCAAATGTCAAAGTTATTACAGGCTAAAAAAGTATATTTTTTGTGAAAGTATATTTCTTGTGCAATAAAAACTTTTAGATTCATTAAAAATCAGTGTGTTGTCCAAATGATCTGAAATTTTGAATAATGATAGAAAAATGTATACTAGAAATCTCTTTTGAGATTTTTTATTGAGTTGATGAGAAATGTTGTGCCAAAGGGGGAGGGGATGGTTGTTACACATATCTTCAGGTGAATGTATATATATAGGCTGCTTTATGAGTATTTCATCATGTATCCCACAATTGTTTATTGGGAAAGGTCACATATTAGATTTTGCTTGACTCTGACCTCATATTCCATTTGGATGATGCCGTTGCATTACTTTGAAAATACTGAAATGTATTACCTATGTAGTATATATGTACTAATATTACATGTACCGCAAGTTAATCGGTTCCATAATTAATAATATGGTGATTTGAAATAGAAAAGTTTAAACCATGATCACCATGGATCATACGATGGAAAAGTATAAACCACTAAAATGGAATATAGGCATTTTAGGGGATGTCATTGTTTCCAGGTTTCAGATACTTTTTGGCTAGATTTTTTTAAATCACCATATTATTATTATGGAACCGATTAGCTTGTAATAATAATAATAATAATAATAAAAACAAAAACAAAAAGCAAATAACAAAAACAAACAAACCAAAAATAAAAACTAAAAAACAAAAATCAAACAAACAAATATTTAACCAAAAAAAAAAAAAAACTGAGCTTGTAAGTAATACAGAATTTGTACAGAATTAATACTGGAAATAGGTATTTTTAAACAAAGTTTAAGGACTACTTGTACCAAACTTGCATAGTGGGTGTATCTTTGATAAAATTTTCATAAATTGACCTCGACCTTCTTTTTCCATTCGAATGATTTTGCATCAAACAGCTTATTTCAATAAATCGACCATGACCTACATTTTCACTTCAGTGATTATGCATCTATAAGCTGCTATCACTTAAAGTTTAAGTGCTACATGCACCAAACTTACATTTTGCATGTATCTTTGATCAAAAACTTTTAAAAACGACCATGACCCTCTTTTCGACTAGGGTGATTTTGCATTTTTATCTCCATATTAAGCAAAGTATAATTGCTACATGTACCAAACTTACATAGTGGTTGAATCTTTGGTCATAAATTGACCATGACCTACTCTTTCCACTAGAGTGATTTTGCCGTTAAAAGCTTATTTCAGACGAAGTATAAATTACTATATGTATCAACCATGCATATTTGGTTTATCTTTGATCAAACTTTCATAAATTGACCTTTACCTACTTTATCCACTTGAGTAATTTGCCTCTAAAAGTTTATTACAGGCAAAGTATAAGTGCTATCTGTATCAACCTTGCATCTTTTGTTTATCTTTGATCAAACTTTCATGAATTTATTTGACCTACATTTTCCAACTTGGTGATTTGCCTCTAAAAGCAAGGTATTGGTTGACCAGACCGAGGCAAAATCACTCAAGTGGAAAAAGTTGGTTTAGGTCAGTTTATGAAAGATAAACCAAATATGCAAGTTTGGTACATGTAAACTTTGCTAAATATTGGCTTTTAAGAGAAAATAACTCAAGCGGAAAATGTAGGTCAGATGCAGCATCCAGTACATCTGACCTACATTTGGCCTCCAAAGGTAATTATCTGGTATAAATTATCAATATTGAAATATATGTTCTATAGTACCAATTTTGTTGTACTAGTAAGCTTTATGGTTATGTTAAAAAAATTATGAACCGAGTCAGTAATTCCAGGGGATCATGACCCCACACCCTCTTGATCCGCCATTTCAGCAGCCGCAGTGCCTCAAGTGTGGGGTCATGACAAGTTTTGAAAATGAGTACCTCCAATTAATGTTCATTTCTACTATCTACGTATTTTTTTCTTTACATCCACTCAAGACTCCACTTCACACTCCAGTCCACGCTCCATTCCGCACTCCACTCCACTCAGCTTAATAAAGTATGCCGGTTTAATCCGCTCTACTCACTATCATATTGCCGACCAAGTCCCTTAATTCCTATCTATTCCCGACCAAAATCCGATAAATTCCCGACAAAATTCCGATCTATTTCCGACTTTCCTCGCTCAAAACACACTTTCTATATTTAACTCATCCCATTTTTCATCAAACGATTGTATCAGCAAAGAATAAAACTATAGATACATATATATGTTCCTTTGGACCTAGCGTTACCAAAAAGTTTCGAGGTCTTTAAATATTTTTACAAACCTTCAAATGTGATTCTTTTGTTATTCATCGGTCATTTTATTTCATAAAGACCGCGGACGATTCTAAATATACGAGGTTTTATGAACGTTCAGTGAAGTGTGGAGGTCAATAAAAAACAATGAGGGGCGGAGAAAAGAAAATTATTTCAGTCGCGGGTGTGAATTGTTTTGATTATAATGAGTATTCGGCCATAGTAAAGAAAATATTGTGTTTCAAGTCCGCTAAAGACATCCTTTTATAAGAAATGTTAACAGAAGAAGAATAGATCATTCTATCCCGAAAACCCAAAATGCCATTTCAAAATCAATCTAGATCCCTATAGCGATTCTTGAAGACCAATTATTCTAAATGCTTTTCAAATACACTTATATTTAGGAACTTGATGAACAAAATAAAGAAATATTATCTTTACTTGATTAGTAAATCTTTTCTTATCTCTATTTGCAATAATGTAATCACATGTCTAAAAACTTTAATGGAAATAGAACTCATTGTTACACTATTATTTTCTTCTTTGACCGAATGCATGGTACCTTTCAGAAAAATATCGGGATGTATAACAAATTATTTTACTTCTATGTCCTGATAATCGTTACCGTTGCATATTTCCACCCGATAATTTGCATGGTCGATTTCATTTTGAAAAGCAGGGGCGTACTAAATATTTAGATTTTTATTTTTCGGAAAATTGAAGAAAATCTGCGGTTTGTAAGTCGGATAAAGACCTCGTTGAGGTCTGTATGAAGGTTAGATGCCCTCGGAGAGAACAGGGTGGTGTTTAAAGACCTCGGCCTTCGGCCTCGGTCTTTAAACACCACCCTGTTCTCTCCTTGGGCATCTAACCTTCATACAGACCTCAACTCGGTCTTTATCCTATACTTAAAACGCAGTAGAATTTCTCACTTATGATAGCCAAGAACGGCTCATTTATACTTCGTTTGTGTTGTCGTCGTCGTGACATTTTGATTAAAAGTATTTCAAATCAATGTAAATGCGAGGAAATTAAAGGTCCTATTTGAAGCATTTATAATGGTCGTAACTTGGTCACAAAGAGCGTAAATAGGTCGCAAGATGGTCGTGAAGCAGTCTTGGACAGATCAGCGAACATTAAATTAAGGCGGATAGATGGTGGTAAGAGCGCAGAATAGACGGATAGAGATCGGGAGTTTCAACGATTTTATGAAAACCATATTAAATCATCAGATTTATGTCAATTAAACATATTATGAGGAACATTAATAGGTCCGTGATGCATACTTTTACAATACTTTTGCTTATTTGGAAAACAGGGTAAAAATGCACTCCTTTGATTTTAATGTTAGTTTTCTTTGTTAACGTACAATAAAAGAGATTAGAAATTTTGTATCAAACCTGATTTTGATAAAGTTTCACCGTGGGGACCAAATTCAAAGATCATTTAAAATTTTCTCAATTTTACATAAAAATTACGAAAATCATCTAACTTTAGGCCTAATTGTCAGAGGTACTGAATATCAACGATTTTTTCAAACACACAGTTAAGTGTGCTCCTGAGAAAGACTTTTCAAAATATAGAAGAAAAAGTATATGTCCGTGTTGAAATAAGAGAGTACAAACGCTCAAGAATAGTGCCGTTTTGTGGTTTTCTTGAAAAAAGTCAGCATGGTAAAATTTGCCTTAATTTGTGTGGAATTTAAATAATTTTTAATCTTTCGGTATCCATCAGCTCTACCTTATAACAGCTTAAGTCAATAATATTTCATACGTAAAACGAAATTCATGGGTTATTTCTTCCTTTAGAGAAATCTGAACTTTTCAAAAGAGTTCCTCCAGCTCAAATTTTATTGAAAAATACTTCGTAGCTTTTTCTTACGGATACTTTATTCAGTTTACATCGAATTTTCAAATTTATCCGCTTTTAGGAATGTAATGAATTAAAGTCTTCAGTAGAGTCAGAAATGATAAATTGGCCATAATTCATTGAAATATCTCTATAATTCAAGCTCAATGAGTGAGAAAACCGCAGATGCGCAAGAATGGTCCAAATTCGACCCGACCAGTTCATGGTCAAAACAAGAGGGGGAAAGTTTCCCGTATTTTTTTAAACCGGTTGAAAAAATATTGGAAACTTTTCCCGACCTCTAGAGCACGCCCGCTCTGTCGCCGATCGGTTTTGAACCAACAGATGCTGCACCAGACCAAGATACATGTACGATCGACTAAGGGCCGTCCTCTCCCGACCTGGCAAATTTTGAAGTCGGGAAAGGTCGTTGGTACATTGGGATTGCAGTGGAACGGTGGCTTATCCTGATTTAAGTATATATCCATTACGATATTTATTGAAAGCTATATATATTCAATTCATTATATATTTTGAAATTTTATAGGTGACATTTCACCACTTATATAACTAAACCGTAATATACATTGTACACATCAAACTGTGAAATAAATTATCAATGTCCACTATTTCTTGTTATCCTGTGGACATGTTGCATTGTCGTTATATAACACTGTTACATTTAGATGTGGATTGCTGAATATATTTCCTCTGATCAATGTTCACTATCTCTTGTTATCCTGTGGACGTGTTGTAATGTCGTTATATAACACTGTTACATATAGATGTGGATTGCTGAATATATTTCGTCTGATCAATGTTGACTGTCTGTTGTTTTATGTGGAGGTGTTACAATGCCGCTATATATAACACTGTTAGATGTAAATAGGGGATACTATTTTGTCTTATTAATGTCCACAGTCTGTTGTTATCCTATGGACGTGTTGCGTTGTCTTTATATAACAATGTTAGATGTGGATTACTGATTATATTTCGTCTGATCAATGTTCACTGTTTCTTTTTATCTTATGAATGTGTTACATTGTCGTTATATAACAATGTTAGATGTGGATTACTGATTATATTTTGTCTTATCAATGTTCAATGTTTCTTTTTATCTTATGGATGTGTTACATTGTCGTTATATAACAATGTTAGATGTGAATTATCGATTATATTTTGTCTGATCAATGTTCACTGTTTCTTGTTATCTTGTGGATGTGTTGCGTTGTCGTTATATTATACTTTTAGATGTTATCTGTTCATTATATTTTGTCTCATCAATGTCCACTGTTTGTTGAGATCCTGTAGATGTGCTGTGTTCTCGTCATATGGCCGTTTTAGATGGGGATTGCTGATTATATTTTGTCTGATCAGACAATGTCCACTGTTCGTTGTTATCCTGTGGATGTGTTGCACCATGCTCCTGCAAGATGGTTTTATTTTGTTTGTTTTCTTATGCTATTGTTTAAAGGCCGACGTTGGCAACCACCCGGTCATTAATATGCATGCCTGAGTGTCTTAGGCTTGGTAGGCGTGACATACCTTCTTTGAAGATAGCGTGTATGTCAACTGAGTCGCGAGCAGCATGTAACCCTTTGTTATGGTAATGAGATGTGCAAGTCCCACCTTTTTAAGTTGTCAGTCTAAAATTGGTAGGAGATATAGGATCAAATCGAACCAATCAGATATCACTAAAAGATGTTAACCCTATAGCGGTTAGTAAGGAAATGACAGAAAATTGACCCGTCTCTTTATATAGTCTCCGTCGGCCTTTAGATATATATAATTGGGCTGCCTCGACGGAATGATTTCTTTTTTTTTTCAAATGTAAACATAGGACAACACATTTCGTCCATCCAGACATTCATCCAAACTCATATGAAGGGAGAGCTAGCTAGGTACTTACAGATCCAATGATAACCTGCTCTGAATCGATCATCCTAAAGTTTGCGGAGTACCAGGGCGCAATCATTTCGCGTGGAAAAGAGACTATTTAGAGAACATTGAAAATTAACTGCGTTCTAATTAGTACGCACATGTAAATGACAAATGTAGTGACTTCAGTATGAATATACGTTTTTCTATCCTGAATATTTCTAGATTCCATCGTCTTCTGCCTAATATCAGCATTCATATATCAATTGAAAAACTAAACAACCATGGGTACATTTTTAGGCACTGACTTTCATACAAGTGTGTATGACAAAAGAGATGATTTTGGATTCAACATTGTAAATTTCCCCTGGTTTGACGGCAATGGTCCTAGATTACCGTCACTAAGTACTTGCATTTCACAGCTCATTCGGTAAGATATAGCATGTACTGATGTTTTGGATTTTCATAGTAGAAATTTACAAATTACCAAGAAAGGAGGGGATCTCCAACAACACTAGGTTGCAGCACCCACAGCAAAATCCCAAAACACCCATGCAAAAAAACACAGAACAGATACCCACAGAAAGAGACGCAAAAGGGACAAGGAACACCAACTCACAACATAGAAACATGAAACACAAAAGACTACACATAAACCAACGAGACCAATGGGCAACCGGTGCCGACTTAGGACGGCCATCTGCCACGTAAATAGCAGACGGTGTGGTTATCCTGGATTACGTGCGCACAACCCTCCCACTATTCCGATTTCCTAGAGGTCTCGAAGAACGCACAATTATGGTGTAAAACAACCTCCTCACTGTTAGGTGACCACACACAAACAAGACCGTAAAACACAGGGGTCCAAGCAACACAGATGAATATGTAAATGGATATAAAAAGAGGACGTGCGTAATACAGTCCGTGCTCTGCCGGCTGTAGCGAGCTCATATATGTTATCACCCGAGGAGTCCGACTGACATTCAGAGAGGACAGGTGGTCGGGGCCCTGTCTTCTCTAAAGAGGTTTGGACAGGGCCCGTCATGGAGTCCCGTCGTCACAGTCAGTCAGAGTGCAAGTCTTAAGAATGCGCTCGTACAAGACTGTATATTGGTCAAGTACCAAGCTTAGTGTCCGTCTGGTGACATTAGGATCATATCCACGGTATAAAAGGCGTTTGATGACTCTGACGCATGTTCGATACATATGCTGTCTACCTTTGATCCTTCTTATTTTGTTAATTATGTCACCATAAAATGCAGGTTGTGAAATACCCAAAGTAATATACTCCGTTGCTTGTATTGGTCCGAATTTCAAAAGAAGTTGATCATAATTTTTGTAAAATTTCCAGAAAGTCTTTAATAGTTTATGAAAGCGAAAACCTTGACTTAAAAGTTTCTTTGTAATTTGTAGATTTCTATTATGAAAATCCAAAACATCAGTACATGCTCTAGCATACCGGATGAGCTGTGAAATGTAGATACCGTATGACGGTAATCTAGGGACATCACCGTCAAGCCAGGGAAAATTTACTATGTTGAATCCAAAATCATCTCGTTTGTCATATACACTTGTATGAATTTCTCCATTGACAATTTTGATATTTAGGTCCAAAAATGGTGTTTCAGTGTCTGTAAAGTTTGCCTTGTTTAGAGTCAATTCTTGTGGATAAATAACATCTTTATACTTTTCAAAAACAGGATTATCGATAGTAAGAATATCATCCAGGTACCTAGAAGTACCAGTGAAGCATTTCACATCATCATGTTTTCTTTGCTTTTGAAGATTTTGAATAAATTCCTTTTCATATGTGTATAAAAATAAATCTGCAACAAGAGGCGCACAATTTGTACCCATAGGAATCCCTACAACCTGCTTGTAGAGATTCTCACCAAATCTTACATAAATGTTGTCCAAGAGGAAGGACAAGGCACTACACAGGTCGCTACATGTCCATGATTTGTATGATTTGTATTCTGTAGCGGAAAAGAAACCCTTTGATTCAGATGTACAAATATAAATTTTCCCCTCTCGATTATAGCACCATTTAATGAGTTTGGACAATTGATCATTGATCTTGTCGTGAGGAAGCGTGGTGTACATATTTGAAAAATCGTATGAAGCAATCGTATTGGCTTGAAAATTTCTAGATTTTATCTTGTCAATCACATCCCCGGAATTTTTTATAGACCAAAATAAATTTACATCATTCCTGTTAAGAACAGTTTCACAATATTTTGCAACGTGTTCCTTTACCGCCGTGAGGGCTGACGTCAGATGTCTAGACAAACTTGTAGTTGAGCAGTTGCTAGAATTAGCAATGTATCTAAATTTGTAAGGAGATTTGTGCAGTTTTGGTATGCAGTATATTGTAGGAAGATCCAATTTAGAAATAGGGATGTTGAATGAAGAAATTTCACTGCTATGTTTGCTCAAAATGTTAGGGACACTTTCATTGCTTTTGATATAAGTATTTGTAGACGAAAGTTCCGAAACTAAAGTTGATATATAGTAAAGTTTTCATATGATTATGGTGTTGTTGGCTGCTTTATCTGCAGGAGCGAAGACAAATTTTTCATGTAAATTACGTAATTTGGATTTAAAATATCTTTCAGATCTAGAACTTGGATTTTCAAAAAGATGAGGATTTTTGTGGAAGTTGTCTATTCGAATGTCAGTAATGTCCAAAATGAGGTTTTTCCAGTCATTCAGAGAATGCGATTCGACTCCTTCCGATTTACACCATCGTTTGGTATAGTTATCTAAGGCTTCCTTTAGTACTTCGCGACATTTAATAAAATCTATCTTGGATGGGATTCTATACTTAGGTCCTTTTTTGAGAAGACCACGGAGCTGCCTGTCTTGGATAATTGAAAAGTCACCTGTAATAATATGACCAGCTGGTTTATATAGATATTCAGATGTTGCACATTCTCAAGAAGCAGGACATGATTCAAGTATTTTAGGATCTGATGTAACTTTGTTGTAGTTAAAAACGAAATTTCGAATAGGTCTCTTATATTTGTAACAAATAAGAGGAGGTTCTAAATTTTCAAAATATTGAGGAATAGCACTTTGTACACGATGATCCCGAAAAATATTAGAGATGTTAAGAAGATCGAATCCTTTGTTAATAAATGAAATTTTTAAGAATCGTTTTTTAGGTGGGATGTTTTTAACAACTGGATAAAGTTTATTCTGTGCGAATGCAACAATGATATTAAGTCTGAATCAATCAGTATTTCTTAAGAATGCAACCAGTGCTTCATCCAAGATAGATTTCAATTGAACTGCTGGAATTGATGAGAGAGCATGAAGCAGTTCATGTCTGCCGCCGTTGCGAGCAATGATCAGAATATCGTTGAGGGTACGGTGTAATCTAGATCTTATTCTGAGTTTTCGGTTTCTTCGTCTTCCGTGAGACCTATGCTTCCGTTTAGTGTTTGGGCGGATTGAAAATACATTAATATTAGTTGACGTCGAGGAAATATTTCCTTGTCCATAAATTTGATCGTTTAGACCAAGGGGGTACGCAGTTTGGAGTTTTGTGATCCAGGCAAGTTCAGCTTGTAGTCGGCGTTTTTTAATTTCCGTTTTACTAAGATTTTTAAGTTTAGAAAAAGACTGAACCGGTGTAATAGTTATATCCGAAATGGAATGATTGTATTTAACGAAGTGATTATAAAGGAAATTTCTTTGTTTTTTGTGATGTGAGTTTCTTATCTGATACGAATGACTTCTAAAACGAGATTTTAAGGCCTGACCTGTTTCTCCAACATATTGGGCGCCACATCCCCTAGCGTTTCATGTTATAACATAAATGACATCTTGGTACGATCAATCGATGTCGTTTTCAATCTCAATTTTAAAAGTCTGCCCGTTAACACTTGATTTAATTGTGGAATTGCAATTGATGAGCGGACACATACCGCATCTTTTCCCTTTGCACGTAGAAACTGCTGAGAACCCTCTATGTTTGTTGTTAAATGTAGAGCCTGCAGATGGAGAAGTAGGTGTAATACGTCTACGGGATTTCAATTTAAGAGGTGAAAGAAGTACACTGGGTGAGGAAAAAAGTTTATTACTGTTAAAAGTCGATGATGGGAAAGTTACTGTAGTGATAGAGGGTAATCTCAAAGGAGTAAGTTTAATACGAGGCGACCTTAAAAATGCCATAGTGAGATGATCAAAGAAGGGTGAGTAGAGATCCTGCATGGAAGACACTACAACAAAGTCAAGTTAGAGAACGAAATGGAATTAAAACACTTCAAACATCGGGTCACGGGGAATTGTATTACCAACTCCACACTGCAACACGAAATAAGTGTAGATATAAAAGAAAGGAGGGGATCTCCAACAACACTAGGTTGCAGCACCCACAGCAAAATCCCAAAACACCCATGCAAAAAACACAGAACAGATACCCACAGAAAGAGACGCAAAAGGGACAAGGAACACCAACTCACAACATAGAAACATGAAACACAAAAGACTACACATAAACCAACGAGACCAATGGGCAACCGGTGCCGACTTAGGACGGCCATCTGCCACGTAAATAGCAGACGGTGTGGTTATCCTGGATTACGTGCGCACAACCCTCCCACTATTCCGATTTCCTAGAGGTCTCGAAGAACGCACAATTATGGTGTAAAACAACCTCCTCACTGTTAGGTGACCACACACAAACAAGACCGTAAAACACAGGGGTCCAAGCAACACAGATGAATATGTAAATGGATATAAAAAGAGGACGTGCGTAATACAGTCCGTGCTCTGCCGGCTGTAGCGAGCTCATATATGTTATCACCCGAGGAGTCCGACTGACATTCAGAGAGGACAGGTGGTCGGGGCCCTGTCTTCTCTAAAGAGGTTTGGACAGGGCCCGTCATGGAGTCCCGTCGTCACAGTCAGTCAGAGTGCAAGTCTTAAGAATGCGCTCGTACAAGACTGTATATTGGTCAAGTACCAAGCTTAGTGTCCGTCTGGTGACATTAGGATCATATCCACGGTATAAAAGGCGTTTGATGACTCTGACGCATGTTCGATACATATGCTGTCTACCTTTGATCCTTCTTATTTTGTTAATTATGTCACCATAAAATGCAGGTTGTGAAATACCCAAAGTAATATACTCCGTTGCTTGTATTGGTCCGAATTTCAAAAGAAGTTGATCATAATTTTTGTAAAATTTCCAGAAAGTCTTTAATAGTTTATGAAAGCGAAAACCTTGACTTAAAAGTTTCTTTGTAATTTGTAGATTTCTATTATGAAAATCCAAGACACCAAGAAACATTTAGTTCGAGGTTTTCGATTTAACAAATTAGTAAAAACTTTCTGGAAAATTTTCAACAATTATTGTCAGCTTCTTTTGAAGTTCAGACCAATTCAAGCAATGGATTTTAATACTTTGGGTATTTCACAACCTGCCTTTTATGGTGATATAATAAACAAAATAAGAAGGATTAAATTTAGACAGAATTACAATCGAAATTGTGTTAGAATCATCAACGCCTTTTATACCGTGGATATGATCCTGCTGTCACCAGTCGGACACATCACTTGGTACTTGCCCAATCTACAGCCTTGTACCGGGATATTCTTTTTTGACTGACTGTGACGACAGGACTCCATGACGGGCCATTTCCAAACCTCTTTGAGAAGATCGGGCACCGACCACTTGTCCTCTCTGAACGTCAGTCGGACTCCTCGGGTGATAACATGCATGAGCTCGCTACAGCCGGCAGAGCACGTACTGCATTTAGTACGCGTTCTGTTTTTCATACATGTATCCATTAACATATCAATCTATATGTTTCTTAGGCCCCTGCTTCATGCTGTTTGTTTGTATGGTCATCTTACAATGAGGAGGTTATTTTACACAACAATTGTATGTTCTTCGAGACCTCTTGGTGATCGGAAAAGTGGGAGGGTTGTGCGCACGTAATCCGGAAAACCACACCGTCTGCTTCTGTTATGACAGCTGGCTGACCTAAAGTCGTCAGCATCTGCCCATTGGTCTCGTTGGTGTATGTGTAGTCACTTGCGTTTGATGTTTCTATGATGTGATTTGGTGTTCCTTTCCCTTTTGCTTCTTCTTCTGTGCGTGTTGCTCTGTGTTTTTGCGTTGGGTGTTTTGGGATTTTTGCTGTGGGTGCTGTGATTTAGCATTGTTGGAGATTTCCTCCTTTCTTTTTTTTTGTCACTGCAAATATTTTTGAAATCCCACTTGATGTTTTCACAGTTGTGACCTCTTATGCACGGCTAAAGTTAATGTGTTTTTAGTAATCAATGCTTTGAGTAGGATTAGATTTTTGCTTGATTTTCTTTAATTTCGTCGAATTTTAACATCTAAATTTGCCAATGTACCCTGCTTTATCAAAAAAAAAAAAAAAAAAAAAAACAACACACACACACACAAATGATTTTGAGGTTGTTTTTCAAGGTCTAGTTCGTTAAAAAATGTAACAATTCGATGAAATAAAACAGTACCAAGCAAAATCCTAAACACAGTCGAAACAATATTCCGATTGTCAATGGGCTTTATCGCTTTGTCCTATAGTCCATCAGATCACCTTGGTATACAAGGGAAAAAGAAAAAAGAACATAAAGTAATATGTTTTCACTTGATGTAATCTCATATCAATCATCTCAGTATTAACAATAATTTTATAGAAATTTTGATGAGATAATGTTATAGTTTACGTGTTCTGAATTTAGAAGGAATCTCGTATCAGTGTTTTAACATAAATTGATTGGGTTTCATGATAATTTGTGTTTTGTATCCAAGTTATTTTGATTGTTGTATCATATGATTGAAATACCATATAATGTATTCATAAAAATGTGTATCATGACATCTTTTAGGGAAAACGAATCATTCCTTGTGATTTTTTCTAATCAAACACATGAAGAAAAACCACTACAGTCTGGTTTTTGAGACCGCTATATCAGAGATCTCGGGAATCAAAATATGCTACCCTTTTCCAGATTTGAGGTAGCTATTTGTTAAGAATGAGTCTTCCAAATTTCCTGTGGGGTCTATTCATAGTCGATATGAAATAAATACAGATTACCCATAAGGTTCAAGTTCAACACGAATTTATAGTTATAGATATCTTTCATTCGTCACAATTATTAACCAGTTTTGTCATTAATCCAATAGTAATCTAGGATAGTCTCGCTCACAGATAAACTTGCTCTTCCAACTGCATGGTACGTCTGCCCAGTACTGATCTCTATAATTAGAGAGAGCAATGCAATTCTGGTCTGCTACAGTGGAATCACCCGGCTCATCATTTCCCCATGGAATAGGGTATGGTACATCTTGGAGATCAGATGCAAACGTATACATCCTATCTTGGACATAATTTATTACTCCGATGTAATAATTAGTTGAAACATCTTCATCTAAAAAGAATAAAAACAAGTCTTTTGAGACAAGTGTACGTGTTATTACGTATACTTGTCTCGAGAAAGTGTGTTAATGACATTCCATGTTAATTAGTAGAGTTTAAGACTTATTTATGCATTGAAATTAAAAATAAGCATATTGAAGGAATAAGATGTCTTGAACATCTACAATATGCAAGTAAATAAACTGATCACTATAAGCATTTCCATACACTGGTACAATTATACAAAATGGCAAATCTTTATATAGATAGGAATTTCACTACAAGTGATAGTAACTTAATTTCTTCAGCAGTTATAATCATTTAAAAGTCATTAAAAGTTGTTTTTTCTTCACAAATAATACCAACTTCTCTCTCTGATCACCGTTTTCATGAAATTATTTGTTCCTATAAATCTAGGTTCAGCTAGTTTTGACCGCATTGCTCCACAAAAGCTCTGAAATATTAACTAAATGCTGCAATAAATAGAAATTTGTCTTATTATTAACACTATGGCGTATCACGTGATACACAAATGATATGTTCCACGGGAATCCCCTTTGATTAATTAAACCAAGTAAATACTGTCTAATGTTCAACGTCTTTAAATTCAATAGCATAATTTAAAACCTGATAAATTTACAGCATGGACCAGACAAGCATGTTACCGGTACTAAACACTCGTCAGTGATCCTTAGTCTAAACAATGTAATATGGCCAAAAAGTATCAAAATTATTATGTCCAAAAATGTACCAAAGGACGTAGCAGAATGAGTGGGATATGATGCTACAGATTACAGATCACAATTAATTTTGAATGTTCGTTGACCACGCAAATAGTTCCTGATTATTTCAATCCCTCGTCTTCTTACATTTAATTTCTACGACTCTTTTTACACTAGATGATTCGTTTTTTACGTCAATGAGTCGCAGATGAGTTGAAAAAAAATATTCTAGCATGTTGATTGATGCTGCATCATCCTAATCGCGGAATGCCAGATGTGTTATGAGGCTCTAGAATTGATAGATTGTAGAACATTAGAGCCACAGATACCCCCTTTCGGGTTTAAAAAGATATTAAAAGTCTACTAAGCGACAGATTTTTGCATGAATCCATTTCTGAGCTTATTTTGATACTATCTAGCAGATATAAAAGTTTCAAGCAAAAAATGGTGGTGCGATTCGAGTATTTAATCGTCATATTAGTATAATTTACAAAGGATTATATAGGAAAAAATAATTGGGGTCTGATACCTACAGGATCCACGTTTTAGAAATTTCGAGCAATTTTGTAACAGAAAATTTCAAATGCGTTGAAGAGACAGACGATCAACCGAAGTTAACCGAACTTGGCTACATGTGCCCTCGGGGACTCTTGGTCCACCAGCAGTGACACTCACCATGTAGTTCAAATGTTAAACGTCTTTAAATTCAAAAGCATCATTTAAAACCTGATAAATTTACAGCATGAACCAGACATGCACGTTTCGGGTACTAAAACCTCGTCAGTGATCATTAATCTGAACAATGTTATATGGCCAAAAAGTATGAAAATTATTAAGTCCAAAATGTAACAAAAGACGTAGCAGAATGAGTGGGATATGATGCTACAGGACCCACGTTAAAGAAATTTCAAGCAATTTTGTAACAGAAAATTTCAAATGCGTTGAAATGACAAACGATCATCCGAAGTAGATCGAACAAGGCTACATGTGCCCTCGGGGACTCTTGATCCACAAGCAGTGACACTCACCAAGAAGTTCAAATGTTGAACGTCTTTAAATTCAATAGCATCATTTAAAACCTGATAAATTTACAGCATGGACCAGACATGCACGTTTCCGGTACTTAACCCTCGTCAGTGATCCTTAGTCTAAACAATGTAATGTGGCCAAAAAATATGAAAATTATTATGTCCAAAAATGTACCAAAAGGCGTAGCAGAATGAGTTGGATATGATGCTACAGGACCCACGTTTAAGAAATTTCAAGCAATTTTGTACCAGAAATTTTCAAATGCGTTGAAGAGACAAACGATCATCCGAAGTAGATCGAACTAGGCTACATGTGCCCTCGGGGACTATTTTTCAACCAGCAGTGACAATCACCAAGAAGTTCAGATGTTAAACGTCTTTAAATTCAATAGCATCATTTAAAACCTGATAAATTTGCAGCATGGACCAGACATGCACGTTTCCGGTACTAAACCCTCGTCAGTGATCCTTAGTCTAAACAATGTAATATGGCCAAAAAGTATGAAAATTATTATGTCCAAAAATGTACCAAAGGACGAAGCAGAATGAGTGGGATATGATGCTACAGGACCCACGTTTAAGAAATTTCAAGCAATTTTGAAACAGAAAATTTCAAATGCGATGAAGAGACAGACGGCCAACCGAAATTGATAGAACTTGGCTACATGTGCCCTCGGGGACTCTTGGTCCACCAGCAGTGACACTCACCAAGAAGTTAAGATGTTAAACGTCTTTCAATTCAATAGCATCATTTAAAACCTAATAAATTTGCAGCATGGACCAGACATGCACGTTTCCGGTACTAAACTCTCGTCAGTGATCCTTAGTCTAAACAATGTAATATGGCCAAAAAGTATGAAAATTATTATGCCCAAAAATGTACCAAAAGACGTAGCAGAATGTGTGGGATATGATGCTACAGGACCCACGTTTAAAAAAATTTCAAGCAATTTTGAAACAGAAAATTTCAAATGCGATGAAGAGAAAGACGGCCAACCGAAATTGATCGAACTTGGCTACATGTGCCCTCGGGAAGTCTTGGTCCACCAGCAGTGACACTCACCAAGAAGTTCAAATGTTAAACGTCTTTAAATTCAATAGCATCATTTAAAACCTAATATTTACAGCATGGGCCAGACATGCACGTTTCCGGTACTAAACCCTCGTCAGTGATCCTTAGTCTAAACAATGTAATATGGCCAAAAAGTATGAAAATTATTATGTCCAAAAATGTACCAAAAGATGAAGCAGAATGAGTGGGATATGATGCTACAGGACCCACGTTTAAGAAATTTCAAGCAATTTTGTAACAGAAAATTTCAAATGCGTTGAAGAGACAGATGATCAACCGAAGTTGATCGAACTTTGCTACATGTGCCCTCGGGGACTCTTGGTCCACCAGCAGTGACACCCACCAAATCTACTTTATATGAATTTATTTTAGGCCTATCATATGGTTATTATCATTAATAACCTGATAAATTTACAGCAAGGACCAGACATGTACGTTTCGGCTACTAACCCTCGTCAGTAATCCTTAGTCTAAACAATGTAATATGGCCAAAAAGTATCAAAATTATTAAGTCCAAAAATATACCTAAAGACGTGGCAGAATGAGTGGGATATGATGCTACAGGACCCACGTTTAAGAAATTTCAAGCTATTTTGTAGCAGAAAATTTCAAATGCGTTGAAGAGACAGACGATCAACCGAAGTTGATCGAACTTGGCTACATGTGCCCTCGGGGACTCTTGGTCCACCAGCAGTGACACCAACCAAATCTACTTTATATGAATTTATTTTAGGCCTATCATATGGTTATTATCATTAATTATATGATGGTATTTAATTCTGGTCAGGAAAAGACGTATATTTGGGGAACACTTAAACAAAAAATTTTGTATCTGACCATGCACCATATCATAACATGTGGATTGAAAAATTTCTGTTTAAGTGTTCTCCGAATACACGTCTATTCTTTTCCAGTATAGATAACCATCGTATTGTTGATGATAGTGGTCATATGATAGGCCTAAAGTAAAAACATATAAAGAAGATTTAAACAGTATTTACTTGGTTTAATCAAAAGGGATCCCCGTGGAACATATCATTTGCGTATCACGTGATACGCCACAGTGATTAATAAATGTCATCCGCATATCAAGGTAGCTTGACGATAATTTTGTTTATTTCCACGATTACATAAATCAAAACTTGTACCACGGAGAGTAAAATTTTCAGAAAAGTTATAACTAACCCTTTGCCGTGTGGAGCTCGTAAAAAGTTCCCCGCGAGGGGTTTGACAGTAAGTGTTTTGAATATATTTTCCTGACGTGGTCGCCATAACACTTTCTATATAGACCTCAGACAGTGCATGCGTTTTATATGTTTTCATTTTCGTGCATGAACATCGACGGCGGGTGCGGCTAGCCAACAGGGGATGCTTACTCCTCCCGGGCACCTGGTCCCACCTCTAGCTTGCTATAGTCTAGGTGCCATTCATGAAACCCAAAAATTTCTTACGCACAAAATGTTTTTGCATGAAAGTGTTGTCAATACCCTCTTATTTGATAATCCGGCAGATGCCACTCTGGCATCCTTGGGCATTTTGAAATTTTGGGGTAAAATGGTATTTTTCGAAGAAAAACCATTGAAAATAGGAAAAGTTCAATTACTTCTTCCATGCTGCAGCTAGATAAACAAAATTGGTACCAAAAGAACGACAATTTAATTGTCTTTAAGTCTCAAGCTCAATTTACCAATCTGCTTGTCAATAAAATGGGGAAAACTATGGATTTTCGATGAAAAACCGTTGAAAATTGGGAAAATACAATATCTTTTTTCATTCTGTAGCTAAATAAACAATTTTAGTACCAAACGCACAATAAATTTATTGCCTTTCATTTTCGATAATACAGAAGTCAGATTCGCAATTTGCTGGTACGAAAAATTTGGAAAAACAACTACTCTTGGATGCAAAAACGGTGAAAATGTGCAAAATGCAATGAACTTTTTCAAAATGTAGTTAGTATGAGGTACAGCAATTATGGTACCAATTTTTTTTTATTGTCTTTTATTTTGAATTCATATTAAGCAACTTGCTCATAAATAAAGTGGGAGTAGACCAATGAGGGAGAAAACTTTGATTTTTGAAGGGTATTTTCCATTAAAAGTTAGGACTCTGAAAAATGCAAAACTTTTACCGAAAATCTAGAACAAAAATAAGTGTATTCAAGTCAACACTTTTTTAAAACAATTTACCGGTACATGGAGTCTTGTAGCGAGCTTTTGAAAGACGTGGGTGAAATGAAATTAGAGACATTGTTCAAAAGAAAGCGGTTACTGTCAATGATACATAACGTGCATGTCTGGTCCACGCTGTTAATTAATCCGCTTTTAAATGATGCTAATGAATTTGAAAACTATCAACATTTGTACCATTTGGTGTCACTGTTGGTGGACCAGGAGTCCCCAAGGGCACATGTAGCCATGATCGATCAATTTCGGTTGGTCGTTTCTTCAAACGCATTCGAAAATTTCTGTTTACAAAATTGTCACAAATTTCTGAAACCTGGGTCCTGTAGCATCATATTTCAGTCATCTTGCTACGTGTTTCGGTATATTTGGGAAATAATTATCACACATTTTGGCCATATTTCATTGTTTGGATTGAGGATCACTGATGAGGGTTAAATATCCGAAACGTGCATGTCTGGTCCACTTTGTTACTTAATCTGCTTTTAAATGATGCTAATGAATTTGAAGACGTTTTCAAAACATAGATGATTTCTGCTAGGATTGTGTAGTTGTTTTCAATTATGGAAGTGGATCTTAAAGACCTGCTTAGTCATGACGTTGTTCTAGTCCCTACGTCGATGTTGAAAAGATGACATCGGTTTTGCAACTTCCAAACTTTGCAATGTATTTTTTTTAAAGACAGAGTATGTTTTTTATATATTCTTTTCATTTTCGTGCGTGAACATCGACGGCGGGTGCGGCTAGCCAACAGGGGTTGCTTAATCCTCCCGGGCACCTGGTCCCACCTCTAGCTTGCTAGGGGTCCGCCGATGTTCAATTTTGTGCTCTATTGTGAGTGCTGTTGAGATTATCGTCAGGATCTTCTTTAACACATTCGAAATATGTTCTCAAAATAAGCTACAGGTTATTCATTCGACAAGAATGCCTAGGAGCTGATGATCGATTGATGTATGCAGGGCTCTCATTCATGCAGAATTAATACCTTGAATGTTTCTGGTCGTATATTTCTAAACAAAACTAAACATTTCAGATGTTCAATAATAAGTGTTCCAACTATTTACCTTCTTGAAGAAAGTTTTAAACCAATTTTTATGCACCAGACACGTGTTTCGGATAGAAAAATCCTCTTCAGTGATGCTTTGAATTAAAGTGACTTTACAGCCAAAATCCTCTCCAGCAGTGCCCCTGGCCATATTTTCTGCACTTAAAATTGCTATCACTTTGCAAAGAGCAAATTTAAATGATATTCAATTGACCCCTACTTACCATCACAATGACATAAAAGATTCAGTCAGGAAAGCTACATCTTAGGAAATGAAGTGCAACTGATTGATATTACATCTACTTGCAATCAGTTGATCGAGAAAGCAATCCGATTGATTAAGAACTCACATTCTACACATTCTGGAGATGAAGGTATTGAGAACGGATCATGATGATGGGTATCATCAATATATGATAGTATTGGAGAGACAAAGGTTGTCCTGTGGGAAGTTTTTGAAGTGGTGTTCCGTGTCAAATTTCAGAGAAGTTAATTCATATATTGAAAAGATGGTGACTGAGGCCATGGTATTCATAAAGAATTACTATGGTTTAAAGAATCTAGACAGTATATCTGAAGTCAGGTCCAGTGTACGATTGAATGAAATGCGCTATAAGAGTTCAAAACTCTAAGATGACCATTTCGATAACATGTCAAAAAAAAACTTATTATTTTTAACCATCCATAAGGAAACATTCTTAAGAAGCAGTTCAATCAAACCTGGATCTGCTGAAAGAATTAAATTTAAAAAAAATGTTGAGACTAATTGTGTTAATATTTTGCCATTCGCGTCTGTACCTCTATCTGTTATCCTGTTGATTTGTTGCAGTCGCACATGAAATCTGAGTTGTGTAACAAACAGATGTGACAAATTCTGTGCTCATATTTCTTTAATTCCTTGAATGTTTTAGAGTAGAGAATTGTCAGAGTACGATGCAAAGGAGGCATTTTTATCAACCATGTAAGAAGGGTTCTTTGTTGTTAGAAGTAGTTGCACACAAGTATCACAATTGCATGTTGATGAAACAACAAGGCAATAAGAAAGGTGGTGATCTCCAACAAAACTGGGTTGCAGCACCAATATCAACACATCAAAGCACCTCAAGTAAAACCACAGAGAAGACACACACAGCAAGAGAAACCAGATAATCTAGAGTAGAAAAAAGGGTAATAAGAGAGTGCAAATCTAAAACTATCAATATGCAATCATTTTGATACGAAAATTGTTGTTCTAGAATCTCTTTAAACCGATAATATTTTTACAATTTTAAACCTTTTTTCAGAAAAACAACAACAACAACAAAACTAAACAAGAAGATTCCATTTGCTTTGGTGGAATTCTGAATTTAAATAAATGAAATAATTTTTCTTGTCGTTGTTCTACCTACAGCATGACAAAAAGCATTGCAATATCCCATTTTTCAGCGATTTATCATTCAAAATGCATTTTTTCCCCATTTTCGTACTTGCAAATTGCTAATCTGACATTTGAAATGAAAAGCAATACATTTATTGTGCGTTTGGTACCAAAATTGTTATTTTATCTACAGTATGAAAAAAGATATGACATTTTCCCAATTTTCAACGGTTTTTCATCGAAAATCCACAATTTTCCCCATTTTATGGACGAGTAAATTGATAAACTGAGCTTGAGACTTAGGCACGGTCCATTTGATATTCTGGGGGGGGGCTTGGGTTTTTTTCGAAAAAAATAATTTTGCTCTGAATTTTGATGAAAAAAATAAATTTGCTTATGGTGTGACAGAAAAAAATAATCTTGCTCTTACTAAGTAATCAGATTTGAAGAATAACCATAAAATTCGCTAAAAATTCCTGAAAAATTTTCGGCTCGCTTCGCTCGCCGCTGTTTTTACTTTCTGTAATAAAAATTTTGGCTCGCTTCGCTCGCCATAGTTTTCTCCTGTAATGGCATAATCAAATTTGAAAATATGCATGTGACTGAAACAATTCAAATGCTTCAATACATTATCAATAGATCTATAATTTATTACTATATATTAATAGATACATGTATCACCATAGTTTCTAATTTAAATACATTAAGCTTGGAAGGAGAATTTGAATAAGTTTTTCACTAGTTTTCATTTCTACATGTAAAACTTGCATCAGGCACATGTTACCTGACCTTATATACATTTTGTTTACTAAAAATGATATATCGCATATTGTAAAAATCTTTCATCTCTCTCAGTTTAGAAGTGAATACAAGTTTCACATGAAAATAATGTTTGGAGTAATTAAAGTAAAAATAAAGAATTTCTGCTGAAAAAAACACAAACATTCTTAATATTCACATCAATTGTTATAAAAAAAAATTTCCTTGCTCCAGCTTTGCAAGAAAAAAATAATTTTGCCCCGATCCGGGGCGAAAAAAATAATCTTGCTCCGACAAAAAACCCAAGCCCCCCCCAGAATATCAAATGGACCGTGCCTTAAAGGCAATGGCTTTGATGTTCTTTAGATACCAAATCTCTTGTTCTAGCTACAACATGGACAAAGTAATTGCGTTTTTCCAATTTTCAACAGTTTTTCTTTGAAAAATAACACTTTTTCCCAAAACTTTCGAAATGCCGAAGGATGCCAGGGTGGCATCAGCCGGATTATCAAAGTAGAGGGTATTAACATCACTTTCATGCAAAAACATTTTGTGCGTAACATTTTTTTGGGTTCCCCCTAAAATAGCCATTTGGCAACTAGACTACTAGGGGTCTGTCGATGCTCAATTCTGTGCTCTATTGAGATTATCGTCAGGATCTTCTTTAACTAAGATGCCTTGGGTACACCTTTTTCGGACATTCATATCAAAATGCGTTTACGGTGAAATTCATATAAAAATAAAAAATTTCTGGCTTCAACATAGTAAAGTTTCCGTTTTGAACAGTGATATTCACAGGCTGCCATTATACGGTATTTATATTTCCCTACTCATCACATACGTTGATTAGATCTTGCTCGGACCTTAATGTTTAAAATAAACAAAAAACTTAAAAATGCTATGCTCAGGATTTCGATATTTTTAAAAGCTTGTAGAAACCTTAAGGACATTTTAAAGTAATAACCGTGCAATCTTTTCATAATTTTGGTCAATTCAAATTTTAGAGAATGACTCAATAATTTGAAGTATAAACCTTCATTGAGTGTATAAACAAAATAAGAAGGATAGAGGACGGCTAAATGTAAAAAGAAATATCAGATTGAATCGCCTTCTACGCCGCAGATAAGATTTTGATGTAAGCTAGGTTCTGCACTCAAGATATCATGATGTAATGATAAAAGGTCCTCACCACTGCTTCTGGAAAAGTTCCAACCAAATGACTGAAATAATAGCATTTCCCCTCATAACTTAACCAGCCGTCAGGACAACTACTGGAGGCCACTGAAATGAGTTGTGTGCATATATTTCATTTATATTCAATTCTAGGACTATTTGTAATAACATTAAACTTGAAGCCCAGCCTTGTGGTAATAATACGGAAGTGTTCCAACTCTTCCCAAAAAAAGAATTCAAGCCAATTGAGACACGTGTTTCGGATATTGAATCCTCATCAGTGATGCTTCCATCCAAAGTGATATTTATACACAGTCAAAATTCATTAAAGTAGCGCCCTCTGGTTATATTTTTTTTATAAATTAAAGGGGTAGGGCCGCGGAACCCGATATCAATTGGTCCTAATTTTCAACATTGTGCTTCATAGAATTTTTAATTGTTATTTGACATTTTGAAACGTTCTCTACTGAATTACGAATCTATCTTTCGTTAACATTGCGTTTATCAATACCTTTAAGACCTTTGAAAACACAAAAATTGGTCATATTTCGCGAAATTGATGTAAAAACTGCATGTTTCTAATAAATCAGCAATTGCCGCATGCATTAACTAAGATGGAAAATCTATACTAGTATGTAAAAGATTTTCATTATATCCTTTTGTCATAAACATTTTATCTCAGTTAACGCATGCGGCAACATTGAATTCTTTTACAAAAGACAAAAATCCCAGCAATTTTCGCCATATTTTGTCAATAAAGTCAAAACGACTTCACTTCATGACGTCATTACAGCTAAATAGCAATTTATTCGGTGATATTTTTCTTTTCATAAAAAGCAGTAAACATTCGTGTATTTTCATGAGAGATATCAAGTATGTCTCATGAAATTTATTTCTAGTGAAAAATCGAGGGCCGATTTAGGGGTCTCGTGGCCCTGTCCCTTTGTGCAATTTGCAGAGAGCGCGCGGCTCCAAATTTCCTGTAGGGTCAATTCAGTAGCATATCCAAATAAAATCTACGTTCAAAACAGCATTGGAGATGTTAACCTCATTTAATTTCAATGTAAATAATACTTTTACTACTATAATAAAGGTGACATTAATGTCTTCTATCAGTAAATAAATGAACCTCAAAACCAGATCCAAAACTCACAACTAAAAGGCATAACAGTCTTGAAAAATATAAAATAGAACCTTCTCAGGAGAAAATCAGATACAAACGTTTACAATGCATGACCATCAAGGTTAAACTTCTACACATAGAAGTAACACAAACACTGAAACAACTTCTTTTTGTTCATCGAAAAAAGGACTTAATATTTCAAATTTAAACGTTTAGTCATCTTTTACCAAAACTTGAAGAGATCAAAAGTCCTCTTCATGAAAATAGAAATGTCGATATATTAGATTTGTGAAACTTTTGTAAGATCATAAAATCGATGATGAATTGCTTAAACTTTGTGGTTTTGACTTTGAAAAAAGGGACAGAGATGGAAAGGCGGAAGGTAAGCACAACGCAATGTAATAGAAAAACTGAATTCGAGTTAGGAAACATTGAACAGATATGGCTTGAAATAATTATGCCAAACACTCAATCTTATATATATCTATGTTCAGCATATCGCCCCCTTCTTCAGCTGTAGACTGGGTGGGGCATCTTGCAAAGGTAGTAAGTAAAGCGGCTACTTCCTGTGATACAGAGATAATCCTTTGTGGGGGATTCAACATAGATTTTATGAAATAACCTCCGCGGTACTGGATGAACGCGTTCGAGCAATTTGATTTGACGCAAGTTATTTTTACAGCCAAAGCGTGTAATTGATAAAAGTACAACACTCATTGACCATATATACACATACAAACCAAATAACATTCATGAAGTTAACGTAGCACTCTGACCACTACCCTGTTTGCATGACAAATATGGATAATGGCCATATCCCTGTACAAGCACAAAATCGATAATTCAGAAAATCAGAAACCGAAGGCATACAAAATCAGGATAAAACAGAAACCAAAGCAAATAATATACCAATTTTTGATATTAGAATTCATTTTTGCATTTATCTATTGAGTTAATAATTAATATACCAATTTTTGATCTTAGAATTCATTTCTACATTTATCTATTGAGTGAAAATGTATTCCCTTTTCCTTTAACCATGTAATCTACATGGACTCCCGATATGGGAATGAGACCAGGTGCCCAGGAAGAGTAAGCATCTCCTGCTTGCATGCAACACCCGCCGCTTCAATTCGGTAGAACTGTCACATCCGGTAACTTCCATTTCGGAAGACATAGAGTACAATCTTTGGTTGGATGGTTCAAATGGTCTATGATATGCATAACGCGTAAAACAAGTGTTGAAAGTTCAAAGAATAGACACCTTTCCATTTAGTATCGGAATTTAAACATTTCTAGAAATAAAATCAGAGGGCGCTAGTGAAATGAATGTGGGCGGCTTATGAAAAACATGAAGCATTACTGATGAGGATTTGATATTCGAAACATTTGTCTGGTGCACGAAGATTGGTTTGAAATTTTCTTCAAGAAGGTATTGAGTTGGAACACTTCCGTATTATTAATGTAAACACTTATTTTTCTTGTTGCAGTGCGGATCAGTTAAAATGATGTCTGTCGCCTGAACGAAGCTTTGTTTTGGCTCCATATCAATTTGACATCATATATAATTTTTTGCTAGTTCGGAAAATTGCCATTTCATCGAAAAATATCATCGAAAGTAAAGATGGGTAAAGTAAATGTACAAATTTAAAGTCTTAAAATAAAACCAGAGGTCGCTAGTGAAATAAATTTGGGCGGCGTATGAAAAATAGACTAGGAAAATTGCGCAACGTTTGTCAAACACAGGTTATCGATCAGAGGAAAGAGCTACATGAAAAGAGACAGATGGAGAGCAAATTCTTCTCTGAGACACGAATCCAGTTTTTCTTGTCCCCTGTCAAACATTTTATTTCAAACTGAAGCATATATCAAGAAACCAAAAGCATTTAAATTAGAGAGATTCATAAGAAGTGTTTATATTTTTGGTTCCGATCCGAAGTCAAATTCCATTCTCATTCGTGTTTTTAGTGGTTTATTTTTGGACTCTGTCAGGTATGTCATTCTTGCACTCTTTAAATTGTTTAAAATGAATGTTCTTTAAGTGTATACAAAAATAAAAAAAAAATTAAAAAATTAAATTAAAAAATCTTTGATTACCTTTTCGTGCTGTCTTCACATTTGTAGAAATGTAAATTGATGTAATAGGTACATGCCAAGAGAAACATTAAGATTTTTTACATGCTAACAATTTATTCTTAAAGTATCGATTGTCTACGTTAAAGTTTATTCTTTTAATTTTTTCATTGATACAAAGATTAAAAAATGATGTAATAAAACGAATGAGGTACGGTTACTTACGTCCTAGAGAGAGGAAGAGCAGGAATATTCTCATTACGCTGACTAATGGAGGTGACTCTGTTAGCACGGCAGATGCAACTGGTGAATGTAGACCTTACTTTTCCGTCCTCATGTGACATCACTTAACCTAGCTATCTCTTACTTATCACCCGAGATCGCTTACTTAAGATAATATCATATGTCTTTAATGTAGTTCATCTCATTCGTTTATACAATGTACTGCAGATATATCCACATGTGCATCACACTTTTAGGTCAAGGTAAGACTAAGAGATCATTACACTCGTTTATAATGTTTATAATTACTGAGTTAAAGAAGATCCTGACGATAATCTCAACAGCACCCACAATAGAGCACAAAATTGAGCATCGACGGACCCCTAGCAAGCCAGAGGTAGGACCAGGTACCCCGGAGGAGTAAGCATCCCCTGTTGGCTAGCAGCACCCACCGTCGATGTTCATGCAAGAAAATGAAAACAATACATAAAATGCATGGACTGTCTGAGGTTATGTCTATATAGAAAGTGTTATGGCGACCATTTCAGGGAAAAATATTCAAAACACCTACTGTCCAAACCCTCGAAAGGAACTTCCTATGGGTACTAACTGTGCGCCTCTTGTTGCAGACTTATTTTTATACACTTATGAAAAAGAATTTATCCAAAATCTTCAAAAGCAAAGAAAATTTGATGATCTGAAATGTTTCAATAGTACTTCTAGGTATCTGGATGATATTCTAACCATTGACAATCCTGCTTTTGAATTATATAAGAATGAAATTTTTCCACAAGAATTAACACTTACCAAGGCAAACGTTACAAATACAGAAACACCGTTTTTTGGACCTAAATATCAAAATTGTAAACGGAAAGATTCATCAAGTGTATATGACAAAAGGGATGATTTTGGATGCAACACAGTAAATTTCCCCTGGCTCGACGGTGATGTTCCAAGATTACCGTCATACGGCATTTACATATCACAGCTCATCCGGTATGCTAGAGCATGTACTGATATTTTGGATTTTCACGGTAGAAATTTACAAATTACCAAAAAACTTTTAGGTCAAGGTTTCCGCTTTCATAAACTAGTTAAGACTTTCTGAAAATTTTACAAAAATTACAGTCAACTTCTTTTAGAATTCGGATCTATACACGCAACAGAGTACATTACTTTGGGTATTACACAACCTGTCTTTTATGGTGATATGATAAACAAAATAAGAAGGATCAAAGGCATCGAAAATGCGTCAGAATCATCAAACGCCTTTTATACTGTGGATATGATCCTATTGTCACCAGATGGACACTAGGCTTGGTACTTGACCAATCTACAGTCTTGTAGACATTCGTTGTTGATGTTCCTTGTCCCTTTTGCGTCTCTTTCTGTGCTTCTCTGCTTTGTGTTTTTGCATTTGGTGTTTTGGGGTTCTGCTGTGGGTGCTGCAGCCTGGTGTTGTTGTAGATCCCCTCCTTTGTTGTCATTGAGACTTGCACTGTGACTGACTGTGACGACGGGACTCCATGACGGGCCCTGTCCAAACCTCTTTAGAGAAGATAGGGCCCCGACCACCTGTCCTCTCTGAATGTCAGACGGACTCCTCGGGTGAATACATACATGAGCTCGCTACAGCCGGCAGAGCATGGATTGTATTACGCATGTCCTGTCGTTTTAGAGAATACCACATTATAAATTTATATACCCCTGCAATGCATGAAATTTCGAAAAGTCATATAAACCCAACTTTTTCTGGATTCTTATAGCTTGTGTATGAATTAAAGCCTATTTTGAGAAATTCCGATAAAATAGACAGTTCTAAGTAGTGTATTTTCTTATAAATACAATTTTGCTGGTTGCCATGGAACAATTCGTTATTTTCATTAATAGCTAGAAAGTCACCAGCAGCACAATTGTTTTCTATGAATAAAGCTATGGTATTCCATTATCCTAAAACAGTAAAATCAATATGTACACGAATTAGTTTTTGAGCAAAATTACTGTTTCTATTAATTTCACAATAATTCATGCAAAAAATCAACATTTTGACCCAAAAACATATATATTAACGCGAAGATCGATTTTCTAATTCTTTCATTTTTAAAGAGTATAAGGAATAGTATATATTCTGTTTGAATCTTTTGAAGCAGAACCCATGCAAAAAATGACAAATTTTTCCTACTTTCGGCGATTTTTCATTGACAATTATGCATTTTTCCCAACAATGACAATTTCAAGGAGCGTTATTATATCTGAATTAATGTAACAAACTGAGCTCATACATGTACCATTTATCGTCCATGTCGGTTTTAAATATAACGTGATATGAAAATAGAGTTATCTCCCTGTAGTCGCAACCTTAACCTTAAGATACAATTGAATTTGTGCCAGGACATGTAGCAAATATACATATTTTTTCCTGATAGCTAGGCGTCGTTCAGATAAGCTTCTCAGTCAGGAATACGTTTGTGATCGACTAACAAGTTCTACGGTCGATACTGGGAACTCGTCATACAATATGAAGTCCCATTGTCCAGAATGGTGGATGATATTCCTTCTTAGACCATTTGACCATTCAACCACGTACTTGTATCTTCTGAAATGAAAGAAACGGGGTTATATATATTTCTGCCGAAATGAAGCGACGGGTGTTGCTCACAGATCCATACATCCTATAGATTAATATAACATGAAATTAATTAATTAATATAGATTATAGTGCTTAGTCAAAAAAGCGAAATATTCCCCATTTGTTTATGTACTTGTCAATATTAAATTTTTTCATATAATATATACTTCTCATATTTCCTATATTGAATAAGTTCCCGTTTAAAACCATCTGTAGAGGGTAAAGCATTTCTCATTTTTTGTCTGTAAATATGATATTTTGCCAATGTGACTATTAATGTAAGAAATTTCATATGTAAAAACATTCCAAATAGTATATTCTCAATAGTAAAATCTATATCAATATTCAGTTTCTCTGTAATCCATGTTGATATCTGCCCCCCAAAAGATCTCTTATGAACACTCGTAAAAAAGGTGACTTATGTTTTCTGTTTCGAGGTCACAAAAAGAACATTTATCGGATTCTTTAATTCCTATCTTAAATAAGTAAGAGTTTGTACTAATAATCCTATGTAAAATCCTATAATTGAACCAAAGCAACTTAACATCTTTAGTAAGATAATGTAGAAGAGAATAACAATTGTCCCACCACGTTATATCTGTTTCAATATTTAGATCGTTCTCCCATTTGAGCTCACTTTTTGGTTTTACATACATTCTTTTTATAAATATTTCGTACAGTGATTTTGTTCCCTTTTTCTCCTTTGTAATTTTTTGTAATTGAGGATGGAGTGAAAGGTATGTTCACAGCGTAATCATTGAATTCAGATAGGTTAACTCTTCTTTTTGATATACACGTTAGAATACCATAGTAAATTGTGAATGGGATATTAAGAGAGTATTTAATCTGAAATGCATTAAAGGACAATAACTCACAATTCACATCAATCAGGTCGTAGACATATCTGATTCCTTTCTCGTACATTAATTTATTAAAAAGTGTTTTGTTTTCAATTACGAACATTTCATTATACCATAGTGGTTGGAATAACAGATTGTCCTCGTCTACAAGCGACTTAAAAGTATAAAGAGAATTGAAGACATCGCCCCAAAACTTATTTTTATTCGATTCTGAAATTTTCTTTATATATGCATTTCCAAATTGCCAAAAAGACCCCCAATCAATGTTAAGACTTTCTGTTAGGAGATGGATCCATGAGGCATTTTCACAAACTAAAATTCTTCTTATCCAGGTCAATTTCAGGCTATTTAAAAAAGATTCTATATGTATCATTTTAAGTCCTCCCTTTTCGTAGTTTTGAATAATATTTTTCCTAGCTATTCTGTCTACCTTTCCTCCCCAAACATAACCATATAATATCTTTTCCATATCTTTTAATGAATGAGTTATCAGGATTCGGCAAACTAACAAAAAGGTGTACAAGTTTTGGGATAAGAATGGTTTTTACAATGTTAATGAATTTGAAGACGTTAAACATTTGTATGCCTTCGGTTTATGATTTTCTGAATAATCGATTTTGTACTGTGTTTTGGGATAAGGTCAATGTCCATATTTGTTAAACAGTTTTTGTGTCGCCTGCGAAGTATATCGACATTTAGGGATCACTTTCCCCGTTGTCTGTCTGCCACACTTTGGCTGTCACAACGCATAACGTTTGATTGGTTAGTGATAAAGCTTTGGTATGTGCCATGTGTGTGCCTCGTAACGAGACCTTTCTACACATACCATAATTTTGACCTAGAGACTTTGACTTATATATTTGACCTACTTTTCCAAACATGATGTCTGTCACACTTTGGGTGTCACACTATGTATTTATTATAGTTATCGAACACTCTGTTATCCTACCTGTACAGGTAAAATTTCATGGTTCAATACCGTTTCGATTTCATTGGCTTTGCATAGTAATATTAATTTACATAACATGCTTTTCGTAGGTAATGTACAGGTAATGTTAAGTTTAGAAAGTCATTCGAAGGCTCAATCTCGGCCTGATAAGTCGCTCATAGCAAATATGCACCCGGTATCTCCGAATCAGAGCGCATGTTGTTAGACTCCCCCCCTCGGACGGAAAAATCTTCAAGGGGCAACACGGATCTTGCGGACGCAGTAAGTCTGTTTAAATAGATAATTGACAATCAATTTGCCAGTCTATCGCAGCAACTGATTTCAGAGCAAAAATCTAGTGCTCAAAACCTATCCAAAAAACTGAAAGAAAATACGGCCAGTAAACTTCGCGGGGAAGGGAATCGTATTCAGTTTTCCTTTAACGAAGAAGTGGTTGAAAACATTGATAGACTTTAAGAAGTTGTCAAAGATAGCTCCGTTGCAGTTTCCTTGCTGAAAAAAATACGATCTAAATTACAAAGGCGTAATAAGCTAATTCGTATTGCCGATTCTATTCCAGCCGGGTGGAAAACGGTAAATGAATATGAAACAAATGACTACGCGTCCGACTCCGATGACGATAAGAAGATCAGAAGCGCCGAAAACAGGGCATTGCGTTCTAACAGACGGGGGCGTGGTCGCCCGACCCCCTACAGCAGACCCACATCGGCGGCGGGATCAGCTGCGCAGCTTAATACCGGCATGCATGGTGTTCCTGGTCTTGGCAATTTTCGTCCCTACTCAAGGCGTACTCCACAACCTACAGACATCTGTTTCAAGTGCTTCAAGCCCGGACACTGGAAAGGACGCTATCCCCTCAATTTTGCAGACCCCCAGTCTAGTTCCGCCTTCAGTGCAGGGAACAGTCAAGGACAAAAATGATGGAATTGATGATAAGTATTTTTATTGTTTGGCAGCTTCTGATTTTGAGAGATTTTTGATTCAAATAGAAAACAACTCGATAACTGTCAAAAACAGAGTAAAGAAAAGTTTACACAATCATGTAAAATTTTGGGAACAGATTGACACTTATGATTCAGTTTTATCAATTTTGAAAAACGGATACTGTATTGATTTCAAAGATCCTCCTCCGTCTATGAACATGAAAAACAATTTGTCTGCTTTGAAAAATGAGAATTTTGTTTCAGAATCTGTCCAGGAAGTACTTGACACGGGTAGAGTGGTAAAACTCGATTCTAGACCCTATGTTGTAAATCCCTTAAGTGTTGCTGAAAACAGGGATAAAAAACGCTTAATTTTGGATCTTAGCGTTCTGAATACTTTGATAAAGAAAGAAAAAATAAAATTTGAAGACTGGAAGATCGCTCTTCAATATTTCGAAAAAGAATGTTACATGACTAAATTTGATTTGCAATCCGGATACCACCACATAGATATTCAACCAAAATTTCAAACCTATTTGGGGTTTTGTTGGGAGGGTTCCTATTACTGCTACAGCGTTTTACCTTTTGGACTCTCGACTGCTCCTTTTGTCTATACGAAATGTTTAAGGCCGCTGGTTAAATTTTGGCGCAAAAATCACGTAAGAATAGTCCTATATTTAGATGACGGAATTATCATGGCAAAAGACAAAGAAACTTGTATTTCTGTCACAAATTTAGTTAAGTCTACTCTCTGCTCCGCTGGACTATTTATCAATTTCAAAAAGTCTGTCTTTGAACCTGTGCAGAACTTGGAATGGTTAGGTATTTGTTGGAGGTCTCCTGATTTTTCATTGTACATACCCGAACGAAGAATTATAGATACAAAAAGTAGCTTGGAAAAACTTATTTCTCTGCTTCCAAACATCTCTGCAAGACAATTAGCACAAGTAACAGGAAAAATCATGTCTATGTCACCAGTTATGGGAAATATCGTACGTTTAATGACAAGAAAGTGTTATGTAGCGATTGAATCAAGGGAAAGTTGGGATCGTAAACTGTCTTTGTCGTCACTGAATTCTGTTATAGAAGAAATTGGCTTTTGGTGTAAGAACCTGTCCTTATACAATAACCGATTCCTTTTTCTGTCAAAAGAGAAAAACGTTATAGTCTATTCAGATGCTAGTGATTCGGCTTGTGCAGCGTGTACGGTTGAGGTAGAAGAAAAAGTTTTCCATCGAATGTGGACAGATAATGAACGTTTATAAAGTTCGACTTGGCGTGAACTTAAAGCTATTGAAGATGCACTTAAGTCTTTCAGTAATTACTTAGCAGGAAAATCTCTGAAGTGGTTTACTGATAATCAGAACTGTGAAAAGATAGTTCAAAGTGGTAGCATGAAACCAAATTTGCAAGACATGGCCTTGAATATATTTAGTACTTGCATCTCTCATGGTATTGACCTTGACATACAATGGGTACCTAGAAAAATGAACGAAAGGGCAGATTATCTTAGCAAAATCGTTTATCTTGATGATTGGTGCATATTTAATAGTTGTTTTGATTACATCAGTTCAATATGGGGGCCATTCACTATCGACCGTTTTGCTAGTTCTTCGAACAATAAGGTCCCTAGGTTCAATTCCATATTTTGGAATCCTGGCTCCGAACATGTAGACTGTTTTTCATGTACATGGAAAAATGAAAATAATTGGTTGGTACCACCAATTTCACTCGTAGGTAAATGCATTTGCCACCTGCTTGCATGTAAAGCTCGAGGAGTACTTGTTGTACCGTATTGGCCTTCGTCTTACTTTTGGCCCCTTTTATTTCAAGGTCAAGGACATTTTCAGGCCTATGTTGCTGATTTTATGGAATTTGATGACGGAAAAAGCTGTTTTATTCATGGAGAATATGAAAATTCCCTTTTTGGTTCAAACAGATTCTATGGAAAGGTATTAGCCGTAAAATTAGATGCTACTATGTGTTAATCAGAAGAGAGGGGCCCTGGCGTGCTTATGGTGCATATTGCAGATGATCGTTTCTACTATATATGGTCCTGGTGTGTATGATACACATTGCAAAAGTTTGATCGTTTTATATTGTAAATATTTCTAATTTAAGAAAGGTCCTGATTTGAACATGCACATTGCAGAGATGTATATATACTACGTACGTTAATATTTTCAGTTTTGCTGCAGGTCCTGGCGTGCAAGGTGCATGTTGCAGTGAAAAATTTTAACCATATCAATGATTTTATATATTATAAGAGATTGATCCTGGTATGCATTGTGCATATTGCAGTGGATGCAGGTTCCTGATGTGCTATAAGGCACATTGTAGAATATTACTATCTTTTCTATCGACGAGCTTTAAAGAGATTTTCCGTCATTCCTTTTGCACGTTTTTCAGATGTTTTCAATACTGGCAGATGGACATCTACATTACTAGATTCTCGCAATATGAGGGATCAGCGACTTCCGGAACTTACATCTTTACTCCCATCCTACTGTCTGAAGGCTAAGGCGGATAATACTAGACGACAATATAGGTACGCTTACAAACATTTTTCTGATTGGTGCATCTCTCACGCATTGACCTCTCTTCCAGCTTCGGATCACACAGTTTCCATGTACATTATTCATCTAGCTCAAACGTACTCTTCAGCTCCAAAGATAGAGGAGAGTACTCATGCTATTTCATGGTTTCACGACTTAGCCGGGTTTACTGATCCGTGTCAGTCTAATCTGGTTAAACAGGTTAAAGAGGGTGCTATACGAGACACTAAGAAGCCTGTTTGCCGTAAGGAACCTATATCTGCTCAGCATATGTCTCTACTTGTTGATAAATTTGGAAATGAGAATTGTAGTTTGTATGATCTGAGAACAACTACTATATGTTTACTTAGTTACGCTGGTTTTTTGAGGTTTTCTGAACTATCTAATCTTAGAATGTGTGATGTGAACTTTTTTCAGACTCATGTTACTCTGTATATAGTTAAGAGTAAAACCGACAAGTACAAAGCAGGTTCAACTGTTTGTATATCTAAAACTGGTTTGTCGACTTGTCCTGTCTCTATGCTATCAAAATATATTGAGAAAGCAAATATTTCATCTTCATCCGAGGAATATTTGTTTAGACAATTGACCTATTTCAAAAAATCAGAATCATTTAGATTGAGAAAAGTGAACAAACTTATTTCTTACACAAGAAGCAGGGAAATTATTTTATTGGCCTTTGAGAGCATAGGATTAGACAAGTCAAAATTTGGCTTACATAGTTTAAGATCTGGGGGAGCGACTGCTGCAGCTTCGGCTGGCATAAATGACAGAATTTTCAAAAAACATGGAAGGTGGAAAACGGACAAAGCCAAAGATGGATATGTTACTGAAAATTTAGTCGAAAAACTGTCTGTTACTAAAGATTTAGGAATTTAATCATTTTGTTTTTCTACCTCTTTACATGCCATTATATTTTGCTTTCTTTGTTTTAATTCGAAGAGATTGAGCGCTTCGCCTCCTATCCAACAAATGTGTTTGTTTTATTTCATAAATGATTTATGTTCGTTTGAGTGAAACGAATTAGAACATAACTATAACTTTTGATTTATTAGTGACAGGGCTTTGATACATGTCACATGTGTATTACTTGTGAGAAGACCTTTCTGCACATACCATAATTTTTGACATTGTGACCTTGACCTAGATACATGTATTAGGGATTATAATTCGCTTTATATTTAGAAAGGTTGGTGATAGGGCTTTTATATTTCACATACGTATTGCTTGTGACAAGACCTTTCCCCACAAAGCATAATTTTAGACCGAGTGACTTGACCCATATAATTTTGAAAAAATATAAAATTGGTTTTATCGTTTGTTGATATTTCACATGTGTATTCTTTGTGATAAGACCTTTCTACACATACCATAATATTTTACCAAGTGACCTTGATATTTGATAATTAAACTACTTTTACACGCAATGAACAGGACCTGATGAAGCTGGGCTATATCTTTTGATTGGTACATGTAAGTGATTCGGGTTTTATCTCTCTTTTGTATTGCTTTTGGTGAGAATTTTTTGAATAGAAATTGAAAAAAAAAGAGTAATTGACCTTGACCTAGATATTTAACCAAGTTTAGAAAAAATAATTCAGATATCCAATGTGTCATAGACGATTATTTTTTCCTTGTTCAATAATAATAATTCGTGTTCTCCTAGTTACGTATATACGAACGAACAACGCAGTCTCCCCCAATGATGAATTGTGTACAAAAAGTGAGATCATCAACTTGTGAACTTCCAAGAAGTTAACGTAGTAAGTCGATGACGAGGCCACACCAGATGAAGTTCAAGGAAAGATTGCACTGCTGTCTGCATGGACGTTCAACGTTTGGATGAGCGAATTCGAGCATTGGGGAACTAAATATTGCTATTTAGGATGATGATTTGATATACTTTTGTCATTATCAACAGCCATTTTATCTTTACATCGTATTGGTTGGGGATAAATTATCGTCGAGCAAAAATAATACAGTTGTGTGTACTTCCAAAATGTGCAGAAAGTTCTTTGTAGCGACCATAGAACTTCCTCGGTGACATCTTTAGCCGTTCCCATATATAATCTCGAGCATGTAGCTCACAGGTGAGCCTCTTTGCCCTCAACATGAAGTTTTCGGAGTTATAAAATGCTGTTTCATAGCGTAATTAGTTTCGCCATAGACAGGGAATAAATACGCCATAGGCAGACAAAGAGGGAATATTGCTGCACATGAAGTGGAAGTTTGTGATGGTGAAATTAAAATCGTCAAGTTTTAATTAAAAAATTTTTTTTTTTTTGCTTTTTAAAAAGAATTCAGGAATCTGATTATATAATTCTCATCGAAATTTGCTGAACTTAAAAAATTGTCTAATGCAGCGATAATTGCTTCTCCAGCTTCTTGAAAGAGTACCAGTGATAAGAGTTTAGCTGAAAACTAGTGGAAGTATGAATAAAGGAATCTATAGTGTGAACTGTCCAAATTTCAAGCTGAAGTTTTGAAGATAACAGGAACAAGAACAAAAAATGTTTTAAAATCTGCACCAGTTTTGCATCTTTTACATAATTATTTGGTATACCAGCGTATATTAAGCGTTCCCTTAAATAATCTTGAGCAATCAGCTTTCGTGTGAGCCTTTTTTGCCATCAAAATAAAGTTCTCGAACTTTGAACATGATCTTGTTTAGCGTATTAGGTTTGAATGGATGCGCCATATGTATCTTAAGTTTCTGTATATAAGGCACTTCTTCCAAGCTATCAAAAAGAAAAAAAAAAACAACGTCGAATATTCGTTAAAATATATTTCAATATTGACAATAAGCTAAAGATTTCGTCAAAACGCGTTCTTCCTGTGTAGTGAAATTTTGATAAAGAATAACAGGGATAAAAAAAAGATGAAACAACTAACTTAAAACTAATCATGAATCATAAATATATTGATTAGATTTTATTGCGCTACATTCGTGTGTGTTGGCAGTTGGAAAAAACGATGAAGTACAAAAGCTGAAAATTAATCCAAATATTTATATTCATAGTGTTAAATTTAGTTGAATAAATCCTCCTTTTTCATTCCTGTTAATCTGTGTGACGGAGAAAGCGGGAGGCTTTTTCGTACGTACTCCTGATAACCACACCATGGCCATTCTAAGTCGGCTCTGGTTGTCCATTGGTCTCACTGGTTTATGTGTAGTCTTTTCCGTGTAGTGTTTTGATGTCGCACTTTGTGTTCCTAGTCGCTTTTAGGTCTCCTGCTGTGTATGTCCTCTCCGTGTTTTCACTTGGGGTGTTATGCTGCTGATTCTGCAACCGAGTCTTGTCGTAGATCCCTTCTTTTCATTTCATAATCAAAATATCGTTGCTTTTTGCAAGATTGCTGTACTAGGTGACGCCTTTTTTGCTTCTATTTCTCAAAATTAAAAACAAAACAAAACATTGTGTTCATATCCTTTCTCATCAATGAAAATTGTCCTTACCAGATATCTTGATATATTTTATTTAAAATTCCTAAAACCAAATGACTACATTGATAGACTATTTACCCCTTCCCCTTTACCCAACCCAAGTATCTGTGTAAGTATTCTCTTGTTGTTATTCTAACAACTATAACGACTGAATAAGACGAGGTTTTTAATAATCAGGAAGGATTAAGTGTAAAAAAATTGACAAATTTTCGTTTCTTTATCAACGATTCATATACAATTCATGTGGTTTAAACTGGTATGGGGTGTCCACTTTACTCGACCAGTATTTTGTCATATTTCAGATTAAATCCAGGAAAACAGAGTGTCCACATTTCCTATCGGAGAGCGTTTAATAGTTTAATTTAAGATATCTTTAACTAAGTAATAAGATTCCAATACGGTATAGTGGGAAACGTAGTTAGGTGAAGACAATGGAACGATGGTGCAACCGGCTATTCTAATGCTGCCCGAAACTTTTTTTGGGGAGCATAAAGTCGCTGTAGTATCCGTCTGTGTGTCCGTCTGTCCGTCAGTCCGTCCGTCCGTACGAACTCATATCTTTTAATTGGTTAATGTCTTCAAATTCATGAGCATAATTTCAGAGCAGATAAATTTACAGCATGGACCAGACATGCACGTTTGGATAATAAACACTCGTCAGTGATTCTACATTAGAATTTGTTCATACTTCGTGCAAATGTTTATTAGGAATGTTAAACGTCTTTAAATTCAATAGCATCATTTAAAACCTGGTAAATTTTCAGTATGGACCAGACATGCACGTTTCGGTTACTAAACCCTCGTCAGTGATCCTTAGTCTATACAATGTAATATGGCCAAAAAGTATGAAAATTATGTCCAAAAATGTACAACAAGACGGAGCAGAATGGGTGGGATATGATGCTACAGGACCCACGTTTTAGAAATTTTAAGAAATTTTGTAACAGAAAATTTCAAATGCGTTGAAGAGACGACGATCAACCGAAGTTGATCGAACTTGGCTACATGTGCCCTCGGGGACTCCTGGTCCACCAGCAGTGACACTCACCAAGTAGTTCAAATGTTAAACGTCTTTAAATTCAATAGCATCATTTAAAACCTGGTAAATTTTCAGTATGGACCAGACATGCACGTTTCGGGTACTAAACCCTCGTCAGTGATCCTTATATGTATATCCTTAGGGACAAAGGTCACGAAAGGTTAATCATTAAAGTTCAAGGTCATTTACAGGCTACAAATATCTTTGTCGCAATGAGAAATTTAAAAGAAGTCATTAAATTCAGTATTTTGTGCAAATGGTCTGAAATTTGTCGTGTGTTTTATTTCATTTATGTAAGATTTGATGAGAATCTCTACATGCCGGTTGTAAGGATCTCTAAGGGTTCTTACTGTGCGCCTCTTGTTGCATATTTATTTTTAAACTTATATGAAAAATAATTTATCCAGACTTTTTAAAGGGGAGGAAAATTTGATGATTTGAAATGTTTCAATAATATTTCTAGGTACCCGGATGATATTCTGACTATTGACAATCCTGCTTTTGATCATATCAGAATGAAAATCCACAAGAATAGACACATTACAAGGCAAAGGTTGCAAGTTGTCAATATTGAAATACATGTTCTATAGTACCAATTCTATTGTACTAGACACGTGTTTCAGATATTTGAATCCTCATCAGTAGTGCTTCAAGCCAAACAGTTTAAATAGAGCCGAAGTTAATTTTCCTGGCGCCACCTACAATACAGGTTTTAATTTCCTTTTGCCAAAATGAGCGGCTGCAAATTTTGTGTAGGGTTGATTCAGAAGCGTATTCAGAAGCGTTGATTCAGAAGCGTAAAGACAGAAACACCATTTTGGACCTAAATATCAAAATTGTTAACGGAAACAATCAAACAACTTTATATGACAAAAGAGGTGATTTTAGATTCAACATAATAAATTTCTCCTGGCTCGACGCTGATGTTCCCAGACTATCGTCATCATTTACATATCACAGATCATCCTGTACGCTAGATCATGTCAGTAGAAATGTACACATTACCAAGAAACTTTTAAGTCAAGGATTTCGTTTCCATAAACTAGTTAAGACTTTCAGGAAATTTTACAAAATTTACAGTCAGCTTCTTTTCCTTCGGATTAATACAGATAACAGAGTATATTACTTTGGGTATTACACAACCTGCCTTTTATGGTGATATGATGAACAAAATTAGGAGGATCAAAGGTAGACACCGTCAGAATCATCAAACGCCTTTTACACCGCAGATATGATCCTAAAGTCACCAGACGGTTACTAGGCTTGGTACTTGACCAATCTACATTCTTAAAACTTGCAGTCTGACTGACTGAGACGACGCGATTCCATGACGACTCGTCTAAACCTCTTAAGAGAAGACAGGGGCCCAACCACCTGTCCTCTCTGAAAGTCAGTCGGACTCCTCGGTTGAAAACATGCAGGCTGAGCACGTACGCCCCCCTCCCCCATTTTTATCTCCAGTTACATATTCATCTGTGTTGCGTATTGCTGTCTGGTTTGTGTGGTCATCTCACAGTGAGAATGTTGTTTTACACTATCTGTGTGCGTTCTTCGAGACCTGTGCGGACGTAATCCGGATAACCACACCGTTTGCTTCTTGCGTAGCAAATGTCCGTCCTAATTCGGCATCGGTTACCCATTGTTCATATTTGTTTATGTTTAGTCTTTTGTGTTTGATGTTTCTGTGTTGTGTGTCTCTTTTTTGTCTCTTGTAGTGCTCGTCTTTGTGTTTTCGCATTGGGCGTTTGGTGTTTTGCTGATGGTACTGCAACATGGTCTGGTTGGAGATATCCTCCCTACTTTTCTGTCACAGACGGACACTTGGCATTGTACTGGACAAATCTGCAGCCTTATACCAGCGCATTTTAAAGAATTTTAATCTAAGACTTACTGACTGTGACGACGGGACTCCACGCCGGGGCCTGTCCAACCATCTTTAGAGAAAAGAGGGCCCCGACCACATGTCCTCTCTGAATGTCAGTTGGACTCCTTGGGTGATAACACGCATGAGTTTGCTACAGTCGTCTGTTTTGTATGTCAATCTGCTTGTTTCTTAGGCACTGCGTCATCTTGTCTGTTTGAATGTCTTACAGTGAGGGGACAAACAAAGGCAGGATATAGGAATACAATATGGCACTGTCACTCACAAAATGCTAATTTTGAGTTAATTGACAAGAGAAATTGTTTATAATTACAAATTCTGAGGATGAATCTTTACCAAAAATTTACAAAAAGATCAACAATGTCCAGAGATGACTTTATGATCGAATGATGAAAATTGAATTTAGGATTAAAATATTACAAGACTTTACGTTGCTGATTTGATTTTCTAAAATCGTCTGTTTTCAACAAAATGTCAACCGCTGTTCTGTGATGTAAACTTGTCAACGAATACACTGTGAATAAGGATTGAATTTTCAATTTTGTTTTCAAATGATGCTACAGGACCTACGTTTTATAAATTTCAAAATTTCAAGAAATTTTGAAAACAGTAATTTTAATAGCTATTCTCTGTAAGCATTTGCACTTTTATGAAGGACGCATGGCACGGCATCTCTCAGATTTTGATAAAATTTATACATAAGGTTGTGTCTGATCCCAAAAGTAAAAAATTGTTAAAAATTTTCTTAATATAACATCCAGGTTGCCATGGAGACGGACTTCGAATATAGAAAAAATGCTTTTTCGGGTGTTTTTAAAGTCACATACATCATTTATGCAGCACAATCTAAAACAAACACTGATGAATTATCAGTACCCTATCATTGCTCCTTCATGTTAAGTAATAATAATGCTGGGTTTATGGTCTTATCTATATGTTTCCATAGCAACAACACAGGTACCCTATCAAAATAGTGTTTTTGTCATTTTATTTCAAAATTCAATGATGAATTACTTACATTTTTAAGTTGTTTATGCAAATTTATGTAAGCATTCACATTGGGACAAAATTTGTGGTCGTTGCTATGGCAACATGAACTCAAATCGGAAAATTGATAGTAATCTAAAACATTTTAGAGTACTGTTTTAATTAGATCTTTGAATTTTGATTCAAAGTGATGATAATGAATGAATGTATTTAAGTAGATCTTTCATTACATGGAAGGTTTTTAAAATAAAATATTCTGGAAATAGCCCGTTGCTATGGGAACGATTGTGTAAATTTGCACATAGGACCACTTTGAGTCGTTGGATACGGGCATCCAAAATTAAGTAATCTGAATAATTCTAAATCTAAAATAAAGTTTAGACTTTGCTTTATCATTTCTGTGAAAAAAGTTGTGTAAGCCTGTTTCGTTTTTTTTTTCAGGAAAAGGCTTCGAAAAACAGCTAAAATTGCTTATTTTTGGATTGTATGGCTAAATTACCATAGCAACCATTAATTATTTGAAAGTTTTTTTCTTGTAATTTGATAGAGGCTTACTTGATCTTTATTAATATTCAATTTGACCTTCGTGGGATTAAAAATAACTGTTTTATAAAAATAATTTTAAAAAATGGTTGCCATGGTAATATATGTTCCCCTATAACTTTTTCACGGTTTTTGAAAGAGCCTTTTGTGTGTTGATATATTCCAGCAATTTTCATCTATTCATCATGATGCAAAAGTTTTAAAAATAACTCTAAAGTTGCAAAATTAGTAGTATTATAGACCACAGTAACCGTTGCCAAGGTTACTTATGTACATAGCAAGTGAGTTTATCTTGAATATAGGAAATTCAATTTCCTTATCATATACTCGTCAAGAGAGAAGGAAAATTGGAAATACAAACAGCATTTTGAAATCAATATGTAAAATTAGCCCATTATGTTGTCATGGTAACCAGCCTCTTTTACAATATCAGACACTTCTAGTGAGCTTATTCAAAATTTTATGTCCTAATATTTAGGATGCATAAGAATCTTCCCGTTATGTAGTATATAGACGAAATTATAGACCTTCAAAGTAGCTCAATTTTGCCAATTTCTCAACTTTATATGCCGTTGCCATGGTAACCAGATGACCTAGAAATAAAATTCTTGTCAAATTTACCTTTTTTCATTGGTCCCTTCTTATATGTGAAATTTCATGAAAATCGGAGACCATACGTGCCGAAATTGTTTAAATGCTATTAAAATGCGTTGAAGAGATAATCAACTGAAGTGCTACATGTGCCCTCGGGAACTCCTGGTCCACCAGCAGAGACACTCATCAAGTGGTACAAATGTTAAACGTCATCAAATTCAATAGCAAAATTCAATTCAAATTCATTTTCTCATGATAACGTCGAAATGACGTCATTTTTGGCCTATGGATTAGAAAGTCCAAATATTTCAAAAGCGGCATAGTTTCTTCAAATGACGTTGAGTTGCTTTTTTTTCAAATCCAATCAGGGGAGTCCATTTCACTAAACAATCAGTGTATCAAATGCTATAAGGAAGTTGAGACTGCACTTTTCCTAAGAAGTATGAAAACAAATAATGCCGCCACCATCTTGCTGTTCAATCCCTCCTTAAAAAGCCTAAGACTGTATGTTCGCTTTATATTATTGAATGACTTACTCTGAAATTTGAGATTCTACCAACTTTGACTATTTTCTATAATATGAGTTTGCGGTTGTTCTGTCGGCAAGAGATCGATGCTCATTGGTCACAGAAATAATACTCATTTTTATGGGAGTGCATTTATGCTCATACTGAAAGTTGTCTCATTTTGCTTAAATTTCAATGCTATATAGGCTTTGTGTTCACTGGTATTTCATTTTATTAGAAAATAAAGGTGTACGTGTTTCAACTTCTAAGGTTAGCTGATTTCTAAGGAACTCATTTATAGTTTTATTCCTTCTGGTTATTTTTTTTTGTCTGTAGTAAGCATGGCTGTAAAAAGTTCTTGTCGACATAAGATTTTAGATAGGGTAAACTCTCCTTCAGAGTAAAGAAATATAAATCATTAACAAGTCAAAAGTCAAGCTATAGTCTGAATTTAGGTGACAATTTAATATGCAAAATGTGTGAATTTATTGCTTCCAACTGCATAATACCTTTCATCCAATAATGCTCGGCAGCTCTCTACAAAGCAAGATTTGATAATGAAAAACTTATTATCCCGTATGATATAAGATATAATTCAGACCTAAGGTTTGAGATGTTGATGTTATAGAATTTCTGGACGTTTAAACTTTCTATGAATTTTTCCAAAAGCTCTAGATTTTAATCAACTGTGGAATTTCAAACTCTCGGATTCCCAAAGTACTATCAATAATTAGATTTTCTTTACACTGCAAGTTCCGATTAAATCATGAATAAGGTAGTTTCGAGTTCTTCAAAATTGAAATTGTAAGTTCGATATCATCCTAATCTAGACCCTTACAAGGAATCATTTTCCTATAAAATCCTTTTCCTAGCATGATATTTACTCTGTTGATTTGCCTCAAATGATCGATAAACATAATTAGATAAAAAGCGAACGTTATATAAATCATATATTGATATTTATATCTATTTGAATAAGATGTATTTCTTCCTAAGCCTTATTTAATAAAAAGGGTTGTTTCATGTCATATGTTTTAAGTTCACTTTGTTTATAATGTTATGTCTTCAAATAAATTTTACAGAAGTACCAATTGATCAGTTATTTAGTCTCATAGTCGAGAAGGCAAGGTAAAATCATTAGATTTTCCACAGGAACGGTTGCGAATCTCGGAATTGACAAATTTCCAAAGTGAGACCAGATGCCCGGGGAGAGTCAGCGTCACCTGATTGCATGCAACACCACAGCAAATTCACAGCATCGTTTAAGAACAGATGAATTTGCAGCAGGGACCAGAGATGTACGTTTCGGGTACTCAATCATCGTCAGTGACAAAGCACTAAAATCGACGAATACGAAAGTGGAAAGAAATATTTTGCTGCAAGGCACAAACATGAACAGAAAATATGTCCTTAGCATGAAGTAAGTACTTTCTTTTCACATTTATTAACATTAAGGCTGAAATTATAATGACCAGTAACTAAAACTAACTATAAAAGTTAGAGCTGAATATTTCGCCGGGACGTTATGGCATGATTGAAGGTTTTACACACTGTTAGATAATCATTTGAAATAGCGAAACTGTCGTATAAACATCTGATTTTGCCTGTGGTATTCTACATAAAAACAAATTTCATTGTAGGTGGCACTTCTAAATTGATTTTTCGTTTCGCAGTAAGAATTGAAATTTCTTATTAGTTATTTTAAAAGATCTACGACTTCGTTTTAATCTGCCAGGTTTGTCTGATTCTATCTATTTGATCCAGTTAATATGCAAATCACATTTCTTATCAGAATAAAATAGAAAAAAATAAGAATTTGTCAATCTCAAATATGACTGCTGGATCATGTTTTAAACATCATCAAATCCTACTTAATTTGAGCATTAAACAGTAAGGATCAAATGATGCACTTCCGTTACATGTACCAACAGTCTTATTATTTGGGACGGCCCAGCTTAATTCTCAAGATTATTTCAGCATTGAGTGTACGTATGCTGATCATGGCAGTGTATCCTAATGTGAACTTTTATGGATTAATTTGTCGAAAGGACTAGTTTCTTACATTTGAGTCGGAGTTGGAGTTTTGAGTATTTAAGCGCTATTCAAATCAGCGATAGGAAATTACGCAATAAAGAATCTACTCACCCATTTCCCATTTCCCTCTCGCAGATAAATTTACACTTCCATGTACAAGGTACGTCTGCCCAGTGATCGTGTCTATAATTACTTATAACGATACAATCCTCGTCCTGGGATGACGATAGAGGTCCTGGCTCCCCGGATCCCCAGTCAGGTTGGAGCACCTCACGAAGGGTAGATGCGTACATGTAAACATGTTCTGTTACGTAATCTATGACGCCGATATAATAATGAGTGCTTGATGTATCATCTAGAAGAACAATCATTATAGTAAAATTTTTATAACATTCAAAAAGTTTAATTATGTAACCAGCATCTAAACGTATTGAACTCTTTTCTAAACAATGTTTTTTTTGTAATTTAATTATAAATCTGTTTGATTCATTCGCAGACATAATTTGTTTTATTTGCATCGATCCACACAGCCAAAAGTAGGTTTTAGTCACGTTAGAGAGTGTGTGTGTGAGAGAGAGAGAGAGAGAGAGAGAGAGAGAGAGAGAGAGACATGAAAAAGTTGAAATACTATTTTCTAACAAGTATCGAAAATAAACATACTAATGTCCATAAGAGTCTTAGATAGAAATGTCCTTTCGGCTGTTGAAACTGGTTCTGCCAGTCATTGCTTTACAGTAGCTCTTGATCAAAAGAAAGAATAGGATTATTATTATGTTCAAATACATGTAAATGCATTTTTCCAGTATTTAATCATCAAGTCGGTAAACTCAATACGGCGGCTTCGTCTAGCATCTCATACCGCAACGCCACGGTTGTCACGGTTATGAGCGGTCTACTTTGTATGCTAGGCAAAGTCACCGTACGGAGTTTACCGACTTTATATATAACATCTGCACCCAGTTGGGAGTTCGCTGGTCGATAAAGGACAGGGTCCGCTGCCTCGGATGAGCCCAAGTGCAATCTAAGTCTAAAAATAATATTATCGTCAATCAATGTTTTCATATTTTCGAGTTAAGTTATTTCTTAGAGGATTTATATAAGTTAAGAAGATATGTCTATATTCTACTAGTTTTGAGGGAAGATCAGACCCCACGAGGGGTTTGACAGTGAGTGTTTTGAATATTTTCCCTGGCATGGTCGCCAAAGCACTTTCATATAGACATAACCTCAGACAGTTCATGCATTTTTGATATTGTTTTCATTTTCGTGCGTGAACATCGACTGCGGGTGCTAGCCAAACAGGGGATGCTTACTACTTCCGGGCACCTGATCCCATCTGTAGCTTGCTAGGGGTCCGTCGATGCTCAGTTCTGTGTTCTATTATGAGTGCTGTTGAGATTATCGTCAGGATCTTCTTCATCTCATCGAGATATCTACCTTGAACGCGGTATGCCATCAAGTTTTGAACGAGTAGCGCAATTGGTACTAACTAATCTGAAGCAAGACGACTATAAAATATGCAGAAATACATGCTTGGCTCTTTCAAGACATCAGTATTACAGGATAAGACGAATCAAGGTGATGGCGCAAATAATGAGGATAATAAATAAACAAGTTTCTCACAAACTTTATGTCATGACCTTACTGGTCTAATCAGTTGTACAGACATACATTTGTGATATGTTGTATCTTTTCTTCTCATCGGCTTTGCGTTGCGATTCTCTTGATCATTTCTTCCCTTCTTTGAATTTTCAGTTCAAAGAGGTTGTTTATTACATTAATGGCAACTTTCCAATTTTTCTGATTGGCCAAACGCACGGTGAAACGTTATATCTACATAGGATGATATCATCCCAGGCAGATATAGGATTCCATCAGCTCTCCATATGATAAAAATACATCGGAGAGATTTTTATTGTCTGAAAGTTATGTTTGAATAATATATATAGATAATTTTTAAACTTCATGTAAATAAATGATTATTTTACTTTACCTCGGTAAATACAATGACTTTAAGTTCCCCTCGGAAACAATATTCACCTCGCACTTCGGGCTCGATGAATGTTGTCTTCTCGGGGAGCTAAACCATTGTATTTTCATCGATAAAAGTAAATAATTGTAAAATATCTACCGTACATTGTGATCACAAGGATAATGATCATGATGACCCCAAAGTGATCACAGAACTACACATACGTGTGGGACATATAAACATAAACATTTGTTAAAGAGATTATCAATACGTACAACTGCATCAGGAAAAGTGACATCCATGCTGCTGACAAAGTAACATTTCTCATTCATGAAACTAATCCAGCCCCTCGGGCAGCTCTGGGCATAGCTATCTGTGAAAGAATGTATCTTGTTTTTGTCTCAGCTATTGATTGATAATAACGGCATTTGAGTGTTAAAATTGACACAGTCAAAGTAAATATAATCATCATAATATTTTTATTGCCTTTAGTTCGACATTTATTGATCTTGTTTTTATAATTCATAATTTCTAGGGAAAGAACCAAGCCAGCCATCATTATCAATCTAACTTACATGTAATGATAAATAAAGAAATAAGTATCCTCATATCAAAATTCTTCTCTGCATTTGAAATATACTCTATGATTACACATTTATTAAATTCGTGTCAACATAGATAAGCCTGGTATATTTATAGACTAAATACCTAGATACATGTACAGACATAAACAACATATCTTTCAATTCGAATCTTTGATACTTTCATAAAATGTTCTGTCTAATTATGTCTTCATTTTGACTTCTCGCTGCCCTTATTTTAAGAAAAACAAAACAAAAATGAAGAAGATTGAAAGATATGTCGAAGTCTAATCTTAACTTGAATAATTCAATTTATTATCCAATCTACTATATAAATATGTATTATGTATTTGTGACTGTTTCATGATTACTTCGGACAATTCAAAGCAAGAGGGTAACCCGCTCAGCATAGACAATTTAACGTTCGCTAAATTGTTTTCTATATCTATAAGCATATATTTCAAGATGTCATTTTACAGGTTCATAAACTGTGAGAAATGTTTTGTGCGAATAGCATATAGCGATTGCCTGATTTTTCACGCAGGGGTCCCCCATCTACTGAGTATGTATAAACGATGCCACTCTGTTTACTTTGGTCTGCTTCAGAATCGTAATCGGTATAAAGTCTGATCACAATATCAACCAACGAAATAGTTTCTGAGTGTTTCTTTTTCCGGATGGAAACCCATTTCAATTATGTTCCATTTAAGTAGACAATATAACATATACAGAATGACACATGTGATGCTATCGATAAAAATACGAGACCCTCGTAGAACAACTGCGTTTGTGCATATAGATATTATAAAATCATATCGTGAAATACAAAACCTTAAACCTCCGTTTCGTGTTGTTTGGAATGTCTCTATCATCATCTGTACAGGAACAGATATAAGTTTGATAAAAAAAACACGCAGTATTCGCACTCAGTACCTTCAGTGCTTTGATTTTATAAATGTATACAACAGTTTTGAGACATCCCTTTCTAGGAAGCGAGCGGCTAGCCAAACAGGGGATGCTTACTTCTCCCGGGGCACCTGGTCCCACCTCTGGCTAAGAATCCGTCGCTGCTTAATTTGGTGCTCTATTGTGAGTGCTGTTGAGATTGTCGTTAGGATCCTCTTTATCTCATCCAGCTGTCTGATGCTTGCTTGTCACGTCCAAAAATTCTTCTGTCTTGTCGGACTATTTATCAAATATTCAGTCAGCAGAACACTTAGAGTTCTCCGTATACCAAATGTTTTGATATCTATTAATGTGTAGAGAGTTTGTGTCATGTAGGACCATGTGCCTTATTTTCATGTCAATTTTCATTTTATGTACACTGCCAGCTGTTTGGTTTGGAAGACCTATTTATATACGGGTAAGACGGAGGTTTGTACGCAGATACATAAACCATTCTCTATTTTATCTATTTTATAGTGGATGGCCGTCCAAAATCGGCGCCGAACGTTCCTTTGTCTTCCTCGGTTTATGTTAAGCACGGTCCGATTGATATTCGGGTGGGGGTCTTGGTTTGTATTCGTAAAAAATAATTTTGCTCTGAATTTTGATGAAAAAAAGTAATTTGTTTATGTTTTATCAGAAAAAAATAATCTTTCCCTTTCTATTAAATTTCTCTGAAAATTCCCTAAAATTTATTTTGGCTCACTTCGTTTGCTTAGTTTTCTATCAAAACATTATTTCTTGAACGACAAAAGTCATATTTGAAAATATCATAAGAATGCATGTTAATGAAAAAGGGCTTCCTTATGTAACCAATTTAATGTATTACTTTAAACAGATACATGCATTACCATAGAGTCTAATTTTACATACAAGCTTTGAAGCAGAAATTCAGTTTCAGGGTCTTGGGGCATCATATCCCATCCATCCTGCTACGTCTTTTGTTGCATTTTTGGACATGGTAACCTTCACACTCTTTGGCCATGTTATATTGTTTGGATTGAGGATCACTGACGAGGGTTGAGTAGCTGAAAAGTGCATGTCTGGTCCATTCTGCAAATTTATCTCTACTTAAATGATGCTATTGAATTTGAAGACGATTGACATTTACAAAATAAATGTATTCCACTTGGTGAGTGTCACTGTTGGTCGACCAGGAGTCCCCGAGGGCACATGTAGCCAAGTTCGATCAACGTCGGTTGATCGTTTCTTCAACGCATTCCATAATTTCTGTAATCAATATTTCTTGAAACTTCTAAGGCATGGGTCCTGGGGTATCATATCGAATTTGAAGACGTTTAACATTTCCCCAATTTACAATTCTTACTTTTAATGTTTGTCTAGAAGACCCTCCCCTCCGACCCACTTACCTGTACCTTATATAAATTTTGTTTGCTAAGGATTATATTGTACAGTTCTATCTTTATGTCAAGAAGTGAGTTTAAATTTTGCATATAAATATAGTAATATTTTTGAGTAAAAATGAAGAATTTCTATCGCTTAAACACAAACATTCTTAAAGCATTGCACATAACTTTTTAGAAAACTTTTCCTTGCTCCCACTTTGTAAGAAAAAAAAAGCTCCGACAATCCCCTCATCCCCAGAATATCAAATGGACCGTGCCTTATATAATTTGTGTTTCTTGTTTTGTGTTTCCTTTTAAATTCTTTTTTTTTGGTTGACGTTTAGGATATTATTCAGTGCAATTTATTCGTTTAAGCTCGAGGTGAAAGAAACCAATGACAGTTTGTATTCTGCTACATATTGACATTTCATGTTATCTTTTGACGAAAATCTTCATCTGAATTCTTCAAAATTGAGCAAGCTCAAACTACAACAACTTCGTTCTGAGGACAAGAAGACTTAACGAAAAACTACTTAACCATGGTTACTTTTCTAAGCGAATGACTTTGTCGTTACAAAAATATTATGACGATACAATAAGACAGTAAACTAAAAGTATTGTTGACCTCCATGTTGGAAGATATTTTACATGAAGATTAGTCCTCCGTGTTTCTAACCAATTTTATTGCACCAGACACGTGTTCGGATAGAAAAATCTTCATTAGTGATGCTCGTAAACACTACCAAAATTCATTTCACTAGCGCCCACTGGTTTATTATTTTGAATTTTAATTTGTGCAATTTATTTGGCAGAGAGTGTGCGTCTCCAAATTTCAGGCGACAGAGCTGGAAAGAAGAAATTATTAAACATCAAACATTAAGTCAACGGGAACGAGTTTAACGAGTTTAACTTCTCCTCACTGCAACAAGAAATAAGTGTTTATAATAATAATAAACCAACTCTTTACCTTTTGAAGAAAATTTTGTTGAGAAACTATTGTATGTTTCCTACTCTTTGTCGGTGTGGTGGTCCTCACTTTTCGCTGTCTTTCAATTGTGCAATAGTAGATTTCACAAGTAAACATTATCTTTGGCAGGGTTTGGAATCAATGGATTTTTTTCTTATAGTTAACATGTCTTTTCCTCATTGGATTTATTAGTCAATTTCAATAATATGTGGTAATTTTTTTATTTGAAATTTTGTTTCAAGGGCCAATGAGCGAACGCCCCTGGTTCCCACTGAAAGATGATTTGGTCATTATATTCCAACACTAGGTGACGGATAGCCTTTGAAGTGGCGTCATAAATGTACCGAACTTAAAATATAAATATTTATTCCTTTATATTGTATTTTCTGTTCATATTCCTATACAGCGCTTAATTATAAGTCATCTGATACAAAAATTTAAAGTGATTTAAAAATTAGTCACCAAAGTTCTATTCCTTAATCAAAATTTTGTTTCAATTCCGATTATGGTTTTAAAAAACATATTACATTGTAATAATAATATTAGGATGATCTTATGCCACTTTAGTTTGTTGGAAATTTAAATCTTCAACCTTCACACTAAAACATCACATAGCAATGAGGTTAACGTTTTAAGGGTACACCTTCTGAACGGTCTAACAGTTATTCCTTCTGTCCCAGGGGGTTATAAGGTACGAGTTTACCTGTGGGTTGCACACGATGATTATGTGCCATCTCACCGTGTTCACATCGAAGAAAATTTACAAAGACCATGTTTCGACAAGATTACCGTCTTATGGTATCTACATGAGAGAAAGGAGGGGATCTCCAACAACGCTAGGTTGCAGCATCCACAGCAAAATCCCAAAACACCCATGCAAAAAACACAGAACAGATACCCACAGAAAGAGACGCAAAAGGGACAAGGAACACCAACTCACAACATAGAAACATAAAACATAAAAGACTACACATAAACCAACGAGACCAATGGGCAACCGGTGCCGACTTAGGACGGCCATCTGCCACGTAAATAGCAGACGGTGTGGTTATCCTGGATTACGTGCGCACAACCCTTCCACTATTCCGATTTCCCAGAGGTCTCGAAGAGCGCACAATTATGGTGTAAAACAACCTCCTCACTGTTAGATGACCACACACAAACAAGACCGTAAAACACAGGGGTCCAAGCAACACCGATGAATATGTAAATGGATATAAAAAGAGGACGTGCGTAATACAGTCCGTGCTCTGCCGGCTGTAGTGAGCTCATATAGGTTATCACCCGAGGAGTCCGACTGACATTCAGAGAGGACAGGTGGTCGGGGCCTTGTCTTCTCTAAGGAGGTTTGGACAGGGCCCGTCATGGAGTCCCGTCGTCACAGTCAGTCAGAGTGCAAGTCTTAAGAATGCGCTCGTACAAGACTGTATATTGGTCAAGTACCAAGCTTAGTGTCCGTCTGGTGACATTAGGATCATACCCACGGTATAAAAGGCGTTTGATGACTCTGACGCATTTTCGATACATATGCTGTCTGCCTTTGATCCTTCTTATTTTGTTAATTATGTCACCATAAATGCAGGTTGTGAAATACCTAAAGTAATATACTCCGTTGCTTGTATGGATCCATTTCACAACTCATTCGGTATGCTAGAACATGTAGAGATGTTTTGGATTTTTATAGTAGAAATTTACAATTTACCAAGAAACTTTTAGGACAAGGTTTTCGTTTTCACAAACTAGTAAAGACTTTCTGGAAATCTTACAAAAATATTGTCAACTTCTTTTGAAATTCGGACCAGTACAAGCAAGAGAGTATATAACTTTGGGTATTCCACAACCTGGATTTTATGATGACATAATGAACAAGAAAACAAGGATCAAAGATAGACAACATTACTATCGAAAATGCGTCAGAATCATCAAACGCCTTTTATACCGTGGATATGATACTAATGTCACCAGACGGACACTAGGCTTGGTACTTGACCAATATACAGTCTTGTACTAACGCATTCTTAAAACTTGCAATCTGACTGACTGGCACGATGGGACTCCATGACGGGCCCTGTTCAAACATCTTTTGAGAGGCAGGACCCCGACCACAACCCTCTCTGAATGTCAGTCGGACTCCTCGGATAATAACATGCATGAGCTCGCGACGGCAGAGCACGGATTGTATTACGTACGCCCTCTTTTTACATATTCATCTGTGTTGCTTGGGCCCCTGCGTTTTGCGGTCTTGTTTGTGTGTGGTCATCTGACAGTGTGGAGGCTGTTTTCAACCACAATTGTACGTTCTTCGAGACATCTGGGTAGTCGGAAAAGTGAGAGGGTCGTGCGCACGTAATCCAGGATAACCACACTCTCTGCTATTTCCGTGGCAGATGGCTGTATTAAGTCGGCACCGGTTTCCCATTGGTCTCGTTGCTTTATGTGTAGTCCTTTGTGTTTGATGTTTCTGTGTTGTCGTTAACGTTCCTTGTCCCTTTTGCGTGTTTGTCTGCTCTGTGTTTTTGCAATAGGTGTTTCGGGGTTTTGTTTTGGGTGTTGCAACCTGATATTGTTGGAGATCCCCCTTTGTCATTATTGAAAGCGTTAAAGGAGAAATTCACACAACGGCATACATGTATGATAAAAGAGATGATTTTGGTTTCAATATGTTGAAGTCTCGATGTCCCCAGGTTGTCACCATATAAGGTATTTATATTTCTCAAAAAAGCAGGTACGCTTGAGCTTGATCTCACGTTTTGAACATTGACGAGAATCTATTTAGGCTCGCATTTTTATATAAAAAACATTAAGAATCCTTCTGGAAAATTCGTAGAAATTATTCTGCACTCGAACAATTCAAGATGTGGAAAAAATGGAATATCAATACCAAAAATTCAGAAAATAAGACAAATGAATGACAAATACAAATCTTATCGAAACTAAAATAAAATAGAATCGTCTTCTTTATTGCGGGTATGATCTTGAAGTTATAGATCATTGTTGACTACCAACCGCTGGCGGGAGACCATAACGGGCGTTATCAAATCTCATGTTATTGTTCGTTTCAAGCATACAGGTATGTTCCAATCTGATTTATGTAAAGTGGCTTTACTGTACATTGACCTCAATATCCTTCGTTGTAATGTTCAGCTTCTTTGTTCGTTGATTTCATGTTGAATATTAATAACTAAACAGACATTTGTGATCCCTCAGCTCGTCATGTGATAAATTAATCTTTTAATTGGTTTTCTGCAAAATAAATCTAACAAGTGCTCGCTGTTCGAATTTCTCACCCGTGTTTCTTAAATAAAGCATGAGCACCAAAAATCGAGACAGGTTTTATTTTCAAGGGCTCTTTGCCGCTGTTGTTTTTTTATATTACATAATTATTGATTACATGTACCATATTTGATGATGATGAAAAATGTTCAAACTCTCATATCGTAAATTGGTTTCATTCTGATTTATTTCAAACAGATGCATTTTTTGTATACTCCATTAAATAATGCTGTCTTCTATCCAAAAGAATTACTTATGCTTCTGAAATGAATGTTCAAATATACTAGTTTATGTATAATATGAATTAATATAAATTATGCGCGTGAATATTTCCCTTATATCAAGTTAATAAATATGGTATCACTGAACAGATAAAACCCTAATTTAGGAATTGTGCTTTTTGATATCGCCGATTTACAAATATTCTGTGATTTAAGCATTTTGAAGATGTAAAATAGGGTGCATGGAGATTATCATCAAATTAGCCCTTGGTGTTGACCTCGGTTGAATACATAATAGAGTACTAAAGTCAAACTCTGATTTCAGAAACAGAAAGGGGAATTAGATAGGTAGAGATACCAATTAGAGTAATTAAGGTAGATTGTGCCTCTGGCTCAAAATCGGGGAAATCACAAATATGGATAATGACAATATCCCTACACATAGCACAAAATCGACAACTCAAAAAATCATAAACCGAAGGCATACAAAATCAGGATAAAACAAGAACCAATCAAACAAAGAAAAAACCCCACTACGTGAAAAGAATTATGCATGGATATTCCATATTGTCTTTTTATATCATTGTACATTGGATAAAGCTAATACAGGTTTTGATATATTTTCGGTTACAAATGTTTCAACAATGTATAAAATATGAATTTTAGGATTTTCCCATAGGGTATAATGTTAAAAGTGGGGTCATTTGAATTTATAGACTATAAAGAAATCCCTACAATCTAGGGTCTATTTGAAAAGTATTTATAAGAACGAAAATTTGAAAAGTGATCATAGGAAGACTATAAGCTCTCCACCTTAAAACCTAAAACAGTGTTCTATTATAAATGAAAGAGAAAAGACTGGAGACTAAATCTATTGTATTCTTTTCTAGTAAAACATTTCTTTTTCATCAAATTATTTGTGGCGAATGTTTCATTATATCGTTCTTATTCGTGACTAAGCGTTATGATGCGATTGAATTCGAAGACGTTTAACATCGTAAAAAAAGTTCCCAGCGATGGATTTGACAGTGTTTTGAATATTTTCCCCTGACATGGACATAGCACTTTCTATATAGAAATAACCTCAGACAGTGCATGTATTCAATATACATGTATTGATTTCATTTTCGTGCATGAACATGGACGGCGGGTGAGGCTAGCCAACAGGGGCTGCTTACTCCTCCCGGGCACCTGGTCCAATCTCTAGCTTGCTAGGGGTCCGTCGATGCTAAATTTGGTGTTCTATTGTGAGTGCTGTTGAGATTATAGTCAGGATCTCCTTTAACTCCTTATGTCAATAAAGATATGAACACCACCCATTCTGCTGCGTCTTTTGGTACATTTTTGGACATAATAATTGTCATACTTTTTGGCCATATTACATTGTTTAGACTGAAAATCACTGACGAGGGTTTAGTACCCGAAGCGTGCATGTCTGGTCCATGCTGTAAATGTTTCAGGTTTAAAATATGCTATTGAATTTAATGACGTTTAACATTTGAACTACTTGGTGAGTGTCACTGCTGGTGGACTAAGAGTCCCCGAGGGCACATGTAGCCAAGTTCGATCAACTTCGGTTGATCATCTGTCTCTTCAACGCATTTGAAATTTTCTGTTACAAAATTTCTTGAAATTTCTAAAACGTGGGTCCTGTGGCACCATATCTCACCCATTCTGCTGCGTCTTTTGGTACATTTTTGGACATAATAATTTTCATACTTTTAGACCGAGGATCACTGACGAGGGTTTAGTACCCGAAGCGTGCATTTCTGGTCCATGAGGTAAATTTTTCAGGTTTTAAATGATGCTATTGAATTTAAAGACGTTTAACATTCAAATAAGAAATTATGAATATGGAGTCTTCAGACGCGTACTTACTCTTCGGATTTTTCACAAATGAATCTATTCTTTGAGCTACAGGAGACATCTGCCCAGTGATCTTGTCTATAGTGAGTTATAACTGTACAGTCTTCATCCACTGACGAAGACTGAGATATCGGTTCTCCTGGTCCCCAATCAGGATGGACTACTTCTTGTAGATCAGAGGCGAACATATACACGTGTTCAACAACGTAATCAATGACACCAATGTAATAGTGAATGGCTGATGAGTCATCTGTAAGCAATATGAAGAAAATGAGAAAGTAAGTGACACATACAAAAATCTATTATTCTATAAGCATGTTTGAAGTGACACAGTTTAAATTTATCAGTTTTTCATAACCTTTGCGTGGCATTTATATTGATATCTCTTCTTTTTCAAAGATACACGAAATAATCATGTACATAAATTTCTAGCAAAACACATTTAAAACACTTATAACAACCCCCTTTAATTGAAATAGAACTACAAACTTCGATCTCTGACTCTGCCTTCAAGGAACTGATTTTCATTCGGTGATCTTGGTTCCGCAAGTTTTGACCCCATCGCCGCACAATAACTCTGTAATTTTAATAATGTGGCTAAAACCAACAAAATTTATACAGAAAAAGGAAATTTTTTCAACCAGCTTTAGATATCATCCTAAGCAGCACATGAAGATTTACACTTGACGTTATACTTTTACACAAAGAAAAATTTTCGAAAACTTTAAAGCTAAATTATGTACAAGAAGCTTTAGATGCCATCACACGGAGCACATTAAGATGTACACTTGACGTTACACGGACAATTCAGTTTTCAACAAGCTTTTATATCTAAAAAGCTTCAGATATCATCTAACAAGCACTTTGGTCCGTCGATGCTCAATTTTGTGCTCTACTGTGAGTGCTGTTGTGATTGTCGTCAGGATCTTCTTTATCTCACTTGACGGACACTAGGCTTGGTACTTGACCAATCTACAGTCTTGTACAAGCGCATCCTTGAGATTTGCACTATGACTGACTATGACGACGGGACTCCATGACGCGCCCTGTCCAAACCTTATTAGAGAAGACAGGGCCCCGACCAGCTGTCCTCTCTGAATGTCAGTCGGACTTCTCGGATGATACATACATGAGCTCGCTACAGCCGGCAGAGCACGGACTGTATTACGCATGTCCTCTTTTTATATCCATTTACATATTCATCAGTGTTTCTGGGGCCTTTACGTTTCGCGGTCTTGTTTGTGTGAAGTCATCTTACAGTGAGGAGGTTGATTTACACCACAATTGTACGTTCTTTGAGACCTCTTGGTAACTGGAGAAGTGAGAGGGTTGTGCGCACGTAATCCAGGATAATCACACCATTTGCTACTTGCGTGATAAATGGCCGTCCAAAGTCGGCACCGGTTGCCCATTGGTCTCGTCGGTTTATGTGTAGTCTTTTGTGTTTGATGTTTACATGTCGTGTGTCTCTTTTCCGTCTCGTGCTGTACTCGTCTTTAACTCATTTGTATCGGGTGTTTTGGATTTTTGCTGTTGATGCTGCAGCGGGGTCTTGTTGGAGATCTCCTCCCTTCTTGAAGATGTACACTTGACGTTACACTGTTACACATAGGATAAATCGATCCACCTTTTTGACATTTTTTGTTTATCTTACCGCCTATAGACAAAAACAGTATGACTGTTGTATGAAATAGTAACATCCCTAAAACACATATCTATTCCCCACCTGAATAATAATTACCTATTTATAAATGCCCATTTTTGTGGGTACTATTCTCTCATAGTGTTCCTTTTCGAAGGAATAATGCCCAAGCTTTAGCGAGGGCACTATTTACCTTCTAAAAGCAACGCCATGAGAGAATAGTACCCACACAAAGGGCAGTAAAAGGTTTAGTGCAACACATGACTGTAGTATTAGATTAATGAATCGATTGCCATTTACTTGAGATATCAAAGAAAAGTGTCCTTTATTTCCCACCACTACGCTTATTGCGATTAACATTCATGCATTCTTCGTTACGTCACAATACTTGCCGAGGGACGTAACTCTTTTAAGCAAAAAGTAATAGTCCTCGCGTGCTTAACCAATGGAATTCCGAGGATTTATCATGTGATGCACTAACAACTAATACCAGACTAAATAGAGACACATATCCACCTTTCCTTGTGATAAACTGTTTGTATCAACATCCGAAACACACACATCTCGTTATTAATCAGATGTCCTTTTAGTGCATTTTAAAATATATTTTCACCTTTTTCATCCAGTGAAGAAAAACTAGTTTTTCACTGACGAGGGTTAAATACCCGAAACGTGCATGTCTGGTCCATGCTCTAAAATGAATTTGAGGACGTTAAACATTCAAACTATGTAGTCAGTGAGAGGCTTCTAATGGACAATTCTTTTCAAATAATGTGCTCCAAACATACATGTTTCGGAAAATAAATCCTTCAAAGCATCAGAATGGTAAGCCGTTCGTCATTCATCATTCAGTTAAAACCAAGGGCACAGAAACGTAGGAAAACTCAGACGAACTGAACAGAAACAGCAACTTTCAAAAAAGAGCTTCATTAAACCCATAAAAGTGGAGTGATATCAGGTGCTCCTTCCAACGTAATTCATTGAATATTATATTCATAAGCATTTGTAAGAGTTATTTTGATGATAAATATGGGTTTCTTACCACTGCTTCCGGGAAGGAAGTCGAAAAGTGACTGAGAAGGTAACATTTCTCACCGTTCCTTGTCCATCCTGTAGGACAACTAAATGAGGCTGAAGAAAATAGTTAAAATCGAATGAATTTAACATTATTGTTTTACTCTTTTAACATGTTACCCATACGATTTAAGTAGAAACTCCTTGATTTCGAATCGCTATCTATTTATCTAGAATTTCCTTGAAATTCGTCTCATTTATTCCATAAATTAAATCTGATATGCCGATTCTAACTCAATTTTCTATTTCTGAAATTACCGATGCTGAAGACGAAAATAAGATGAAATAAAAAAAAATTAGCATCAGGAATGACGTGTCTAGGTATCTGGTATCACCTTTTTCGGAAAAAAAAATCTTTTAGTATAATAATGTTTATTTTTCTTAAGCAGAAATGAAAATGTTCAGACTTTGCTCCCAGATAATGGTCTTTCGGGTAACAACACCATTTGCTACTGGCGTACGTAGCAGATTATAGTCCTATATCGGCACCAATTTTTCATTGGTCTCGTTGGTTAATGTGTCGGCACCGATTGTCCATTGGTCTCGTTGGTTAATGTTTAGTCTTTTGTGTTTGACGCTCTATGTGGTGTTTGGTGTTCATCGTTCCTTTTGCATCTCGTGTTGTGCGTGTCTGCTCTGTGTTTTGCATGGGGTGTTTTTGGTGTTCCCTTGTCCTGATGTTTGTCAAGTATATTAATTACTTCTTTCCAGCTCTGTCACCTGAGAGAAGCTTTGTTTTGGCCTTTTATCATCGTGAAATCATATATATTTTTTTGCTATTTCGGAAACTAGCCATTTCACCGATAAATATCAACGAAATTAAAGGAGGTTAACATCTTAGCACCATCCCTCCAATGCTATTTTGAAAATAGATTTTATTTGGATATGCTACTGGATCGACCCTACAGGAAATTTGGAGCGGCGCACTCTCATTGTAATGTAAATGTAAAAATCTAACTTCAAAAAATTAAAGAGTGCGCTTCTGAAATTATTTTTGGTGGCTCCGCTGGAAGCATCACTGATGAGAATTTAATATTCGAAACACGTGACTGGTGCATGTAAATTGGTTTGGAATTTTCTTCAAGAAGGTAGAGAGTTGGAACCCTTCGACATTATTGCTGTCGGTGCTGCAACCGAGTGTTGTTGGAGATCCCATCCTTTCTTATAAAGTTTATACATTTTTAAAATCTTGTGCTCTGATACACCAATCTATAATGTTTAACGTATCAAATTCATTAGCATCATTTTAGAGCTGATTAATTTACAGCATGGACCAGACATGCATGTTTCGGGTACTTAACCCTCGTCAGTGAACCTCAATCTAATCAATGTAATATGCCCAAAATCTGTGGAAATTATGTCCTAATTATACCGAAAATCAGGAATCACACTGGTTGTTAAGAAAACTAATTTGTATGGATGTTAAGTCGTTGTTTCCTGACTTTGTTTATTTATTTGTTCTTAAATGATGCTATTCAATTTGAAGACGTTTACATTTAAAACGTCTCGTTATTCCAATTATCAAACACGTTTTGTATCGTTGGATGACACATTATAAGACTATATTTGGTAAATTTACTTCATATTTTATTATTTACACCATAAGATATAGGTGTAAATAAAACATGTTATTTGAGTTAGATTAGAATAATAAATGATACTCAAAATAAACAATTGAAATTGCTTACTTCCAACAAATAGGATCAAAATGAATATTTTCAAACTCATATTCCTGACATTGATGATATATTAACAAGTCATGTGTCTGAACTCTGAGATAAAACTATATACTTCATGACCTACTTCTTGGAATGTTCAATGTCAGATATAGAAACTGACAATCCCGTGACTTCTAAATAAATGTGGTAAACATGTAACTAGTAAACGTTTGGTGCAAAGCATAAATTCATCGGAAGAATAAAGATACAAAACATACCTGTAATTTCCTATGAGTATATCTGTGTATATAAACTAAATGTGGAATATTTTTGTAAATATGTGGACCTCCCCCCCCCCAAAAAAAAGAAAATCCGTCTCTTCATGTCTTTCGCGTGAGGGGCGAACTCGAGACCTCGGAGGTGGCCAGAATGAAAGTTGACCTTTTCACAAGAAGGGACTTATATCCTCGATTACAAGGAGGTTTTAATGTACAAAGACTTACCCTTTAGTGTACACAATAAACATTAAAGAAGTGCCTATCATTTATTCAGTCTCAAAGTCCAGAAGGCAAGGCAAAACCATTAGAATTTCCATAGGAACGGTTGCGAACCCCGGAAATCGGAACGGTTGCGAACGTCGGAATGAGTAACATTTCGAAGTGAGGCCAGCGTATATATTATGGCGCGCAAAGGGTATGTGTCAAACTGCGTTGCCTTCATTTAGTAACAAATACGTTGATTCCTTGGTTGCCCTTATTGAAGTTGACTTGTTCATTCGGATTACCTCTTATTTTCATTTGTGGCATTATAAAGCGAAGGTATTCCCAAACTATGGGCGGAAGTTCAAAACCGGCAAAAACAAATCGTCGGGCAGAAACCCAGCATTAATAAGGATAAACCTTGTATGTTTTAATAATACCAACTTATCCCCCCTACAAAGTTTTTTTTTCCTCGATACTGTTAGGCTATTTTAAGTTTTTTTTTCTTAAGAAGCTAATAATATACATGTACTCTTCCTGTGTACATGTACTCAGTGTTTTTGCTTTGGGTGGTTGGGTGTTTTGCTGTGGGTGCTGCAATCGAATACGTCTTGTGGGAGATCCCTCTTTTGTTTTAGACTTAAAGTCTTTTAATTAAGGAATGTTTCTAAAATTCTTTTTGGTTATGGGAAATAACCTCAAAAAGCCGATGCACAAACGTGGTATAATTCGCTACGCGAATTAAACCGTTTGTGCATCGGCTTTTTGAGGTTATTTCCCATAACCAAAAAGAATTTAAGAAACATTACTTATAATTTAATCTTAAGCTATATAATACATTATGTGCATCTTATTAGATCTAGGAAAATCATGAAAATGCTCAATGCAATGTTCCTGCGTAGGGATTATCTCCCTCGTTGCTAATAACAACAACCGACACACAAGAATGGAGGCTGGTAGTTGAACGGCGCCGGCGTTTGTTTTCATGCATTTCAGCCCGAGTCATTTGATATATTTTAAACGATGAGAATAGAATGACTCTGGATGGGATGGCAAAGCATCTGACAATCAGGTACATCTTTGATAGTGGTAGATTTTGATTAAAATGCAATCTTTCATCAGCTCGACCTATCATCGCACCGACGCGATATGTTTACCTGCAAATCTCGTGGTAAGTACTACATTTATTCGCTTACCTGCTGCTACAATCGATTATGTTTGTATATCTAAAGATGAAAATAGTACAAATAATGTGTATGTTGTATTTAATCTTCGTTCTCGAGGTAAAATTCAGTGTTTCAAGTTTACGGGATCCGCCATTTTGCTTAATTTTGGATGTAGTTCCGGAAAAGGGGGCGTGTCCTAATATTTTTCAGGTTATGGATAATAACCTCAACTTTTAAACCAATGAAAATCCTTGTTACATGCAAAATTAAATTATTTTTAAATATATCAAGATTATTCACTGTCATTTTCGCACAGCTACAAATTCGTTTAACTACTTAGCAGGGCATTGATTGGCACTTCCGAATAGTTAATGTCGTTTTACATCGTTCTAGTCATCTGCTATTTCACCCTTTCTGTCACTAAATGAAGACAATAAGCCATGTGAACCCCAGTGACCATATAAGATATCCATGGAAGCAAGCTACATTCATGGCCAAACTTTACTACACACGTTTGTCAGAAGTGAAGTACATATCAAAATGACCTTCTCTTTATTTAAAGAACAAAATGTTTAGGTATTTTTCTATCTACCTTCAGGAGTTGTGCAAATCAGTGAGATTTGTCGTCTTTATTCACAAAAATAATTATAAATATCAAAGTTCTTCAAAGGTGTATAAAGTTACAAATGAAAACATTGCAAGAGGTTAAAGGTCTGAATATGAATTCCCTGTCATGTACAATTATCATGCCTAATCCTCAAAAGATGCTCAAACTCCACAGCCAAGGAAAATAAAATTGTACAAACGGACAGAAACCGATGAATAACATATTGTAAATAACAGTATGTAAAAAGTCCTTGGGTTCGAAAATAAACATCAAAGAAGTATCTAACAGGTATTAAGTCTCCAAGTTAAGAAGGCGAAACCAAATCGTGAGAATTCCCATCGGAATGGTTGCGAACCCCGGAATGATTTTAAAGTGAGACCAGGTGTCCGGGGAGAGTCAGTGTCTCCTAATTGCATGCAACATCCGTCTCAACAACTCCATGGAAACCTGTCGGTGATTGTCTCGATGTACATTTTGTTAATTATATCGGGTAAGTATGTCTTGTTTGGTGATGATGACAGCCATTCAGTCACAATGCAGAATGTCACTGATCATTCTGGAAAGGGGATCTGATATGCTTTTTAGCTCACCTGAGCCAAAGGCTCTAGTGAGCTATTGTCATAGTGATCCGTCCGGCGTCCGTCGTCTGTCGTGTGTCGTCTGTCTGTCGTAAACTTTTCACATTTTCAACTTCTTCTCAAGAATGGCTTAAGGGATTTTGATGAAACTTGGTAGGTATAAAGTACTAATGATCCCCTACAAGTGTTGTTGTTTTTCGTCCGGATCCCTCAACAGGTGGCGCCACCACAGGCAAAAGTAGGTCACGGGGGGTACCCTCCCTTGACAAACTTCTTCTTCAGAACGGAAGCACGTATCGACAAACTTAAAGCATCAGGATGATCTACAGAGATGTCTTAAGAAGTGTTGTTATTTTTGGTTCCACTCCGAAGTCAAATTTTTGACGCTTTTTTGACGTCTCTTCGGACTTAGCCAGAAATGCAAATTTTTGCACTATTTCTTTAAATAACTCAATAAGTGTATGATTTTACACACTCATTTACTGCATATTTATCATATATAACTTACTTAATGCTTTGATATCTATTTTATGCTTAAATTTTATTTTTTTATTTTTTTATGAATTTTTTTCTTATGTAAAAAGGAAGGGGGGGGGGGTTATTTTCATACATTTTCTGCTTCTTTTCTATAACCACTCTTCAGATTGTCATGACATTTTGTAGGTATGAGGTACTCATGCATGGTACCCTTCAAGTGAAAGAATTTTGTCAAGATATCCACTTTTGGATTTTTAAGGAATATTTTTTAAGATTGTACATAGGTATAATGTATGTTTTCTTACCTAAAATAGGAGAAAAATTCTCAAATCGCACCGGGTTAAACACATTGATACTACTTTTGAATGAAGAAATTTTATTTGAATCACAAAAAAAAAAATGCCGTAAAGATTAAAAGTACACAACTTTTTAAATATTTTTTCAAAGCCATGCACCTGGTTCCGGACCGGAATTATTCGAATTTTATGATCTGAGGACCCATTTTCACACGCATTCTTCCACACATGTAGATGTCTCACACACTTTAAACTATATTCAAAATTTTATTTCATCTATCTAGTAAACAATCACGGGAAGACAATTCAAGATAAACATTGTGTGTATTTTCCACCAATTGTTGAAAATAATAAGAAAATAATCGGAACTATTTGACAGGACAATGACCTAGATATGGATCCAGATCCCAGTTATTTTTCAAGTACTTTCTTACCAAAAATGGGAGCAAAATTCTCAAATCGCACCAGCTCAAACACATTGACACTACTTTTAAATGATTAGAAATTTTATTTGAATCACATAGAAAAAATGCCGTAAAGATTAAAAATACGCAACTTTTTAAATATTTTTTCAAAGTCATGCACCTGGTTCCGGGCCGGAATTATTCGAATATTACTGATCTGAGGACCCATTTTCACATGTATTCTTCCACACATATGCATGTCTCACACACTTTAAAATATTTTCAGAATTTTATTTCATCTATCGAGTAAACATTGATGAGGAGACAATTCAAGATAAACATGATGTGCATTTTCCACGAATTGTTGAAAAAAATGAAGAAATAATAGGAACTATTTGACAGGACAATGACCTAGATATGTAAATAATTGGGATCTGTATCCTATAACTCTCCCCCTCTTTTACCTTCAACAAAATCATGGTACTGTCATATATATCAATATGTTTGTATGCCATATACAAAGTTTCATCAAAATATGTTCATCCGTTTTGAAATAATTCACCCAAAATGAAGCCCGATTGGCGCTATTTTTAAGCACGCAATATTTGACAAAATTCATTACATTTTCATGTCCGCTATTTTCAAAACTGTCCTGTTCTCTTCCAAATAAAGATATTTACACAAAATAAACTGTGTTGTCTTCTTTGAAGATTAATATAATGATAATTTAAATGTAAAAACTTCAAACTGTATTTTTAGAATTTATATGATTTTTTTCCAGGAGGTCCGAGAGGGGTAATTCAAACTGTAAAAATCGCGGAAAATCAACCAGAAAAAAATAATTCTAGGCTAGTGTTGTAATTTTTTTCGTTGTTCTGTGTCAGTGACCATTTAGCAACTCTATAAAGTGAAAAAAGTACGCATATGTCAATATAACGACTCGTAGTAGGGCAAAAACGCACCCCACCCCCCTAATTTTACAATTCCCGCGTTTTCCCTTTACGTTCGGTATAAGCTCAGAATGCAGCCCAAAACTCTTTATTAGACTCCGAATTTGCTAGTTTTCCACTTGTAAATAAGTTGTACATCAAATGAAAATCATGTTCTAATTTCATAACAATCAATAGCAAAATACAAAAAAAAAAAAAAAAAAAAATGGCAAGGGGGGGGGGGACAAAAAATCCAGCATTTCGATATGTATGCTTAACTTCATCATCAACTTATACTTTTTTCTATCACATATGGTTATAAACACATATATCTGGTTGAATTAGAATGAATGGGGCGGGTTCGGCATCATAACGGAAAAGGGGGGGGGGGGGGGCTCGGCGCCTTTATATGGGCGCGTTATACGTACATGTCAAATACATGTAAAACTCATCAAATCACATTCTGTGCCAGTATCTGCATTCTTTCATGAAATAATAACAACATTTCATCATTTTCTCATATAATTTTATGATACAAAGTATGTTTATTCGTAAACGCTAACTCTTGAATACTGAATTCGGCGTCAGGTTGAAATAACAATGAAATGTACATGTATAGAGTCAGTGATACGATTATTTCAAGTATATGTCTCAGTGTGTACACTAAAATACCGGAATTTTGAAAATTTTCACTATTCCCTATGATATAGATAAAATCTGTCATCCTTGGGACCGCTTGACTTGTACATCAAACCGCGCTTCTATAACTCTCCCCCTCTTTTACCTTCAACAAAATCATGGTACTGTCATATATATCAATATGTTTGTATGCCATATACAAAGTTTCATCAAAATATGTTCATCCGTTTTGAAATAATTCACCCAAAATGAAGCCCGATTGGCGCTATTTTTAAGCACGCAATATTTGACAAAATTCATTACATTTTCATGTCCGCTATTTTCAAAACTGTCCTGTTCTCTTCCAAATAAAGATATTTACACAAAATAAACTGTGTTGTCTTCTTTGAAGATTAATATAATGATAATTTAAATGTAAAAACTTCAAACTGTATTTTTAGAATTTATATGATTTTTTTCCAGGAGGTCCGAGAGGGGTAATTCAAACTGTAAAAATCGCGGAAAATCAACCAGAAAAAAATAATTCTAGGCTAGTGTTGTAATTTTTTTCGTTGTTCTGTGTCAGTGACCATTTAGCAACTCTATAAAGTGAAAAAAGTACGCATATGTCAATATAACGACTCGTAGTAGGGCAAAAACGCACCCCACCCCCCTAATTTTACAATTCCCGCGTTTTCCCTTTACGTTCGGTATAAGCTCAGAATGCAGCCCAAAACTCTTTATTAGACTCCGAATTTGCTAGTTTTCCACTTGTAAATAAGTTGTACATCAAATGAAAATCATGTTCTAATTTCATAACAATCAATAGCAAAATACAAAAAAAAAAAAAAAAAAAATGGCAAAGGGGGGGGGGGACAAAAAAATCCAGCATTTCGATATGTATGCTTAACTTCATCATCAACTTATACTTTTTTCTATCACATATGGTTATAAACACATATATCTGGTTGAATTAGAATGAATGGGGCGGGTTCGGCATCATAACGGAAAAGGGGGGGGGGGGGGGGGGGGGGGGGGGCTCGGCGCCTTTATATGGGCGCGTTATACGTACATGTCAAATACATGTAAAACTCATCAAATCACATTCTGTGCCAGTATCTGCATTCTTTCATGAAATAATAGCAACATTTCATCATTTTCTCATATAATTTTATGATACAAAGTATGTTTATTCGTAAACGCTAACTCTTGAATACTGAATTCGGCGTCAGGCTGAAATAACAATGAAATGTACATGTATAGAGTCAGTGATACGATTATTTCAAGTATATGTCTCAGTGTGTACACTAAAATACCGGAATTTTGAAAATTTTCACTATTCCCTATGATATAGATAAAATCTGTCATCCTTGGGACCGCTTGACTTGTACATCAAACCGCGCTTCTAGGATCCAGATCCCAGTTATTTTTCAAGTACTTTCTTACCAAAAATGGGAGCAAAATTCTCAAATCGCACCAGCTCAAACACATTGACACTACTTTTAAATGATTAGAAATTTTATTTGAATCACATAGAAAAAATGCCGTAAAGATTAAAAATACGCAACTTTTTAAATATTTTTTCAAAGTCATGCACCTGGTTCCGGGCCGGAATTATTCGAATATTACTGATCTGAGGACCCATTTTCACACGTATTCTTCCACACATATGCATGTCTCACACACTTTAAAATATTTTCAGAATTTTATTTCATCTATCGAGTAAACATTGATGAGGAGACAATTCAAGATAAACATGATGTGCATTTTCCACGAATTGTTGAAAAAAATGAAGAAATAATAGGAACTATTTGACAGGACAATGACCTAGATATGTAAATAATTGGGATCTGTATCCATATGCATTAATTCATCTTCGTCCCCAAGACGCATCGTATTCCGCTAGGCGCTTCATTGCAATACAAACCGCAAAGTAGCACTGCGATACATTTCAGGAGATACAGTGCAAACGGAATAGATTTTTATACTTGGAACACTTTCATAATGGTTATCATTCATGTACTTGGAACACTTGCATATACTTGTTATCATGTATAAAGTTTGCTCGAATTTCCTCTGTCTTAGACTCCCTTAGATGAAGTAATTTACGGACTGATTTCTTGAAGAAACGTCTAATGAGTATCTCTTCCTCTGGATTTTGAGAATGCAAAGGACATTTAATATCTGAAATTCTTGAAAATAAATAATTCCGTTCAGAGTTCCTGAAATCTTCCAATGAAATGTTGGACCACAGAAGCTGTTGTTTTAATAGAGAAAATAAATTATTATTTACAACTTTAAGCCACTGTGTTCGTCATCTTGTATGTATAATATTTCTAAGAGGAACACAGAGGCCTGAGGTTGTGAATAATAAAACATTTTCTCTCATAAAACGACAGGATCCTGTGTTAAGACATTTGGGAATTTTTATCTGATCAAATAATAGATACATGATGAGTTTTTATCGGACCAAATAACTTCTTGTCGGCAAATCCAATGCAACCGATACATTTCATGAACTCTCTCCGCTAACAACTTGTCCGTGTACAATTAGTTAACAGTAAATAACGATGTCGTAGGTCTGCTAGTTGGACAAGCTTAACAGTTTCATGGGCCTTTTAATTTGTTTCAAACTGCGAAACCTAGAGAAACCACTTGAGAACAGCGTATTCTGAAATGCGACGCTCCTTCTCGCCTGTTGAAAGATGCATAGGCAAGAAGCGTCGCATTTCAGCATATTTACTGAAAATTATTTGTTCAAATGGCTTCACTGGGTCATGAGGTATGATACAACATACACTGCTTTTTTGGAAAACAAACTGGCACAATTTCTGCACAACTCACTTGAATTGATGAATATTGGATCAAAACGATTTTAACTGTACGTTTCATGTATTTGAGATGAAATCAATACTATTCAAAAGCATAATTCATAGATTTCAGTGAATAAAGGCAAAACTGAAAAAAATCTTTGTTTTTTATGCCCCTGGAATAAAAGATTCGGGAGCATATAGTTTTTGGCCTGTCCGTCTGTCTGTTTGTCTGTCTGTTTTCCGAAAAACTTTAACATTGGGCATAACTTTTGAATGAAAGCTGGTGATAGAGGTTTCATATTTCACATGTGTATTTACCAAAATTTTTGACCTCATGACCATAACCTTGACCTTTCACGTACTTCTCAAAAACTTTAACATTGGGCATAATTTTTGAATGGTAAGTGATAGGGCTTTCATATTGTACATGTGTATTCCTTGTGACAAGATCTTTCCATTGATACCAATATTACGCTGACCCTGACCTCTCACATACTTAACAGAAAATGGCGTTTATACTAACAAAGATGCCGCCGGGGGCATTCTCGTTTCACAAACACAGGCTTTATAATTTCTGGCATGCTAGCTATCGATAATGAAAGGTTTTGTGTTCAATTTTAAATAAACTTAATTTGTGAAATCATTTCATTGTTTTATTCTTTTTCTGCTGCACATTAATGTGGAATTTTACAATATGATTTTATTTTTGATGTTGCATAATTGAACTATACTAGCTGGACATATGACGTTGGACCACTTTATCCGTTCTTTTCAAATCAGTAAAAAAGTTATTGTTTTGAAATGTGACTATTTTTTTCTTTTTTGTACTTTTAAAGGTTGTCTGAAAAAAACACTTCTCTGCATCCGGCAAAAATCTTTTTAGAAAGGTTGTGGGCTAAAATCCTGGTACTGGCACTATCAGTATTCAATGTCAGTATGTCAATTAGAGCGTGCATGGGTATCAGGTGAGCGTTGTGCCCCTTGGGGCTCTTGTTTTATATCCCCGTAGATACATACATTAAAGTAATGAGGTCGAAAATTTGATTCCAATGCAACTGTCTATTCATGTAAAATGAAATACCCATCATAGCCTATTCCAAATATGAATAATTCCCACAGAGTCCTTGAGGTTTAGAACACGATATTCAAATGAATTAATGCGGAGCGCACAAATACACATGAACAAATTACACATGTAACAAACGAAAGGTGTTGTTCGTGAGGTCATGGTATCCGAACTTAAAAAATAATTCTTACTGCGAGAGTCAAATTTAGAGTTTGTATTACAGGTATGTCGATGAAATACAACTCTGTATAATTAAATGAAAACTGCTCCGATAGGAATCATACTCCCCCGGCATAATTTCTTTTTCTGTACAGATCCATTCGTGTATGATTTGACAATTTTTCACATTAATTTCTCTCATACAAGGTCATATCATTTAAAGTAAAGATCACTACTTTATATCAAATGCTTTGGTATGGAAATGTAGTTGGTTGTACTTAGTATGTTACACCGTAGCGTATCACGTGATAAGCAAATAATCTCTTGCATGGGAATCCCCTTCGATTAAACAAGGTAAATACTGTCTAAATCTACATTATATGAATTTATTCCAGGCCTATCATACGATCATCGTTATAAATTATATGATGGTTATCTATTCTGGTCAAGAATAGAGGTATGACCAGAGAACACTTGAACAGAAAGTTTTGTTTATTTACGTGCACCATATCATAACATGTAAACAAAATAGAAAATTTTCTGTTTAAGTGTTCTCTAAATATTCCTCTATTCTTGACCAGAAAAGATTACTATCATATATTTATAATAATGATGGTCATATGATAGGCATAAACTGGTTTCATATAAAGTAGATTTAGACAGTATTTACCTCGTTTAATCGAAGGGGATTCCCTTGTAAGAGATTATTTACACATCAAGTGATACGCCACGGTGATGTTATATGATCATGGCCTTATCCCTTACATGGAGATATAAGGGATTTAATAAAAAATTCACTCAAAATAACTTGCATGTAAATCTCGCTCACTGTCACTTTAGGGATGTACAGTACCTACATAGTTCTATTTCGATACATTTACCCTTATACTTTACTACATATCACGATCTTTCATTGTATTGTGTAAAGCTTCAACTGAAATCAATCAGAAATGGTTTGGAAGAAGTTGCAATGACAAGGTTTTACACGCTTTTTATCTCGATCGGTAAGAGCAAAGTGCTTAGAGGTGGGACGTAAAAAGTACAGTTATGTGCCCGAACCCCGGTTATGTGCCCGAACCCCGGTCGATGTGATTTTTCTCTAACCTGTACAAAGGAAGATGTGTAGTATTGAATCTTTCCATTTTTTTTTTTTGGTCATGCTCTGAAGATCTTCCCGGATTCATTTACTTTTAATTCTTGCTACCAAACTATTTTATATTTGAAATGCAAAATTTGGCAGAAGTTTATTCTTTTATCTGATTACCCAGGAATGACATTAAAATGCATGAAAAAAAAAAATCCAAGTCAGAGGGTCACAACTTAATTGAAACTCTTTCGGCAGAAATTCCCCTTCTTCATGCACATCTACATATTATGATCTTTCATTGCGTGTACTTTATTGGAATCCATTCCATGGTTTTTGAGATGTTATCACAAGGTTTGACACTTAAAATGCATGAAAAATGCAAGGTTCAAAGTCCAAGGTACATACCTCAGGTGAAATATTTTCAGTAGCAATTCCCTTCATTCAGATCTTTTATAGTGTGATATCTATTGAAATCTATTACATGGTTTTGGAGGAGTAACGATGACAAGGTTTCCTCTTCAGACAATGGACGGATGGAATGCTGATTCCAGTATACCCCCAACGACTTTGTTGCGGAGGTACGAGAATGTGACTTTTTCATGGCAATAAAAATATACAGACAACAAATCGTTTACATTTTGATACACAAACACTCGTATACACAAATGTTCAGTTCTTTAGTATTTGTAAAATTATGTTTAATTTGTTCATCGAGACAATCACCGAATTTGACAAGTTTTCTTGGGGCTGTTGCGACGGGTGTTACATGCAAACAGGAGATGCCGACTCTCCCGGGCACCTATTCTCACTTACGAATCTTGTTCATTCCAATGATCGCGACTGTTCCAATGGAAATTCTTATGACTTTGCATTACCCGAGGGTTTTTGAGACTGAATAACAGATATCTCTTTTATCCAGTGGAAATAGTTAATGCACTTGGTCGAACATGTGTTATCTGAGTACTAAACATTGTTGATTATCTTAGCCTCCGAAGTAATTTCGTGGATTAAGATAAAACACCTCGTGAAAATAAACAAACGACCCAAATATGTGGAATAACGAAAAAAAAAAAAAAAACAACAACATACAATTCTACCCAGTTTTGAGCGTCGAAATTTGCCGTTTTCGAGAAGTAAGAAATCATAGTAAAGTTTATCCGTCTCTTCTGAGAGATAAAACAAAACCGATAGTCAATAGTAAAGGTACAATTTTGTCTAGAAGACGTTCATGCCTTAGAAATAGGCAAAACAAGATAAAATGGTGTGAATAATAGTAGAATTGTTTACATTTCTTTATGTGACTCAAGACTTCAGGATCTTCTTTAACTCAAATAACATTGGTGTACATGTAAGCCTTTTATAATGTTTTTCAACCGCCATTTAAGTTCGCTGTACATGACTTTCGTATTCACTGGAACATTTGGAATATTCACTCAAGGTTATTATAAAGTTTCAAGTAAAGGTCCCATGGTTGTTGTAGCATTGGAATCATAATCAGCTTACATCAATTCATCTTCATGATCAAAAGCATGCTATTCATCGAACGTAAATATCAGATATTGTCGTCTGCCGTGATGAAATTCAGTGGGACGGAAATTAATGCATCTTGCTATTCATTTCTAACATTTCCATTCTCCTTTTCTCTTTTGGTTCGTGGAATAAACTTTATCAAAAGATGATTTAGAATTCAAACTTGATAAAAAAAAAATGTAAATTTCAATAATTGTCAAAAATAAAAGATCACTAAATCTAGGTTGCGTGGGTGATTTTATTTATCACAAAAGAGATAGGAAACATTATTATCAAGATCATGAGGCCAATCTTTCAGTCTATCAGTACTGCCAGAGAAACGTTGTTACAACTAAAGAGGAAAATGTACAACTCTGCTTCATGAACTGTCTTCTAGACAGGTAGTTCTAAATTCTGTGTACCGGACATGCTTGTTTCGGATGATAAATTCTCGTTAGTAACTTCTTTTATAATCATTCATAACCATTCAAACGTTGCGTTCAAAACTGCAATGGTATTGAAAGGTGCATATTCAGATGATAAGAATCGTCAATTTTTTCTAGAATGGGAAGACAGCATGATCGAAAAGCAAATGCCGAATCCAATTTTCGGCAAGCTATGCAAAAGTCACCTTTTCTCACATCAAGATGCACAGTCAGGTGTATTTCATCGACGGTATACATGGTATATACAACCTGAATTGTTTCCAATCAATAATATATTAGGAAATTATGTTACCTGAGATTCGATACCACTACCTATATACAGCAGCATTTTTTGGTGTTAAGAAATGGATCTTATATTTTTTCTGTTGATGCAGGTATCGCCTGAAAAATTGGACGGAAAACAGCATCATTGCGCGAGTCGCGCTGATCCAAAAGTCCATTTTTTCGGGTGATACCTGCTTCAACCAAAAAAAAAAAATGATAATAAATAAACGATTCATTTCTTTTCATTTTATATCCTCTGCTTATGGAAAACGGATTGTTTTTTTAAACTAATAGTAATCTATCCCCGCACTTTATTTCGTTAATGTTACAACTGCCTCACAGGACGAAAACAAAGTTATGGCAGCCGCCATGATTCAATCGGCGACAATCGTCGCTCTTTATATTTGGAATAAGAACCAGTATGAGGAAATCCTACATGCACAAGAAATTTTAGAAATAAAAGTAGAAATGAAAATTTACGCAAACATCAACATATCGTTTTTCAGCTGATACGTTTTTAGGGAATTCCCGGTTTCAAAAATAGTGCAATAAATAGACGTCCGCCCGTGAAAAAGATTGATGTATAAACAAAATTTCTTAAACAATCAGAACCTTCGTTTCTTAATGGTAACAAGGGAAGTTAAATGATTTGAGTAGAGCCATATACATTGTACGTGTATATTGAATTGTGACTCTGTAAATATAACTTATATAGTGTTGTTACAATGATATGGTATCGTTCTGGTCCTCTCCGTCTGTTTGTTCTTTTTATCTCACGCGTACGCGTGTTCCGTTATGATATCTATGTTAGATGTGGCAAATCGACATTATCTTTACAGTGAATATCTTCCTTATCTCCACAGTAAATATCCTCCTCATCTCAACAGTGATTATCCTCCTTATCTCCACAGTGAATATCATCTTTATCTCCACAGAAAATATCCTCCTTATCCCACAGTGATTATCATCCTTATCTCCACAGTGAATATCCTCCTTATCTCACAGTGAATATCATCCTTATCTCCATAGAAAATATCCTCCTTATCTCAACAGTGATTGTCATCCTTTTCTCCACAGTGATTGTCATCCTTTTCTCCACAGTGAATATCCTCCTTATCTCCACAGTGAATATCCTCCTTATCTCAAAGTGAATATCATCCTTATCTCCATAGAAAATATCCTCCTTATCTCAACAGTGATTATCCTCCTTATCTCCACAGTGAATATCCTCCTTATCTCCACAGTGAAATATCCTCCTTATCTCAACTGTGAAAATCCTCCTTATCTCAACAGCGAATAGCATCCTTATCTCTACAATGAATATCCTCCTTATCTCAACATTGAATATCCTTCTTGTCTCCGCAGTGAATATCATCCTTATCTCTACAGTGAATATCCTCCTTATCTCTACAGTGAATATCATACTTATCTCAACAGAAATATCCTCCCTATCTCCACAGTGAATGTCCTCCTTAAAAATGTATCTCCACAGAAAATATCCTCCATGATATCTCAACAGTGAATATCCTCCTTATCTCCACAGTGAATATCCTCCTTATCTCCACAGTGAATATCCTCTTTATCTCAACAGTGATTACCTTCCTTATCTCTACAGTGAAAATCCTCCTTATCTTATCAATGAATATCATCCTTATCTCAACAATAAGCATCATCCTTATCTCAACAGTGAATATCCTCCTTATCTCCAAAGCGATAAGAGTATCCTTTTTATCTCAACAGTGAATATCCTCCTTATCTCAACAGTGAAATATTCTCCTTATCTCAACAGTAAAAATCCTCCTCATCTCAACAGTGAAAATCCATTTATCTCAACAATGAAAATCCTCCTTATCTCAACAGTTAATATCCTCCTTATCTCAACAGTGAAAATCCTCCTTATCACAACAGTGAAAATCCTCCTTATCTCAACAGTGAAATCTCATTCATTGTTTCATGCGTATTTTTTAAAATGGAGAGATAATGAATAATGTTACCTTAAATCCTCCTTATCTCAACAGTAATTTTCCTCCTTATCTCCACAGTGAATATCCTCCTTATCTCCACAGTGAATATCCTCCTTATCTCAACAGTGAAATATCCTCCTTATCTCAACAGTAAAAAATCCTCCTCATCTCAACAGTGAAAAATCATCATTATCTCAACAATAAGCATCATCCTTATCTCAACAGTGAATATCCTCCTTATCTCCAAAGCGATAAGAGTATCCTTTTTATCTCAACAGTGAATATCCTCCTCATCTCAACAGTGAAAAATCATCATTATCTCAACAATAAGCATCATCCTTATCTCAACAGTGAATATCCTCCTTATCTCCAAAGCGATAAGAGTATCCTTTTTATCTCAACAGTGAATATCCTCCTCATCTCAACAGTGAAAAATCATCATTATCTCAACAATAAGCATCATCCTTATCTCAACAGTGAATATCCTCCTTATCTCCAAAGCGATAAGAGTATCCTTCTTATCTCAACAGTGAATATCCTCCTTATCTCAACAGTGAAATATCCTCCTTATCTCAACAGTAAAAATCCTCCTCATCTCAACAGTGAAAATCCATTTATCTCAACAATGAAAATCCTCCTTATCTCAACAGTTAATATCCTCCTTATCTCAACAGTGAAAATCCTCCTTATCACAACAGTGAAAATCCTCCTTATCTCAACAGTGAAATCTCATTCATTGTTTCATGAGTATTTTTTAAAATGGAGAGATAATGAATAATGTTACCTTAAATCCTCCTTATCTCAACAGTAATTATCCTCCTTATCTCCACAGTGAATATCCTCCTTATCTCCACAGTGAATATCCTCCTTATCTCAACAGTGAAATATCCTCCTTATCTCAACATTAAAAAATCCTCCTCATCTCAACAGTGAAAAATCATCATTATCTCAACAATAAGCATCATCCTTATCTCCACAGTGAAAATCCTCCTTATCTTATCAATGAATATCATCCTTATCTCAACAATAAGCATCATCCTTATCTCAACAGTGAATATCCTCCTTATCTCCAAAGCGATAAGAGTATCCTTCTTATCTCAACAGTGAATATCCTCCTTATCTCAACAGTGAAATATCCTCCTTATCTCAACAGTAAAAATCCTCCTCATCTCAACAGTGAAAATCCATTTATCTCAACAATGAAAATCCTCCTTATCTCAACAGTTAATATCCTCCTTATCTCAACAGTGAAAATCCTCCTTATCACAACAGTGAAAATCCTCCTTATCTCAACAGTGAAATCTCATCCATTGTTTCATACGTATTTTTTAAAATGGAGAGATAATGAATAATGTTACCTTCAATCCTCCTTATCTCAACAGTGATTATCCTCCTTATCTCCACAGTGAATATCCTCCTTATCTCCACAGTGAATATCCTCCTTATCTCAACAGTGAAATATCCTCCTTATCTCAACAGTAAAAATCCTCCTCATCTCAACAGTGAAAAATCCTTCTTATCTCAACAGTGAAATATCCTCCTTATCTCAACAGTGAAAATCCATTTATCTCAACAGTGAAAATCCTCCTTATCTCAACAGTCAATATCCTCCTTATCTCAACAGTGAATATCCTCCTTATCTCAACAGTGAAAAATCCTCCTTATCTCAACAATGAATATCATCTCAACAGTGAATATCATCCTTCTCTCAACAGTGAAATCTCATCCATTGTTTCATACGTATTTTTTAAAATGGAGAGATAATGAATAATGTAACCTTCAATGGTATTTTAAATTATCATGTTGTACACTAGATCTCCGCCAAGGCCACGTTGCACTGAATACAGCGGAACACACACACGTATGATTGTCACAAATAATGGAAACTTTGAAAGATCGGATAGATTGATGAAGGAAATAGATGTAAGGTTTATTGCTTTTGTAAAAAAAAGGATATGTACCTAAATCCCTGGTCACAGCCTGCTGTGCGTGCTTCGGACGTGAGTGTTTGGGGAGGCTACGTGCGCTGCGTTTTTCTAAATACGCAAGAAAGTGGCAAGAGTACTAGTACGAAAGGAGTGCGTCAACGTACGTCACACGTACGGTTATATGCAGTGGTTACATTCATCATATGCTGCGCACGTAGTAAATGTGTTGTACGCACAGAAAACGTGCGCGCAACTTGCTGACAACGTTCTCTCCCCGCATACCTTCTGTGTTATACTTACACGTACTGCTTACGCGCGAGGTCCTTATTCTTCCTTGCGTGTCGAGTGCGTTGCACGTACTTATACCGTACTTTTAAAAACCGTGCACGCGTGTAGCATGTCTTGATGCATTCGTAGACCTCACGCAGACTGAACGCAGCAAAAGTTCTGCTAACACTAAAACTGCTACGTCCTATCTATGTGCTCCAAAACAAATACGGAGGCCGTACGGAACATGCACCGACCGCGTACGGATCACCAATGGTTGCCCACGTTTTTGCACGTAGATAACACGTACTTGCACGTACGACGGGTTGTGACCACCGCTTAACGGAAAGAGAAAAAAGGAAATTTTCTATTTTTATAATACAGTACTAATGTCTATTACTTATTATCTTTTACCTATTCAACCGCGTTTTCAATGACCGGATATCAATTTTTATTTCCATATCGATTTATTCTAGAAATCTCTTGAAAAATTAATGATCAATAAAGAATGTTTTATTTGCTTTAGAATTCCATCACAGTCGACTGACTGCTAACATAGATTTGATGTCGATTTTCCCTTCTCAAACTAATGGGTTTAACATTTTTTGTTTGCTTTAAACACACTTGGCTGATCTCAAACGAGTAAGAGTATATACGTTCACACACTGGTAGCTCACATTGCAGCATTATGCAATTACTCTATAGACTCTATGTTCAAGCGAACTTGCTACATCGATATTCCATTTAGAGATGTATTTTTGTTAAGTTTTTCCTATGCGATGATATAAATGATCCGAAATAGATATGCAAATTAATTATGTTGTAGGTATTATGAACAGGTAAGCAGAAAAATCAATTCCTGTCCTATGATTGGATAATAATAATATTATACCATAACACTATATAAATGTGTGTTATCAACCATCTTTAGCCTTGTTTTTGTCTAATGGAATATGATATATGAAGCTGATCTTACTGGAATATAACACGCCAGCAATGCCTCCTCTAGTATTCACGAGGACATAAGTAAACAATAAACAACTGACATTACCGGTCAAAGTTTAAACGTGGAGATTAAGGCTTAATTATCAACAGATTGCAGTAGAGGCAGACAGTCATTAATCGATTGATCATCACTAATGACAAATTGCAGGAATTTCCGAGGGAGATCCGATCCAAACCTTGAAGATACACATGTGGTGAATGGGAAATGATGTCAGCAAGATTAATGATGAACTATACTGAAAAATGTGAGTATCACAGTAAAATTAAGGGCACTCGGTTGTTTCTTTATTATTATTTTTTTTATTAATGTCTCGGATTGATGAAGTCCGCTGTAAAGAAAAGTGATGGCTTTAAACTGTATTATTTGTTGTAATGACAAAAGTAATGAACATAAAATTAAACCAGCATAATGTTATATAAATCGGATGCAAGAACAAGATCCTTAAGGGATGTGTGTGTGTGGGCCGCGGGTTTAATGGTAATAGATGGTTTTGTTATAGTTTCTTTTGTCCATAATGATCATTTGAAATTTCTTTTCTAACTATATTTCAAATTTCTTTGGCTTTTACTTAAAACAAAAATATAAAACGTAAAAAACGTTAAACAGCGATATCCCATCTTATAGTTTGCACTGTATGCTTTAAATTGCTTCTTTTTATCGTTGTGATTATTTTATACCTGATGTAAATTAAATTAACATTTCACCAGCGATAGCTTGAATATTATACTTGTACATTGTATTCACTTTTTAAATCAATCGATTTTTCCTAGTGTAATAGTGCCCTGATCTTTTAAGTAGAATGGATTGTAATTTGTAATAAAACACTGAAAGCATTTTCATGAAATTGTATGAAACAACTATGGTCTATTAGGAGCACAATGAGAGATGCGAATGGCGTATTTAAGCTGATCGAGTTAAATTCCTGTAAAACGAAGTTATTATTCATAATGTACTTATATGTATTTGAATTCTGCGTACTCCTATATAATATTAAGTGGTGAAAAAGATGAAAGACAAATTCCAATTTCGAAGAATTTGTTGTTGTTTTTTTTTAAATCCAATAAATCAATCACCTTTATTATATGTATAATTGATATTGTATTTATATAATTTATGTTGTTGTTGCGTATTTTGAACGAGTGTCATCAGCAGTGCTGCACACATTAGAGATTATGTCACTGTCTGCATTGATCGAGCGAGTCAGAGAGGCATTGATCGACAAGCAATCATCAGGTGGAAGAAAAATGGAATTTTATCTCGATCAGCATATATTACAATTTAAAAAAATTGATAAAATAAAATAAGTGTATCTAGATCTTTTATCGATTTGTTGTATCTTTATAAGAATGAAATAGGGGAAGATCCGGTGATAACGGTCATCATTTTTCTGAAATAATTCGTCAAGTTTTACAATGTTCTCGAGAATATTAGATAATAGAAATAAATTATTTAAACTGTAATGTCATTGAAACTCTCTATCAGATTTCATTTTATCAGACATTTTGTACATTGATTTTTTTCCACTTAATTCTATGGAACCAAGCAAAAAATAACTAGACGAATTTGCATCAAAATGTAGTGGCATATTTAACATTATCGTCATACACATGAGACAGTATACAATAAATAAGTTCTAATAACTTTCTCAAAATGTTAAAATAATGACACGTTTTACGACCTTAAGTTCGGTAAGAGGAGATTAAAAAAATGAATACATGAAATTTTTATTCGTGTTTTCAGGTAGTTGGTAACGGACGACACATCCGGTTTCTGTCCAATTTGAAGAAAATTACGGAAAAGGAAAAATCGAAACGGATTCGATCGATGTAAACTTCCGGAAATAGAGAGATGAAAAGTAAATATGCAATTGAATCAGTCAGCGATAATGGAAAAGCACTTAAAGATCCGGACGGCGTTGCAGAAAATATAAAATATTCAACCGACGAAGAAGCTCAACAAAGCGCAACTTCTGACAGCCGTGCCCAAAACGGTCGAATTTCTCCGAATCCTGGGATTTTGAGGAATACAAAGTCCGATCCCATCATTGTGATCACGAACCATCTACAACCTGATAACAAAAACGTGTCGACTAAAACAGACGGAAAATTCAAATCAAAACTAGACAGTTTGTGGGTGAGGAGGATAAAACTGGCCATTGAAAAAAATGCTGTATTTTCTTTCAATTTTTAGTTTAATCATTATTTATTTATTTTAGTTTATTTGTTCATTTTAATATTTTTTTCTATCACTTCTTGAATTTTATTTTGATTTTATTAGCCAACAAGTGCTTCATTTCTTTCGACTACTCTTTTGTGTTTTTGACTTCATCTATCAACCAAAAGCTGAGTTCTCCATTTTCTTTAATACTACGTTATAAATGAAAACAGAAAAAAAGTTATATCCCAGTAATGTAATGAAGATCAACTTATATTCATTTAACTATTTGTCTCAAGGCGTTTGAGGATAATTGAATGTTGAAATACATAAAAATCTGTTTCCTAATATATAGTACGGAGTTTGAGGTTAATTTCTTTTTCACAAGATGTCGCATTTGTCCGACAGCCTTGGGATAATGCATCGGAAATTATTGTTCACGCATGAGTTGTCGTGAAAAACGACAATAATAAAGAATTCGTTTTATCAAAAACCATTCGTGGTAAAAAAAAAAAACCACCTGGCTCTTCACACGTTGAATTCGATACCTTTGACACACGCTCGATGTCAAAAATCTCTTGCTCCTTAATCTGATTTGCGATTTTATTTTCTCGCAGAGCAGAAAGAAACGATGTAATTAATTATCGTTAATATAAAAATGACAGGCCGAAAAAAATCAATGCGTCTCCTCATTTGTAAAGTCCAAATCACTGCATCCCCAGGAACGAATTTATAAGCGGACTCCGCAACAGATGGGAAACCTAGATGTTTCTTTGTTTGAATTTCTGAACGAAAGAGAAATGACAATGCTTCTCAAAGCAGAAATTATGACTGTATATACATGTATTTAGCTAGTGAATTTCCTTGTTCTGAAAATGAAGGGAGGAAAATTCATCATAGTGGTAAGATTGTTTAACATACATTTTTGGACATTATAACTTTCACACTCTTTGGCCATATTACAATGTTTAAGTTGAGGATCACTGACGAGGGTTAAGTACCTGAAACGTGAATGTCTGGTCCAGGATGCTGCAAATTTATCTGTTCTTAAACTTTGAATAGTAGGACGTTTAAGTATAGGATAAAGACCGAGTTGAGGTCAGTATGAAGGTTAGATGCCCAAGGAGAGAACAGGGTGGTGTTTAAAGACCGAGGCCGAAGGCCGAGGTCTTTAAACACCACCCTGTTCTCTCCGAGGGCATCTAACCTTCATACAGACCTCAACGAGGTCTTTATCCGACTTACAAACCGCAGATTTTCTTCAATTTTTCGAAAAATAGAAATCTAAATACTTAGTACACCCCTGCGTTTCAAAATGAAATTGACCATGCAAATTATCGGGTGGAAATATGCAACGGTAACGATTATTAGGCCATAGAAGTAAAATAATTTGTTATACATCCCGATGAATTTCTGAAAGGTACCCTGTGATCGGTCAAAGAAGAAAAATAGCAGTGTAACAATGAGTTTTATTTCCATTAAAGTTTTTAAATATGTGATAACATTATTGCAAATAGAGATAAGGAAAGATTTTCTAATCAAGTGAGGATAATATTTCTTTATTTTGACCATCACGTTCCTCAAAATACATGTATTTGAAAAGCATTTAGAATCATTGTTCTTCATGAATCGCTATAGGGATCTAGATTGATTTGAAATGGCGTTTTGGGGTTTTCGGGATAGAAGAGTCTATTCTTCTTCTGTTAACATTTCTTATAAAAAGATGTCTTAGGCGGACTTGAAACACAATATTTTCTATACTATGGCTGAATACTCATTATAATCAAAACAATTCACACCCGCGACTGAAATAATTTTCTTTTCTCCGCCCCTCATTGTTTTTTATTGACCTCCCCACTTCATTGAACGTTCATAAAACCTTGTATATTTAGAATCGTCCGTGGTCTTTATGAAATAAAATGACCGATGAATAACAAAAGAATCACATTTGAAGGTTTGTAAGTATAGGATAAAGACCGAGTTGAGGTCAGTATGAAGGTTAGATGCCCAAGGAGAGAACAGGGTGGTGTTTAAAGACCGAGGCCGAAGGCCGAGGTCTTTAAACACCACCCTGTTCTCTCCGAGGGCATCTAACCTTCATACAGACCTCAACGAGGTCTTTATCCGACTTACAAACCGCAGATTTTCTTCAATTTTTCGAAAAATAGAAATCTAAATACTTAGTACACCCCTGCGTTTCAAAATGAAATTGACCATGCAAATTATCGGGTGGAAATATGCAACGGTAACGATTATTAGGCCATAGAAGTAAAATAATTTGTTATACATCCCGATGAATTTCTGAAAGGTACCCTGTGATCGGTCAAAGAAGAAAAATAGCAGTGTAACAATGAGTTTTATTTCCATTAAAGTTTTTAAATATGTGATAACATTATTGCAAATAGAGATAAGGAAAGATTTTCTAATCAAGTGAGGATAATATTTCTTTATTTTGACCATCACGTTCCTCAAAATACATGTATTTGAAAAGCATTTAGAATCATTGTTCTTCATGAATCGCTATAGGGATCTAGATTGATTTGAAATGGCGTTTTGGGGTTTTCGGGATAGAAGAGTCTATTCTTCTTCTGTTAACATTTCTTATAAAAAGATGTCTTAGGCGGACTTGAAACACAATATTTTCTATACTATGGCTGAATACTCATTATAATCAAAACAATTCACACCCGCGACTGAAATAATTTTCTTTTCTCCGCCCCTCATTGTTTTTTATTGACCTCCCCACTTCATTGAACGTTCATAAAACCTTGTATATTTAGAATCGTCCGTGGTCTTTATGAAATAAAATGACCGATGAATAACAAAAGAATCACATTTGAAGGTTTGTAATTAAGGATATTGGCTATTTTTGAATTTTTGTCGTGTGATTTACATAAACATGGGATAAACTAGCTTTCTCTTCCAAATCACTTTAATTTATGTATCAATTATCCTACATATTGTACATGTATATCTGTAGGAGTGCAGAAAAAAAAAGTTTTTACCCCGCTGTTTCTGTATCTTTTGACCTATTCAATACAAGTGATTTATTGTTTGTTTATTGTTTGTTTTTATATTACTTTTTTTACATCGGCTACCACCGAAAGTATTGATTTATCTGTTTATATTTTGTCCTTGAAGGTTTTAAATCCCTGATGGAATCCATTTGAATATATCCATTTATTGATTATTCATAATGGAATTATGGAATTACATTTTGTTCTCCTTAATGATTATAGTCATCCCAAGAGTTTGTGAACCCAGCATTTGAGCTTGACGAACAGAGCGTTCCTAGTGACTGTAAGCTTGCCGACCTTGTACAGAGGACGCTGAGGAGGGGCGGAGGGGAAGATGTTTATACACACCCCTTTGGCAGGGGGAACCTATACACTACAGTATTCCTGGGAGAGAAGAGTAAAGTTCATAACAGTGGGGGCATGCTGGCATTCTGGTTCGCATTTATCATAATGGTGATGGGACTCGCTGGTGCTATAATATTCATGGCTGGTAAGTGATGTCCAATTACAAGATACTTAGGGGAGGGGGGGCTGTCATTTTTTTTTTCAGGTTAGATTATCTATTGTCAACGCAGAGCCGACGAGATTCTTTATTTTTCAGTAACTCAAGGTCAGATTATTATTTTCAACATCTTAAACAATCCTTGCAAAAAACAAAAAACAATAAAAGCAAAAAAAAAAAAAAAAAAACCCAAACAAACAAACAAACAAAAGAAACAAAAGAAACAAAAAACAAAACAAGGCACACACACACACCCTAACACACACTCACACCCTCACCCTCACTTAGAATTCCATATACATTCCACTAATTATACTTACAGAGTGCAAGACTTTCTCTCATAGTGTAGCATTTGGAAGGAATAGTGTCCGAGCGTTAGCTAGGTTTTGTACATTACATGACCTGGATTGCAATTTTAAAACTACCGACCTAGCTATAGTGGCGACACCTACTTTATTTGTATAGCGCGTGACTCTCCAAGCGACGTTATTCTGTAAAGCAAACAGCAATAGTGCCCGGTCGCCCGGTCGCCGGGCACTATTCCCTCATAGTCACCGCGTGTTAAACCAATGGAATTCCAAGGATTTATCATGTGATGCACTAAAATATAATAGGATTAGATCTATATCAAAATAACACTTGATACATGTATGAAATATGAATATTATTTTAGTGTAAAGCGAGCGAAGCGAGCCGAAATTGACATTTGTGGTTAGCGAGGGTAGCTGAAATTTGTTTCACTGTATGGCGAGCGATGCGATCTGAACATTTTTGAAGATTAAGAAATCTGGGTCAGAATATTTATTCTGTGCTACCATGGGGGTCAAGTTATTTATTTCATGATTTTTGGTCAGAAAATTTATTTCCAAAAGTGCCTCCCCACCCACCCCTTCAGAATCAAATGGTTGTCTCCTTAAGGTGTTTTTAAGTGATAATATCAATGTATCATATGTTTAAGTTTTTACTTTCCCTTGCAATATAAGTATACAAAAAAAAAATAATAATAATATAGAAATCAAATGTGATATAAAGACGAAATATTGAACTCTTTGTATATGATACGTCACTTGTTTTTTCTTATCAAAGGCCGATAAAACGATGTCACTAATGGGGAATCTCTATGCAGTTAACTTATTCAGGTACATGCGCAATGATCGTCAAGTTGAGGACGAATATTTAATTAATTTTAGTACATAGAGGTCGTCAACGTTTTGTAACTCAGATTATTTCTAGTCAACTATTTGAACTGTCCAAATGAATGTATTACTAATCTTACTTTACGGGGAAGAGGACGATGTTTTATTTGCAATTCTAGACTTGTTTCAGAAAGATCATAGCTGATTCACACTACTTTCTATCTTTGCTCTTAGCTGATATAATGCAATATTTACATTACAAGTAGATAGTCCAATAACTTGGGTGACGTCATGTTCAAGTTTTGCATGTAGGGAGAATTTACCAACGTTAAAATACATTTAGATTGAGGATCACTGACGAGAGTTAAATACCCGAAATGCGCATGTCTGGTCGATGCTGCAAATTTATCTGTTCTTAAATGATGCTATTGAATTTGAAGACGTTTATCATTTATACCACTTGGTGAGTGTCACTGCTGGTGGACCAGGAGTCTCCGAGGGCACATGTAGCCAAATTCGATCAATTACGGTTGATCGTTTCTTCAATGCTTTCGAAAATTTCTGTTATCAAAACTTCTTGAAATTTCCAAAAACATGGGTCCTGTAGCATCATATCCCATCCATCCTCTTACGTCTTTCGGGACATGTTTGGAAATTCTTTGGCCATATAACAAAGTTTAGACCGAAGCGTGCATGTCTGGTCCATGCTGCAACTTTATCTGTTCCTAAATGATGCTATTGAATTAGAAGATGTTTAACATTTGACGTTGTTACAGACAAAATGTGCAATGTGAAAGCAAATAAAAAGGACCGATAATTTGAATAAAAGTAAATACAAGTAATGACTGTCTTTCTTTTGGTGTTCATGGGTGTACATGTATAATTCTGGTTGGACTAACCAGAATTATACACTCATTTAAATGTACTTTTCAGAAACTTCAGAGTTTCTGATTTAAATAAGATTTGATATCATGTGATACAAATGTATGTCGGGACACATGTATCGATGTCTATATATTCTGTTCCACTTAACAATTATTAATTCATAGTCTGGAATTGTGTTGAATTTTCATCATCCAGTATATCATACATGCATGAATAACAAATCAAATATATCGATTAAGTACTGCATATAACTAAACGGAAACTATGACATATAATATAGCGGAACTCCATTTTTATTTGGACATTGTAATTAAAGGATGGGGAATAAAAGACAGAATCCAAGAAGAATGACTTATCATAAAAGAAAGGGAAATGTTAACAGAAATGAGGGAATTAGCATAATTGAGGCCCAGAGTGTATCTTAAAGATAAGGGATGGCGCCCCCTCCTTCTGTCTATTCTTTATCCGCGTACATGTATACATATTCACGACTTGATTGAAGCTATTTTTTTTCAGAATTATATAAAAGAGATGAAGAGTCAGCCGTGACAATGAACACAACACTGATAATGGAATAAACCGACGAGAAATCCAAATAAGTGGACAAGGATATACCACTGAGGGGGATCGAAACGTATGGTGTTGTGAATCCTTACATATTTTTTGGTATTCTTTCATTTTCTAAATGAAACTGGTCAAAACTGATGAGCCGTTAATTGCAGTATGGCAACGCCTAATAGATCAATCCATATCGCGCTGGTACATGTACCTGTATATGGAACGTTCATAGTTTTTGCAAACACGTCAATAGTTTGTCCACGACAGAAAACCAATCCTTTTGACGAACTCTAATAGTGTTTGCAAAAATTTATAGACTTTTCAGATATATAAACGATATGGACTGACTTATTAGGCATTGCCATACTGCAACGTCTCATCAATTTTGTGCAGTAACACTTAAATGATGAAAAAAAATCAAAAATCTCCGTAAGGAATCACAACATCATACATTTCGATCCCATGCGACATATACACGTACAGACAAATATCTGCAATAAGTGCTGAGAGGTTATCAACAAACTGTGTAATGAATTCATTAATGCTTGTGAATGTAGCTAATGTATCATGTTTTTACGAATGAAATAATGGACATTCTGCAAATGTTGACAGAGCTGCCATGAAAAGAAATTTCTGTAAATGTTGACAGAGCTGCCATGAAAAGAAATTTCTGTAAATGTTGACAGAGCTGCCATGAAAAGAAATTTCTGTAAATGTTGACAGAGCTGCCATGAAAAGAACTTTCTGTAAATGTTGACAGAGCTGCCATGGAAAGAAATTTCTGTAAATGTTGACAGAGCTGCCATGAAAATAAATTTCTGTAAATGTTGACAGAGCTGCCATGAAAAGAAGTTTCTGTAAATGTTGACAGAGCTGCCATGAAAAATGTTGCTGTAAATATTGACAGAGCTGCCATGAAAAAAATTCTGTAAATTTTGAACAGAGCTGCCACAAAAAAAAAGAAAATTTGCATGAATGAACCCAGCCCTTACAAACACTAAGTTGTATAAAGATATTATGTGCATTGTTATGAATAAATTTCATACACATAATAAATACATTTAACATCGTCTATTAAATTTGCTCAATTTTACTATTAATTGTACATATCCATGATTGCTATTTTGTAACATTAATAAAGCATTGATAATATTTGTATTCGTTGAGTGGTATTTTTGAGGATTTTTGAAAAAAAAATACTTCCATTTTAAGTAAACATTAATCATGAAATGCTGTACACTGAGTTCATGATGTCTACACCTTTCTTCCAGGGGAATATGCTTGAATGTCTTCTAGCTGGACGGCGACTTGAGATGTCTTTCAAACTCAATTCCTTCTCTAACTTTCTGTCTTTAATATAGCCATTCACTGCGACGCTTGACAGGAAAATGAAAGTAACAAGCAAACATCCTGACGACGTGAAGAAGCAGAGGTCATATGATCCTGTCGTGTCACGCAAGAAGCCTAAAAATGTAAAATAAAAAAATCACGATATACAATATTACAGACATGGTGAAATAATAGAAAGAAAGAAAGATGGAAAGAAGTATGTTTTCGAAGAAATGTTCAGCCTTAAAAGAGGTAAGGTCAACAGACAAATGATTTTTAATTATCTCTTGGGTATATTGTAAGAAAGCTGTACACTCTACACAGACATATTGACGAGAGAAATATCACTGCGCTCAAAATGTATGTAACCGCGTTTTGGCCATGTTTTGGATGTATGTTCCGCCACAATCGCCGTGTCTTGCTGGAGCCGCGCACTCTTTTGAAAAGTAAATGCACAAATTTTAATTCAAAAAATAAAACTATAGGACTAAAGTACATTTGCCTGTTTCAGAATATCACTTCGGCACTTCATTAAGTAATTTAATATCGCTGATGAGGATTTACTATCCAAAACACGTGTCCGACGAATTAAAATTAGTTTGAAATTCTCACCACGAAGGTGAAGAGTAAAGAGGGAATATAACTTTTTTATATCACGTAAATAATTCATAAAATCTAATAGGTCAAATTACCAGAGCCAACAATGAACACCACAAAAATCAAGAGAATTTTATATGTTTTTGGTAAGTATTGATTGGTTATACTTTTAGCCTATTTTAATTTCGGATAGTTGTATGTATTCAAATATAAAAAAAATATTATGTGAAAATAATAGTAGATATAACTTACCCGATATAGGCCCGGAAAAAGCTGTCATTATACCAGACATTGACATTGTCACACCTACACCTGTGGAGAAATATTTCTGACCAGTTATTTCCATGGTTGTAAGTGAAATGGCTGCAACAAAACATCCAAGAGTTGCACCGAACATACAGGCTACAGGAATAAAATGAGTCAGTGAATCCGCCAACGGGTACAGTGCAAGCGTCCCTGTACCAAGAAATAGCGCTGCACAAGGTATTGCCAAAACTGGAACTCGTGGGCTTTGAAGAACGAGTCCAGGAAGAAAACGGAAACAACTGCTGGAAAGGTTAGTAGCCAGCAAAAGCATAAGGGATGTCTCACGTTCAAAGCCTTTACTTTCGTAGTAGTCGATAAAGAAAACTAAAATAGCGTTGTATGCAGATATTGCTGCTCCAATGGCCAGGATGTAAAATACAAATGGCTTGTGTCCCAAAATAGTTTTGAAACTTTCTATTATTCCTACTTGAATTTTCATGCTTTCGTTTTCATTTGACTGAATTGAAATCGAGCTTCGTCTCCTCTGTTTTGTTTTCTTCTCATTTGAGTTGACATCCGTAGGTTTTGGCTGTACATAGACGCTTCCAAATACGCAAATGTTCAAGCAAACTGCCGATATTACCAATAAAGTCCCACGCCAGTCAAAATTACGTAACATGACATCCATAGCTTGGGGAACCGTCATTGATCCGAGCCCTGAACCGAATGTGATGAAGCTGAGAGCAAGTAGCTTACTCTGACCTTCAAAATGCTGTGCAACACAGGAAGATGTTGATATATATGTCATTGAAAGACCAAATCCTTTAACGAGAAATAACGAATTAAAAATAATCACGAAATGTCAGACAAATAATTTGAAGAATAAACTTTCTTTTAAAGATTCTACAGAGTGTATAGATTTAGAGCTTGTAAATTATGGCGTAGCTTGGTGAAAATTGAGTTATGGCTTTTTAATTTTCTTATTTTGTCAGATCAGGAAAGCCTATCATACCTGCCACAGCGCCTATTGAAATTACTAAGAACACAATATCCATGGCAAAGTATGACACAGAAATACCGATGCCTGCTATCAGTCCTCCCATGATGCAACATTTCCTAGGGCCAAATCTGGTCACTAACGAACCCGAAAGGAAACCTGTTTGATGAAAAATAAAACGATATATAATATTTCTTCGGTGTAAATTTGATTTTTCTATTCATTTAGGAATTTATTCTCACATTATTTTCTACACGTGTGTTAGACTATTTCGATAATGATAATTTGAATACATGTGTAATGTATCTACCTGCACACAGGAACGTCCCGGAACACACAGATTGAACCAACGCTGTCTCGGCTTTACTCTTACCAAATTCTCTCAGAAATTCGACATAAAGCACCGAAAGGTTGAATGGAATAGATGCACTTATAAACATGCTGAAGAAACCAGCTATCAGCACAACCCATTTTCTTTGTATTTGACATTTACTATTCTTCCTGTGCGATGAGAAAATACAAAGCAAAGATGATTGTGTAGAAATCAAATCCATGTCAGAAAAAAAATCATAATCAAACGACATACAAAATAAAGTACTATTGAAGCATACATGTACATGACGACATTTAAGACCAATGTATCTCTGGCACCAATATTGTGGACGGTTATCCGGATAACATGTACAAAACCCTACCTTAAATTGCTATACAAAGGAGTTTTATCGAGCACAATTGTTGCATTAACAAAATGTCTTCTCACTGCGAGATTACATAACAGTTAATCCAATACTTTAAAGGGCCCCTAGGTTATATATAACTATTATAGGTGTCCATCATGGAATACTGGCGCAACATTGAAGGTGGGTCTAGTAGCATGCTTGTCTGTGGGATTATATCCTCCATATTTAATTCATGAATAAGCCAACTATTTTTTCCTATAGAAATAGGCCACATGCCAAAATTCATATTGGCTGACAAAATGACGAAAAGATGTCAGAGGAAGGCAGTTTTCGCGCACCATTTCATTGTTACGTCTCAATGGAATTGCGTCTTTTAACAGTGACGTCATAATGTAAAACAATGCCAAAAGATGTTGACTCGGACATTTTGTACTTTCTAACAAGATCGGAAATTTTTATTTACCTGTAATAAAAACCATGCTTCTCTTTTTCTTTCGAAGATTTTTCATTTGAAACGCCATTTGTAAATACCATTTTGTAAGAGCCATCGATTCCAAGCACAGTGTTCAGCTCCCCATTTTTTGAAAATACCGATGGTGTATTTACCAACATCTTCATTCGTCCATCGGCATAATGATCTGCACATTCGATATCTTTACTTTTGTTGTTTTGTACGTTAAGATGTCCCTTTGGTACTTTCAAATTCATTTCCGCATGCCTTTTACAAGAATGACGATATTGTTTATTTCTGGATTCGACCAAAGGTTAAGGGATAATACGGTTGATTATAAATATTTATTTACACGCTCTTGATGTAGTTAGTAAAGACGGAAATTTGACCTGCATTAATTATTTAGAAAATTATGCTACATAGCGTAAAGGGTACTTTAAGTTAGAACATACATTACTTTCATAATGAATTATCAAACGTCAGTGCGAACTGGTGACGAGTGTCCGGATTTTTTTGTTTCTGTTTCTTTAAACACCACAGAAGTTTGATTAGATTTCAATCTTCTGAATGATTACTAAACTTACTTAGGCCAAAGTTTTTTATTTCTGTTTTGCGTCCGCGTGCGGGTAGGTTTTTGTACCGCTTTTTCCAAAAACAAACAAAATATTTTTTTACTCCCAATTACGAAATATAAAACCATATTCGATCGTGAATTATTTGTCATAATGAAGACGTCTAAGCGCTTTAAACGATCCTAAACTCATACCAAGAGTGCCAGAAATGAATCAAGGAAAGGGCATTTCGTCCCCTTTCGGGGATCAAAATGGTTAAACATTGCTACAAATGACGACGGAAGGGAATTATACGTTATTCGGGTTATAAGGAAACATAAGGTGTTCATAACCTACAATCAAAGAGGTGCATAGTGCATTTTTCTAATCAGAATTATTTCCAATGAAAGAAAACTAGTTGTCATGCACAGATCTGTATTCTTTAGAAAAAAAGGGGGAGGGTTATTGATAAAGAGTGTCAAAATAGAACTGTTTAAGATCAGGTACTGTATGTATTATCATTTTGGCGGGATTCATATCATCAATTTTGACAAAGTGCACCGATTCAAGACACGCTAAAGATGTAAATCTACATTGAATTAGAATTGGAATATCTCATGTGCACTTGTTCATGAAATAAATACATGTACACTGTGTTACCTAACTAGCCATGTCTGATCTTAATTATGTGACCTTAACGTTGAAAGTGACCTTGATCTGCATTTGATTGCTTGACCAACACTGCATGTTCGATCGATGTATAAATCATTTAATTTCCATTGTCATTTTCAAGAAACGAAGTTTCTGAATGGCTGAGAAATTTTGTTGATACATCGATCAACACAATTTTTCACGGAAGTCTATTTATAGCACTATTTTTAGAACCGGGGGTTCCCGCAAACACGAATGAATTCGTTGCTGAAAATACAATTTGTTGATGTTTGCTTATCATATCAAGGGTACCATTTCTTTTCTTTTTACTCAAAAAATTAACAGTGCATGTAGAATTTGCTCAAACTGGTCCTTATTCCAAAGATATAGAGAGACGATCGTTCGCTGTTTGAATCATGGCGGCTGCCATAACTTGTTTTGGCAGACGTATCACTGCGAAACCCTCCGACTTACGAAATATAGTGCGGTGATTGATTGTTTTTAGATCCAAGAAAACAGTCTGTTTTCCATAAATAGATGATAATTATATGATAAGAAATGAATCTTATATTTTTTCTGTTGATGTTGGTATCACCCGAAAAATTGGACAGAAAACTTTTGCATCAACGCGCTTGATGCAGTTTTCTGTCCAATTCTTCGGGTGATACCTGCATCAACAGAAAAAATATAAGATTCATTTCTTAAAGCATTTCAATTAATTTATATTCATGTATATGAAAGTATATGACTTCTAGACAAACAGACAGAAATCATGAAAATATTTAACCATTCCCATGGGAATTCTCACGATTTGGCCTTGCCGTCTCGACTTTGAGACTGAATAATTGTTATGTACTTCTTTGATATTTCTTCTAGACATTGTGTTTTTGGCAAGGATCCATCCAAAGGATTCTTTATAATTAACCATCAACTTTAGTCAATTGCCTCAAAATTGGCATTGGTTTTTTTTGCAACAGTGTCATGTTTCATTCAAGCATCCTGCCTCTGTTTGAAACACAATTCCTCTAATCTTTTGCATATGTAAATGCAATTCATTTTTGAAGATTTTGCAAGTTAATTAGCGATCAATATCCAATGACTTTACGAGAGAAATAATTAATTTCACAAATTTTGAAAAAAAATTAATTTAGCATCAAAGTGTTCGATACATCTTTAGTGTTAGCTGTGTTTCTATTTCGTAATGACAGATTCCACAAGAAGTTACATGTATCATGTTTGACGGGCTTTGAAATCAATGGATTGCATTTGCCAATTGTAGTGTGCATCTACTCGGGTATTTCTTTGTCGAATTTATTCAGGATGATGCTACTTACAATTATTTCCGTGGCAAATGAGCGAAACTTTGGATAACAATATAACAGAAATATGGATGGGCTTTGGGCTTCCTTTTAGGTCCTACCTACTTGGATACTATACATGCATCAACGTAAGTCATGTGATATATGAAAACAAATAATACTTTACAGTGCTACCTACAATACACTCTGCGTTGCCTTCTGCACTGCAGGTTGTTTGTTCAATAGGTTTCACTTCTTTTTCCTGTGGAGCTGTGTCATTGTATCCCTCTGTTTGTTCATTTTACTTTTCGCGTGAGAATGTTATGTTTGTTTCGTAAGCCTTTGTGTTTGTTTTAAATGTGGTTTCGGCATTTGTGTTTAAATTTCATTCACTGCATGGTTTATTTATTGACCGTTTAGGCAAAAATACTCTTACTGAATATTAGGCAAAATGAGTTTCCATTGAATTGATTAATAGTTTTGCTCTTATGCTCGATAAAGATGAATCATAGTGAAAGGAGGGGATCTCCAAAAACACTAAGTTGCACCATCAACAGGAAAACCCAAACACCCAATGAAAAAACCCAGAACATACTCCCACAGAAAGAGACGCAAAAGGGACAAGAAACACCAACTCACAACATAGAAACATGAAACACAAAAGACCAGACATAAACCAACGAACCCAACTCACATCATACATTGAACTACTTGGTGAGTGTCACTGCTGGTGAGTAGTGTAAGCCGCCTAGGTAGCCCAGTAGTATTTTTAGAACAGGGGAATTCCGGGTTTTGTGTATAGGAAAGGGGGAATTCCGTGGGGAATTCCGTGTTTATTTATAGAATGGGGAAGTCCATGGTAAAATCCTAGGGAATTCCCAATTCTATTTATAGGTGTTTGGAAAGTCCCAGACCTATATTTAGATGTTGTTCTAGAAAATCATCTATTCGTGGAAGGAATAATTTCCCCCTACAACTAGATGAAAAAGAATAAAGACAAATTGAAAGTTTATACATATTTTATTCAACATTGTACATGTTTCAAAAGTCTATGCACTGTACTGTGGTCTCACATTCTGACTCGCCATAGGTGAGCGTCCTCTGTTTGCTCCATAGATGGGTCGTCCTCTGTTTGCTCCATAGATGGGTCTGGGGTAATTTGGCCTGTAGCTTCCGTAGTTGTTGGGTCCCGGATACGTATTGTATTCCTGTTGTACAGGACAGTCTCTGGCCCAGTGTCCCCGTGCCTTGGCACTTGTAGCAAATATCGCTCTGCTTCTTGGGCGGCAGAGGACATTCGGTAGCAAAATGTCCCTCTTCATTGCAATTGTAACATACACTCAGTTAAGACAATTTTTAGAAAATGCCATTGAATAGACTCGAACGCATCCATATTTAAATGTTGGGTTATGTGTTGTATTTTCATTTGTCTATCTGTAATCAGAGTAGTAGGATCATGGATCCTAGAATGAAACATCCTTTCACATGCATTATAGCAGGACCTACTGGTAGCGGAAAGACATACTTTGTGAGACGTCTTTTAGCTCACACAGAAGAAATGATGAAACCTATACCGGATCACATAGTCTGATACTATGGGGAATGGCAGCCCATCTACGCAACTATACGCGGAGTTGAATTTGTAGAGGGACTACCAGATATAGGAGCTCTTGATCCTCAAAAGAGACATTTAGTTATTATTGACGACTTAATGTCAGAAACAGACGAAAGGATAACATCTTTATTCACCAAGAAAAGTCATCACAGAAATATTAGTGTTATCTACATAGTGCAGAATGTGTTTCACAAAGGAAAAGAGAACAGGACGATCAGTTTAAATTCCCATTACATTTTAATGTTCAAAAACCCTAGGGATGCATCCCAGATCACACATCTCGCCAAGCAGATGTATCCAGGAAATGTTAAATATATGCAGGAGGCTTTTCATGATGCCACCTCGGATCCCTATGGGTACCTTTTAATTGATTTGAAGCAAGACACACCAGAACATCTACGACTTCGTACACGTATATTCCCAGGACAAAACCAATGGGTGTATTTAAGGAAGACGTGAAAAAGGCACTATAAAAACATCAACGGGCCAGTTGTGAGTGCAGTTGAAATAGTGACATCAAAGACTCAACATGTCTTCCTTACAGTGCATGAAATGTCAAAAGAAATTTTCCAGACTCTTTGCATTAAAAAGACACATGAAGAATTTTCACGTCGATGATAGTGAAAACAGTGACGATGAAGACTCAGTAGAAGAGAAAGATGCTTCCTTTCCTTATTCCTGCAAGCGCCTGCGTGACCATGCGGCTGATTTGAACTATTTGCTTTTTGCGAAACCCACAATGTGCAGAAGCGTCATCCGAGATGCAGATAGGTCATTGATACTTTGCCTCTGTGAATGTGCCAAGAATGTTTTAAAAGGCAATGTCGACCTTACAAAGGACCAGTTTAACACATTAGCTCCTTACAAAGAGGAGCTCCGAGAGCTTGTCAATAAGAAAGTTCCTACTGAGAGAAAGAAAGAAGTATTACAAATTGGTGGTATCTTACCTGCTCTTTTAGGACCCTTGTTGGCACCAGTGATTGCGCCTTTGGCTTCAAAATTATTAGGACTTTGAGATGGAGCACACAAAGAAAATGTTACTGGTAGAACCTAAATTGTTGGAGGGATTGCAGCATCATGATGTAGTGAGAAATCCCACAATTAAATCCATGACAAGACTTGACGACGAGATGCAGTCTATTCTTCAAAGAGATGATCTTTCCATGGGAGAAAATGTTAAAGCTTACGAGCAGAAACTACAAAGATTTCTCATCTATGATGACAAGTATGAGAACAGACCACCGGTCAAAGTACAAGTTGTCAGGGGTACTACTGCACCAAAAAATGATGCCAGTTTCAATACAGACCAAAGTATTGGAGTTGACCAAGGATCTTCCACAACAGACCCGATTGAAAGTGAAATTATAAAATCTGTCCCAAAGACTATGAGAAATAGAGCAGAACTATTATTACACAAAATCAAATCAAAACCCGACATGAAGTGGAATGACCGTGGCGAACTTGTCTATAAGGGTGAACGGATCAAAATCAGTAATATTGTCGATCTTGTCAATGATGTTTTACGTCGAAGAAAACATTTCGAACCACGTGGGTGGCAGGTATTTAGTGCTGGTCTTCGAGAAACTAATGTACCACAGGATCTCATAGGGCATAAGGAGAGATGGAACTGGATACAATCTGGAAAGGATCCGTTGCAAGACGAGCATGATTCATCAGAATCAGATACGTCATCTAGTAGTTTGGAGACGTTAACAGATGACAAACCCGAGTTCAAGTCATCATTGGCACAAGGTTACGAATCAGATCCGGAAAGTATGAAGCTAAGTTTGAAAACACCAAAGAAGAGCAGCATTTCAAAAACATCCTTCTCTACGCCTCGTTGGTCACCGTATTAATACCTATTAATACAATCTATGTCAAGTCCAGTTATCATTCCTCATCATGAAAGCCAAGAAGAAGGTGGAAACATCAAAAATACTTTCCAAAAAGTATTATGATCCAAAACATCCTGGAAGTTACGGCGGAGTGAAATCATTCAAAAAAGCACTCGGCAATTTGAAAGTGAAAGAACAAGATGTTTCAGACTGGTTGATGACGCAAGACACCTACACTTTACATAAGCCTGTGCGTCGAAGTTTCAAAAGGAGAAAAGTACTTGTGGCTGGTATCGATCAACAATGGCAAGCAGATCTCGTGGACCTGCAAAGTATTGCAAAACACAATGATGGATACAAATACTTGTTGACCTGCATTGATGTTCTATCCAAATATGCATGGGTCATTCCTTTGCGCGACAAAACAGGCAAAACATTAGTGGAAGCGTTCAAGGCAATATTCAAGTCAGGTAGAACACCTCGTCAGCTACAAACAGATAAAGGGAGTGAATTTACCAACAGAAATTTTCAGTCTTTCCTGAGAGAGAATGACGTACATTTCTTCACAACAGAGAATGAAGACATTAAAGCCTCCATAGCCGAAAGGTTAATCGAACTCTGAAAACAAAGATGTGGAAATATTTTACACATAGTGATACTTTGAAGTACATTGATGTTTTGGAGGATTTGGTGTATTCATACAACCATACTTATCACAGGAGTATAAAAATGGCTCCAGTACAGGCAACAAAAAAGAATGAAATCATAGTTTGGAAAAATCTCTATGATGACAAAGCTTTGGATGTCAAAAACACCACCCTGAAAATAGGAGATCAGGTTCGAATCAGCAAAGCAAGACGGGCATTTAAGAAAGGTTACTTACCTAGTTGGAGCGAAGAAATATTTACTGTTAGTGAAGTGCGTGAACGTCAGCCACCTGTGTATCGCATCAATGACTACAATGGAGAACCGTTGAAAGGAACATTTTATCCTCAAGAGTTACAAAAAATCGTTAAATCTGATGACGTATACAGAATTGAAGAGGTGTTACAGAAAAGAAAGAAAGGAAAGCAGATTCAATATCTTGTCAAGTGGCATGGATATCCCGAATCATTCAACAGTTGGATCAACAGAAATCAGTTGACTACATATAAAGGATAGATATTGCTCAAGACTTTAGTTTGCCCAAAACACCAGTACTAGCACACATCGGCCATTCAACATGTTTTACCTGACACTCCCAAGTAATAGTTCGATGTCAACTTATTCTAACAATACTTTGACAAATTATCGTGTCAAGTTACATCATTCCCTGGATTTATCAGGACAGTGGGAAGTGGGATTGACTGAAATTCAGTATCCACATTCGTGGTATAATGTATCAAAAGACCAAGCATGGTTTGAGATAACCGAAAATCCAGATGCTCCAAGAGTTCAGTTTGTGCTGAAAAATGGATACTACGTTTCACCTGAAAAGCTCATGAGGACTTTATGGGGTTTGAAAGGGAGCATCGATGGAGGAGATAACGTGAAAATAGAATTTGATGACGTCAGTCACAAAGTTACAATCACAATAGTGAATGAAGCTATTTTGAAACTGTCCAACTCTCTTGCTAAAATCTTAGGCTTTGAACAAGAGGAATTCGACGCTGGTGTGTATATAGCTCCTTGGGTGTGCGACGTGACACAAGGATTTCATTCTCCTGTACATCTACAGTAACATCGTAGCGCCTAGTATGGTAGGTGATGCACTTGTACCATTACTGAGAATTGTTCCAATAGAGGGATCGTCTGGCAAAATGGTTTCTCATACTTATCAAAATATTCAGTACCTACCACTACAGCAGAGACAATTTGACACCATAGAAATAGATATAAGAGACGACACTGGCTTACCAGTGCCATTTGAAAGAGGAAAGGTCGTTGTGATACTACACTTCCGGCGACGACAGTCATAATGAGATTCCAAACAGACAAAAGTATTCGCTTTGAAGGAAACAGAGATGCGATTGATGAATATTACATTGATCAAGCAGGACATGGATTACCAGCTTTTCAAGGAGTAAGAATTCAAAGAGGACATGGCATCGGTAACATGTTTAGCGGTCTTTTGAAAAGTGCAATGCCTCTCATCAAAAAAGGATCAAAAGCATTGGGTAAACAAGTCTTATCAACGGGACTTGACATTGCTAATGATTTACTTAGTGGAGAAAACATACGCACATCCACAGAACGACGACTGAAAGAAGCGGGAAGAAATATCATGAATCAAGCAAGAGGCAGAATATCAAAACCACCCGGAGAACCTAGTCGAAAGGGTATAAAGCGGCGTGCGAATTCTTCAGTTGTCATTCCTAAGCGAGCAAAGGTACAGAGAACATCTAAACCGAAAAGAGACATCTTCACCTAAACATCAACATGTCTTTGGTCCATCAACATTCCTGTGAATGCATGAAGTCAGAGTTGGACTTGTTTGCTGTTCCACCAACGCAAGCAAGCATTGAATATGGACATTGGGTAGAACATCGGCCATTGTCTTCTATTACTGACTCGGGACCTATAGAATTTAATATTTCCGGTTCAGGGGATGATTATCTGGATCTGAATAACACCTTCTTGTATTTGCAAGCCAAAATAGTCGCGGCAAACAATAACGCAAACCTCGACGCTCAGTCAGATGTAGGGCCTGTGAACAATTGGTTGCATTCACTCTTCAGCCAAGTCAACATTTCTTTAAACGAAAAACTGATATCCATGCCGGCCAACACTTATGCCTACAGAGCTTTCATGGAGAACCTTCTAAGCTATGGGAAATCCGCTAAGGAATCGCAACTCACCTCCGAGATGTGGTACAAAGATAGCAGTAGTCATATGGAAGCCAGAACAGATGATAATGCTGGTTTTACTAAACGAAAAGCATTAATCGCCCGTAGCAAAATAGTTGATCTGACAGGAAAACTTCATTTGGATATGTTCTTCCAAGAAAGATATCTGCTCAATGGAGTGGATGCAAAGATAAATTTGATCAGGAGCAAAGATGCATTTGCACTTATGGCAGCCAATGATGACTTTAAAATCAAAATCATGGACGCTGCCTTATTTGTGCGGAAAGTTAGGATCAGTAACACGGTCAGAATGGCTCACATTAAAGCTTTGGAGAGAGGGACAGCCAAATATCCCATAAAGCGTATTGAGACCAAAGCATTTTCAGTTGCCAGTGGAAGCATGAGTATCAACAAAGAGAACCTGTTCCTGGGACAAATGCATAAGCGTATTTTCGTTGGTCTGGTAGACAATGATGCTTACAACGGAGTAGCTACGAAGAATCCTTTCAATTTCAAGCACAACAACATTGAGTTTATGGCACTCTATGTTGACGGACAGCAGATTCCAGCCAAACCTTTGCAACCTAACTTTGGACGCAGTCGTTTTATTCGCAGTTATTCAGGCCTTTTTACGGGGTCTGGGAAGATCTTCCATGATGAAGGAAACGATATCAGTAGGGAAGAATATGGAAATGGCTATACAGTATTTGGTTTTGATCTGACTCCAGACTTATCTGAAGCAGGTCATTTCCACCTTATAAAACATGGTAACCTGAGACTGGAAATTCACTTCTCTCAAGCCTTGGCAGAAACCGTCAGTGTTGTTGTGTATGCTGAATTTGATAACATCATAGAGATTGATCGCAACAGGAATGTAATATTTGATTTTGCAACCTAGAACAATGAACACTAAACAAATACAGACGGTTATGAGACGGAATGTAGGATCATCTTTCCTTGGTGTATTTGCTCGAAATAGGCTCCCCTCAGTGAATACATTACCGTGCTCGCTTGTCTGCAATACCGATCTGGACAGCCAGTTGGGTCAACACTGGATTGCAATCTACTTGGACCAGTGTGGCAATGGAGAATACTACGACAGTTATGGCCTACCACCACTGCATACGGAATTTTCAGACTTTATGCATAAGAATGTAGACTCCTGGATTTGGAACACCAAACAAGTTCAAGACAGACACTCTGTTGTATGCGGACATCACTGCATATTCTATTTGATTCATCGATACAAGGGTTTAGATATGACTGAAATTACCTCCTTGTTTACAGAAAACCTTTTTGAAAACGATGCCATTGTGAGACATTATGTTAACTTATTAGGTTAGTCAAACCACTGTATATAGTTCTGGTTCATAAATACTTATATCAATGTTACGTAACATTCATATGACTGTTTTTTCTTGTGTTTCTTGTTCAAATTGAATAGTTCAATAAAATTTGAATTAAAAATCTGTGTTGTGTTTTATTTCATCAAACACTGAAATGTGCTCAACAGATGAGATTTGCACTAGTAATGTGCACCAGCAGCAAATATGACCGCTGAGACTGTGCTCGCCATCTGCACTTGAACGTGCTTATACACTTTTGTACACTATTTGTACACTAAATGTGTTCCTCCAGCACCCAAATTGTGTTCTGTGTATGCATATGTGCACTTGAAATGTGCACCTGGACACATATGTGCACCTACGTTGTACATGTTTGCACGTAAGTGCACCCTAAATGTACACATTCAGCACCTAAGTGCACCTTAAATGTGCTCTTTTAGCACCTAAGTGCACCCTAAATGCGCACCATTTGCACCTAATACACCCCATATGTGCACCTTCAGCACATAATTGCACCCTAAATGTGTTTTTAGCACTTAAGTGCACCCTAAATGTGCACTTCCAACACCTAAGTTCACTCAATATGCGCACCTTCAGTACCTCAATGCATTCTAAATGTGCACCTTCAGTACCTAATGTGCACTTTCAGCACCTAAGTGCGCTCTAAATGTGCTCTTTTAGTAACTAAATGTACTCTAAATGCGCTCTTTTAGCACCTAAGTGCACCCTACAAGTGCACCTTCAACACCTCATTGCACCCAATAGCTGCACTTTCAGCATCTCAATGCACTCAAAATGTGCACCTTAAGCACCTAAGTGCACCCTAAAAGTGCTATTTTAGCATCTAAGTGCACCCTAAATGTGCTCTTTTAACACCTAAGTGCACCCTAAATGTGCACCTTCAGTGCCTAATATCCACCTTCAGCACCTAAGAGCACCCAATAGCTGCACCTTCAGCACCTAAGTGCACGCAATAAGTGCTTCATAGGAGACACAACTAAGATGGCTTCTCAACAAGTTTCTGATATTGATTTAACCAACTTTGAATTTCAATGGCCAAACGGCAATGTACAGCAGCCTGCAGACAACAAAATGGACGATATCCATAGCAATTGTCAGCGCATGACTGCCATGATGGAAGATGTACAGACATCCATTTCCAAGATGCAAGCCGACATCCAAACATTGATGGATAACAAGAGAAATGCAGAAGAAGGAGACGAACCCCCAAGGAAGAAAGCTAGATATGTATGTAACAATTGCAATGAAGAGGGACATTTTGCTACCGAATGTCCTCTGCCGCCCAAGAAGCAGAGCGATATTTGCTACAAGTGCCAAGGCACGGGGACACTGGGCCAGAGACTGTCCTGTACAACAGGAATACAATACGTATCCGGGACCCAACAACTACGGAAGCTACAGGCCAAATTACCCCAGACCCATCTATGGAGCAAACAGAGGACGACCCATCTATGGAGCAAACAGAGGACGCTCACCTATGGCGAGTCAGAATGTGAGACCACAGTACAGTGCATAGACTTTTGAAATATGTACAATGTTGAATAAAATATGTATAAACTTTCAATTTGCCTTTATTCTTTTTCATCTAGTTGTAGGGGGAAATTATTCCTTCCACGAATAGATGATTTTCTAGAACAACATCTAAATATAGGTCTGGGACTTTCCAAACACCTATAAATAGAATTGGGAATTCTCTAGGATTTTACCATGGACTTCCCCATTCTATAAATAAACACGGAATTCCCCACGGAATTCCCCCTTTCCTATACACAAAACCCGGAATTCCCCTGTTCTAAAAATACTACTGGGCTACCTAGGCGGCTTACACTACTCTGGTGGACCAAGAGTCCCCGAGGGCACATGTAGCCAAGAAAGGAGGAGATCTCCAACAACACTAGGTTGCACCCACAGCAAAATCCCAAAACACCCATGCAAAAAACACAGAACAGATACCCACAGAAAGAGACGCAAAAGGGACAAGGAACACCAACTTACAACATAGAAACATGAAACACAAAAGACTACACATAAACCAACGAGACCAATGGGCAACCGGTGCCGACTTAGGACAGCCATCTGCCACGTAAATAGCAGACGGTGTGGTTATCCTGGATTACGTGCGCACAACCCTCCCACTATTCCGATTTCCCAGAGGTCTCGAAGAACGCACAATTATGGTGTAAAACAACCTCCTCACTGTTAGGTGACCACACACAAACAAGACCGTAAAACACAGGGGTCCAAGCAACACAGATGAATATGTAAATGGATATAAAAAGAGGACGTGCGTAATACAGTCCGTGCTCTGCCGGCTGTAGCGAGCTCATATATGTTATCACCCGAGGAGTCCGACTGACATTCAGAGAGGACAGGTGGTCGGGGCCCTGTCTTCTCTAAAGAGGTTTGGACAGGGCCCGTCATGGAGTCCCGTCGTCACAGTCAGTCAGAGTGCAAGTCTTAAGAATGCGCTCGTACAAGACGGTTGATCGTCTGTCTCTTCAACGCATTTGAATTTTTCTGTGACAAAATTTCTTGAAATTTCTAAAACTTGGGTCCTGTAGCATCATATCCCACCAATTCTGCTACGTCTTTTGGTACATTTTGGGACATAATAATTTTCACACTTTTGGCCATATTACATTGTTTAGATTGAGGATCACTGACGAGGGTTTAGTACCCGAAACGTGCATGTCTGGTCCATGCTGTTAATTTATCTGGTCTTAAATGATGCTATTGAATTTGAGGACGTTTAACATTCATGAAACACACACCACACACATAAACCAACGATACCTATGGGTAACCGGTGCCGACTGAAGACGACCATCAATCATGAAAACAGCAGACGATGTGGTTATCCTGGATAACGTGCGCACAATCTACCCACTTTTCCAATAACTCAGAGTTCTCGACGAACGTACAATTATACATTATACAAACAGAACACATGACACAGATGAAAACGTAATTTCAGTTTTACTTTGATTTTTGAGTTTTGGAAATGACTGAACTGGACTAATAAATTTTTGAGTTTTGGAAATGACTGAACTGGAGTAATAAATTTTTGAGTTTGGAAATGACTGAACTGGAGTAATAAATTTTTGAGTTTGGAAATGACTGAACTGGAGTAATAAATTTTTGAGTTTTGGAAATGACTGAACTGGAGTAATAAATTTTTGAGTTTGGAAATGACTGAACTGGAGTGACAGTTATATCCGAAATTGAATGGTTATATTTAACGAAGTGATTGTAAAGGAAAGAAGTCGGTGCGGAAACCTGCCATATCGGCCCTATTTTCAAAGTTGTTCATGTATTCGTAGTGTTCTAGTTTTTGAATTGTCAAATGTATGGTGAATCCAAACAGGAAAACTTATTTTGATTTCACAGTCCTATACTGAATAATACGTTGCTAAAACATCTAAAAACGTTGAAATAATTGAAAATAACAATAATTGAGCGAAAATTCGATAGAAATTTATCAAATTAAGTATTTGAGCACACCTTTCCGTCGCAACAGAGAAGAGTTCTGAATAAAAAATCTTAACATTGCAGCGCCCTATGGATGCAACGATAATATCAGCAGCATAGGAAACTTAACAAGTCCCGGTTGTCAATCGGTAAATGTGACTAGCTTATTCAACAGACCACAAAGAAGACCTCGAAGTCATGGCATTCGAAAATATGATAGACATGAGATACATAGTTTCTCCTTCGATGACTTGGTTCCATTTTTGAATGAGCCTCTAGGCCTGCATTATATTCGTACCAAATTATACTCTGTTCCTTTACGGAAGTTACATGAAATTTACGAATATACGAAGGACCTCACATTTACCGATACACGTTCCCCTGAATAGAGACTACAATGAGTCATCTTGGACATTTCTACTTTTCGTTTATTTCAAGCAGTTAGATCAGATAAATCAGAAGAGAAAACAAACCGTCCTTTCATTAAAGTAAGATGCGCAAACAAAGGTATTGATAAATTGAATCTTGGTCAAATTTTGAATCACAAAACTGTCACAGAAAAAAATCCACCATATTTCAAAAGAAAAGAAACTCCTTGTATTTCCTATAGCTACACACCAACAGTTGCTTCTAATATTTACAATTACAAACGATTCCTGCAGTGTATTGATTTAAGTCATCCCTCACTACATCCACTTCCTTGCGAATGTTCTTCATCGGATTTCAACTACTCTCCTTGTGGACACGTTATAACGACAAGTTGAGAGAATTGTTAAAAACGGGTCCCAAATTCAGAGAAAGTATGTCCTTTACATGGAACCAAATGTCAAAATTATCATGGACTCTTGTGAGGAATATGCAAGACGTTGGGCAAAGGAAGAGGATGTACAGCTCGACACCCTTTCCGAATGGATAAAATCCATCAGAGGGTTACTTTTATCTAGAATTAACCGATTAAAATCAACTGTGAACACCAGATTCGAGTCTATATTTAAAGACCCTGATGTTATCACAGAGCTTACCTACCTCCAAGAACATTATGTCATCACACCAGCTGACAAAGCCTCAAATAATTACACATTTACGTGCAAAAAGTACTATTTCGACAGTCTAGTTAAAGAGTTGGGTTTAAATTCGACACCTGGAAATCCCACTTACACCCCAACAAACCTTTCTGTCTCTGAAATAATAGATAACCACAAATCAGCTCTTGCTTCCTTTGGCTTCGACACTAACACTTTAGATTTAGATTTGCCATACTTATACTGCATACCTAAAATGCATAAGAATCCGTACAAACAACGTTTCATCGCTGGTTCCTCAAAATGTTCTACCAAATCTGTATCGATCTTACTCACCAAAGTTTTATCTGTAATCAAATCTGGGCTTCAAAAATATTGTTCGACAGTATATTCTCGCAGTGGTATCAACCAGATGTGGATTTTAAAGAATTCGAAGGAACTTTTAGAACATCTGAAATCCACTCATTTTAGTAGAGTCCATTCGATCAAAGCCTTTGATTTTTCGACACTTTACACTACAATTCCATATTCTAAATTGAAAGAAAGACTCACAAAAATCATAAGTAATGCGTTTACAAGTAAGAACGGTAATCGCAAATACAAATTTATTGTTGTGAACTATGACAAAACCTACTTGTAAAAGAAAGTCCGATTCTGAAAATAAGTACACTGAAACAGATATTATTCAGATGGTAAACTTTCTGATTGACAACATTTTTGTGGTGTTTGGAGGAAAGGTCTTCCAGCAAATTGTCGGAATTCCAATGGGGACCAATTGTGCCCCACTCCTTGCTGACATTTTCCTTTACTCGTGCGAAGCTGAATTCATTCAATTTCTGGTCTCTGAAGGGAAAAGATACTTAGCTTCTGACTTCAACTTCACTTACAGATACATAGACGATGTGTTGTCCATCAATAATCCAAAATTCGCGGATTACCTGAGCAGTATCTATCCTTCAGAGCTTGAAGTCAACGAAACTACAGAGACAAATCATTCAGCATCCTATTTGGACATAATGTTGTCCTACGACACTGATGGTCACATGAACACCTCACTCTATGACAAACATGACGACTTCAATTTCAGCATTATAAACCTTTCCTTTTCTGAGTAGCAACATCCCTTCATCGCCTGTTTATTGCGTGTTCATATCTCAGTTGATACGCTATGCCAGAGCAAGTACGGAATATATGGATGTTGTTCTGAGAGCTAGACGTCTTTCAGATAAGCTTATCAGACAGGGATATGTTTGAGACCGACTAACATCGTCACTGAGGAAGTTCTACGGTCGATATGGGGAACTCGTCATACACTATGATGTCCCACTCTCCAGAATGGTGGATGATATTCTGTCATAGACCATTTGAACCATCCAGCAAAAGATTGTACTCTATGTCTTCCAAAATGAAAATTACCGGATGTGACAGTTCTATCGAATTGAAGCGGTGAGGTGTTGCATGCATGCAGGAGATGCTTACTGTTCATGGGCACCTGATCTCACTCCCATATCGGGAGTTCGCTTCTTTTCATATGGTGGAGGTTTTTGTTTGTTTGCTTTGGTTCCTGTTTTATCCTGATTTTGTATGCCTTCGTTTTCTGATTTTCTGAATTATCGATTTTGTGCTGTATACAGGGATATGGTCATTATCCATATTTGTCATCGATCCAGGCCTTGCCCATGATAATTTTTGTACCAATCGATGGATTTCTAATCCACCTTTAGATTTGCATAAAATGTTGTTGGCGAGGCCTGGATCAGAGATGAATTTTGAAAGATTTTTTGTATGTAAAATACGATGATTTTCCTTTGTTTGTCATTCAGGGCAAATGACGTCAGAACATGACGTCATACATCACGCGCGTGACGTTACGAGGGCTCAAAAATATGACGCGGTGTTTTCTCAAACATTCAGCATTGAAAAAAGTGATACTTGATAGTTCGTTTATCAAAAACATTTTCGTCGAAATTATAGGGCCGATATAAGGGGTTAGCACACCTAGTCCTTTCTTTGGGTTTTTTTTTTCTGACGCAAGTTTCTTATCTGGTACGAATGACTTCGAAAACGAGATTTTAAGACCTGACCTGTTTCCCTTACACATTGGGCGCCACATCTCTTGGCGTGTCATGTAATGACATATATGACATCTTGATACGATGAATCGGACACTAGGCTTGTTCTTAGTTTCTAAGACGGACGCTAGGCTTGTTCTTAGTTTCTAAGACGGACGCTAGGCTTGTTCTAAGTTTCACATTTAAAATATTTCTCGTTTGGTAAGAAGTTAACATGTGTGTTATTATTAAATGCTTTATTACTGATGAATAAATATTTCCTTTCAGGGTTTTGATTTTCATTTAAATACCTATCTAGTTAATAAATAGAATAGTACCTAGATCCTTCTGTGGACGTCAGAGATTCCCAGGTCTTTGTATTTCCCTTGCAACTGGTATAGGAGTTAAATGTCTCCAAATTCAATGACATCATTTAAGAACAGATAAATTTGCAGCATAAACCAGACATGCACGTTTCTGGTACTTAAACCTCGTCAGTGATCCTTAATCTAAACAATGTAATATGGCCAAAAAGTGTGAGAGATATTATTTCAAAAAATGTACCGAAAGACGTAGCAGGATGGGTGGGATATGATGCTACAGGACCCAAAAGGTTTGATCTATCCTGTTGTTGTGGAAGAACTCCTGGTAATACACAAGATCGCAAATGCAGCGCGTACAGCGTGTCCATTCCGATTTTCATTTAGTCACCTACCTAAACCATTGTTCATAACTTCCGTATTGGAGAGAGATTTTGTTGATTATGTCTAGATTTATCCTAAATAGCATTGTCTGTGATAGGACATCCTTGCCATTTTCCTGAGAGGAATCTGAGCATTCAAAATTTTAATGTTCCATTTCGATTCAATCTTATGAGACAACGTCTTCAATTAAACTGAAGTTCAAAGAAGTTCTATGAAATAAAACGTTCATATGCTTTGCAGTTGGATTGATGATGAGCTTGACTTGTTTAAATAGCATCCTTATCCAACGGTGTAGAAGGATCTAAGGTTGCATGGTTGTACCCTTGAATGAGCATGGCCAGCACATTAGCAAAAATGCTTCCTGTAGTTCTTCCTCATAATAACCCAAGACTTTGAAAGCTTGCAATATCAGCATTCTTCTTACTTACTGTGCTTACTTTTCCTGGGCACCTGGTCTCACTCCCATATCGGGAGTTCGCTTCTTTTCAAATGGTGGAGATTTTTGTTTGTTTGCTTTGGTTCCTGTTTTTTCCTGATTTTGTATGCCTTCGGTTTCTGATTTTCTGAATTGTCGATTTTGTGCTGTACACAGGGATATGGTCATTATCCATATTTGTCATTCGATATTTCTGTTGGAGTATTTGTCATTTTCCTATTTGTCTGTTTTCCTTTGCCAAATCTATTGAATATTCAGTTGTACTGTCTTGTGTCTTTGGTTTTGCTATGGAGACCAGCTCATCCGGTACGCTAGAGCATGTACTGATATTTTGGATTTTCACAGTAGAAATTTACAAATTACCAAAAACCTTTTGGGTCACGGTTTCCGCTTTCATAAACTAGTTAAGACTTTCTGGAAATTTAACAAAAATTACAGTCAACTTCCTTTAAAATTCGGATCTATACATGCAACAGAATACATTACTATGGGTATTACACAACCTGTCTTTTATGGTGATATGATAAACAAAATAAAAAGGATCAAAGGTAGGCAGCATAACCATCGAAAATGCGTCAGAATCATCAAACGCCTTTTATACCGTGGATATGATCCTAATGTCACCAGACGGACACTAGGCTTGGTACTTGACCAATCTACAGTCTTGTACAAGCGCACCCTTGAGACTTGCACTCTGACTGACTGTGACGACGGGACTCCATGACGGGCCCTGTCCAAACTTCTTTAGAGAAGACAGGGCCTCTCTGAATGTCAGTCGGACTCCTCGGGTGATTTCATACATGAGCTCGCTACAGCCAGCAGAGCACGGACTTTATTACGCATGCCCTCTTTTTATATCCATTTACATATTCATCTGTGTCTTTGGGGCCTCTGCGTTTTGCGGTCTTGTTTGTGTGATGTCATCTTACAGTGAGGAGGTTATTTTACACCACAATTGTACGTTCTTCGAGACCTCTGAGTAATTGGAGAAGTGAGAGGGTTGTGCGCACGTAATCCAGGATAACCACACCATTTGCTACTTGCGTGACAGATGGCCGTCCAGAGTCGGCACCGGTTACCCATTGGTCTCGTCGGTTTATGTGTAGTCTTTTGTGTTTGATGTATACATGTCGTGTGTCTCTTTTCTCGTCTCGTCTTTTGTGTTTTTGCATCGGATGTTTTGGTGTTTTACTGTTGATGCTGCAACGGGTTCTTGTTGGAGATCTTCTCCCTTGTTTTTGTAGCAATTCAACCAATTAATAAGTTTGATATCATCGGACAAAGGAATTATGCAACATATGTGAAATGTCTTCAAATTCAATATGTCTGTTACCGGGCTATTCAGCCTCATAGGCGGTCCTGTACTAGGTAAACCGGTATTATTTTTGTTTGATATATATATATGTTACAGGGAATAAGTTTAATCGGGGATTTCATGTAATTCCCGAGAGGTTCAGTGAACGTCTTCAAATTCAATATGTCTGGTACCGGACTATTCAGCATCATAGGCGGTCCTATACTAGGTAAGCCAGTATTATTTTTGATTGATATATGTATGTTACCGGGAATAAGTTTAATCAGAGATTTCATGTAATTCCCGAGAGGTTCAGTCATTACGTGTAATTCCTGGTCATTTTAGGGACCACATGAAAACATGTAATTTCTGAAGTATTTAAGCATTTTTACATTTATTTCCTTACTGGCAAAAACTAATAAAAATATTGGGACGTGATAATTTTTTTTTCATGTTAAAAAAAAATATCAAATGTACAATCCCATCACTGAACGAGAAAAAATAGAAGCTTTCAGATATAGAAATAGGAAAATGACGACAACACACACCTTTCCTTTTCGTTATATACCTTTTTATTTGTGTCGTAGAAGTATGTAGTCCTGATTAATGTAGGAAAATTATCAATATTACATATGACAATGTGGTGTTTGTGCTATGTACAGCATCACGAAGAAAAGACAACCCCCTGTGACCTTTGAAGACTTTACAATTTATCTCTTGGAGGCCTTAAAGGGGTTCTATGAAGATGAAAAGCATCCCCCTTAATTTTGTAACAGTTACAAATCTGAAGGGAGAGTAAGTGCGAATGCTAAAGGGATAATTAGCATAAGGCATATATTAATGTTTAAAACAAAGAAAACGAAGAACCCAAACTCTGATCAATTGACTTGACATGTGTATTCACATATTTGTAGTACTAAAATAAACGTCAAAAGATACTTTTGTATAATTTTATAAAAACGTAATGCACATTTCTTCAATTAACGTACAAATGTATTTTCATTTCATTTCAACTTGTCACAATCGGGTATCCATACACGGTCTTACCACGACATATAAAAACGAAATATTGTTTATGAATTTTTAAACAGTATGATGTGATTCTACTTTCTGCAGTTTATTTTTTATCAAAAATATGTATATATACCGGTTGATAGGTTATAAAGGATAGAAACTGTGACACATGGTCGACCAAATCTACGGAATCTTGTTTGGGAAATGTCACTTGACTCAAAATATATACGAATGAGACTTTAGAAAAATTCTCGATAGATATGCCTTAGACAAAATAAATATATATGTGTCGATATATCTCCAGACAAAAATTCAGTCTCGAGGCTTGAGAGAAGGTATTAATACAGATTTTTTCATATTTTACAGATATTTACATAAAACTGCAATTTTTCGAGAGAGAAGAAAATATTCTTCCTCTAAAACAATATTATAACATACATGTATTTACACATCCAATGAATGGATTGCAACAATTTTCTATACAAAATGAACAAAATATAGGAATACAGAGGATGGAAACGATAAATAATTCGCTTTATAGTCGGGGAGCCAGTGGGACCCCCCATGCACCCCCTTGAGTACTTTTTTTCACGGGTACCATGATGTTCCTTAGGGTCTGCAAAATCGGTTTTCAGAATGTACTCAAAAATAAACTCATTTAGGCTATGTGTTTTTCGATCGTTTCCATGGCAACCCCCTGCTAAAGTAGGCATGGCATGGCATGGCAACCCCCTGCTAAATTTTTCCGGCTCGCTTCGCTCGCCGCAGTTTTCAGTCTTTCAAAAATGTTTTGCTCGCTTCGCTCGCCATAGTTTTCTATCAATCATTACTTGCTAATGTCAAAGTTCATATATTTGAAGATATCAAAAGTGTTAACAATACTTATATATAACTATTAATACATGTTGCATATATCCCATGGAGTCTCAATTTTGTAAGCTTGGAAGGAGAACTTCAGTTATTCACCATTTTACAATTCTACATGTTAAAATTTGTCTAGAAGACCTTCCCCAAAGACCATCTTATATTCATGTACCTTATATAAATTTTGTTTATTAAGAATTGTATGGTAGAAATCTTTTATCTCTCTATTTAGAATTGAATTAAATACTTGCATAAGAATAAAGTATATATTAATATTTAGAGTTTTGAGTAAAAATATAAATAATGTCTATTGATAAAACATTCTTAATATATATGCACATAACTTTGTTAAAAAAAATTCCAATTGCTCCGACTTTGCAAGAAAAAAATAATTTTGCCCCGGTCCGAGGCAAAAAAAAAATCTTGCTCCGACAAAAAACCCAAGCCCCCCCCCCCCCCCCAGAATATCAAACGGACCGTGCCTAAAACCCCCAAACACCCAATGCAACGCATAAGGGACAAGGAACGTCAACGCACAACACAGAAACATCAAACACAAAGGACTACACATAAACCAATGAGACCAATGGGCAACCGGTGCCGATTTAGGACGGCCATCTGCAACGGAAATAGAAGAAGGTGTGGTTATGCTGGATTACCCGAGGTCTCGAAGAACGTACAATTGTGGTGTAAAACAACCTCCTCATTGTCAGTTGACCACATACAAACAAGACCGCAAACGCATGGGCCCCAGCAACACAGATGAATATGTAAATGGGTATCAAAAGAGGGCGTACGTAATACAGTCCGTGCTCTGTCGGCTGTAGCGAGCTCATGTATGTTTTCACCCCAGGAGTCAGACTGACATTCAGAGAGGACAGGTGGTCGGGGCCCTGTCTTCTCTGAAGAGGTTTGGATAGGGCCCGTCATGGAGTCCCGTCGTCACAGTCAGTAAGAGTGAAAGTTTGAAAAATGCGCTGGTACAAGACTGTAGATTCGTCAAGTACCAAGCCTAGTGTCCGACATTAGGATCATAACCACGGTATAAAAGGCGTTTGATGATTCTGACGAATTTTAGATACCGATGTTGTCTGAATTTGATCCTTCTTATCTTGTTATTTATGTCACCAACATATGCAGGTTGTGAAATACCCAAAGTAATATACTCTCTTGCCTGTATTTGTCCGAAATTCAGGAGAAGTTGACAATAATTTTTCTAAAATTTCTTGAAAGCTTTTACTAGTTTGTGAAAGCGAAAACCTTGTCCCAAAAGTTTCTTGGTAATTTGTAAATTTCTACATTGAAAATCCAAAACATCAGTACATGCTCTAGCATACGCGATGAGCTGTGAAATATAGATACTATAGGACGGTAATCTAGGAACATCACCGTCAAGCCAGGGGAAATTTACTATTTTAAATCCAGGATCATTTTGTCATACACACTTGTATGTATCTCTTCATTAACAATTTTGATATTTAGGTCCAAAAATGGTGTTTCTGTATTTGAAACATTTGCCTCGTTTAGAATCAATTCTCGTGGATAAATAACATTTTTATACTTTTCAAAAACAGGATTGTCGATAGTGAGAATATCATCCAGGTACCTAGAAGTACTAATGAAACATTTCACTCATCATTTTTTCTTTGCTTTCGAAGATTTTGGATAAATTCCTTTTCATACGTGTGTAAAAATAAATCTGCAACAAGAGGCGCACAGTTAGTACCCATAGGAATCTCTTAGAACCTGCTTGTAGAGTTTTTCACCAAATCTTACATACATATTGTCGAAAGGAAGGACAAGGCAATACACAGGTCACCACATGTCCACGATTTGTATGATTTGTAATCTGCGGCGGAAAAGAATCCCCTTCGATTCAGATGTACAAATATAAGTCTTCCCCTCTCGATCAAAACACCATTTAATGACATTTATTTTTTGGACAGTCGATCATTTATTTTGTCGTGAGGAAGCGTGGTGTACATATTAGAAAAAGTCAAGTTTCAATTGAATAGCTTCTAAGGCTGCGAAAAAAGTCCGGAAAACTGTAAAATTGATGAAAATTTCTATGTTCAAGGGCCATAACTCTGCTATAAATAGGTCATTTTTTCCGAGACTCGAACTAGATCTTTAATTATTGATCATAAAAGGCATATATCAAGTTTCTATTCAATAGCAGCAAAGACTGCGAAAAAAGTCCAGAAAACTGTAAAATTGTTGCAGATATATATGTTCAAGGGCCATAACTCTGCTAAAAATAGGTCGAATTTCGGACTCGAACTGGATCTGTAACTTTTGATCATAAAGACATATATCAAGTTTCAATTCAATAGCTGCAAAGACTGCAGAACAAAGTCCAGGAAAATGTAAAATTGTTAAAAATGTCTATGTCCATGGGCCATAACTCTGCTAAAAATAGGTAATTTTTCCGAAACTCGAACTGGATCTGTAATTATTGATCATAAAGACATATATCAATTATTATAAGTACATTCACCTAACTCCCTCAACGACGAGAAAGCATAAAATCATCATTTTGATCAAAGAAAACCTTGGAGTAAGTATACTGTGATCCTCTGTGAGAAAAGTCACCATTTTATTGTCAATGCAATTGATATGACCGATTTTCGCCGAAGAAGGGTTGAAATTATTGGGAATACCAGGCATCTTGATTGGTTGACGCTAAAAGTTGCATCCAACTATTCACAAGGAATAGAACATATTCTAATCAGAAAAAAGTTGCATGCGACTTTTGAAAGTTGCAAGCGATTAGTTTTAAGCTATGTTACACGACACAATTTGTCGCTTGCAACTAATTGCAAACGATTAGTTTCGTCTTGTAACAAGGATTTAAGGCGTAGAACTCTTTAAAGCGAAAACTCCTTTCAGTTCACAGTTCATGTAATAAAGGAAGCAAAAAAAGGATCAAAAACAAAAACAAGAGACCAATGACTGTCAAAATAATATCAATGTTTTAATTCAACAAAGGAGAGGATCTCCAAGAACAGAAGGTTGCAACAAAGCAAAACCCCCAAACACCCATTGCCAAAATACAGTGCAGACAAGCACAGAAAGAGACGCAAAAGGGACAAGGAACATCAACGCACTACACAGAAACATCGAACACAAAGGACTACACATAAACCAACGAGACCAATGGGCAGCCGGTGTCGACTTAGAACGGCAATCTGTCACGGAAATAATCAACGCAGCCACATGAAAAAGACAACCCTTCGTTAGAGAAATGTGCATCTCATCCGAGGTCTTATGAAGCTTTGATTTCCAAGGTGTCCTTGCTGCATTAATTGACAACAAGCTAAGAAAAACGAAATTAAAAATATAATAATCGAATGATGTTGAACACATGGAGTTTAAAAATGGCTAAAACTCCACTAAATTCTTTTTGAGAGCGTGAGGAGTACTTAATAGGACTTTTACTTTTAAAAATAGCGACAAAGCGTTTTTTTTGTGTCTTCTGTAGAAGTGCATGCATACTATCTTTATACGTAGATTGTATGTTTACTTAACTATTTGTTTTTGAAGTGGCATTTCATGTCCCTTAATAAATAGAACTAATTAAAGCATCTTTATCATGTTTATCACCTCATTTTTTGTTAAAGTTACTTTAATGGTAAAAGAACATATCCTTTGAGTTATTACCTGATACTGCAGAGGGTGACTATGGATTCTTCTTGTGGTAAAGATTCTATTATTATAAGAATTCCGAAATCACGTCAAGAAAAAATTGACGGAATTTCAGAAGCAAAAATTCAACATCAAAATAAGTCTGATGAACATAAAACTGAGCCCTTTGTTAGGCTTAATGAGAACGAATTAGAAAAATATTCGACAAAAGGAATTTGTAAAGAAGCAAGTAAAAACGTGAGAACATTTCAAGGAAAACTATGGCCAAAAAGGTAAGTAAATGTCTGAAATTTTATTTCTACCCTAAGCGCTACTCAGGTAATTTTTCAATCAGTGTTCTACTGCGCGTTTTAACGGTTTTTGACGACGATTTTTAAGACGACGGGAAGGGCACACGGCTTTAAATCAACACGTCAACAACCAGACGGTCATCTGTAAGTAAAAAAGAAAAAGCCGAATTGACTCATCAAATGATTAAAAATACATTTTCAATTAAGCCATTTAACTTTGCACAACGATTGAACATCAAAATTAAGAAAAAGAATTACCCAATTATCTTAGAAATGAATTAACTGTTTTGATTCTCTTACAAATCACCATCATTTAATCAAGGATATGATAGGAAATGATATAATTGCAGAGAGCAAAATGGATTACCCTGTCGAAAAAGAAAATGGATTGTTCTGACCGGGAGCTTCTATGGTATAATCTTCAGCTCAGGATTACTGTTCAATATGTCAGTGTTGTTTGTAGAATTTTTGGACGAATTTCAGAGTACAAAAGCCGACACCGCGCTGATCCAGTCTGTATGTATGGGAATTTTCGCTGGTTCGGGTACACTTTTCTTTAGTTTACGTTGTCATCTACTAGCGATAAGACTATTATACGCAATAAATGTGTGTTCCCCGAAACCGCTGAGTAACTTGATACGATGCCTACATATAAACTAACGAGATCAATGGTCAATCATATTATAAAGACTTTTAGCGTTGAATTAGTTGCTTTATAATCAATTTTCCAATTGATTACTGTCATATCACCGCAGTCAGCTTGCATTTTAATCAGACAAAGACTTTTCATCACAATATTTGAAAACCATGACGTCATAACTAGACATCAGCTTGTAATGTTGTATCTTGACGTGTCTATAAAACAAAGAAGGTGATCTTCAACAACACTAGGTTAAAAACACACAGCAAGACTCCAAAACACCTATTGCAAAAACACAGATCAAACACGCACAGAAAGAGACGCAAAAGGGACATCTCACACCATAGAAACATCAAAAACAAAAGACCACACATAAACCAACGGCAACCGGTGCCGACTTAGGACGGCCATCTGTCACGCAAGCAGCAGACAGTGTGGTTATCCGGAGTACGTGCGCACAATCCTTCCACTTTTCCGATCACCAAGAGGTGTCGAAGAACGCACATTTGTGGTGTAAAATAACTTCCTCACTGTAGTGTTAAACGTTTTCAAATTTTGATAACAGAAGTTTATGAATGCGTCGAAGAAATGATTCAACCGAAACTGTTCGAACTTGGGTACGTTTGCCTTCATGGTCAACCATCAGTGACACTCACAAAGAGACACTCACTAAGTTAAACGACTTCAAAATCAATGGCATAATTTAAGAACAGATACAATTTCAGCATGGACCAGACATGCACGTTTCGGGTTCTTAATCAACGTCAGTGATCACCAATCGAAACAATATAATATGGTCAAAGGGTGTGAAAGTTTTTATATCCAAAAACGAACCGAAAGACGTTGCAGGATGGGTGGGATATGGTGCTATAGGACCCACGTTTAAGAAATGTCATGAAATTTTGATAACAAAAGTTTTTTCGAATGCGTTGAAGAAACGATCAACCGAAATTGATCGAACTTGGCAACATTTGCCATCGTGAACTCTTGATCCATCAGCAGTGACAAAGTAGAACAAATGTTGAACGTCTTCAAATTAAATAGCATAATGTAAGAACAGATAACTTTGAAGTATGGACCAGACATGTACGTTTCGGGTACGTAACCCTCGTCATTGATCCTCATTCTTAACAATTTAATATGGCCAAAGAGTGTGAATGTTATTATATCCGTAAAATGTACCGAAAGACGTAACAGGATGGATGGAACATGATGCTACTGGACCCACATTTTAGAAATTTCATGAAACGTTCATAACAGAAGTTTATGAATGCGTTAATGAAACTATCAACCGAAATTGTACAGGGATATGGTCATTTTCCATATTTGTCATTGATCGAACTTGGCTACATGTGCCCTCGGGGAGTACTGCTGGTCCACAAGCAGTGACACTCACGAAGTGGTACAAATATTAAACGTCTTTAAATTCAATAGCATAGTTTAAGAACAGATAAATTTGCAGCATGGAGCAGACATGCACGTTTTGACATGAACCCTCGTCATTGATCCTCAATCTTAACACTGTAATATGACCAACGTTTGTGAAAGTTGTTATATCCAAAAATAAAGCGATATACTTACATTTAGCAGAACGGGTGGGGTATGATGCTACAGGACCCATGTTTAAGAAATTTGATTAAATGTTGATGACAGAAGTTTTCGAATGTGGATCATCTACATGAAATTTATCCTCATGAAGTAGAGATCAAGGAAACAACAGAGAGGGACAGATCCGCTTTGTACTTGGATATACTCCTATCTTTCGACGCAAACGGCCATTTGAGCACATCACTGTATGACAAGCGTGACGATTTCAGCTTCCACATAACTAACTTCCCTTTCATGAGTAGCAACATTCCGTCTTCTCCTGCTTATGGTGTTTTTGTTTCAGAACTGATACGGTACTCCAGGGCATGTTCCAAATATGATTTCATCATTAGAGCAAGACGGCTTGCAAGTAAGCTACTTCTTCAGGGTTATGTTACGGCTGAAATCATTATTGAGGAAGTTTTTCGGTCGCTACGGGAATGTAATAAAAACATATGAGATCCCCCTTTCCAGAATGATCAGTGACATTCTACATTGTGACTGAATGGCTGTCATCATCACCAAACAAGACATACTTACCTGATATGCACATCGATACAATCACCGAATTTGACAGGTTTCCATGGAGCTGTCGCGACGGGTGTTGCATGCAATCAGGAGACACCGACTCTCCCCGGGCACCTGGTCTCATTTCGGAATTTTGTTCCATTCCGAGGTTTGCAACCGTTCCTGTGGAAAATCTAATGATTTTGCCTTGCCTACTCGACTATGAGACTAAATAACTGATGGGTAGTTCTGTTATGTTTATTGAAGAAACGATCAATAGAAATTGACCAAACTTGGCTACATTCGCCTTCGGGGACTCCTGGTCCACTGGTTGAGTGGTCCAGTACCAAGACAAGTGTCCGTCTGGTGACAGAAGGATCATATCTAAGATATAAATAGCGTTTGATGATTCTAACATAATTTCGATGGTAATTTTGTCTACCCTTGACCCTTCTTATTTTGTTAATTATGTTACCATAAAATGCAGGTTGTGAAATACCCAATGTTATATACATTGTGGTTTGTATGGGTCCTAAACTCAAAAGAAGTTGACAATAATTTTTGTAAAATTTCCAGAAAGTCTTTTCTAATTTTATTGATATAATGCACGTCATATTGTAACAATACAAAAACAAGCTCTTTTTATCATCAGATGTCTATATTGGTTAACAAAATTGCAACAATTATCCCAAATGTGTCTTCTACGCAAGGTCATGATTCACTTTTCGTGTTTTGGGGTTCTGCTGAGGGTGCTGCAACCTGATGTTGTTGGAGATCCCCTCCTTTGCCTTAAATACAGCGTCATTATCTAGCATACTGGACAGTACACTCGTAACGAAACGCTACAATCCCAAAGAGTTGCCTCTGTGATGTACATGTTTGAAAGGTTTATTAGACCTATAATACGATTTTTTTTTTCATATTTTTACATTGGAGAGTGCAAAACAACGAAGTGCTGCACAATCAATTTCTACCATGACCAAATATTTTGCACACACCAATGCAAACGGGAAATATGAATAACAATTCTTATATTTATATGCACACTAATTTTATGAAAGGAATCCCACTGGAAATGTCTGTATCGTATTTCTCTTTTTATTCGGAGGCGTAAGAACAACATCAGAACCGCTTACATAACAGCTTACGGCAGCCCAAAGTCTTGAATTAGTTCTGAGATTGCACCCGCATTTCGCCTATCTGATGGTACACAGAACATGCTATATACTCTTATTTTCAAAATGATTAAGTCTAATGAAAACAGATACGTTGTGATATCGATTCTATAAGAACTGAATATGGTTGTGAAACGTTATATTTCATCTTGAGTGATGCGGCTCCATCAGTCTATTTTGGTAGGATTTTCTACCTCTGTGGAGGATATAATGTGATAAGAATTATTCAGTGTTTGTGCAAAATTATTGTTCTTCTAGCCGTTCACAGGAAAAGCAGTTCTTTTGATGAACAACCATAAAATTTGTACTCGATCTTGAATACCCTTCTACTAAATAATCTATCGGCTGATAGATTTGAAGTATAAACAGAATTATCGCAGGTGGGTTTACTCAACTGTTCATCAACGACTTCACAACTATGGTCTGTTTACCGGATTGCCAATAATCGTAAGTCCAATCGGTTTTCAATATTAAATTTTGAAACTGGGCGCTACCAAACTTGTATTGATCAACGTAAACAAAGAAAGATAACCCTAGGAAGAATGTTTACCTATTTTAGTGTTTGAACCGCGACCATCTGTAGTACTCCACGCATAGTTCTCTTCTATACAATAACAAACTTCGAAATATTAAAGAACATTAAAGTCAAAATTGCATGTTTATACATTTTTTACCGTCAAAAACAATTTAAACACACTATTGCAAAATACACAAAGGGGTTACATGTATTTATGCACAGACCATCGAACTGTGATGCGGCTTTGAGTTTCAAAACGCACGTGCGTCAATGTTTTGCATTGAAAAATGCAAGCAAGAGCTCTGGTTACTTTGAACACTTTGCACACTTTGTTTTTGCTCTGGTTACTTTGCACACTTTGTATTTTTAAAGGAAACGAAGTTGAAGTGTATATATCTATTCAACCAGTCATATGACACTTTATGACATTTACATCTAAATCCTATAAAAGGATACAATCCAATAATAAACACATTCTACGATTACAATAAACAATTATATTTGATTCACTAAAATGTCTACCAAGAACACAGGTAGAATAATTTTTCTACATATGTTCTCCTTAACATGGTCCCCATAGCACTTTCTATATAGACTTAACTTTAGACAGTGCATGATTGGTATATATTGTTTTCATTTCCGTGCGTGGACATCGACGGCGGGTGCGGCTAGCCATAGAGGGGATGCTTACTCCTCACGGGCACCTGGTTCCACCTCTAGCTTGCTAGTGGTCCGTCGATGCTCAATTTGGTGCCCTTAAGTGAGTGCTGTTGAGATTGTCGTCAGAATCATCATTATTTTATTTTTATCTTTATTTCATTTTTCACGAATTAGCATTTTTGCTTTTCGATCATCTCTTGAATCTGTAGGTCTTGTATCCGGACCCATAGTGAGTAAATTTGGTGAGAGGAAGTCCCAAGCTTTGGGTACATTATTAGCTGCATCAGGAATAGGAAGTTCCTTCTTTGCAAACGGCATTCCTTTCCTTGTTTGCTCAATTGGGATAGTAGCAGGTATGGTGTTTTAATATCCATGGTTTAATGTACGAATGAAAAATATCTTGTGAACTTTATTTGAAAAGCTTCTCTTAACCTTACCGTCCTGTTTCCAATGTCTTATTTTAATTTGGTTCAAGAATCATTTTATTTTTCTTCCAGGATTCGGATTTTCACTGATTTGCATATCAAGTTATTCAAGAGCACTTCAATATTTTAAAGGGCGTCAGAGATTTCTTGCACTTGGATTAATTTCTATCGGTGCCGGTATTGGTGGTTTGCTTTATCCTGTACTTTTGGAACGACTGCTGGTAACCTATCATTGGAGAGAGATCTTACTGATCATGTCTGGCTTTATCCTCAATATCATGGTATTTTCAATGATCGGTAAACCTTGGAAATATCCCAAATTCTACAAAAAAGATAATATGTCTAATCCAACAACACTAGAGATTTGCTGTGATAAAAAGTTTACGACTCATACCAAAGAGAACATTTCTTTCATTGCGAAATTCAAAGATATTTTATCCAATAAGACTTTCATTTGTTTCGCAATTAGCATGATGTTGAGTGTTCCTTGCTTCGACACTATTTCCATATTTCTCATCGATTTCTATGAACTTCAACGGTGTTGAGCGTTCTGAAGGTGTTTGGCTGTACTCGGGAATGAGCATTGCAAGTACATTAATTAGACCAGTTCCAGGGTGTCTTGCCCAAAACCCAAGAATTCCAAAACTTGCATTGCCAGCACCCTTTGTTTTTGTAGGAATAATTGTCGTGTTTTTGTTTTCGATTGCTAAATCTGTTGAATCTTTTGGTGTACTTTCTTGTATCTTCGGTATGTGTTTAGGAGGTCTTGTTGCAGTTATACCTGTAAATACATTTGATATCATCGGACAGAAGAATTACCCAACTGCTTTTGGGATATTGTTGTCAGGAACTGGAATATTCAACATTGTAGGAGGACCTGCTATAGGTAAAAGTCATTCGTTGATTAAAGATTTGAGTCATTTTCAAAGACTATAGATTAACAACGTCCATTTATCATAAAGATTGATGCTACTAGCAAGCATGAAATCTTTACCTTCATCGTGCGCCTTATTTCACTCTCTGTACAGGGATCGTGCTTGTTGTCATTATAATAAATATAAAGAAGTACCTATCAGTTATTCATTTTCAAAGTCGAGATGGTAAGGCCAATTCATAAGAATGTTAAACGTCTTCAAATTCAATAGCGTCATTATAAAGGGATAAATTTGCAGCATTGAACAGACATGCACGTTTAGGGTACTTAACTCTCTTCAGTGATCCTCAGTCTGAACAATGAAATATGGCCAAAACGTGTGAAATTTTGTCCAAAAATGTAACGAAAGATGTAGCAGAATGGGTGGCTACAACGATTTAAAAATTTCAAGAATTGTAGTACCAGAAAATTTTGAATGCGTTGAAGAGACAGACGATCAACCGAAGTTGATCGAACGTGGCTACATGTGCCCTCGGGGACTCCTGGTCCACCAGCAGTGACACTCACCAAGAAGTTCAAATGTTAAACGTCTTCAAATTCAATAGCATCATTTATAAACGGATAGATTTGCAGCATGGACCAGACATATACGTTTCGGGTTCTTAACCCTCTTCAGTGATCCTCAGTCTGAACAATGAAATATGGCCAAAAGGTGTGAAATTATGTCCAAAAATGTACCGCAAGATGTAGCAGATTTCCATTGGGAAACCTGCGTACCTCGGAATAGACAACATTCTGAAGTGAGACAGGATGCCCTGGGAGAGTCAGCGTCTCCCGTTTGCATGAAATTAAGACCTATCGCAACAGCTCCAACAGAAATTGTCAAATGCGGCTATTGTCTCGATGTACATATTGATCTACTGTATAACATATCAGGTAACTAATTTGGAATATGCCCTGGCGTACCGTATTAGCTAGTAAAAATGTCATATGAATTAAAGAAGATCCTGACGATATGCAGGAGAAGACGGAATGTTGTTACTCATGAAAGGGAAGTTAGTTACGTGGAAGCTGAAATCATCATGTTTGTTATACATTGAGGTGTTCAAATGGCCATTTGTGTTGAAAGATAACTGTTTATTCAAGTACGAAGCGGATCTGTCACTCTCGGTTTCCTTGATCTCTAGTTTATGAGGAGATATTTCATGTAGATGATCCTTAAGGACCGTTCAGATTATTAATGAACAAGACATCATCCATGCATCTGAAGATAAAATGCACAGAGATACGAGGTGTTTTCGCCCAGTCGAATGCAAGATATGGATGAATAATATGGTGTTCAAACTCTATATCTTCATGAAGAAACTTTCAAACCAATTTTCATGCACCAGACACGTGTTTCGAAAATTAAATTCTCATCAGTGATGCTTCCAGCCAAAGTGCATTTCATGAGCCGCCATAATATATTTCACTAGCGCCCTCTTGTTTCATTTTTTGAGTTTGAATTTGTTCATTTACCTAACAGAGAGTGTCCGGCTCCAAATTTCATGAGGATCGATTCGGTAGCATATCCCAAATTAATTTCGATGATATTTACGATGAAATGACCATTTTCCGGAAATATCAAAAGAATATATGTGATGTCAAATTGATAAAGGGCCAAAACAAAGCTTCTTGATGGTGACATAGCGAGAGCTTCGTACGAATATTAAAAGAGAGTCCGCAAGCAGAGTGGTGCAATCGGTATCCATGGGGATGCCAACGATACGATTTCCTGGGATACGGTTCCTTCAAACACCACAAAAATGCTATCAGTCAAAAATTCAAGCATCCGGACTTTTTGTTTTAATCAGTTTCCTTCACGAAATCAGTATCCTACCGCCCTATGACAAGGTATTTGTATCTCAAGCTCCATTTTTTGAAAGCCATTCTGTTTTTGAACTTTTTGTTTGGAATGGTAGTCTAGAGCGTGGAGAAGTCGAAATACTCTTTGTTAATAATATTGCAATAGATGGCTTTTAAATTTTCCAAAAGTTCATTATATGTTAAACAAAATTAAAAGGATCAAATGTAAACGTCTTCAAATTGAATAGCATCATTTAAGAACAAATAAATTGGCAACGTGGACCAGACATGCACGTTTCGGGTACTTAACCCTCATCAGTGATCCTAAATCCTAAATCTAAATAATGTAATATGCCAAAAAGTATGAAAGTTACTATGTCGAAAAAGGGTACCGAAAGACGTAGCAGGATTGGTGGGATATGATGCTACAGGACCCACTTTTTAGAAATTTCAAGAAATTTTGATAACAGAAATTTAGATTGCGTTGAAGAAACGATCAACCGAAAAGGTAGACAGCATAACGATCGCAAATGCGTCAGAATCATAAACATCAAAGAACTACCTAATAGTTATTCAGTCTCAAAGTAGAGAAGGCAATGCAAAACCGTGAGAATTCCCATCGAAACGGTTGCGAACCCCGGAATGAACAACATTCCGAAGTGAGACACGGTGCCTTGGGAGAGTCAGCGTCTCCTGATTGCATGCAACACCCGTTGCAGCAGCTCCATGGAAACCTGTCAAAGTCGGTGATTGTCTCGATGTACATTTTGATGTACAGATCAGGTAAGTATGTCTTGTTTGGTGATGACGACAGCCATTCAGTCACAATGTAGAATGTCACTGATCATTCTGGAAAGGGTGTCTGATATGCTTTTATAATATCTCCGTAGCGACCGAAGAACTTCCGCAATGATGATTTCATCAAACACCTTTTATACCAGGGATATGATCCTAATGTCACCAGACTGACACTAGACTTGTAGACGTGTAATCTATAGAGGTGGAAATGGTACAATGAAGGCCAAATCACATTTCAACACCAATCATACATGACAATACATAAACCAACGAGACTAATAGTTAATCGATGCTGACTTAGGACGGCCATCTGCCACGTCAGTAACAGACGATGTGGTTATCCTGGATTACGTGCGCACAACACTCCAACTGTTCCGACTACCAAGAGGTCTTGAAGATCGTACAATTGTGGTGTAAAATAACCTCCTCACTGTTAGATTACCACACACAAACAAGACCGCAAAACGCAGGAACCCAAGCAACACAGATGAATATGTAAATGGATATAAAAAGAGGGCGTAAATAATACAGTCCATGCTCTGTCGGCTGTAACGAGCTCATGTGTTTTATCACCTGAGGAGTCCAACTGACATTGAGAGGACAGGTGGTCGGGCTCTGTCATCTCGAAAGAGGTTGTTTGGACCCATCATGGAGTCCCGTCATCACAGTCAGCTTGAGTGCATGCCTTAAGAATGTGCTGGTACAAGACTCTATATTGGTCAAGCACCAAGCCTAGTGTCCGTCTGGTGACATTAGGATCATATCCACGGTATATAAGGTGTTTGATGATTCTGACGCATTTTCTATGGTTATGCTCTCTAACTTTGATCCTTCTTATTTTGCTAATTATTTCACCATAAAATGCATGATGCGAAATACCCAAAGTAATATACTCTGTTGTTTTTATGGGTCCGAATTTCAAAAGAAGTTGACAATAAAATTGGTAAAATTTCCACAAAGTACTGATGTTTTGGATTTTCATTGTAGAAATTTGCAAATTACGAAGAAATTTAAGCTGAAGGTTTTCGATTTCATAAACTAGTAAAGACTTTGCTCTAGCATACTGGATGAGCTGTGAAATGTAGATACCGTATGACGGTAATCAAGGAACATCAGTGTCAAGCCAGAGAAAACTTACTATGTTGAATCCAAAATTATCTCTTTTGTCATACACTCTTGTATTGATCTCTCCATTAACAATTTTGATATTTAGGTCCGAAAACAGTGTTTCTGTTTTTGTAACATTTGTCTTGATTAGAGTCAATTCCTTTAGGTAAATAACATTTTTATACTTTTCAAAAAGAGGATTTTCGATAGTTAGAATATCATCTAGGTACCTAAAAGTTCCGATGAAACTTTTCACATCATCAAGTTTTCTTTGCTTTTGAAGATTTTGGATAAATTCTTTTTCGTACGTGTATAGAAATAAATCTGCAACAAGAGACTCACAATCAGTACCCATAGGGATCCCTACAACCTGGTTGTAGAGATTCTCACCAAATCTTACATAAATGTTGTCCAAGAGGAAGGACAAGGCAATACACAGTTCACTACATGTCCATGATTTGTATGGATTGTATTCTGTAGCGGAAAAGTAACTCTTTGATTCAGATATACAAATATAAGTTTTCCCCTCTCGATTAAAACACTATTTGATGCGTTTTGACAATTGATCATTCATTATGTCGCGAGTAACACCTACATAGACGATAGTTAATGTCCCGTAACCACCAACACCCCCTCCCCGGTCGTATAAATCGAATACATGAACATTTCAACCTGAGTTAATTTGATTGGTCAATGCATGCTTCTCGGGAAATCATTAGAAAAAAATTTGAAGGTTTTAAGTGTTTGAAATATGTTAATAATCTATACATATAAAATGTTCCAATCGTTTTCTTTCTTGACGAAAATTTCAAATTAATTTTAATGCACCAGACACATTTTTCGGACAGTAAATCATCATCAGTAGTACTTAATCAAATGCCAAAGTGATTTCAGACACATACAAACGTTGTCCGGGAATTAAAGTTGTTCCATGACACTAACGCTATGTCATAGATATGCAAGGTTAAGGTCAAAGAGAAAACAAATGGTTGCTGCAACCTTCACAAGGAAATAATACAAAAATGCAAAATTCATCATGAGTTGATAGTTTCTTTACTTTTTTCGAATATGAATGTCATTTTATGAAACTTAAGCCCTGAAATAGATAATTAATCCAAAGTCAAGGTCACAGTGAAATTGAAATAAAATGTCTTTTTCACTATATTTAATTTGAATCATATTTTACATAACCGTTAACATGAATTCAGGATTGTTTTCATAATTGTTGCATAAAAAAACTTTATTTATTACAAGGATAGTATTTCAGCAACCCTACATTTTGTGAACTTTAGTTTCATTTCTGTTTCAGGTTTCTTGCGTGATTTGACCGGGACATATGACATATCTTTGTATGTTTCCTGTGGATCCCTTACATGTTCATTCCTATTTCTCCTCATCTCGATGTTTTGCATCAAAGATAAATCATCGAAAAATAATGAATATGAAATAGAGGTAAGGCGAAAATCGAGACGATCCAGCATTTTACCTTGGAAACAATCGCTACAAGTGTCAACGATCGAAAACACCAAATTATAGAATAATGCTCATGTATATGTAAATTACATCAATGATACTCATCATAAACACCATATAAGGCATGTTATTCAAGAATGGCTAAATGATAGCTTGAATAAAGAAACACTTGAGCAAATTGATTTTTTGTCACATTCGATAAAACTATTTACGTTTATTCAAATAATGTTACTTGTTTACTTTTGTGCAATACATGCTTGCATTGTTTTGAAATATGTTTCATATAAATATGTTCATTTGTATGTTAGGGTTTTTCTTTTTAACAATAATCTAAAGCACTCTTAAAGCGTTGCGACTGGCATACACATTATGCGTTTCATTGTCGTTATCTTTGTTTCCCGTGTTTTTTGTTCTTCGATTTTTAGAATTTGACAAATGCATTTAGTTGCAGTTGTGAAAGAAGGGAGGGAATCTCCAACAAGACCCTGTTGCAGCACCAATAGCAAAACACCAAAACACCCGATCCAAAAACACACAAGACGAGAATAGTATGAGACGAAAAAGAGACATACGACATGTAAACATCAAACACAAAAGACATAAAACACATAAACCGACGAGACCAATGAGCAACCGGTGCCGACTTTGGACGGCCATTTGCCACGCAAGTAGCAAATGGTGTGGTTATCCTGGATTACGTGCGCACAACCCCCTCACTTCTCCAATTACCCAGAGGTCTCGAAGAACGTACAATAGTGGTGTAAAACAACCTCCTCACTTTAAGATGACATCACACAAACAAGACTGCAAAACGTAGAGGCCCCAGCAACACAGATGAATATGTAAATAGAGAATAAGTGTCTTAATTTGTGTTTTGTTACGGGTATGCAACACACAGCAAGTGCATTTATCGTACATGTAATGCGCGTTAGCGCATTTCATGCGATAAATGCACTTGATGTGTGTTGCATACCCGTAACAAAACACAAATTATGACATTTATTCTATATATATGCACCATAGTTGTCTGTTTCATTCTTGTTTTCTGAAATTGCTTTTTCTTGGTAAAAGGGTGACGTCAAAATTCATCTCGCCGCGGGTTCAGTTTGCAGGTTAGAACAGCCGTCGCGGCAAGTTTCTTTAGATCTTATGCATTGTGACGTCAAGAGTGTTAATACACGAATTGCAGCACGTTCCTTTCAATAGTAACATCTCATGGACTTACATTGACTGTGCATATATATGGATATAAAAAGAGGGCTTGCGTAATACAGTCCGTGCTCTGCCGGCTGTAGCGAGTTCATGTATGTAATCACCCTAGGAGTCCGACTGACATTCAGAGAGGACAGGTGGTTGGGGCCCTGTCTTCTCTAAAGAGGTTTGGAAGGGCCTGTCATGGAATCCCGTCGTCACAGTCAGTCAGAGTGCAAGTCTGAAGAATGCACTGGTACAAGACTGTAGATTGGTCAAGCATTTTCGATGGTTATGCTGCCTACCTTTGATCCTTCTAATTTTGTTTATCATTTTCATTTTGAAAGTATTATTCCACATTGGAGATTTGAATTTTATGACGATAATGTATCTTGTGCATTTCAATAGATTTGAAATGTTGTCAATCATCTTAAGAGCATACTGATATATTTTATATTTTTTCAAGGTTAATCCTATAACTTTGCACCTGAATTTAGTTTGTGACAGAAGGATCATATGAGAAGGAAAGAAACCTTTTCATTGTAACTGATAAGGATTGAACGTTGGACAAGTTAACATATTGAATCACACATGTGCAATTGCAACTATATGAACGAAGAATCATAATTTTAAAATTTCATAATTTATTTGCTTCTCACAAACGCTAAATTAATTCATGTGCATACAAGATATATTCATAAAACCATACACAAATTAAAAACAAAATATTTACATTACTAGTAGATTCCTCATGTTAAACGCCCATTTGGCAACTAGAATTATATTCCTATGACATGGATTGCTATTGTGACGTCACGTTCAAGATTTTCATGCAGGGAGAATTTACCAACGTTCAAATACATTTGACGCTAGAACAGGCAACATGTGCGAAGTGCATGCAAATAAAAAAGACCGACATTTAGAATAAATGTAAATATAAGTAATGACTGTCTTACTTTTGGTGTTCATGGGTGTATAATTCTGGTTGGACACGTGCAAATTTTCCGAGAATCTCTTCGCGATTCACGGAATTTGCACGTGACCAACCAGAATGAATTAACTTCTCTTTATCAATTTTTTTATTATTCAAAAACATTTAAACAACATATATTTTAACTGGAATAAAGTAAGCATTGCAGCAAGATATGTTTTTCATTAACCTGAAACCTTTCATATCTGCCTGTTTAAATTCTAAGGGAAGCAACCAATATATAAACGCAGATACTGATCTATATCTTTAAGGCATATGACATAAAATGTTAAACGTCTTCAAATTCAATAGCATCACTTGTCAGCAGATAAATTTTCAGCATTTACCAGGCATGCATGTTTCAGGTACCTAACTCTTGTCAGTTATCCTCAATCTTAACAATGTAATATTGCAAAGGAGTCTGAAAGTTATTATGTACAAAACTTTGCCGAAAGATGGAGCAGGATGGGTGGGATATGACTCTCTGTTATTGAGTGTAATCTGTCACCCGTAACGTGAACCATTACCAAAGGAAAGGATGACGGTAATTCGGACTTCCCCTTACACTTCGCAGTAAATGCTGGTAACCAACCTTCCTAATTGCACTTCGACAGGTTTCGATACTAGCCTATACTGCGAAGAGTCAGACGAAGGTCGAATTGTCGTCACCTCTTCTTTGACAGAGAGTTGCATAGGTAAGTAACAAAGTTGATCGTGTACCCAGGAAGAATATACGTTACTTGATCGATCAGTACCAAGGTTTCGCCTATTGTACAAAATTTGAGCTAGAAACCGATTGCTTGAATCGGGACGAAATCGTCATTCGAGGCATCCCTTGTGTTTGTATAAGTATTATGAACGGGAGAGTATTTATTCTGTACTCTTTGTGTACTGTAGCCCCTGTGGTATGACTTTCATTTTAGACACGCCAAGACCCCGCAATAGTCGTTACAGTAATGGGAGTACGCTTACTTATTATTCGCCGTTTAGCGTGTTTATTTGGACAAGTTTACGATCAATCGAAGACAATAAGATGAAAGAGAATTAGATGAAAGAAGGGTGTTGATCTCCAACCAGACCCGGTTGCAGTACCAACACCAAAACATTAGATGCAAAAATACAGAGAAGTCGACCCCACAGCAAGGGACGAAAATGAGAAAAACGACATATGAAATAGAAACATCAAACACAAAAGACTACAAATACACCAACGAGACCAATGAGTGACCGGTTCTGAATTAGGACGGCCATCTGATACGCAAGTAAGAATTGTGTGGTTATCTGGATTACACGCGCATAACCCTTCCACTGTTCCGATTACCAAAAGGTCTCGAAGTAGCATAAAATATCCACCTCACTGCTAGATTACAGCCTTATGATTTTTCCTTTTATATAGCATTATATTTTAGCTAAAACAACGAGTTTCTACTTTAAAAGTTACGATTTGTAACGTCGATCAGCGAAACACATACTGTATGAAAATGAAAATAGGTAGTAAAATAAAAAGTTCACTTTGAATTCATAAAAAAACTTTTATTGCGATTCTCATCATATTATAGATGAACAGAGTTTCAGTTGTTAATGATTGACGTTGGTACATGTGGAAATATTTCTAAATTTTACTAAATAAACCACCATTTTATCGGCTACACTTTCGCGGTTTTTTACTTTTGAGCGAGAAAGTTTTAGTGAACGTTTTTATGGATTTAATTATGATAACTACATGCTTTATTATCAATTAACGATATAAAGACGTCTACATTTTCACTAAATATGTCATTTTTTTCTTTGAACTTCATTTTCAACTATTGTAGTCATTAATTTTTTTGGAAAATGTACACGTGCTTGTAATTACCGGTACCTGGATGATGGTCAATTCCTAGATAACAAAAGAAAATGCATGAACAGCAAAATAATATTTAGTCATAAGGAAGATTATTAACACTGAGACCAACACCATGAATTAATGACCAGCAATATATGGTGATGTTCGAATACAACATATTACATGTACCAACAGAAAGCCACATATTTCAGGCTAGTACAATCGAACTCAAGTCATCGTCTAAAAGTTCCTGCTTAATCGCAAACATCAATTATATATAGAATATATTGAGACTTTTTCCGAAAGGTTATTTTGACATCGTCATAATTTTATCACCGGACAGGCTATATTTCTCAACTAGACCCTTCAAGAAATGCTCAGGGGGGAGGTAATTCTAGCGATGTCGTTCTAAAAAATACTCATTGCACGACCCCTGATTTTTTTCATATTTTGAACTATGTGTCAACAGAAAATGAGGATAACTCAATGTAAAAGATGTGTTAGACAGCGAATTTTTGTATACCTTTAAAGTCATATCACAAAGATAATTTCATGATCATGGAGAAAACATTAAACTATTTGTTGTTCCAATTTCCGCCTGAGAATCGCATATACATGTACCCATTTGACGAATAGTTCTGATACTGCGTATAACGGCGTCAGATGTATCTAAAGTTGGTGAAAGAAAAAAGGGGAATCTCCAACAAAACTCGGTTTAAGCATCCAAAGCGAAATAGCAAAACAACTCAATGCGTAAACACGAAGTACAAATACACAGCAAGCAGGGGTGTAGCTGCCCACTCACCAGAATAGCATTGCGTGGACATCGTGGAGATAGAAAAAAGTGACTTTGAAATGTCATAGAGAGAAAGAATAGAGGGATGTTCTGTGCAATGATGGAAAATAGCACACAAGATTGTCTTCCATAGATCTACATTTTACATTTTTCATTGTGTTTCAATAACTCAATTGCAATTGTCAACATTGAAATATACTCTCTATAAGACCAATTTAATTGTCTTAGACACGTGTTTCGGATATTGAATCCATGTCAGTAGTACTTCATGTCAAACAGTTAAAATAAAGCCAAAGTGAATTTTCCTAGTGCCATCTAAAATACAGAGTTTTAATTTCCTCTTGCGAAAATGAGCGGCTCCAAATTTTGTGTAGGGTTTACTCAGAAACGTATTTAAGTGAAAAATATGGCCAAAAATCGTTGGAGGGCAGGCGCAAGGAGCTTAATTCTAAACATAACAGAAAAAAACTATTATTACGAAACCCCAGCTAAGGACAGAACTATGCAATGAGGGAGATACTCCTTAGTTTTAGAAATTTAGGTCTAATTTGATGACAGGAAATTTAGAATATATTTCAATGCAGTTCCTAAACACTAAAACTATTTGAGCGATATCCTCGGTGACTTACAGCCCACCAGCTGTGATACCAGCCTAGTGGTTGAAATTGTCAATATTGAAATATATGTTATATAGTACCAATTTAATTTTTCTAAGCACCAATTTAATTTTACTAGACACGTGTTTCGGATATTGAATCCTCTTCAGTAGTACTTCATGTTAAACAGTTTAAATAAAGTCAAGAAATAACGCCATCTCCTCTAAAATTGCAAAGTTTTAGCAGAAAATTCACATTCCTTATGGGTAAGGACTTAGGGTAAGGTAAATCAATCTGTTTTAAATAACTTTTTGGACACATAAAATGAAGTCTGATGCACCTGACATGCATGTTTCGGACAACGAATCCTCATCAGTGATACTAAAAACAGCACCCACAACAAACCCCAAAACGCACAATGCAAAATCCCACAGCAGATACGCAAAGAGGCGCAATAGGGACAAGGAACACCAAATTACTTCATACAAACATCAAACACAAATGACTACACATAAACCATCCAGACCAATGGGCGATTGGTCGCCGACATAAGAAGGCCATCAGCCACGCTAGAAGCAGACGGTATGGTTATCCGAATTACATGCGCACAACTCTCCCACTTTTCGGATTAACTAGAAATATCGAAGAACGCACAATTGTTGTTTAAAATTACATCCTCACTGTAAGATTACCATACAAACAGACAGCATGATGCAGAAGCCCAAAAACACATAGATGGATATGAAAATTGATATATAAAAAACAGAACGCGTACGAAATACAGTCCGTGCTCTGCTGACTGTAGCGAGCTCATGCATGTTCACATCCAAAATGTCTGCTTGAGATTAAGAGAGGACATGTTGTCGGGGCCCTGTCTTCTCTAAGGATGTTTGGACAGGGCCTGTCATGGAGTCCTGCCGTCACAGTCGGTCAGCGTACAATTCCTTAGAATGCAGCTGGTGACAGTAGGACCATTTCCACGCTATAAAAGGCGTTTGATGACAATTTCGATGGTAATTTTGTCTACCTTTGATCCTTCTTATCTCATTATTATGTTACCAGAAAAGGCATGTTGAGAAATACTAGAAGTAATATACTCTGTAGCTTGTATGGGTCAGAAATTCAAAAGAAGCTGACAATATAGTTTTTTTTTTCATTTCCTTTTCTTTTTAATTTACGTCACAATATAGTTTGTAAAATTTCAAGTGAGGTGTCCAGTGTATGCGAATTTATGTTTATTCAATGTCTTAAACTTTTCAACGTCAATGAGACGAACTTAACCTTGAAAGAGAGACTCAAGTCACAACTGAAGTTTTTTTGCAGTCGTGTTTGACAGGACGATATTTAGGGCACACAATCTCTTTGGTTGATCGTTTTTTTTCAACGCATGCGAAAATTTTTATCAAAATTTCCAGAAATGTCTTAAACGTGGGTCCTGTAGCATTATATCCCACCCATCCTGCTACATTTTTCGGTACAATATTGGGCATAGTACACTGTTTATATTGCGGGTCAATGACGAGGGTAAAGTGCCCGAACCGTGCATGTCAGGTTCACGCTGCAAATTTATCTGTTCTTAAATGATACTTTTGAACTTGAAGACGTTTGACATTCTTAAGAGAAATAGTCTCAATTTTCTAAAGATGTTGTCAAAAAGCAAGGGTATTGGTTGAGAACTTGATTTTTTTCTCGGGGAGGGAGGCCCTCGAACCCCCACTTGCTTCATATGTTTTAATGCAGCCTGAGCGCACTTCAAAAACTTCTAGCTACTTCCCTGGCAAGAGACGAAAAAGGAACACTATATACGTACTACATTAAAATACCTAACAAAACAAACGAGACGAATTTTACTTTACACTACGTTGTGCTCTCTCCACCCAGGAGTAAAGCGGGTACCTGGCATAAGAGACGAGCTGGTAATGTGAGTGAAATCCTCCCAGCGTATTTCTTCATCTATAACTCAAGAAAAAAAAACAGAACCTCGGTATTAAAGAAAAGGTACCCCATCATCTATAGACAAACCATTCAAAGAAGAACGAATTTCAAAGCTGTGCAAAATATAAATTCCAATATTGGAGCTCTTTTTATGATTGATTTGAATTTCCCGGACCTCTGTGTACCTGCGTCTTATATCATTCGTCTCGAATGTGTTTCTATTCAGTCCATTTTCTCTATTTCATTTTCCATCCATTTTTTATATGCAAAGTTCTCCGTTGATGTAATACAAGTGTGATACGCATTTTATCAAGTATTAAGTTACCCATCTGTCGTTTATTCATTTGAAATTTATTCAAACTTTATACAAAAAAACAATACTAACAACTTTTATCAGAGTAAATAATGGATATGCAAGAAGGGAGACATGAGGATATGAGAAGGTAAAAAAAACCATTTCTATTACTATTCGATCATATTTTTTGTGTAACCGGTTATTTATCGTGTTTAATGGATTAACTATAGAATACTGGATTTCAAATATCCAATATGTTGATTCACAATAACAATCTTTACTTTACTAAGACACCTGCTTCTCTTTGAATGAGTTTACGTTTGCTAGATATACTCACTTATATATTCTCACTTTCTTTTTTTCTTGTGTTTTTAGGTCTTATTGTCAAAGAATTTTATTTGATAGACATTATATGGCACTATTCGGATGGTGTATTGAAATTCATTTCAGGAAGAGAATTTCATATTAGCGAAAACAAACACAAATGACTACACATAAACCATCCAGACCAATGGGCGATTGGTCGCCGACATAAGAAGGCCATCAGCCACGCTAGAAGCAGACGGTATGGTTATCCGAATTACATGCGCACAACCCTCCCACTTTTCGGATTAACTAGAAATATCGAAGAACGCACAATTGTTGTTTAAAATTTCATCCTCACTGTAAGATTACCATACAAACAGACAGCATGATGCAGAAGCCCAAAAACACATAGATGGATATGAAAATTGATATATAAAAAACAGAACGCGTACGAAATACAGTCCGTGCTCTGCTGACTGTAGCGAGCTCATGCATGTTCACATCCAAAATGTCTGCTTGAGATTAAGAGAGGACATGTTGTCGGGGCCCTGTCTTCTCTAAGGATGTTTGGACAGGGCCTGTCATGGAGTCCTGCCGTCACAGTCGGTCAGCGTACAATTCCTTAGAATGCAGCTGAGGACAGTAGGACCATTTCCACGCTATAAAAGGCGTTTGATGACAATTTCGATGGTAATTTTGTCTACCTTTGATCCTTCTTATCTCATTATTATGTTACCAGAAAAGGCATGTTGAGAAATACTAGAAGTAATATACTCTGTTGCTTGTATGGGTCAGAAATTCAAAAGAAGCTGACAATATAGTTTTTTTTTTCATTTCCTTTTCTTTTTAATTTACGTCACAATATAGTTTGTAAAATTTCAAGTGAGGTGTCCAGTGTATGCGAATTTATGTTTATTCAATGTCTTAAACTTTTCAACGTCAATGAGACGAACTTAACCTTGAAAGAGAGACTCAAGTCACAACTGAAGTTTTTTGCAGTCGTGTTTGACAGGACGATATTTAGGGCACACAATCTCTTTGGTTGATCGTTTTTTTTTCAACGCATGCGAAAATTTTTATCAAAATTTCCAGAAATGTCTTAAACGTGGGTCCTGTAGCATTATATCCCACCCATCCTGCTACATTTTTCGGTACAATATTGGGCATAGTACACTGTTTATATTGCGGGTCAATGACGAGGGTAAAGTGCCCGAACCGTGCATGTCAGGTTCACGCTGCAAATTTATCTGTTCTTAAATGATGCTTTTGAACTTAAGGACGTTTGACATTCTTAAGAGAAATAGTCTCAATTTTCTAAAGATGTTGTCAAAAAGCAAGGGTATTGGTTGAGAACTTGATTTTTTTCTCGGGGGGAGGCCCTCGAACCCCCACTTGCTTCATATGTTTTAATGCAGCCTGAGCGCACTTCAAAAACTTCTAGCTACTTCCCTGGCAAGAGACGAAAAAGGAACACTATATACGTACTACATTAAAATACCTAACAAAACAAACGAGACCAATTTTACTTTACACTACGTTGTGCTCTCTCCACCCAGGAGTAAAGCGGGTACCTGGCATAAGAGACGAGCTGGTTATGTGAGTGAAATCCTCCCAGCGTATTTCTTCATCTATAACTCAAGAAAAAAAAAACAGAACCTCGGTATTAAAGAAAAGGTACCCCATCATCTATAGACAAACCATTCAAAGAAGAACGAATTTCAAAGCTGTGCAAAATATAAATTCCAATATTGGAGCTCTTTTTATGATTGATTTGAATTTCCCGGACCTCTGTGTACCTGCGTCTTATATCATTCGTCTCGAATGTGTTTCTATTCAGTCCATTTTCTCTATTTCATTTTCCATCCATTTTTTATATGCAAAGTTCTCCGTTGATGTAATACAAGTGTGATACGCATTTTATCAAGTATTAAGTTACCCATCTGTCGTTTATTCATTTGAAATTTATTCAAACTTTATACAAAAAAACAATACTAACAACATTTATCAGAGTAAATAATGGATATGCAAGAAGGGAGACATGAGGATATGAGAAGGTAAAAAAAACCATTTCTATTACTATTCGATGATATTTTTTGTGTAACCGGTTATTTATCGTGTTTAATGGATTAACTATAGAATGTAAACGTCTTCAAATTGAATAGCATCATTTAAAAACAGATAAATTGGCAACGTGGAACATACTGGATTTCAAATATCCAATATGTTGATTCACAATAACAATCTTTACTTTACTAAGACACCTTCTTCTCTTTGAATGAGTTTACGTTTGCTAGATATACTCACTTATATATTCTCACTTTCTTTTTTTCTTGTGTTTTTAGGTCTTATTGTCAAAGAATTTTATTTGATAGACATTATATAGCACTATTCGGATGGTGTATTGAAATTCATTTCAGGAAGAGAATTTCATATTAGCGAAAACAAACACAAATGACTACACATAAACCATCCAGACCAATGGGCGATTGGTCGCCGACATAAGAAGGCCATCAGCCACGCTAGAAGCAGACGGTATGGTTATCCGAATTACATGCGCACAACCCTCCCACTTTTCGGATTAACTAGAAATATCGAAGAACGCACAATTGTTGTTTAAAATTACATCCTCACTGTAAGATTACCATACAAACAGACAGCATGATGCAGAAGCCCAAAAACACATAGATGGATATGAAAATTGATATATAAAAAACAGAACGCGTACGAAATACAGTCCGTGCTCTGCTGACTGTAGCGAGCTCATGCATGTTCACATCCAAAATGTCTGCTTGAGATTAAGAGAGGACATGTTGTCGGGGCCCTGTCTTCTCTAAGGATGTTTGGACAGGGCCTGTCATGGAGTCCTGCCGTCACAGTCGGTCAGCGTACAATTCCTTAGAATGCAGCTGGTGACAGTAGGACCATTTCCACGCTATAAAAGGCGTTTGATGACAATTTCGATGGTAATTTTGTCTACCTTTGATCCTTCTTATCTCATTATTATGTTACCAGAAAAGGCATGTTGAGAAATACTAGAAGTAATATACTCTGTTGCTTGTATGGGTCAGAAATTCAAAAGAAGCTGACAATATAGTTTTTTTTTTTTCATTTCCTTTTCTTTTTAATTTACGTCACAATATAGTTTGTAAAATTTCAAGTGAGGTGTCCAGTGTATGCGAATTTATGTTTATTCAATGTCTTAAACTTTTCAACGTCAATGAGACGAACTTAACCTTGAAAGAGAGACTCAAGTCACAACTGAAGTTTTTTTTTTGCAGTCGTGTTTGACAGGACGATATTTAGGGCACACAATCTCTTTGGTTGATCGTTTTTTTTCAACGCATGCGAAAATTTTTATCAAAATTTCCAGAAATGTCTTAAACGTGGGTCCTGTAGCATTATATCCCACCCATCCTGCTACATTTTTCGGTACAATATTGGGCATAGTACACTGTTTATATTGCGGGTCAATGACGAGGGTAAAGTGCCCGAACCGTGCATGTCAGGTTCACGCTGCAAATTTATCTGTTCTTAAATGATGCTTTTGAACTTGAAGACGTTTGACATTCTTAAGAGAAATAGTCTCAATTTTCTAAAGATGTTGTCAAAAAGCAAGGGTATTGGTTGAGAACTTGATTTTTTTCTCGGGGGGAGGCCCTCGAACCCCCACTTGCTTCATATGTTTTAATGCAGCCTGAGCGCACTTCAAAAACTTCTAGCTACTTCCCTGGCAAGAGACGAAAAAGGTACACTATATACGTACTACATTAAAATACCTAACAAAACAAACGAGACCAATTTTACTTTACACTACGTTGTGCTCTCTCCACCCAGGAGTAAAGCGGGTACCTGGCATAAGAGACGAGCTGGTAATGTGAGTGAAATCCTCCCAGCGTATTTCTTCATCTATAACTCAAGAAAAAAAAACAGAACCTCGGTATTAAAGAAAAGGTACCCCATCATCTATAGACAAACAATTCAAAGAAGAACGAATTTCAAAGCTGTGCAAAATATAAATTCCAATATTGGAGCTCTTTTTATGATTGATTTGAATTTCCCGGACCTCTGTGTACCTGCGTCTTGTATCATTCGTCTCGAATGTGTTTCTATTCAGTCCATTTTGTCTCTATTTCATTTTCCATCCATTTTTTATATGCAAAGTTCTCCGTTGATGTAATGCAAGTGTGATACGCATTTTATCAAGTATTAAGTTACCCATCTGTCGTTTATTCATTTGAAATTTATTCAAACTTTATACAAAACAACAATACTAACAACTTTTATCAGAGTAAATAATGGAGATGCAAGAAGGGAGACATGAGGATATGAGAAGGTAAAAAAAAACATTTCTATTATTATTCGATCATACTTTTTGTGTGACCGGTTATTTATCGTGTTTAATGGATTAACTATAGAATACTGGATTTCAAATATCCAATATGTTGATTCACAATAACAATCTTTACTTTACTAAGACACATGCTTCTCTTTGAATGAGTTTACTTTTGCTAGATATACTCACTTACATATTCTCACTTTCTTTTTTTCTTGGGTTTTTAGGTCTTATTGTCAAAGAATTTCATTTGATAGACATTATATAGCACTATTCGGATGGTGTATTGAAATTCATTTTAGGAAGAGAATTTCATATTAGCGAAAACATTAAACTATTTGTTTTTCCATTTTCAATTTGAGAATGATGGTCGCCAACTTTTGAATATCAATCGCATATACCTATATTTGGCGAAGACATTCTCGGAAAATTGGCACGATGACAATCAGAATTATACATACAGGGCTATCGAAATTTCTTATATAGCAGTATTATCTATGACACTGCGTATGACATCGTCGGATCTATCTAACGTTGGTAAAAGAAAGAAGGGGTGTCTCCAACAAGACTCGGTTTCAGCTTTCAAAGCGAAATAGCGAAGCAACTCAATGCTTAAAAACAAAGTAGACATACACAGCAAGCAGGGATGTAGCTGCCTATCGAACAAAAATGTGTTTGACATGTCAGAGAGAGAGAAAGAAGAGAGAGATGTTCTCTGAAATTGATGTAAAATAGCACACAAGATTGTCTCCCATAGCTCTACAAATAGTCCCATAGTTCTTCTCAAAATTGCTAGTCTCGCCATGGAGGTAGTTGTAGAAAGGTCTCGAGGCTCTGGCGAACGAGACTATGAGCCCCTACCTTTAGCTGTACCAATTGACAATCGGAGATGAATTTGTAAATGGATTTAAAAACAAAGGGCATAAGAACAGTCTGATCTCTGCCAGCTGAGACAAGCTCATTCATGTAACCATTCGAAGAGTCTGACCCACATTCATAAACGAAAGGTGTTATAGGCCCTTTGCTTTCTTGTGAGGTTTGAAAAGAAGAAATAGACATGTTAAGCAGTCAGCCAATAAGATTAAATGATAAAAATTTTGTAAATATATAATAAGATATTTCTTTTTAAATACATATTACAGACGTCTGAAGAGAAACTGTCCTCCTGAAAGAAAATGGTGGATCCTTTTGGCTAGTTTCTATGGAATATGCTGTAGCGGTGGCTTTCATCCAAGCATATCAGTATTTTTTGTAGATTTTCTAGATGAATTTCAATGTACAAAAGCTGAGACTTCGCTCGTCCAATCGATTTGTTCAGCTGTTATTTTTTGTACAGGTAAGGTTCAAAATCCTTCGATGAATAACGTTTCATAAATTCTGAAACGAAGCAAGTCGAATTGCACGGCATAAAATAATGATCATGTTTTGTATTTCTAAGAGGTAAAGGTAAAGGTAGGATTTTATAGTCTCGTTCGCCTGGACCTCACGCGAGTTCTACAATTTCCTCCTTCGCAAGACCTGTACAATCCAGTACATTATCAACTCCCTTAGGGGTATTCAAGCAGAGCTGTAGTTTAGGCGCTAATGCTTTTCATTCACATTGCAAGCTCGTCTCATGTGCCAGGTATCCGATTAACTCCTGGGTGGAGAGGGTTCAACGCAGTGTAAAGTAACTTGCCAAAGGTTACAATGGTTTGCAATGATCGACGACGGAGGGATTCGAACTCACGACCTATGGGTTTGTAGTCCACCGCGCTACCCACAACGCTTCCAGCACTTTAACACTTTCGCGTTGTTTGTTTCAATTTTGATCTTTTTATCTTTAAGATGTGGAAGTGTCAATTTGGAATTTTTGCCATGTATCAAAATACATACAAACAGTATGTTAGTTCATTCTTTTTATCATTCCAATGGATATCACTGATAAAGTACTAGTATAGGCAAACGTGGCAGTCAGCTGTAATATAAGAGTAAAATAGAAAGCCTTATGGACGAGTGAAAGTAAAGTCAATATCAGTATGGACATAAAAAGAAGGGAGGAGATCTCCAACAAGACCCCGTTGCAGCATCAACAGTAAAACGCCAAAAAAACCCGATGCAAAAACACAAAAGACGAGAACAGCACGAGACGGAAAAGAGACACACGACATGTAAACATCGAACACAAAAGACTACACATAAACCGACGAGACCAATGGGTAACCGGTGCCGACTTTTGACGGCCATCTGTCACGCAAGTAGGAAATGGTGTGGTTATCCTGGATTACGTGCGCACAACCCTCTCACTTCTCCAATTACCCAGAGGTCTCGAAGAACGTACAATTGTGGTGTAAAACAACCTCCTCACTGTAAGATGACATCACACTAACAACACCGCAAAACGCAGAGGCCCCAGAGACACAGATGAATATGTAAATGGATATAAAAAGAGGGCATGCGTAATACAGTCCGTGCTCTGCCGGCTGTAGCGAGCTCATGTATGTAATCACCCGAGGAGTCCGACTGACATTCAGAGAGGACAGGTGGTCGGGGCCCTGTCTTCTCTAAAGAGGTTTGGACAGGGCCCGTCATGGAGTCCCGTCGTCACAGTCAGTCAGAGTGCAAGTCTCAAGGATGCGCTTGTACAAGACTGTAGATTGGTAAAGTACCAAGCCTAGTGTCCGTCTGGTGACATTAGGATCATATCCACGGTATAAAAGGCGTTTGATGATTCTGATTTTACACTTTTTATGCTCCCGTAATCGAAGATTCGGGGGCATATAGTTTTTGGTTTATCCGTTTGTCTGTCTGTATGTCTGTTTGTCCGTTTGTCCGCAAAAACTTTAACCTTGGCCATAACTTTTGAATGGTAAGTGACAGGGCTTTCATATTTGACATGTGTATTCATTGTGACAAGACCTTTCCATGAATACCAAACTTTTTGACCTTGTGACCTTGACTTTGGGGCTTGACCTACTTTTGAAAAACTTTCATCTTGGCCATTACTTTCAAATTGTAAGTGATAGGGCTTTTATATTTCAGATATGCATTTCTTGTGACAAGACCTTTCCATGGATACCAAAAGTTTTGACCTGGTTACCTTGATCTTGGAGTTTGACTTACTTCTGAAAAACATTAACCTTGGCCATAACTTCTGAATGGTAAGTGTAAGGCTTTCATAATTCGCATGTGTCTTCCATGTAACAAGACCAAAATTATTTACCTCTTGACCTTGACCTTGGAGTTTGACCTAATTTCAAAAATTTAAACTTTAGCCATAACTTTTAAATGTTATGTGATAGGGCTTTCATATTTCACAGGCAAGACTTTTCCATGGATACCAAATTTGACATTGTGACCTTTACCTCAAATGTGAAACAAACATAATCATATTTCTATGCATATTTGTATGTATAAACATATTTGTATGCATGAATATTGTTATCTTTATTCAAAAGACAAATATTAAAGTCTCCTAAATCTAAAGTGGCACTGCGTCCGTTCTGAAATGACTCAAATGTTAAACGTCTTTAAATTCGATAGCATCATTAAAGAGCAGATAAATTTACAGCATGGACCAGACATGCACATTTCGGTTACTTAACCCTCGTCAGTGATCCTCAATCTAAACAATGCAATATGGCCAAAGACTGTGAAAAATGTTGTGTCCAAAAATGTATCGAAAAACATAACAGGATGGGTGGGATATGATGCAACAGGATCCACGTTTTAGAAATTTCAAGATTTTTGATAACAGAAATTTTTGAATGCGTTGAAGAGACAGACGACCAACCGAAGTTGATCGAACTTGGCTACATGTGCCCTCGGGGACTCCTGGTCCACCAGCAATGACACTCACCAAGTGGTTCAAATGTTAAACTTCAAATTCGATAGCATCATTTAAGAGCATATAAATTTACAGCATGAATCAGACATGCACATTTCGGGTACTTAACCCTCGTCAGTGATCCTCAATCTAAACAATGTAATATGACCAAAGACTGTGAAAAATATTATTTCCAAAAATGTACCGAAAAACGTAGCAGGATGGGTGGAATATGATGCTACAGGATCCACTTTTTAGAAATTTCAAGGTTTTTGAATGCGTTGAAGAGACAGTTGAAGTTGTTTTCAGAAGGATCGAATATAATGTACCGACGATGATTGGTTTAGTTTTTGGTAGGTATATCGGCCCAAACTGCCTCCACATCTTCTGCAAATTCACTCATTTTGGAAAAAGCAAAGTTGTTACTTATATACATGCACACACCACCACCGGATCTTTTCCTGTCTTTGTGAATAATTGAGTAGCTATTGGAGTAGTGGAATTGCTACTTCTGAATATAAAATGGCTTCATCAAGCCTAGTTTCCGTCACCGCTATCATAACCACCATAGTACGCTCAGCTAGAAATCGTATTTCTGACATTTAATTGTAGATTGAATCACATTCAGGTGTACAAAGTGAATACCCTTTATTTGTTTTTCTTCTTGGGAGAAGATGGTATAGGATTGTCGAATAAAAATCTTGAAAATCTTCGTCATATATACGTTCATAATGTTCTGTGTTGGAGGTCGAAGGAAGATTTTGTACAAGGTATGAGTTGTGAAGATTAGAACCATTTAGTAATTGTTCATATAGTTCCTTGGTGATATAGCCTGTCAAACGAATGTGGGTCAGTTTTCCACATTTTACACAACCCACTGCCTTGCTGGTTGCAATAACCCTTTTGTGCAAATTGTACATGGAAATTAAGGAGAGCGAGCGCCTGGATTAGATTGGATATCACCACAACGCAGAAGAGTCAAACATACTAGTGTCTTAAAGTTAATGTTAAAATGACACCAGCTCATAATTCGGATGGTCCAAGACTGACAAGAGAATAAGAAAATGTTTTTCTCCGAGCTTCCTCTTATCATCTTCGGTACAGCTAATAAGTCCTGCAGAAATCAGTTCAAAATCTGAAAGTTCTGTTGTCAATACTGTATTAACAACATAATGTCTTTGTCTTTCGTATGTCACAGAAATTGATAAAACTGGATAAAAACATAAAAATAGGAAGTCAAAAATCAGTGTCCATGTTGACATGCCGCCATCCCGATCCCGTTTTCTAATAATGCAGATAACAACAGTATTACTTACTCATACTCATAATGTGATCTGTATGTGCAATTGGGAACGTTTTGCTTTATACATGCATGATACATGAATTTTCTTTACATGTTTTGGTTTTTCAATGTGCTACGTTTCATGTTACTCCGTAGTTCCTAAGTGTTTCTCTGATCACAGACGGTTCCTAGTTCTTGCTGTCCTTTCATTGGGATCCGGTGTTGGAGGATCTGCTTTTCCAATTTTACTGAAGAATCTTATTGAAATATATACATGGAGAGGTACAATGTTAATTATTGCTGGAATAAATCTCAACATACTAGTATGTGCAATGATCATGGATGTTTATTCCAATCGAAAGGTTTCTAGAGGAGTAACTAAGTGTCAAAATTCTGTCACAGACCAGCCATTTGGACAAAAATCTAATACTAAACGCAAAGCAAATGCGTCCGAGGGAGATGGATGTAAAGATCCAAAGAAATCAGAATCCTTTTGGATCCAATTGAAAGACGTTATGACAAATGAAATTTCTCGGCTACGCTATTGCAGCATGGATAATGTCCGCGTGTTTTAATAGTATTATAATTTATTTCGTCGATTTCTTTGAATTCAATGGATATAACAGACGGCGACTGATATATGGCTTTTATCATATATGAATATTGCAAACTTATCAGACTTATTCCCGGATGCATAGCGCAGATACAAAGGATCCCCTAACTTTCTATACTTACATTTTTTGCTTTAGTACCGTCCATTGATTTTGGCTTATTTCCATTTGCTTCTTCCTTTCATCATAACGTTTTACTTATAATTACATTTGGAACGTGCCTTGGTGGTATGACCTCAGTTCTATCGCTTACAGCATACCACATTGTTGGGGATGAAAAATTTCCTTTAGCTATGGGAATCCAGATGACAGGATGTGGCATATCGACTATAATAGCAGGACCAATTGCAGGTAGTTGAATTAAGTTTTATCGGTCTTTCGCACATTTGACAGTAAGATAAATTTGATTATTTCATATACAAAAAGTCATTATTATTCAACAAATCAGATCTATCAGCGACTATCTTGCCTAAGGATAAGGACTCCCGAGGATAAATATACCCGACAAAAAAAAGAAACGCTCATCATATTATATAGTGATTTTTTTTTCAATTGATAATAAAAATTTAGTTTGACAGTTGATTATACTTTTCTTTTTCCAGCACTCGAATTACCGAGGATAAAAGGGGTCCCTGTAAAGTGCTAAACGAAACAAAAACGAAACGAAACGAAACAAATCGAAACGAACCGAAACAGATCGAAACGAAACGAAACAAATCGAAACGAAACGAAACGAAACAAAAAGAAAAAAAAGAAACAGATCGAAACGAAACGAAACAAAACATAAATCTTAAAGAACTTGAAAAAAAAAATTATGTAAAAGCAGAGAACTAGCACGGATGTCAATATCTGCACATATTATTGCCTTCATCTATTAGTTCTTGTGGCTGCAGGGTTTTTTAAAGGGTCAAAGATGACGATTAAAACATAATATATACGGTATATAGCACAATTGCATTTTAAAGAATTAAAGGAGAGGCGGAACGGGATGAATAATCTCGTCATAGGCGGAAAAAATATTATTTAGGTGGGAGGAGTCTAGTACAGAGGAAACGGAACTGTTCCGTTATGTGTATTTGAAAACTTTATCAGAAAAATGAGAACAAATACCGTGTTTGTGGGGGGAGGGCACATTTCGTTTGAAAAAGGATAAGATTTTTTCCTGAAATGTGCTCCCCCCAGTTTTATGATCTCATTACGGTGTCATAGTGTGGTTTTCTATACCCTCCCCTTTATTTCTCTTAATTATATGAATGACATTTGACATTTATTTTTTTTTAATTGTCAGCTTTGACTCTTTCAAGAAACCCTCTCGGCACTAGTTACAAATGTAGAACTCTTGAATTAAGGCAATATTACATGCTAATCTTGTCTTTAAATATTCGTTATCGGCAATTTTCCCACTTTTTCTCATGTTCTTTAAGTTTTATGTTTTGTTTCGTTTCGTTTTGTTTCGTTTCGTTTCGATCTGTTTCGTTTCCTGTCGATCTGTTTCGTTTCGTTTCGATCTGTTTCGTTTCGATTTGTTTTGTTTCGTTTTTGTTTCGTTTCGCACTTTACAGGGACCCGGATAAAAGACGTTTCGATCATTTTTTCGCAACATATCACAATGATGGTGCTGAATAAAGCACGTTGTTTCTAGCTCCTGTTGCATGGCCGCAGGTTTGGTATCTGTCTGAAAGTTTGTTGCTTGACCATTTTCAGCAAAGTTACGGTATAAATGTATATGAATACTGGTTTTCTCTATTCAAATGTAGTCAAAATATTCCAATAAATCTGAAAATTAAATGTCTTAGTGAAAATGTCCATATATTTGGGTATGTTTTACAATAAAGAATATCAATATTTTCCAATTTTGATCCCAAAGGAACACTAAATTTGTCTTCAGCAATTCTTATTTATCTGTTGCAGATTTACCTCTTACATCGCATTGAAATAATCAAATGAAATACAAGAAAAGCTTAGAACTAACGTCCAAAACCATTGAAAATGCACATAAAAATGACCTGTCAAGATTGAGGTATTGTTTCTGAAATTAATACTTACGAAAAAAGGTCAGACACTAGTTGTAGTAGGGTAAGTATGTGTCTTGGGACAAATTTAAGGGCAAAAAAAATATCAAACCTCGGACTTCATTTTCAAATGAATTGATGTTTTGGATGTTTTTTTTTTCTCAAATTTAGATTTTCTTTTTGATGACGTCTTTTGAGGCAATTTTAAAAATGTATTTGTATTCAGGGACAATTGTTTATCATCATTGAAAAAACAAATCGCAATGCCTGTTATATCAATTTGGATGTGTATAACAGCTTTAATCATTTCTGAAATGTAAACGAAATTCTCAAAAGCCATGACATTGCATTTTGAACCAAGTGTGTGTATCGTGGCGCTTTGTCTGATCATACAAACGGATTCGTTTTGGCTTTTGAGAGAATAAGTCACTCGTATACAAGCTTAGCCTTCGAAAAAGCTTAGGGTGTGAACCCATAGCAGTTGTATTCACACGCGTAGCCAGAGTAGAAATTATTTGTACTCAAATCAGTCTAGACAGGGGGACTGGGGCCGTTAAAAGCCCATACATTATTTTGAATGGTGGGTGCGGCTAGCCAGCAGGGGATGCTTACTCCTCCCGGGCACCTGGTCCCACCTCTAGCTTGCTAGGGATCCGTCGATGTTTTATTTTTTTCTCTATTGTGAGTGCTGTTGAGATTATCGTCAGGATCTTCTTTAACTCATTTGTGTCACACTTATGCCCTTTGCCGTGTGGAGCTCGTAAAAAAGTTCCCCGCGAGGGGTTTGACAGTAACTGTTTTGAATATACTTCCCTTACATTGTCGCCATAGCACTTTCTATGTAGACATAACGTCAGACAGTGCATGCATTTTATATATTTTTATTTCCATGCTTTAACATCGACGGCGGGTGCGGCTCGCCAGCAGGGGATGCTTACTCCTCCCGGGCACCTGGTCCCACCTCTAGCTTGCTAGGGGTCCGTCGATGTTTCATTTTGTTCTCTATTGTGAGTGCTGTTGAGATTATCGTCAGGATCTTCTTTAACTCATTCATAAATCGCGGGTCCGATACGTCCGTCGTCCTACTGTGGAGAGTAGGACGACGGACGTATCGGACCCGCGATTTATGAAGATGTTTGAATGGATGACTGGCGAGGCCCGAGTAGGGGAGTGTATGGGGATTCGGGGGGCTCCTCCGAGAATTTTTGAAATAAATGAAGCAAATTGGTGGCTTCTGGACCATATCTGAACTGAATTTAGAAGCGATTCAAGCATAAGAACTAGTGTCAGCAAACGATGAATTATATTTACTGAAAAAAGTAAAACCTGTTATCGTATCAATTATGACATTTTTTAATGCTAGCTAATTCCTATTTTTCCTTCAATGTCAATATAAATTCAAATTCCTCTCAGGAAAACGGGGGGAAAAGTTATCCAAGAGTTCAGCCAATATTCGGGGAGATCCAGCCTATGGTTTTGAAAAAAAAAAACTGGAAAATAAACAAAGTCCAAGGGAGGGGGGTTCCTGACAAAATAGGGCATGAAAAATTCCTCTAACATCAGATCACGTGTGTCCCACTTCCTGATTCAGCTCAAATAGAGAATAAGCGTCTTTTAAATTTGTGTTTTGTTATGGGTGTGAAATACACAGCAAACTTGTGCATTTATTGTACATGTAAGCCCCAAAGCCCCCTTAAATCCGCCACTGCAAACCACTTCATCGTACAGCGCTAAATATAGAACAGCGCTAAATATAGAACAGGTAGGTGTAGTGTACACATGCAAAGTAGCACCGAGGAAGTAAACACTCCGCGAACATTCTCGAGACTCATTTTACAAACATTCTCGAGACACAGTTTTCCCAGCATGCCACGCACATGGAGTCTGGACATGCGAATTGCAGCAATTTGGACTATTCCAATATGCTCACCCCGACGGGTTCGCAATAATGGAAACGAATAGAGTACCTATAGATTACATAATACATTTTACAGAATGAAGATTAAGTGGTGCCTTTCTTTTCATTTCTTTTTTTTTTTTTTTTTTTGTTTGGTATATAGATCCCAAGTATGACAATACATAAATTTAGTCTATAAAGATAAGCATGTCACATGTTCCTCCGTTGAGTTCTTGTGCATGTTATCACATGCACCGGCGAGTCAGATGAGGTAAAAAAAATTTGGTGGATGGCTATGACGATGTATCCGCTGTATGACTTTTTTTCTAAATGTATATTTATAAAGGGTTTATCAATAAAAAAAAATAAGAATTGACGGTGCAAACATATCTTCTATACAGAATTAAAATCAAATAAAAAGAAGTACACTTCGCATGCATGTCACGGACAATGAATCCTAATTAGGACTTATTATAATACATTTGTAAGAAATTATTTGCGTTTGTATTAAATGTAAGATTCAAACACATTTTGTCCAAATTCACGGTTATAATTAGATTGTACAAAAGGATGTGAGTACGGAGGTTACCCTGAGTAACATAACATAGATTATTACATATTCTACATTATCAGAAACGAAAATCTGCTGCAAAGGCACGTTGCAGTGATAACATCAAAAGACAACACCAGACTGACATTAAGACAAAAGAAGTTTGATTAGGAACGAGGGATAACATCAAATCGTCGGTGCAGACACACCGCAATATGATTTTCATCTACTGTTCTGTTCACTATTTCCAGAGCACCCTGTTTTCCCGGTTTTCTCTAAAATATGATAATGTCATCTTCCAAAAAGATATCAATTTTATAGTACTCCTTTAGTATACCATTGTTTTGGCTGTGTGTCAGTTAAGTTAGAAATAGGACGGAAAATAAAAAGGCTACCGGATTTATAATAGTAAAATCGCTGAAAATGTGTGGCGTCGGAGGCTTTGACGTCACTGTTTACTATTGTTGACACGGAGAACAAGATGGCGGCGGCTTGAAATTAACATGGGAATTTCCCGTAGACATTTTATTTTTCATATTGCGGTTTGAAGGCAGCTGATAGGGTAAGTTGAAGTTAATTTCCAGTTACGACTTAAGGAGGTCAATGCTCGGAAACAATAATTTATAGGAAAATTCTTCAGACGACAGAATAAATCGCCAAAACAGGGTGCTCTGGATTTAGTGAACAGGACAGTAAACAAAATCCAGGATGATATATCCGGACATCATTACAATCCAATTAAGTACACTAAAAATACAGTGTTACGGATTGCCTACTGGTCTCGGTGGTCTATTGCAGTCTTCCGTGTTTAAGTTTCTATATCAGATTTTGTTCCTTCTCCCGTCTATGTCTCTGACGTTGCTGTTCTACTCTGTGTTTCCCCTCCTTTGTTCTACTCTGTGTTTTCGCATAGGGTGTTTTTGTGTTTTGCTGTAAGTGCCGAATCGAATGTTGTTGGAGAACCCCCCTTTTCTGGTGTTCGTTGTTGCAGATGTTATCTTCTATTTCGTCATGTATAACTGACAATGTTCTTATCATACGTTGTGCAATAACACGTTTAAGATCCATCATTTTGTCCTTTGTTTTTCGTCAGAGGAATTAACATATTTTATATATCGTGAAACAACGGTGCATTTTATTTTGTAGGTCATATTCATGACGTGACCAGCTCCTACGACTATACCTTTCGAGCTGGAAGTGGATCCTTGTTCATATCGTTTCTCATCTTACTTCGAACACTGGTCGCTTCAAAGTCATCCATGAGGACATTCAAAAGAAATGAATCAATACCAGCAATGTAAACTATGTGTTATCTTAAATTTGTTTAGTCAAAGTAGTCCAAGTTCCATAAATTTCCATAAAGTTCCTTATGAAGGAAGCAAAAAGAAATATGGAGAGGTTTACCAGAGAAATATGCCAATTGTAGATTCAATGGAACATGGCATTATTATGTATGTCTCCATCAACGAGGTTATCGCTAACCGCCAGCTGGAGTCGGAACCAGGTGCCCAGGAGGAGTGAATGTTCTCTGCCTGCATGCAACACCAAACGAAAAAAAATTAGTGATGGTCAAATAAATGGCGATATTTGAATTAAACGCGTACATTCAATTCGACAACCCGTGTCATTTTGATACCAAAGATCCCCTTAATTAATTAGTTGATTAAAACGGTTTCACCATATCCTTGTAAGAACAAAATATTCAAATGATTGTGAATGCAATACACATGGAGTTTTGATAAGTGATATCGTATCACTAAAATGACTTCACAACTTTTGAAAAAAAAAACGACGTCGGATGCACTAAATCGTTAAATGCACTAGGTCACATGTATTAGAATAAAGCGATTTTGTGTCCTCTTATTGAAGTGTATTGTTTATTAATTTCAATGTTGTATACACTTAACTCCTTTTGGTGACATTTCATGTCCTTTAATAAATGATTCTGAATAAAGCATCTCTTAACGGTTTTTGTTTGCATTATCTTATTCAATGAATGAGCATTTCGTATAAACAGCAAGGTGTGGTACAAGGCAACAGCATTTCAATATGAATTCTTTTTCTGGAAAAGATTCCAGAACAATGTGTGTTTCCTCGTCAAGCCAAGAGAATAGTAAGGGAGTTTTAGAAGCAGCGATTCATCATCGAAACGAGTCCAACAAACATAGCACCCAAAGCCCAATTGAAAACGAATTAGCAATTTCCACTACGGAAGAAAACAGAAAGGTATGGAGTTATAACGGGAGACGTCATCAGGGAAAACGTAGCCCGAAAAGGTAAGGGCATTTTACTAAAGAATGTGCAGCATGGACCAGACATGCACATTTCGGGTACTAAACACTCGTCAGTGATCCTCAATCTAAATAATGTAATATGGCCAAAGAGTGTGAAAATTATTGTGTCCAAAAATGTACAGAAAAACGTTGTAGGATGGGTGGGATATGATGCTACAGGACCCACGTTTTAGAAATTTTTAAAGTTTTTTGATAACAGACAATTTCGAATGCGTTGAGGAGACAGACGGTCAACCGAAATTGATCAAACTTCTACGAAAAATAAAAGATAGGGTTTCAGGTAAACAGCCTTTATTAATAATATTTAAAATTAACAACTTTAAAAAGATGTTCTGAAAATAGACAAAAATGTATCTCCTTTCGACAATATCTTTTCAAAGTTTAAGTGATCATTTTTAATTTTATACATATCCAATTGTCCACATCATATCTAAATAATAAAAAAAAAAAATAAGGAACTTGTTAATATTCTGCCTCTACAGAAGATCTGTAACTGTTTTTCATTACCTATAGTGTGTTAATTTTAACGTCACATTTACATGTGTACAGCCCATTTTGGGACTTTCAATGAGTATATATGTTCGTTCGTAGCTTCAAAACTAATGGTAAAAATTGATGAAACTTTGCATGTCGAAAACGTATGATTCAATTATTAACATTTATAATTTTAGGAAATTAAATGATAGGATCTTTATTTAAGTCTAGCTGTCCTGGACTTCCTCAATACGGTCATAAATATTTCTGGAAAATCGACTATTTGTCGTTTTCTTGGGTACAAAATGTAGTTGTGCTGAACTGTAGAAAGAACAGGATTCTGTCTTGTCTGAAGAGATCTGTAAACGTTTTGCCATGTATTCACAAATACACACAAACATAGAGATCTATACGACTGAGCAGATGTAATTAAGTTCACTATTCATCGGTTGAAATGAAGCAAAGTAACTTACGCGAGAGAAAAAAAACGAAGGTACCAAATCAACTGCACTGCATTTTTTGATAAACACAAGAGCAAATCACGTGATATTTGAATATATTCGGATTAGTTTCCAATAAAATGCCAATTCTATTTACTGCTTCAACACAGATTCAAAATTCCATAATCAATCGACGCCGTGCCGTCTACCTCAAAGTGATTAAATGTATCAAAATCCAGGTAACCCACATGTACACTTCGAAGATGTGTGACGTAGTAAGTCGATCACTCGTTACAATGATGACCTGCACTGTCGCCTACGGAAAGATGCCAATTTTGGATGAGCGAATTCAGACACTTAGTCTAGTGGATCAAATATTCAATATTTAGGATGGGGATTGATCCTCTTGTTGCATTTATCAAAAGTGAATTTATTTTTGCTTCTTATGGAATTATACAGATCAGAAATATTTCGCGTATCAGCGAATTTTGTGCCACGTTGAGGTAGGTCATGAAAAGTTCGTGTATTCGTATCGTTTTGCACAGCTGAACTCGAATTTGCATTATTCTAATTACTTCCAGAAGAAACAGGGTAATTTTACAGAAGTTTGAATAATGGTACCGATTGATTTCAAAGGCTTAAAAACAGTTTAACAGTGTCTTCAAGTCAGTTTTCAAATGTTTTTCTTTCAATATCCGTGATATTGCTCCAAACTAACCATTCCCTTGTTCTTTATTATTACGAACAAAATCATGATTTTCCACGATTCACTTTTTAGTCAGTTATAATAGAAACTGACTCATTATCCATATTTATCGATCATGTTCAAAATACAACCAAAAACAAAATTCAATTTCTTATTTTTCTACCATGTTTCCGTACAGAAGGTACTACTTCAAAGCTAGCAAAAAAGTCTAACGTTTGTTTGCTGTTACGTCGAGTGACGTTCTCCCTCCGCAGTGACATTTCAAATATAAAGAAACGGGACGAAAAAAGGACAGAAACAACTTAATGCACACGTAAAATGTAAATATAAAGATTGTTTTCAAGTAACACTTCGTGCTTTACATATTTTGTTTCAATTCCTTACTACCAATACACATCGATAAAGCGCAAAAGCTGAAAAACAATCCTTAAATATAGCATTTGCTCTGACCAAATACATTTTTTCTTGGTTTAAGAGGAAATCGAATTTCGTATCAATTTTACCCCATAAATTTTCGGGCTCAACTGTGTCTTTCTGTCTTAGTAAATGAGGTCACAAGATGTACACGACCAGGCGCACATGTGTATGATACATGTAGTTATTGTTTCAAGTAAAATGGATAAATATCAAAAACACATTTTTAATATGTTGAGCAATTGATTATTTGCAGTATAGTAAAGGGCGCGCTATTTCTAAACATGCTTACGGGTGGAGATGGATGAAGATCACCTGTAGACATTCAGAAAGAAGACAGAGAAATCAATTTTGATAATGAAAGAATAATATAATCACGAAACATCTGATTGATTCTTTATTTCATTTATGGAATTATTTATCAATCATTTGGCGGATCTAGACAAAGGCAAACGTGTGTGTGTGGGGGGGGGGGGGGGGGGGGGGGGGGGAAACAACATGGGGTGTGTTAAAGTTACACTTGGTATAGTCAAGATCGAATCATGAATCAACTATTTTTGTCAGATTCTTAATGAAAGCGATTTTATCATGCTTAGAAATTAGAAACTGCCTGGTTACAACAGTCACATATGCCCTCGCTACCGAGCTTTGACCATATGTTGATTAGAAAATGGGTACCCTAATATAACCTACTTTTCTCCGTAGAATACCGAACGCGAACACGTGTAAGCGCTTATTTGCATAAGGCTAGTACGCATGTCTGGTCCATGCTGTAAATTTATCTGCTCTTAATTGATGCTATTGAATTTGAAGACGTAAAACAATGTAGCAGAACAAAACAACATGGCGAACGGATAACACGAGGGACGAAAAGGAATCGACAATCGGTGTTATCAAAATCTGAGATGAAAAATGTAATAAACGATAAAAGAAAAGAAATAGTATTTGGTTTGGCATTGGACAGATGTAGTCTTTAGAGGACGACCGTGACACTGAAATAAACATTAAAGAAGTACCCATCACTAATTTAGGTCTCATAGTCAAGAAGGCAGGGCAAAATCATTAGATTTTCCACAGGAACGGTTGCAAACCTCGGAATGAACAAAATTCCGAAGTGCGACCAGGTGCCCGGGGAGAGTGCATGCAACGCGGAGGCGGAGGAAAAATAAGCCAAAGGGAGCTACAGTGTACATGTACATAATTATGTAGTTTTCGTATTTGTATTTATGAGATGAATAGGTATAAGTTTGATGTGTACGAGGGCTGTTCCGAAAGTTCATGGACAACGCAAATTAAGGAAAGATCTAGAGAATTTGCTGAGAACCATGTTGATTTCCTTATATGACGGATCAGTTTGAATACTTATACGAATTTTCATTACGATTGGTCAATACCAAATTTTCAAATCCCCGTTTGAACAACGTAAGGTTCTAGGTCACGGAGCAGCTAACAACGTAACGACGTCGTCAGATGTCCAGCATAAATTTGACATTTTAAAAGAAATAAAACACCCCTCATCTGTACAAAATTCAAAAATATTTTTTCATGTATTTTGATAAGGAAGACATGTTCTATTTTCACGTGCATTTCTACCTCTATATCATAATGTACTTTCATCTTTGAATCATTCAAAGTCAGGTCACCATGAAGGGAGAAAACGGCATCACTTTACTTATTTTCGTTTACGTTTTGTATAACTTCTATCAAAATTGCGTGTTTATGTATTTATTCATCATAAAAACACATTCTTCTACCTTAACAACATAAGTTTTGATGTTTTTGGTCCGTATCAAGATGTATCCATCAGCTGTTAAGTCTCCGTCTGTTTTATTCAAGAGAAATCCAAAACCGAATGCCTGTCTGGTGTTCCGTAAAGAACTCTGACATCATCATTTTTTGGTTTGTTTGATAAACAATATCATGCATAAATCATCATAAAAGTTGTAAATCAGGTCCAATTTTATTAAAACTTCGCAATGGTCAAGAAAAATAATAGTATTAGTGATAAAGAAAGTTTAATTGATAATCGAGTATTTTTCTTATTTTAATTAGCAATATAATGAAAGGGATTGGTTCACTTCAACAACTCAGATTTTACTGTTCCGTAGTCTCTACCCTTCATGTATAAAGGTGACAATTATGCCCTTTATGTAAATCATTTTAACATGATATTTTTTATTTTCTCTTTCTGAATGTATCCCTTTCATTTCTAGAAAATGTCATATTTTCTCTTTTTGAATGTATCCCTTTCATTTCTAGAAAATTTCATTCGCATACGACTTCAAATGTAATTTTTAAGGCATGTGTCCACGAACTTTTTGAACGGCCCTCGTATATATACACAGCATTTTTATATGTGTTTATATAATATATATATTCACAGTCTATATCAATTATTAAAAAAGAGCTTTAAATCATAGCTTAATAAAGGCTATTCCTTATTCAGGATTTTGTAAACAAACGCACAAATACATAGCAGACTACAACTGCCTTCCCTTCCATTCAAGCCATGACGACAGCTGTAAGTCATTCGAAAGTGTTCGATTGTCCACGTTCGATATGGTTATTTGAACGCAACATAATATAACACATGTTGCAGATAGATACATGTATTAGTACGACCTAAAGTAAATAAATTGTTATTTTTTTTCTTTTTGGGAGAAAAGACAGTGAATTAGCAAATGTTTACACGTGGTTTACTACATAATCCGTACTCATCCCACGATGTAAAGTTCATTCAAGCGATTGTCTGATCGTGGTCGCATGCTCACTCTTACCTTATATCGGGAAATCGCTTTTTTTTTTCATATGTTGGAGGTTTTTGTTTGCTTTGGATCCTGTTTTATCCTGATTTTGTATGCCTTCGGTTTCTGATTTTCTGAATTATCGATTTTGTGCTCTATACAGGGATATGGTCATTATCCATATTTGTCATTAAAGTATACGTGACATATTTCTACATACTGTATATGAAAATAACAAGTTCCGAAGTTTACCGAAATCGTGTGTAATCGAGAATAAAAACGTCTATAAAACAAAAATATGAGAGATAATTCATGCAAGTAGTATGTAGATGTTCAAATGGTAGTATTTAAAATCCTTTAAGGGTAAAACTTCGTTATTGACAGTTTAATCCCTGCGAAACCAAATGGTACTTTGAAGCACTCAGTATGGCGTAAATCAGACTCTAGACTAGAGCGGGGTTACCCCGCCTGGCCGATTTTGATAGGTTAGAGAATGACAGAAAGAGAAAGAGAGAGAGAGAGAGAAGTAATCTTAATTAACTATGTTATTTCCTATAACCAGTGACAATATATTACATGTATTATTAAGATATGAAATCGGAGTAAAGTTTATTCGTTTTTGGTTGTGATACATTTAAAATTTTACCAAACAGTATTAGAAAAGAGTCTAATTCCTTTTCCAAACACTGAAATTGGTATACACACAATATCTATTTTTGCAGACGGAAGAATGAAGAATCCGGTAGAATACACCTGAAATGGTTTGTTCTAATCGGAAGCTTCTATGGTATAATGTTCAGCTCAGGACTACTGTTCAATATGTCGGTGCTGTTTGTAGAATTTTTGGACGAATTTCAAAAGACAAAAGCCGATACATCGCTGATCCAGGCTGTATGTATGGGAGTATTCGCTTGTTCAGGTACAATTTAAATAAGGATTCCCTTCTCTACGCTAGAAACTAAGAAAGGTAAAATACCAGATTTCTTCCTCTTTTTCTCTTTTTTTTTTTTTTTTTTTTTTTTTGCTCTATAAAGAATTTCTATTTAAAGAATCAACAATATCTTAATAGTATACGATTCGATCGCCCATAAAAATAAGAATTTTTCCGATCACGATCTACACATGTTCGCTTAAATAGTTCACGGACTTACTGTTAGAAAGTTATTTTCGGAAAAATATTAATGCACAAGAGTTAATATTATCAGATTTAATTATCTATGTACAGAAAATAAATAACATTACGAGATAACGTAAATTATGTAAATTTATCAAAATTATAAATTCAAAATCTGTACATCAAAATAAGATTTTTTATAATGTTATTATAATACATGTTATTAGTAATAATATATTATGTTATTCATATTGCCAGGAACAATTTAAAAAAGATAATTGTATATAATGTTTTTATTGTATCTATAAATAAACATTACAGAAGTAACCATCAGTTATTCAGTCTCATAGCCGAGAAGGCAAGGCAAAAATCATTAGATTTTCCACAGGAACGGTTGCGAACCTCGGAATGAACAAAATTCCGAAGTGAGACCAGGTGCCCGGGGAGAGTCAGCGTCTCCTGATTACATGCAACACCCGTCGCAACAGCTCCATGGAAACCTGTCAAATTCGGTGATTGTCTCGATGTTCATTTTGATGTACATATCAGGCAAGTATGTCTTGTTTGGTGATGATGTTAAACGTCTTCAAATTCAATAGCATCATTTAAAACCTGATAAATTTACAGCATGGACCAGACATGCACGTTTCGGGTACTAAACCCTCGTCAGTGATCCTAAGTCTAAACAATGTAATATGGTCAAAAAGTATGAAAATTATTATGGCCAAAAATATACCAAAAGACGTAGCAGAATGGGTGGGATATGATGCTACAGGACCCACGTTTTAGAAATTCCAAGAAGATGACAGCCATTCAATCACAATGTAGAATGTCACTGATCAATCTGGAAAGGGGGATCTCATATGCTTTTATTACATCCCCGTAGCGACCTAAGAACTTCCTCAGTGATGATTCCAGCCATTGTGTAACATAAACCTGAACAAGTAGCTTACTTGCAAGCCTTCTGGCTCTAATGATGAAATCTTCGTATTTGGAACATGCCCTGGCGTACCGTATCAGTTGAGAAACAAAACACCATAAGAAGGAGAAGACGGAATGTTGCTACTCATGAAAGGGAAACTAGTTATATGGAAGCTGAAATCGCCACGCTTGGCATACAGTGAGGTGTTTAAATGGCCGTTCGCGTCGAAAGTTAGGAGTATATCCAAGTACGAATCGGATCTGTCACTCTCTGTTGTTTCCTTGATCTCTAGTTCATGAGGATAGATTTCATGTAGATGATCCGCAAAGTTCGGATTATTGATGGACAACACGTCATCTATGTATCTGAAGGTAAAATTGAACTGAGATGCGAGGTGCTTTCGCCCAGTCGAGATCAAGGTCTGGATGAAGTCAGCTTCGTATGAATATAAAAATAAATCCGCAAGCAGTGGGGCGCAATTGGTATCCATGGGGATGCCGACTGTCTGTTGGAATACGGTTCCTCCTATACCTTATTGAGTTGGATTATCTAAACAAATTGTAATTGAACTTTAATATATTCTATGATTGAAAAATCTACTAAAAAGGGTTTTAATTTTTATATATTCGCACGTTTACTGTTAAGGCAGTGTAATTACATTTGGTTCCATAGGACTTGTTACTGGATCAATGATTGGTAAACTTGGCGAGAGGAAGGGACAAGCTTTAGGAGCATTATTAGCAGCATCTGGTATTGGAAGCTCCTTTTTCGCTAACGACATACCTTTTCTTGTTTGCTCAATTGGAATTGTAGGAGGTATGATTTTTCAATGATTCAGAGGGAGGAATAATTATCATTGCCATTAAAAAAACATCGTGAATATTATTTGAAAGGTTGCCTAATCATTAACTTTCATGTGTTCTTCCTTTTTCGAATTTAATTTAATTTTTTTTTATTCTAGAATCATTGTCTTTTTATTTTATTTTTTTTTTTTCTTTTCGCAGGAATTGGATTTTCATTTATATACATATCAAGCTATTCAATAGCACCAAAACATTTTGAAGGGCGTCAGAAATTCCTGTCTCTTGGATTTATCTCTATTGCTTCCGGTGTAGGCGGTTTGCTTTTTCCTGTGCTTTTGGAACGACTCCTGGTAACATATCATTGGAGAGAGATCTTACTGATCATGTCCGGCTTTATCTTGAATATAATAATCTTTGCTATGATTGGCAAACCTTTCAATTTCCCTAAAGTCTGCAAAAAAGAAACTCATTTTGAACCGAAAATAGAACAGTCCTCGAAAATATCTACCACCGCTGAAAACAACGTAGAAAAATCTTTAATTATAAAATTTAAAGCCGTGCTGTCCAACAAGACGTTCATTTGTTTTGCAATTGGCATGATGTTGAGTCTTCCTTGCTTAGGCACGGTCCATTTGATATTCTGGGGGGGGGCTTGGGTTTTTTTTGAAAAAAATAATTTTGCTCTCAATTTTGATGAAAAAAATAAATTTGCTTATGGTGTGACAGAAAAAAATAATCTTGCTCTTACAAATAATCTGAATTTGAAGAATTACCATAAAATTTCGCTAAAATTCTTGAAAATTTTCCGGCTCGCTTCGCTCGCCGCAGTTTTCAAATTGTATCAAAAATTTTTGGCTCACTTCGCTCGCCATATTTTTCTATCAAAACATTATTCACTAATAGCATTTTAAGTTCAGATATTTGAAGATATCAAAAGTTATATGTGTATGTGAATGAAAAAGGGCTTCCTTAAAAGCTTAAATATATTATCAATATTTATGTATTGCTGTTAATACTTGATGTATGTATCCCATAGAGTCATGTTCTTGTAAGCTTGGAAGGAGAACTTCAGTTATTCACCAATTTACAATTCTTAGTAACATTTAAAAAAATTGTCTAGGAGACCTTTCCCTCAGACCCTCTTATACATGTTATATACATGTACCTTATATAAAATATTGAGAATTGTATTGAACAAATCTTTTATCTCTCTGTTTAAAAGTGAATTGATTATACTTGCATAAAAATAAACATATATATTAATATAGACTTTTGAGTAAAAATATAAATAATTTCTATTGATAAAACACAAACATTCTTAATATGCGCATCACTTTGTTAAAAAAAATTCCTTGCTCCAACTTTGCCAGAAAAAAATAATTTTGCTCCGGTCCGGGGCGAAAAAAATAATCTTGCTCCGACAAAAAACCCAAGCCCCCCCCCTGAATATCAAATGGACCATGCCTTAAACAGTATAGTCATATTTTTTATCGATTTTTATGAATTCAACGGTATTGAACGTTCCATAGGCGTATGGTTGTATTCAGGAATGAGCATTGCAAGTACATTAAGTAGACCACTTCCAGGATTTCTTGCACAAAATCCGAGAATCCCAAAGCTTGCAATACCAGCATCCTTTGTTTTTGTAGGAATAATTGTCGTGTTTTTATTTTCATTTGCCAAATCTGTTGAATATTTAGCTGTGTTGTCTTGTACCTTTGGTATCTGTTACGGAGGCGTAATTGTAGCTCTACCTGTTAATACATTTGATATCATCGGGCAAGAAAATTATGCAACTGCTTTTGGAATAGTGATGGCAGGAACTGGAATTATTAACATCGTAGGAGGACCTGCTTTAGGTAAGAGTTATAATAATGTTTTCCGGATGTCAAATGAGCGAACGAATGATAAACACAAAATCCGAAACAAGATTCCAAAAACCATAATCGAAAAGGCTTACGGATTCTGTAAAAATACCCGGAGTTTCGCTGCCTGACAACAGAATGACCAAATTTAAATTTATAGTAAATAGTGCCACCCTGAAAAAATTCGATTAAGAAATAGATGTACACTATAATTGATAAATGCAATGTCACTGCATTTTAATTCAGGTAATATGGCCTGATATACCTTGTCTGGAATTTACGCACTGCAATTACGGCTAAAAACCAATTATATTCATAGAATTTTATTTGCATTATGACAAGTATATCGGTAACTTAATATTTTACAAAGTTTATCCATAATCTAAATTGTGATCCTCCACTCACACTGAAGTCCTGAGTCTAGCTTTAAGTGTTTGTTGAAATGCGCACATGATGCACTAACAGAAAGGAGGGGATCTCCAACAACACTCGGTTGCAGCACTCACAGCAAAACCCAAAACACCCATGTAAAAAAAACAGCAGACACTAACAGAAAGAGACACAAAAGGGACAAGGAACACAGAAGATACGGAAGAGTTCCAACTCTTTAACTTCCCGAAGAAAATTTATCATGCATCAGACAAGTTTTTCGGATAAAAATCCTCATCAGTGATGCTTCTTTATAAAGTGATTTTTAAACACAGTCACGCTTCGTTTTAGTAGCGCCCTCTGGATACATTTTTAAGATTAAATTTGTGCAATTCGCAGAGAGTGCGCGGCACAAATTTTTCTGTAGAGTCGATTCAGCAGCAAATCCAAATAAAATTTATGTTCAAAATAGCATTGGAGGGATGGTGGTAACATGTTAAGTAAACCTCCTTTAATTTCTATCATATTTTTAAGTTTCAGATATAGCAAAATAATATTTATGAGGCCGAACTGGACAGAAGTAATTAATACACTTCAAAACATCCATGCCACGGGGAACGAGTTTTACTGCTCCACACTGCAACAGGAAATAAGTGTTTATATTTAAATACGGAATAGTTCCAACTCTATACCTTCCCGAAGAAAATTTTAAACCAATTTGTTATTTACCAGACATGTGTTTCGGATTCTAAATTCTCATTAGTGATGCTTCCATTCAAAGTGATTTTTAGAAACAGCCAAATGTCATTTTAGTAGCGACCAACTCACAACATAGAAACATTAAACACAAATGACCATACATAAGCCAACGAGACCGATTGGCAACCGGTGCTGACTTAGGACAGCCATATCTGCCACGCAAATAGCAGACGGTATAGTTATCCGGATTACGTGCGGACAACGCTCCCGAATTTCCGATTACCCTGAGGTCTCGAAGAACGCACATTGGTGGTGTAAAATGAATTATTACGACTGAACATATATTTTGTTATGACAATTTCAAACAAAAGATTGACATCAGAAAATTAGAGTCGAAGACAAAGGACGAAACCAGGTAAAATTAAATCAAATACATAAATGTTTCATACGAAGCAAACAGCCTCTTTCTGACAGACAAAGCAACGAACAGACATTTGTTTGATGCATGACGGATACGTTGCCCAGGTCGTAAAATTGTGTCATGGTTGTAAAGGTCTTGACACAGGGTCACATCTGCAAGTTAAAGGTCAAAATGAATAGAAATGGATACAATACCTTCATAATGAAAAGATAATACAAAACTCAATATTTTAGAGCATCTTTAGGACTTTTTATCATTTCTGAATTTAACGAATTTGATGCCTATGTAGGAAAATTGTTGTGAACTTGACCATGATCAAATACCCAAAGTCCAGTTCACAGTGAAGGTAAATATCATGCTCTTGTATTGACCATACATTCTTATTCTTTTCATGGAGTTATTGTCAGTATTCATAATTGTACATGTTTTCACAGGTGTTGGTAAAATATCATAATCATATCTGAATGAGTGGTTTAACAATGCATAATAAATTACATTCATTTCTGAGATAATATTTCAGTTATTTCAACATTACGGTATGAACTAATTCAGCATTTCTGTTTCAGGTTTGTTGCGTGACTTGACTGGTACATATGACATATCTTTGTACGTTTCCTGTGGTTCCCTTACGTGTTCATTTCTTCTTCTCCTCATCTCTGTGTTTTGCATCAAGGAAAAATCATCGAAATACTATGAATATGAAATAGAAATAAGGAGAAAATCCAGACGATCTAGCATTTTTCCTTGGAAACAAACGCTACAAGTGACAACAATCCAAAATACCAGATTATAGAACAATGCATAAAGTTTTTTTCTTTTATTTTCTATCCTTTGAGCTCACTTTTCAAAAGTTTATGATCTTCTTCCCTTAATTTTCTATCTTATCTATTTTCTGTCTACGAATATACTAAGCACCTAACATTCACCGATACACGTTCCCCAAATATAGACTACAATGAATCATCATGGACATTTCTACTTTTCGTTTATTTCAAGCAGTTACTCGTAGATCAGATAAATCAGAAGAGAAAACAAACCGCCCTTTCATTAAAGTAAGATATGCAAACAAAGCTATTGATAAATTGAATCTTGTTCAAATTTTGAATCACAAAACTGTCACGGACAAGATCCCACAATATTTCAGAGAAAAGAAACTCCATGTATTTCCTAAAGCTACAGACCATCTAAAATTTACAATTACAAACGATTCCTGCAGTGTATTGATTTAAGTAATCGTTCATCGGATTTCATCGGATTTCAACCACTCCCCTTGTGGACACGTTATTACTGGTGACCTTAGTATAGTCAAGAGTGACAAGTTAAGAGAATTGTTAAAAAAGGGTCCCAAATACAGTACAGTAACTCCTTTACTTGGAACCAAATTTTCAAAATCATCATGGACTATTGTGAGGAATATGTCAGACGTTAGGCAAAGAAAGAGGATGTACAGACACCCTTTCCGAATGGATATAATCCATCAGAGGGTGACTTTTATCTAGAATTTACCGATTAAAATCATCTGTGAACACCAGATTCGAGTCTATATTTAAAGACCTTGATGTAATCAAAGAGAGCTTACCTACCTCCAAAAACATTATGTTATCACACCAGCAGACAAAGCCTCAAATAATTACACATTTACTAGCATAAAGTACTATTTCGACAGTATTGTTAAAGAGTTAGGTTTAAATTCTTTCAGCAAATTGTCGGAATTCCAATGGGGACCAATTGTGCTCCACTCCTTGCCGACATTTTCCTTTACTCGTACGAAGCTGAATTCATTCAATCTTTGGTCTCTGAAGGGAAACGATACTTAGCTTCTGACTTCAACTTCACTTACAGATACATAGACGATGTGTTGTCCATCAATAATCCCAAATTCGCGGATTACCTGAGCAGTATCTATCCTTCGGAGCTTGAAGTCAAAGAAACTACAGAGACAAACAATTCAGCATCCTATTTGGACATAATGTTGTCCTACGACACTGATGGTCACATGAACACCTCACTCTATGACAAACGTGACGACTTCAATTTCAGTATTACAATTTTACAATTTTTCCTTTTCTGAGTAGCAACATCCCTTCATCGCCTGCTTATGGCGTGTTCATATCTCAGTTGATACTCTAGGCCAGAGCAAGTACCAAATATATGGATTTTGTTCTGAGAGCTAGGCGTCTTTCACATAAGCTTCTCAGTCAGGGATATGTTTGTGACCGACTAACATCGTCACTGCGGAAGTTCTACGGTCGATATTGGGAACTCGTCATATACTATGATGTCCCACTCTCCAGAATGGTGGATGATATTCTGTCATAGGCCATTTGAACCATCCAACCAAAGATTGTACTCTATGTCTTCCGAAATGGAAGTAACCGGATGTGACAGTTCTACCGAGTTGAAGCGGCGGGTGTTGCATGCAAGCAGGAGATGCTTACTCTTCCTGGGCACCTGGTCTCAATCCCATATCGGGAGTTCGCTTCTTTTCATGTGGTGGAGGTTTTTGTTTGTTTGCCGTGGTTCCTGTTTTATCCTGAATTTGTATGCCTTCGGTTTCTGATTTTCTGAATTATCGATTTTGTGCTGTATACAGGGATATGGTCATTATCCATATTTGTCATTCGACACCTGGAAATTCTACTTAAACCACAATAAATCTTTTTGCCACTGAATAGATAACCACAAATCAGCTCTCGCTTCCTTTGGCTTCGACACAAACAATTTAGATTTAGATTAACCATACTAAGTCTTATACTGCATACCTAAAATACACAAGAATCCGTTCAAACATCGTTTCGTCGCAGGTTCCTCAAAGTGTTCTACCAAATCGGTATCGATCTTACTCACCAAAAAAAAAATTATCTGAAATCAAATCTGGACTTCAAAAATATTGTTCGACAGTATATTCACGTAGCGGTATCAACCAGGTGTGGATTTTAAAGAATTCGAATGAACTTTTAGAACATCTGAAATCCACTCATGTTAGTAGAGTCGTTTCGATCAAAGCCTTTGATTTTTCGACACTTTACACTATAATACCACATCCTAAATTGAAAGAAAGAATGGCAAAAAATTATAAGTAATGCGTTTACAAGCAAGAACGACAATCGCAAATATAAATTTATTGTTGTTAACTATGACAAAACCTACTTTGTAAAAGAAAAGTCACATTCTGAAAATAAATACACTGAAACAGATATTATTCAGACGTTAAACTTCCTGATCGACAACATTTTTGTGTTGTACGGAGGGATGGTCGTCCAGCAAATTGTAGGAATTCCAATGGGGACCAATTGTGCCCCACTGATTGTTGACATTATTTTTACTCGTACGAAGCTGAATTTATAAAATCTTTGGTCTTGAAGCGAAACGATACTTAGCTTCTGACTTCAACTTCACTTACAGATGCATAGACGATGTGTTGTCCATCAACAATCCAAACTTCGCAGATTACCTCAGCAGAATCTATACTTCGGAGCTTGAATTCAAAGAAACTACAGAGACAAATAATTCAGCATCCTATTTGGACATAATGTTGTCCTACACATGATCACCTCACTCTATGACAAACGTGATGACTTCAATTTCAGCATCAAAAACTTTCCTTTTCTGAGTACTTAGCAACATCCCTTCATCGCCTGCTTTTGGCGTGTTCATATCTCAGTTGATACGCTATGCCAGATCAATATCAAATATACAAATTTTATTCTGAGAGCTAGGTGTCTTTCAGATAAGCTTCTCAGTCAGGGATACGTTCAGGGATACGTTTGTGAAAGACTAACATCGTCACTGAGGAAGTTCCACGGCCGATATGGGGAACTCGTCATACACTATGATGTCCCACTCCCCAGAATTTCGGATGATATTCTGTCATAGACCATTGGTACTGTCCAACCAAAAATTGTACTTTATATCCTCCATGATGGAAGTAACCGGATTTGACAATTCTACCGAATTGAAGCGACGGTTTTTGCATGCAAGCAGGAGATGCTGACTCTTCCTGGGCACCTGGTCTCAATATCATATCGGAAGTTTGCTTCTTTTCATGTGGTGAAGGTTTTTGTTTGTTTGCTTTGATTCCTGTTTTATCCTGGTTTTGTATGCCTTCGGTTTATGATTTTCTGAATTATTTATTTTGTGCTGTGTATAGGGATATAGTCATTATCCATATTTGTCATTAGATAGAAATTTTAAGATTACTACATAGAATCGATAGATATACCTCTAAAGTGTAAGTGACAAAGATATCAAGGAATTTAGTCGCGTTTTGCAAAAGCGAAGCAATTCTATAGACAGTACTAAAGCCAGAATATATTCACGATTGCACTTTTATAGTAATCCCATGATGAAATGTTCATTGAAGCGATTGGCTGATTATGCGACGCAGTCGTGCCGCTATGCTTGACTTCTATATAAGGAAGTTTCCCCCGACCTGCGTATTGGTCCGTCGATACTCAATTTGGTGTTCTATTATGAGTGCTGTTGAGATTATCGTGAGGATCTATTTTAACTTATTTGTGTGATTTATTTCTTTTCGCTGTCGGAGTACACACCTCTCAGTGATCAATGGAAAGATACATGACAACAGTTCAATGTTTTCCCTTCCTCCCGATAAGGAGCACCCGGTAATTGAATGAAGCGGGGGATGTATGTTTTCGTTTTGTTTACATTATAAATGGCCACTCGCTATATAATCTTTTTCAGCATTAAAACATTTAGGAGTTCAATCTTGTTTTTCTTGCTCTTGTTTTCCTGACATTATACAAAGTCTCTTGCTATTTTTTTCTTTGCTCCGATACACAACAGAGGTATCTTCTCAGATTCATATTACATATTAGAAATGTATACTATAGCTATAAACTCATATCGTCGGGTCAAGAATAAAGAGAGCTGACGTCTATAATAATTATGAGATGATGCTTTTCTGCATAAAACTATGTCAAGTAATATCTCGTTACACGGAAACATGATTACGTGGGTTCATCAAAATATAGACTGTCGGTGAATCATAACAGGTGCATGTTCAGTAGAAGACGTTGTTAAAGTCGGGCAAGTTTTTTTGAAAAACTTATACCTGTGTACTTACTAGAGTTACGTGTGGATTCACAGGGTAGAAATAGATACCTTGATGTATCCATCTCAGGACAGTCAAAGGACTCTTTTTTTTAAATTTCTACACTGAAGAGTTCACTGTATGATACTATCGAGTTTCCGTTTTGACTTCGTTGATTATTACATTGTTATATACTTACGTGACAGCTATTCTGCTAACTTGATATTTTTGTATAAATTGATGTGTATAACATCATAGAAGAACATATATAGAACACATATTTCAATATTGACATCTACATTATTATTTCCATATTGCATTCACATATGCACGGTGGATTTAGAAATAATACATGGAGGAGGGGGGGGGTCTCAAGGTTCCAATGTACAATATTTGTATTTGCATTTGGGTATTATTGCAGCAATAAAGCAAGAATACATGTACTCGTGTAAATGACAAATGAATCTACAAAGTGAAAAAGAAAGATAACTTTATTTAATTGCTCTGCAGATATCGTCAACAATCGAGTGTCATTTTCTTGAAATTTACTTGGGTAAGGTACCATTTTCTTTTTTCGGGTTCAAAGATAAAATACTAAGGATGTTCTGTTTCAATTTTGAAAAAAATATATACTATAGAAATAATTTGAAAATGGATTTTGTACCTTTGACCGTAAGTGCTTTGAATATTGTTCCCTGACATTGTCACCATGGCACTTTCTATGTAGACATAAACTCAGACAGTCCATGTCTTTTAGATATTGTTTTCATTTTCGTGCGTACACATCGACGGCGGGTGCGGCTAACTAACAGGGGATGCTTACTCCTCCCGGGCACCTGGTCCAACCTCCAGCTTTGAAAATCAATAATTTAAATAATAATCCAATCAATAATCCATCAATTATCCAAAATTCGCGGATTACCTGAGCAGAATCTATCCTTCGGAGCTTGAAGTCAAAGAAACTACAGAGACAAACAATTCAGCATCCTATTTGGACATGATGTTGTCCTATGACACTGATGGTCACATGAACACCTTACTCTGTGACAAACGTGACGACTTCAATTTCAGCATTACAAACTTTCCTTTTCTGAGTAGCAACATCCCTTCATCGCCAGCTTATGGTGTGTTCATATCTCAGTTGATACGCTATGCCAGAGCAAGTACCAAATATACGGATTTTGTTCTGAGAGCTAGGCGTCTTTCAGATAAGCTTCTCAGTCAGGAATATGTTTGTAATCGACTAACATCGTCACTGAGGAAGTTCTATGGTCGATATGGGGAACTCGTCATACACTATGATGTCCCACTATCCAGAATGGTGGATGATGTTCTGTCATAGACCATTTGAACCATCCAACCAAAGATTGTACTCTATGTCTTCCGAATTGGAAGTAACCGGATGTGACAGTTCTACCGAATTGAAGCGGCGGTTGTTGCATGCAAGCAGGAGATGCTTACTCTTCCTGGGCACCTGGTCTCACACCCATATCGGGAGTTCGCTTCTTTTCATGGGGTGGAGGTTTTTGTTTTTGTTTTTGTTTTTTTTTTTTTTGCTTTGGTTTCCGTTTTATCCTGATTTTGTATGCCTTCGGTTTCTGATTTTCTGAATTATCGATTTTGTGCTGTATACAGGGATATGGTCATTATCCATATTTGTCATTGCTAGGGGTCCGTCGATGCTCAATTTTGTGCTCTATTGTGAGTGCTGTTGAGATTATCGTCAGGATCTTCTTTAACTCATTTTGCCATTACGAGATAAGGGCAGAAATCACTGATCCCGTTAGAGTAGAAAGTTCATAAAAGTCAAAATGTATATTGGAAGCACTTTATCGAGTTCTATGGAATCTCAGTATTTTTATGATTTAAAATGCCACACGAAATTTGAGAGAAGGACATACAAGAATCGGATGTGCAGGGTCTGACCTCATTTAGTTTACCTTTATTGATAATGTTTCATAAACTTTTATTTCTGACTTGAATTTAAAAAAAACTGCAAGACTGCAGATTAATGTATTTTAAAATCTAATGAATAACATCAACATAATGTGTGCACTGACGTACATATGCCAAAGCTGCATATTATTTCACCTGTATAACAGAATGTGAACTAATAAATCTCGTAAAAAGATATTTGCAAATATTTCAAAGTACGTTTTTAATCAGCGGTCTTGAATTTTTGTGTACATTTAACTTGTTGCATAAGAAATGGCAGTTTACAAAGATACGAGTCACGATGGACCTTGTTCTGAACTTTTTACGATCACAGTATCAAGCGATCTAACTGAAAACAAATATGAATGTGAAGAAAAGAGGAATACAGCAGGTTCATTAAAAAGTTCGGTTCGATGTCAGGGCAGCCTTTTGAAAAAATCATCGAATTGCAAACCATGCAAGCGTAAAGTAAACCATTGGCATACACTTAGAAAAGAAAAGCAAAGTTTTGATAGGTTACAAGGATCCAGGAGGAATGACAATGAGCAAACATCACGCAGGTAATTATATATGAGCACTGTCCTTGTATTATTATGCATGATCAATAGATTAAACTTCATGTAAAGGAGCTTAATTTGTTCTATTCTAAAGGTAAAAGTTGTATTCTCAAGGTATCTTAATTCTTTCATTATCATGACTGTTTCTTATACGTTAAAATATTTATCGAGAAATGTTGACGACATGCAGCAACATCGTTAATGCCCTTCTGAGTCACGTTCTACGTTTTTAAATTAAACCTTTGTAGAATGCGGGATTGAAGCACATGATCAATTTACAATGAACGTTAACATGTTCAGTTTGATAAGTTTCGATGAGCTATATTTACCGTTGGGAATATTATACACAAGCGTCTTCTTATCCATTTTTTCAGAAAGTCGTCACATCGTTCTTGCAGACTTGAGAGGAAATGGCTGGTGCTTCTAGGAAGCTTCTATGGCATTCTGTGCAGCACAGGATTTATTTTTCACATGTCTGTCCTGTTCGTGGAGTTTTTGGACGAGTTTCGGAAGACAAAGGCAGAGACATCGCTTATTCAGTCCGTCTGCATTGCGGTATTATTTTGTTCGGGTACATGCATCATATTCATTATTATGACTTCTCTTTTGTGTTACACGATCATCTACATGTACATATGCCACTCCAGAGCAAATTTAGTCTGAACGCCTGCGTTATTGGCAAGGTCATTAACCGAGAAACTACTCATCTAAGGGTTTATCATTTACACAACAGTAATTGCGCAATAAAAATAAACTATTGCTCTTGGTAAAATTATATTGCACTTATTCTAGATGAATAGCAAAGGATATAGTTTGGAGTTTGTTTTAAATTTTCTTATCCGACCCTTGTAATATGTTGCGAACCTCGGAATGAATAAAATTCCGAAGTAAGACGAGGTGCCCGGGGAGAGTCAGCGTCTCCTTATTACATGCAACACCCGTCGCACTTTGTCAAATTCGATGAGGGTTTCGATGTACATATTGATGTATTTATCAGGTAGATATTTCTAGTTGGTGATGATGACACCCATTCAGTCGCAATCCAGAATGTCACTGATCATTCTGAAAAGGGGAATCTAATCAAGGATTGTTTTTCAGCTTATGCGCTTAATCGGTGTATATTGGCAGTAGGTAATGGAAACAAAATATGTAAGTTAAAGAAGATCCTGACGATAATCTCAACAGCACTCACAATATAGTACAAAATTAAGCATCGACGGACCCCTAGCAAGCTAGAGGTGGGACCAGGTGCCCGGGAGGAGTAAGCATCCCCTGTTGGCTAGCCGCACCCGCCGTCGATGTTTAAGCACGAAAATGAAAACAATATATAAACTTCATGCACTGTCTGACGTTATGTCTATATAGAAAGTGCTATGGCGACAATGTCAGGGAAATATATTCAAAACACTTACTGTCAAACCCCTCGCGGGGAATGTAAAGCACGAAGTACCGTACCAACTGGGAAACTAAAACGCAATAAAACAAACAATAAGGTACATCTCACTGTTTCAGGTGACTCACATCAGCGTTTTCGTAACCTTAGTTTTTACTTCTCATATGTGAACGTTATGAATATATACATGTTTATTTTCCGAATGTCAACTACATTGTAATTTTTCAGGTTATGAATGACAAATACGGATATTGACCATATCCATATATACAGCACAAAATCGATAATTCAGAAAATCATAAACCGAAGGCCTTTAAAATAAGGATATAACAGGAACCAAAACAAACAAACAAAAACCTCCACTGTATGAAAAGACGATATGGGAGTGAGACCAGGTGCCCTGTGAGGAAGAGTCATTATCTCCAGCTTGCATGTAACACCCGTCGTTTCAATTCGGTAGAATTGTCACATCCGGTAACTTCCATTTTGGAAGATATAAAGTATAATTTTTGGCTGGATAGTACAAATGGTCTATGACAGTATATCATCCACCATTCTGGAGAGTGGGACATCATAGTGTATGACGAGTTCCCCGTATCGACCGTAGAACTTTTCAGTGACGATGTTAGTCGGTCACAAACGTATCCCCTACTGAGAAGGTTATCTGAAAGACGCCTAGCTCTCGGAATAAAATCTGTATATTTGACATAGCGTATCAACTGAGATATAAACACGCCATAAGCAGGCGGTGAAGGGATGTTGCTACTAAGAACACACATGAGCTCGCTACAGCCGGCAGAGCACGGACTGTATTACGTACGCCCTCTTTTACATCTATTTACATATTCATCTGTGTCGCTTGGGCCCTGCGTTTTGCGGTCTTGTTTGTGTGTGGTCATCTGACAGTGAGGAGGTTGTTTTACACCACAATTGTACGTTCTTCGAGACCTCTGGGTAATCGGAAAAGTGGGAGGGTCGTGCGCACGTAATCCAGGATAACCACACCTTCTGCTATTTCCGTGGCAGATGGCCGTCCTAAGTCGGCACCGGTTGCCCATTAGTTTCGTTGGTTTATGTGTCATCCTTTGTGTTTGATGTTTCTTTGTTGTACGTTGACGTTCCTTGTCCCTAATGAGTCTCTTTCTGTGCTTGTTTGCTTTGTGTTTTTGCATTTGGTGTTTTGCTGTGGGTGCTGCAACCTGGTGTTGTAGGAGATCCCCTCCTTTGTTTCAGAAAAGGAAAGTTTGTGATGCTGAAATTGAAGTCGTCAATTTTGTCAGAGTGAGGTGTTCATATGACCCTCAGTGTCGTAGGACAACATTATGTCCAAATAGGATGCTGAATTATTTGTCTCTGTAGTTTCTTTTACTTCAAGCTCCGTTGGATAGATTCTGCTGAGGTAATCCGCGAATTTTGCATTTTTGATTGACAACACATCGTCGTTCTAGCTGTAAGTGAAGTTGAAGTCAGAAGCTAAGTATCGTTTTCGTTCAGAGTCCACAGATTGAATGAATTCAGCTTCGTAGGAGTAAAGAAAAATGACGGCAAGGAGTTAGGCAAAATTGGCACCCTATGGAAATCCAACAATTTGCTAGAAGACCTTTCCTCCAAACATCCCAAAAATGTTGTCAATCAAAAGTTTAACATCTAAATAATATCTGTTTCAGTGTAATTATTTTCAGAATCAGACTTTTCTTTAACAATGTTAAACGTCTTCAAATGTAGGATTTGTCATAGTTAACAACAAAAAATTTATATTTGCGATTGCCTTTCTTGCTTGTTAACGCATTACTTCTAATTTTTGCGATTTTTTCTTTCAATTAGAATGTGGGGTTGTAGTGTTAAGTGTCGAACAATCAAAGGCTTTGATCGAAGGACTCTACTAAAATGTGTGGATTTCAGATGTTCTCAAAGTTCCTTCGAATTCTTTAAAATCTGGTTGATATACTCTTACGGGAAAATACTGTCGAACAATATCTTTTACCAGATAAAACATTGGTGAGTAAGATCGATACAGGTTTGGTAGAACATTTGCATGAAACATTGTTTGTACGGATTCGGTTCTTATACATTTTATGTATGCAGTAGAAGTACGGTAAATCTAAATTTAAATTGTTTGTGTCGAAGCCAAAGGAAGCGAGAGCTGATTTGTGGTTATCTATTATTTGAGAGGTAGAAAGGTTAATTGCATGGGGTGTTAGTGAGATTTCCAGGTGTCGAATTTAAACCCAACTCTTTAAAAACAAGACTGTCGAAATAGTACTTTTTGCAAGTAAATGTGTAATTATTTAAGGCTTTGTCTGCTGGTGTTATGACGTAATGCTCTTGGAGGTAGGTAAGCTCTGTGATTACATCAGCTAGGGTCTTTAAAGATAGACTCGAATCTGGTGTTTATGTACAGTTGATTTTAATCGGTAAATTCTGATGGAATTTATTCCATTCGGAAAGGGTGTCGAGCTGTACATCCTCTTTCTTTGCCCAACGTCTTGCATATTCCTCACTAGACCGAGAACAGGCCAAATTTTATTCTTGAGTTGGTATTTTGGCCTGAGACAAGGGCATTTGAAAAGTGGTAGAATTTACAATTATACAATTTTTTCAGAATCTGCTCATACCTTGAATTTTTCGGTCAGTTATGTAATAAGTTGCTTTTTTACATTTCCTTTATCATCATTTAATTCCTTTCAGTAAGATTTCTAGTCACTTTTCCGTGTACAAATTTACTCTCTTTTTCCAACTTGTTTATTATTAGTTCAAGTTGTCTCGTGTTGATGACTTTTTGCTCTGAATTCTTTCATAGATTTTGCTCACAAAATCGAAATTATGCATATCATTTTCATATTGGGATGAAAAAATACCGATACAAGTATTGAATACTTTCATAATTTAATCAAATAAATGAAAATGTTGACTTTAAATGCTTGTATTACTATGAATTAATGTATGGTTTTGAATTTGGACTGAAAAGACATAAGTACGAAACGTGCAGAAAAGTTGAAGAAGGGGAGTATTTTGAATCACAGAAAATTGATTGGACTTGAAAATCGCAAAATCAAATGAACAAAGGTAAGTAATGACACAACCAATAGAAAAAATCAAAATATGAGCAGATTATGAAAAAATTGTACAATTTTAAATTCTACCACTTTTCAAATGCCCTTGTCTCAGGCCAAAATACCAACTCAAGAATAAAATTTTGGTCTGTTTTCGGTCTAATTCCTCACAAGGATCCATGATAATTTTGAATTTTTGGTTCCAAAGAAAGAAGTTACTTTCTCTGTATTTTGGACCCTTTTTTGATAATTCTCTCAACTTGTCGTTCTTGATTATACTAAGGGCACCAGTAATAACGTGTCCACAAGGAGAGTAGTTGAAATCCGATGGAGAACATGCGCAAGAAAGTGGATGTAGTGAGGGATTACTTAATCAATACACTGCAGGAATCGTTTGTAATTGTAAATTTTAGATGCAACTGTTGATGTGTAGCTATAGGAAATACAAGGAGTTTCTTCTTTTTTTTAAATATTATGGGTTTTTTTTCCATGACAGTTTTGTGATTCGAAATTCGACCATGATTAAACTTTGGAGCTGTTAAGATAAGGGCCGTATTTAGCCCTGAATCTCGTGACTTATTTCTTCCGCATGGCGAATCGTATACAGAAAAACATGAATAATTATTGAAATATAATGTATTTGCAGACCTTTTACATGTTTTACATCATGTTAAGGAACTCTTAAGGTTGTAAAATTAAGGTCGAAAGAGGTAGGGGTGCTCGGATAGAAAATCCGATAATATCGACAAAAAAACGTATAAATTTTTGAATATTTTATCTAAAATGGATAAATATAAGCTAAAAGACATCAAATATGTCTACATTGTGTATCAGCAATAGATTTCGAACGATCTACCTCCTTTAATCGGTAAATAATGAAATCCGGAACTTAAAATACGGTCTTATTCTTCATTCAATGGCTACAATGTACGCCTTTTAGCGCGAAATACACATTGACGGAGAAATGAACATCACTCTTGCTTATTTCGTTTCTAATTCTTGTATCTTTCATTCAATCATATTGAGTACACAATATTTGATGGATTAATGAGGAAAAATAGTCAAATGTGTTATATTTAATGGTCAAAAAGATCGATTCTTATAAAATGCACCCCCCTTTCCATTTTTGGTTTTTCGTCTCTGGGGTAGTGTTCCCCCCGGAGATACAGAACCCCACTTTGCCAAAAAGTTTGTATCATGGATACACATCTCCAGTAAAAGTGGCTTTCTGTATATCCGGGGGGAACAATGTTCAATAAAACTTTTCCGTTTTCTATTGATTTCTATGAGAAAGGGATAAGTTTTGACCCAAAAATTAGCAATATTATGCAAAACAGATAAAAAATAACTTCATATTCTGATGGGATGCCGTATAGGTATACATTTTACCAAAAAAGGTTCTTGAAATTTCAGTTTTCAAAATTCCACTTTTCAGGGCTGATTTTACGCCTTATCTTAACAGCTCCTTTATCAATAATACCTTTGCTTGCAAATCTTTCCTTAATGAAAGGGTGGTTTGTTTCTCTTCTGATTTATCTGATCTAACTTTGAACAAACGATAAATCTAAATTTGATAGTAATATCCCAAACAACTACTAGTGCGCTCTTTTGAACGGTCATTGTTCTGTCAATTTAAGCTGCTTAATGTGTCAACAAGCACAAAATTATCCTGTTGTAGCTAGCATCTGACTTTTTTTCGCAATCACAGATTTCTGAAACCATGCCTCGATTTTGACAGGTGGTTTTCGATGTGATTTTCAACCCATTGTGGCATTTCATTTGATTTATTCAATATTACCTTTATTGGCACCTTTATACTGGTATCTGCAACAGTTCAGTGAAAATTGCTACATGTATACTCAGAGTAGTTTCCTCACTACTCAAAGATCAGAATTGCAAACTAACGATATCATTTAATGAAAATCTATATCAATATAAGGAAATTGCGAATAGGATATCCAATTGTAAATTTATCATTCCATCAGTACATTTAATTAGGTGGCTTTTTGGTATTTTGTAAATAATTTTGGTATCTTCATATTTTTAGCATTGTTTACAACGAGTTGCTACACTACTTGTTTTTCATTGTATCGAAAAAAAAAACCCATTTTGCAGTGACAAAGTCAGTCGGTCAATAATATCTATCCAGTTGAGTTGTTTTTGATTTAGCAAATAATAGTCTCTTTATTCAACCAATAATATATATTTCAATCATTGTTCTGTATTTCTAGGTTTGATATCCGGGTCAATTATAAGTAGATTCGGCGAGGGAAAGTCTTTGGCGTTTGGAACAATCTTATCGTCTACTGGACTAGCAGTTTCCTCCTTTGCTGAGAGCATTCCATTTCTTGTTGGTTCAATTGGATTTGTAGGGGGTACGTACAATTTTTTTTTTTTTTTTTGGTGAAACTATTTATTGTTGGGGGGGGGGGGGGGGATCGGAAATAATTTTAATAACCGACCGAACGTCGAACAATTTGTAACTGGAAAAAAACTTTTACGTCAATCGCTAACATAAGCTGAACGTATTTCGTCGTTTTTGTGATGTTTAATAGATTATAAAATGACATGATAAAGACATTTTTCCAGTATTTATGTACATTAAATCTTTATTAATTTCTTCTAATGGTTTCAGGTTTTGGATTTTCGTTTATTTACATAGCAAGTTTTTCAATTATACCAGCTTACTTTGAAGAACGCCAAAAGTTTCTAGCTCTTGGAATCATTGGTATTGGTGCTGGAATCGGTGGATTATTCTTTCCAGTATTTCTGGAACGTTTGCTTGTAACATATCACTGGAAGGAGGTTATGCTGTTCATATCAGGGATGATGCTTAACATTATGGTTTTTGCAATGATTGACAATTCTACACAAAGATTCAAATTCATGAAATCGAATAGAAAACTATCTGTACCAAATCTAGAAGAAGTTACAAAACAATGCGTTGATAACCAGTCAAGGACTGCTAAATCTTCAGTCACAACAAGGATTAAGTTCATATTAATGGACAAGACATTCATCTGTTTTGCCATTGCAATGATGTTGGCTCTTCCAGTCTTTAACACCACATTGATATTTCTGATTGATTTCTTTGTATCTAACGGTATCCCAAGATCGACAGCCGTCTGGTTACATTCCGGATTGAACATTGCTAGTTTAATAAGTAGACCTCTGCCGGGATTTCTCGCAAGATGTCCCAGGATTCCTATTCTTGCCCCACCAATATGCTGTATCTTTACAGGAATGATAGTCATGTTCGTACTTCCATCAGTTGAAGATTTGTCATACTTCATACTGCTTGCTTGTATCTTTGGTGTGTGTTTTGGTGGCATTATTTCAGTAATATCTGTGACTACATTGGCTATCATTGGACAGGAAAACTACGCATCGGCATTCGGAATTCTTATGTCAGGAGTGGGTGTGACACATGTAATTGCTGGTCCAGTTTCAGGTAAAATCATTTATATAAATTCTGTATAACGAAACGAAATGACTCAATAAATGTTGTAAATGCCCTTGATATTAAGTTAACTTAAATGTTTGGCTAAAAGTACGCAAGTATCACAAACAAATATAATCATTTTTTAAGGATGTTGCCATTCGGCAGCTTTAAGTTTGCACCCATTGGCACTCTTGTGAGTATATTTTTAAACGTTGCACACTTGCAAACATGTCGAATTAACTGGATGGCGAGCCTTATCCAAAATCATTAGAGAAAACAAAGAAATACATCAGTATTCCTTTGATTCAAACGTAGCTCTTCTTACATATAATTTTACTAAGGTTTTTTTTTTAATTTCAGGTTTCTTCCGTGATATAACAGGTACATATGGTCTGTCATTCTATGCTTCGAGTGGAACACTCTTCTGTTCATGTTTGCTTCTCCTGATTCCAATGATATGTATCAAGATGAGATCGGCACCAGATGACAACATTAGCCTTGATAAGATATGTTCTTCAGAAACTAAATCCTTTAAGGTTGAGAAAAGAAAAAATAATAAATTTTGAATTTTCTCTTACTATTACTTTCCTATCAGATTTAATATGTTTGTTAATATTACATGTATCTCATTTTTGCTCTTATTTTCTTGTCTTTGTTAATAAATATTACCATGCAAATAATTAATTCTTAAAAACTTTTCAAAGACCCCGAGGGAAATTCTAAGAAAAATGACACAACATATGGACTAGAAATTATTATAATCAACCTCAACCACCGCTTCGAATGAAATAATATGTAATGTAGTCTTTCGTTTCATCTCGAAAGTACTGTGAAAACGACTAGCTTTGGACGCGTCAACAATGAGTAAGGCGCATATAGAATTCGAGAATGTAAAACCATTAACAAAACCTTCAACAAAATGTATGGTACTTTCATCATATATTTCTTCTGATGAATTTTCATCAGTTAGAAATAGTACTCTGTCTATAATCAACATTTCTTTCAATAATAGATATAATCCTATTTCTGTTCCCAATGAATCTGTGTTCTGAGTTTTTCGGTCCCCAAAATGTTTTATCTAATTCTTTGTCGAAATCATGACAAGATACTTTTTTTTTTACATTATTCGATACAACAGTTGAACTGAATAAAGATTCTGTATGCTAAGCAACAGGTGCATACGGTCCGGTATTTTTTTTTTTTTTTTTTTTTTTTTTTTTTTAATCTACCGGATCCACGATTCGAAACAGATTTGGAGATTACAATATAACAGGAAGTGTAGAAAGGGAGGTCACTGTGAAGGAATATTTGCGAACTGACTCAGTCGCCTGTGAACGGTTGCCCTGCACGGAAAGGTAAAAACAAGTGATATGGATTTCATTATAATGAATTCAAAAAATGTGAAAATGATTGTAGTCGAAGATCTACAGTGCTGGCTGGCCAGGGATCATTAGGAGGACCTTTGATTCGGGGGGAGGGGGGCTGACACTTTTTCAACATAGTTTTTGACTGTTCTGACTCACAAAATGTTGAAAAGTAAATTATCCGACCCCTTAGCAGAAAATAAATATGCTGGCCTACACTTCTTAGAATTAAAGAACAATTTTCAGTTTCAATTAATTATAGTTCAGTTCAGTTAAAGATATGTCCGAAGACGTAAGCTGTATGTTGGAATTTTGACATATGCAACTACAGGGTCCATAGAATTGCAGAAAACACCGAAAACACCTCGTATTTACAGAAAACACTGATAAATGTACAGAAAACACCCATATATCATTCAAAAACACCCTCAGGATGGTAAAGTGGACCGAATTACATATACTACCTAAGTTTCATCTGTGTAAATTGCATTTTGAATGACTTAGGACAGATTCATATTTGATACACACATTCTATTTTTAGATCCGCGCCTCATATCGTTTTTCATCTATTTCATTCCTGTGCATAAGTAATGATATGGCTTTTTTGGTTTGTTTGTTTGTTTGTTTGTTTTTATTTTAGAAACTACACATACGGCAAAGCGTTTTTTTACTGAGCCCACCTATCGCGGCTGGCTTATTTAAGGTGGAATTCCACCTCAGCATCGCCGCTGACCCCCGCAAATCACTTCATCGCGGTGCCAAGATCGCCGGGAGTTGCGGTGGCTTTGCGGTTGATTGCCGCGCTGACAATTACCTGTCCAGGTGTTACCTGACCAGGTGCTATTTCTTACGGATGAATAGAAACTTGTTTTTAAGCATGACATGTATAAATAAAATGATGATTTAAACATTAGGACAACGATCCACAAGAATATCCGCCTCTACTTTCCTTATATATATTGACTATAGAGAGAAGTGAAGGGGCGGGTGTCATTGAGGGTTGTTGGCATCGAGCTCCTGTGGATCTACCTTATTTTCATCCCGACTCTTTTTTTATATCGGATAAGCAGGTCAAAATAATGAAAATTTACATCTTCTGGCGTCCAGATGAAGCGGAATCTATTCACATTAAAATTGAACTTGAAGCATGATCAAATTATGTCAATAGGCATGTGAAAGATGCAATGAATCGTCGGTCCTTGTTCACTTCTAATTATTAAAAACATATCAAACTAGCGTTGATAAAATAAATGCTATATGAAAGATTACTCCAGCTGAAATGCAAAATCCCCAGTTGTGTATCACGTTAAGCATTACGCCGTCTGTAGTGACCAGACAATCAAATTTCCAAACAAATTAATTAGTGCTAATTATACAGGTGACAGGTATATTGCTGGACAAACAAAGCCATTAGAGCGGCGATCTCTACACTGTCATGGGTACTCGTCTGACCCCGGGGACGTAATAGTGTGGATCCGCTCACCATAATGGTTCTTTTCTATTATGATACAATATTGATTTTTCTCCGACATTCTTTTTTATCCTCGTTCTGCGCCTGAGATTTAAATTTCCAACGTCCACTTACGTATCTTATCTTCGTTAAGGTACTTGTGTATGCGTTCGTCCGTAAAATTATCATGTCATTTTAAGTGGTCAGTCAATGGGTACAAGTTGAAGTAATCAAATTTGAAGAGTGAGTTGTGATATGGACATATAGATATGTACAAGGGAGCTCGACCGGGGAGTTTGGAATTATATAACCCTCCCTTTCCCCTCGCTTTTAACTGTAAAATTTTAGAAATAGCAAGAGGGAGCAACGTGAACATGCATTTGCGGCATCTAATATTTCTGCAATAACATACATGTATATTCTTCAGTCGCTGCGTATTAAAATAAAATACAGAATTTTACGCCAGCACTTCGGGCTGGTAAGATTTATTTCTCGATATTCTTTTTTTTTTTTTTTACTAAGTCACATTTCATTTTTTTTTTTACAAAGTCGCATTCTAACCCCCCAACCCCCTTCAGATTTCCAGAACGGTAAATCAAACGGCGATTGAAGGTAGATGATACGCAGATAAGGAGTGAAAACACGTCAATTAGTAATCCCCACTGCCAGACCTGAACCAGATGGAAGACCCTCCCTACCTGTCAAATGCGACTGCATTAACGCGCCACTCCCCTTCCCCCCCCCCTTTTTTTAAAATTCTCTTTTTTTAATTCAATGGGGTTTTTACCTTTTTTAATCGCTTTATAAGCACCCGTCTTTAAACGGGTATAGCTTTGAATTGTATGTCAACACGCGGATCTAGAGATAGGAGGTCAGGATCCAGTCCCCACCTCCTGGAATTTGCCATTATAGTAAAGCTGATTTTCATTAGCCCCCCCCCCCCTCCCCCGTGAGTTAGATCTGCCCATTGATTGTAAAAGTATCGCTCCTTAGCAATAATTCAATTCACGATTCACAGAGAAAACCAATTGAAGACCATACGATAATGCAATTTACAAAAAGAAAAAGGAATGAAAACAAAAAAGTGTGTGCTCCTTGTTCTGGTCAAAAAAGTCCGCAAAAAAAAAGAAGAAAGATATCGATTGATGAAGGACGTGTATCCAGACAAAGATGAATCATGTAAACAAAGTAAAAAAAAAAAAAAAAAAAAAAGACCGGCATTCAAAGAAAAGCAAAAAAATGAGGATAGCCTAATAATAAAACAGATGTAATACAATACCCCCCCCCTTTTTTTCGCACTGAATTCCAAAAGTAAACCGGTGAACGCCAAACCAAAACTAAATCAACAAACGATGCCTCACAAGTTGTTCACACCTTTTCAGTTATCCTGCGCTTCTACCTGTATAACAATCATCCCCTGTACGGGGAGAGGCGATGTCTTCACACCTTGTAAGACCAGACATATAGGCACGCCCATATATATAACCCTTCCCTAATCAATATTGACAGCTACGTACACGCACGCGACAAGTCGTCACTCAAGAAGAACTAAGGAGGTTTTTTGTGGTCACATGTACATGGAAATATCTACGTAAGCGACTTTTCCAGAATATATGCCATTTTATGATAATTATTTACTTCAAGTAAGAAAATAATAAGCAAACATTGTACCAACATGACTAAGCCGTAGATAATAAATAAATTTTACATAGTATGTACCTGGATTTTTTCCGAAGAATTGAATTTAAACTAACTGCATGAAATTGAGATTTTTTAAAAAATACATAAAATGAATTATATATATGATTAAAATCTAAAAATAAGACTGAGTGACCAAAAATAACTCAATTAAAATCTTATCTATAATAATGTCTAGATTTTTTTTAGTCCGAAGAAAATTAGACATATTGTGACAGAAAGAAAATAAAATTACGCTCAAAGTTTAATAAGGTTTCCTTCCTGTATATAATGTTTACGTACGATATAATTCTTTTTTTCTTGAGAAAGAAATAAAATAGTGTTTACATATCTTTTTTTACGGAAGTCGAAGAGACAGGAAGACACCCAGATTATTTTGATCCACACAAACATCGTCTACCTCTGTATGGACAGGCTAGAAAATAGAAAATTTATTCTACCATTTTATAGGAAAATTACCCCCCCCCCCCCCTTCTCCCGGACGGCCGCAGGTGATTAATCTACCTCTGAGTCCTGCGTCCCTGGCGCATAAAAACGGAGCTTTTTTCTATGAAAAGATATATATGCATTGTGAAATGGGAGTTTAACTTCTAGATACACGTTATCTATAAAAAATCTTCTATAATTGTAAACTTTGCAGGACATTGTGAATTATCTATTGAAATCGTTTCACACCTAATTACCACCTTCGTAATTTCGTATATATTTATAATTGGTTTGTTTGGATAACGTTTTACTATACATCGCATCACTTGCGCAAACAAAACAACGAAATAAACAATAAATTACTAAATAAGGCTATCAAGGCTATATTTGACTAATTGGGAGATGGACGTTTTTTGACATTTTAACATACGAACTAGCGAACATAAAACACCGCTAACTAGTAATCTCAAACGGAAGAATCTACAAAAAAACGGTCTCCAGTGCTTTGGACTTGAACAGTAATGATATAAAAAAATGTCGTAAAGCCTCGGCTCCAGTCGACGTATCTCTCAAAGTCGAAAGACGGAGACTTTAAACCCATTTTTGCTTGACCGTACCGCTCCCGTAGACTGCCCATTGTTCTCTAATCCTTAGATAAACACAGCTGGACATTATTACTAGTTATATTATTCAGTCACACCGTTCTCTTTTCGTATGTACAACATAACGCTTTTAAAGGACATTTTTATGTCACCAATGATAACAATACATAAAAATAAAGGACGTAAACTTTAAAAGAATAAGTAAAATATAAAAGAATGGTTAAAGTACTGTTACAGGTAAATAACAAGTTATTAATTGCCGCTGAGAACTGCGGCGATCGCCACCGCGTATCCCGGCGATCGTTGCGGTGAATTGCCAGGATCGATGTCCGCGTTGAGTCAACTCTATTGTTAATCCATGACCGCGGGGATTTAAAACCCTGGGTCAAAAAAGATTGCGGGGATGATTTGACAGGGTAAAAACACGCGATGCCGGTAGTGTAGAACACCCTACCCGTTCACGTTTGAAACAACAAAAGGAATAAAAAAGGGGGGGTGTTCAGTTTTGTCGACTTTGAATATCATTTTTTATGTAATTTTTATTTATTTATATATATATTTCTATTTTTTTATTTGTTTGTTTATTTATTTTCTATGAATCATTATGCTTCAGTCATTAAGTATGATTGATTCACGGACATTAGACTTATGAATGAATGAATGAAGAATGAATTAAATCAAACATCTTGAGCATTATTGAATTGTGCAATGTGGATCTAATTGTGATTTTTAATTTGTTTTTTTTCAGGGACAGATCGAGGATATACAGAATATGTAAATTTGATATTACATTTATAGTTATATCATGACTTTCATTATAGAAATAAATAAATGAAAAACTTTGAGTTAATTTATGGAATAATCAGAGTTCACTTACCGTTTCTTACACTTTTTTGGGAGGACCAATGTAAAAATGTGGGAGAAAAGTGAACTCGGATTATTTATGAAAGAAATGGGAGCTCCTTAATTCTAGTCCATTTGATAATTTGATATGTGTCCATCAATAGCTGGAAAAAGAGTGGTCTTGAGTACGGTGGGCGCATTTATCTTAGGCGGATCCAGTCAAGTGGATAGAGGGTAGCACCCCCCCCCCCCCTCTCATTGTGGCACCCAAAAAAATTATGTGATGAGAGAAAGAGAATTTGAATTAAAGTCACTTCACATCAACAACCGAAATTCTTAAATAATTTGGAGAGAGGGGTTGACATGAGAAAGTAACACATATGATAGAAAAGAGTGCAATTTAGAGCATACTTTCATCGTTTTTTGGACAGCGTACACATTTTCTTCATTAATATTTACAACATATAAATTGCGAGGTTACAAATGTTTCAACTTAAGCAGTAGCACAGTATCAATGGTTTTCTCCTCCGCTTTTTGCTCTTTCTATCCCAGAAAAATACAACCCCACCCCCAAAAGTTAACCACCCAAATATATGCTATCGAATATCTGAATCGCCGAACACTGTTCAAGAATGTCGCCTATGTAGCATGGTTAGCCAAGATATGTGATGTGGGCCTTGGCCACCAATGACTGTTGAATCTTATCATGCTCGACTATCTCTGAAAGTTTGATAAATGTACAAGACATATCAAATTACAGTTGTTTATGTGAAAGTGTGACTACAAGACGGACAGACAGACAACGGATTCGGTGATCAGTGACCTTTGCGTAGCAGATGACATGAAATTATAATCAACCAAAAATCGTCTTATAAAATCTCGACAGCATTAGTGGAAACAAGTGGAAGACGTGATGATTCAATGTAAGAAGAAGGATGAAGACATCTCTGCAATTTTTATAAATTGTTTGTCTGGAAACCTGAAGACGCACGGATTGTACAGGGGTTCAGATACACCAATGCATGTGTACTGTGCTGTGGCATATCAAAAACTTTGTATGTCATATTGGAATAATCGGACAGAAAATTTAAATTTTTTCTTTGAAATTACAACTAATTGTCGATATTGCCCTAGGTTGTGAAGAGGACTTTTTTCACCTTAAAACTTGTCAACTTAAGATATTTTTTATAAATCAAGACGTGATAAAAGACGAGTAAGGAATGCAAAATAAAATGAGACTGATTAATTGGAGTTCCTTAACTTGTCAAAAATATTGTATTTACGCATTTTATGGAGTTTCACCAGTTTTCACAAGTCATTTATTTTCATTTGTGCAGATCCAGAGCTCCCTTTGCCTGGGGTCAAGGAGCGAATTTTGCCGATTTTTGCTGAAAATGGGTCAAAATATATCTAGGGTTTTTTTTTATTTCATCTTTCTTCATCATTTACGCATTTGGATATATGGCATCAAAATACCCAACGTCATTCTAAGGTACATGTACACTAGGGTTTTTTTTTATTTCATCTTTCTTCATCATTTACGCATTTGGATATATGGCATCAAAATACCCAACGTCATTCTAAGGTACATGTACATGTATTTGCTGAAACATTTATTGATTAATTATTTATTTATTAGCCTTTTTTGACAAGTACACACATGTAAATCAATCATGCAGGGGGTATCTGCTGTATACATGGAAGGTGTGAAAATCATCGGAGCGTGATATCGCCGCATGCGGTCATACGGAGAATTGCATGGAATTCATTAAATACATTTGCATAGAGCAAATGACTTTATGATGTACTACAATCTACATGTACTACGATTAGTCCATAATACGTTCTCTTTGCACCCTGGTTTTTTCCCCATTTTATCATTTTTCTTTTTTATGTTGTTTTTTTTTTCCATGACTCATAAATTTATTAAAAAATCTTCGCACAGATATAAAACAAATGTAAAAGGTGTCATATTAAAAAAAAAAAAAAAACTCATTTAAAAAAAATCGGTGAATAAAAGTAGGGAATTCGATCCCTTTATATATATAAGTAATTTTTACACGAAGAGAAAAGAGAAGAAGCGACTCCTTCTTAAAAACGAAAAATAAAATATTGATTATTAAACTGTACATATATATACCGTTTTTTTCAGGGACGAATATAAAATTTTATGATCTTAGGGTCAAGGTCTTCTTGTTGGAGTGAAAGTGAAGATCATAATTTTTTATTTTCTTTTTGTTGGGGCATAAACCTATTGTCCGAAAAAAAAAGATTTCTAGTAAGTAAAACATTTCTCCCCGGGCCTGATTTGTTCAAAATGTGTGTTCTCTCCTCATAAAGGTTTTATTTTTTTCGTGAGTATATATTGGAGTTCATTGCAATTTTTTTTTGGTACGTCATAGTTTAGACGCACAAATTTTAGAATATAGCATGATAACATGTTGTCATATTGTTTTTATCGTTTTTTTTTTAATGAATAATTTGATCACATCCGATGCATGCACCGTACGTTACAAAACTACAGGATACTATTATCCCCTTTCGGGCCTCTTTCACACCCCATGTTAACTAGTGGGGGTAAATGTCAGTCCATAGAATAAACATGTACATTGTTTCAGAATTCATTTAATCGCCGTCCGTGTTTAAAATTATCTTTATAATCTTTTATAAACAAACATTTTCCCATCTTTTTTTTTGTACCTTTTATACATAAAATAGATAAAAAAGGAGATGGATTATATATACAACTCGGGTACGTGAAATTACATGGAATGCCAAAGCTTTACATGATGTAAAAAATCATCTAGCCTACCCAAGTGCTGTGATTATCTTTGTTTATCATTAAAAAAAAAACAAAACAAAAAATATACAGAAAGCCAAAATCTTTCGTGCAAATTCTGAAGCAGGTAAAGTAAGGATACGACGTACCGTACCCATCTTGAAAGGAAAAGTTGAGTGAAGTTTGCAGATGCTGTCACTTGCATGTAATTTTTTTTTTATGAAAATTGGAAAATTAATAGATTAATTTAAAAAGATTATCACCATATACTTTTCTTTTATTTTGGAAACTTGTTAATAACATAGGCAGCCTGTGGATCAGATTATTCGATGCCGTTATGAACATGTTTCCAAATAAAATATTCCATGTAACTGCAAGATTTGTTTCTTGAAACGTCGTGAATTTATTCTCGTAACTACGATATTTTTTTCTTGTAACTGTAACTACGAGAAACTTTTCCCGTAACTACTTCCGATGTTTATCTATTAAAAAATAAAAACCACCCTATATTCTTTTTTATCATACATACAGGGAACGAATTTTTCCCTTGTATGTATGATAACAAAAAAAGAAACAACTAAAGGTTGGTTTTTATTTTTTAATAGATAAGCATCGGCAGCCTGTGATCTGATCAGACAGATAATCAAAATCCATAACATAACAGTGGGTGTTTTGGGAGGTTCCTGTTGGTGCTGCGACTGGTTGTTGTTGGAGATCCCCTCGTTTCTTTTACGTTGTTGCAACTGCTTTACTGTTTCAATTTCGACCACCAGGTCAATTTCGACCACTTAGGAAAAACGTATGTGGAAACTGAGAAATACTATATATAAGAACATGGCCGGTGGATCTAGATTTTCTTTTCCGGAAAGGAGAACCCAGTCTATGGAAAAAAAATTGCTCGACTACATAACGGAAAAATAAGGAGTTTTTGAAAAAAAAAATCACAGGAAAGGAGGGTCCTGATCCCCTCTTACCGCCCCGACTCTATAGATCTGCCCTTGAGGAAGTTTCCATCCGATCCATCTCCCTTCTATTGAAGTTCTAGTATCAGAAGTTATGAACATGCTGTTATATTTTGTTCAGTGAAATGACTTTTCATTATACAAATACCTGTAGTGTATATTTCTTTATGTTTGTGGTCAACAGACTTCCGTGTTGCTAAATAGAAGATTGAATGAAAAATGGTTCTGACTGATTTTATAAAATTTTCAATTGATGAACTTTGTAGAAAATTAAAAGGTGATAATTTAAGAAATTGATATTGAGGTACCGGTAAGTTTATACTAACCTACGAAGTTTACACGACTCTATATAACCCGGTAGTAAATAGAACCCCGTATTTCAAGACTTTATATTGACCATGGTAGTCACTATGAATGCAATACATACATGTATTCCTTTTGAACATTATCAAAATCAATAAAAGGAACACTTGTTGTGATATTTCAGCATAATTGATTCGTATGGCACTAAAATAAAACTCCGGTCGAAATTACCACATGTTGGTCGAAATTGACCACTATCCACTTTTTACGAATTTTCAATGAAAATTGCTATTTTATCGGACTTTTCAAACCTCTACAATTGAAAATATTAAAATTTTGAACTGTGACTAATTGAAAACATCTTTTGTAAAAACATCTGAGCTGAAGGAAAAACAATAATCGGGGTGGAAAAAGTCAACCTGACAAATGTGGTCGGACCAGTTTACCCTAAATGAAATATACGTGTGTAATGGTGATGCTGCAATCGAATTCAATTATAAAACTCTATAGGAAGTATCTCATCTTTATTTCATCAATGTACAATTGATCAGAACATATTCAAACTGTAAAACAAACGAGAATTAGGAAGTTTGTACATTTCTAGAATGAGAAAAGAAAATCATAATAATTATAATAAGGATCTTCTTCATATTCTGGTATAACCATTGTTGCAACGAATCTTTCAGATGGACATCTCTCCCTGAAAAAGTTGAATAATTGCAATTAGATATTGTAAAGTTCGTTTCACATACTATAATGCGTTTAAGATGAAAGATTTTTTCGTCAAAGGAGGTGCCATACAAAGTCGGCGAATCAAACATACTTAATGATTGAAGCATAATGATTCATAAAAAAAAAACAAATAAATAAAAAAATAAATAAGTAAATAAGAAATAAAAATGAAAATAAATAAATGAAAAAAAAATAAACAAAATAAAAATAATAAGATATAGAAATAGACATAGAACAAAATACATAAAAAATTAATAATATTCAAAGTGGAGAAAAATGAACATTCCCCCCCCCCTTTTTTTTTATTCCTTTTGTTGTTTCAAACGTGAATGGGTGGGGTATTCTAGTTTGAAAATAAAAACAACAACAAAAAAAGAAAAAAAAAACCCCAAAAAAGTCATTAGTCCTATGCACAGGCACAGGAATGAAATAGATGAAAAACGATATGAGGCGCGGATCTAAAAATAGAATGTGTGTATCAAATATGAATCTGTCCTAAGTCATTCAAAATGCAATTTACACAGATGAAACTTAGGTAGTATATGTAATTTGGTCCACTTTACCATCCTGAGGGTGTTTTTGAATGATATATGGGTGTTTTCTGTACATTTATCGGTGTTTTCTGTAAATACGAGGTGTTTTCGGTGTTTTCTGCAATTCTATGGACCGCAACTACAGGAACCTGTCGTTCTATTTCAGAAAATAAATTATTGTCCTACCTCACGACTCTGTTATTCTAATTAATGAAAAGTACAGGAAAGAAACAAAATCGATGTTGATTTGTTTTCGATTTTCCCATCACACATGTAAATCCACCAATATATCGTCTACATGGGACACGACGGACGAATCCTGACTTCCAACACTTAAAAGGATATATCATCTTCTAAAAGCAACAATCATTACTTACCATAACAGCGGCAGATAGATGTTACAGCTCCTTTTCCGTGGACAACACAATGTTTTCTCTTGTAAACATTATTTTCGTCAACGCCATGCGACTTCGAATATGCAATTTATATGATTCAGAGCTGAATGCATAGCCTATTTGCCATTGGTCAAGAAAGTAATTTACTTTTTCAACTTTTAAATGATCAATGATAATTCATAAACTAAATAAACCTATCTTTCTATTCACTAAATTTCAATCATGGCATCGTCCTTTTCCACCTTTACTTGGTAAACACAAGGAAGAGCGCATTCAAGGGCAGATCACTCAAGGAAATATGGCAGGAAAAAAGTGAGTGATCTGCCCTTGAATGCACTCTTCCTTGTGTTTACCGAGTAAAGGCGACATCGATTTTGTTTCTTTCCTTGACTATTTTTTATAAGAATAACAGACACTAGTTTTTTTTTTTTATTTTTTTTTATTTTTAAATGCCCCCCCCCCCCCCCTTGCTCACCTTTTCTATAAATAACGCTACTATTCCATCAGTATGCACATATCTATGAGAAAACCAAGTGTAACAAACCCCTGTAAAATAGATAAAACCCTACTAAATCACATACCCAGTGTACATAATTACTAACTGAAAAATCACTATTGGAACGGGTTATATTGCACCTGGAGTGGAATTTTATCATGATGCAATTATTTTAACATAGGCAAAAGAAATTTTATCATGTTCATATCACTAGCATTGTGTAGTTTAAGTTATCCTGTGGAATCTTTTAACTTAAGTATTCTGCGTGAACTGAAATCTTAATATACATAGATTCTTTTAGAGTTACTTCTATTTTATTCTTAAACCCTAAGTTTTAATATTTTACATGTTTACATTTTTCCTTATTTAACATTCAGTAAGGGTTAGGTTTTAGGTGCTCCATAACAGCTACACTTGAAAAAGTGGTTCTCCTAGAAGAGGAGGAAATTCAAAACAGAACAGAACAGAGTCGTGTGGTAGTGAACAATATTTTATTTTCTCGAATAAAACGACAGGTTCCTGTGATGCAACAGACCCACCCGAAGCAGTGAGGGTTCTTTTACGTGCCTACGCCTATAGATCCGTTTATACATGTAGTCCCTTCCGAAAGACCAGGCTGGGGTTACTTGGCTGGGGTTACTTGGCTATTAAAGTATGCTATGAAAGTGGCTAATTACTTCCCATATCACTAAACAAACAACCCAATTTACCTGTAACTGCAGTTGTTTTAATTGAAAAAGTCACAGCTGGAAATTTAAAGTCCCAAGTAATAGACGGAACCAAATCGGAATCGGGTGATTCCCCGGTCAGCAAGGAAAAATTTGGTGCAAGACATGACCCGAGCAGGTGTTAAAAAATAATCGGGTCAAAGGGTAAAAAAGTGGGACTGACCCGCCGAAATTGGGTCAGTTGACAGCTATGCTGGTTAGTTGCATGCTTCACTACGCACGAGTCTACATACTAAACACTCTACCAACTGTGCTACATGTATGCCCCCCCCCCCCAAATTTATTCTAATTCATATCAAAAATGTGTATTGCAAAATATCGTACCCTTGTAGTTGTAGAGGATTGGTGACGAGAGTTAAATACCCGTAACATGCATGTCTGGTAGGGGTGAAACAATAAGCAAAAAGTGTATCGCAATATATTGCGATATTTCATCAGCTGTATTGCAATATATTGTGATATATTGTTTCTTTTCATTTGATCATTTTAAGCTAGACTGCACTTTAGTGCAAAAGAGCTATTGCAATACCCCCAGCGTCTGCGTCATCCGAATAAGATGATAAGGTAAATGTTAAGATCACACTAAAACATTTCCTATATTCATATTCTGTTGGTTCTTTTTGTTGTTAATGTTTAATTATACTTTGTTTAATACTACCAGATGGGTATGTAGCCCCTGGGGTTGGGATGTCTTGAATTATTTCAAATTATAAGGCAAATGTTGAGATGATAAGGTATATGTTAACTTAATAAGATAACAATATTTTGCCTGTAATAGCTAATATTCAGCAAAGTATAAGTGCTACATGTTACGGTAACTTATATGTTGGATGTATCTTTGATCAAACTTTTATAAAATGACCTTGACCTACTTTTTCTGCTTGAGTGATTTTGCCTTTAAAAACCAATATTGAGCAAAGTACAAGTGCTGTACACATGGTACATATTCCAAACTTACATGCTGGATGTATCTTTGATCAAATTTGTCCATGACCTTTGCTTGAAAGAAACACATGTAAGTCATTAAGTCATTTTGATTGCTTAATTTTCGTCATAATTCATTTCAATTGTGAGCGATGTACATTTTTTTTGTAAGCCCTGGATCGCTTGTTTTCAAATAAACTGATTTAAATCAATTTATTCATATAATCTATAAGCATGATAAGAGTGTGATATAGTGTGATACGCATTTCGTATCGCGATATGATACAAATTTATTAAATATTGCAATAAATCGATATATTGTAACACCCCCTAATGTCTGGTCCATGCTGTAAATTTATCTGTTTTTAAATGATGCTTATGAATTTGAAGATGTTTAACATTCAATTACTTACCAGTACATCATGTACATGTGTTTATTTCAGCTGTTCAAGCAAATGTGATTGACAATGTAAAATTCAATCAGAAAATATGAATAGCTTGTAAAAACATACAAAGAGGAACCTTGTTTTACACTAAAAATGATAAAAATGTAAAGAAAGGATACCTTTTTGTATGTCACAATACAGCAAATGAAAAATCACATTATATTGTGATACACTTTTGGTGTATCATTTCACATGTTCGGGGCAAATGGGGCAAATTGTTCTTATTTGGTTGTTTTTTTTTTTTTCCCAAAAAACAAACAACCAAATAATGCCATTTGCCATTTGCCCTACATCAAACTTGTCTGACTACAAGCGACACACTGATACAAAAATTTTGTCTTGCTGTACTCGCCATACACTCAAATTTTTTTTTTCAGGCTCACTCTCAGTGTTCTAGGATTCCACCACCAATTACCTGAGGTAAGCGAAAATTGAGGTCAGGTAACTTGAAAACTGAAGGCTACTTGCAAGTTTGTAAGTGAATTTTGAAGCACAATTCCTTAAAAAACTCATTCTCACTAGAGACAAAATTTAGGTACCTTAATTTAGGTGCACAGTAATGGAGGTACCTAAAGGGGGTAAATAAGGGGTTTTTATCTATTTTTATGCCCCCATAATCGAAGATTCGGGGGCATATAGTTTTTAGTCCGTCCGTCCGTCCGTCTGTCTGTCTGTCTGTTTGTCTGTTCGTCCGCAAAAACTTTAACCTTGACCATAACTTTTGCATGGTAAGTGATAGGGCTCTCATATTTCACATGTGTATTCCTTGTTCCTTTTTGGAGACATTTCTATCTGTGAAGCAAATAGCCACTTGTTGGCCATTTGAGCTGGGCTCTCCAATTACATTACAATGCATTTTCATTAAAACAAACATTAACATTTAAGAAACAAATATGCTAAGCATAAAATCTTATAGGAATTGTATATTACCATGATTACACATCTTAAAAAATGTTTAACTACCTATTTTTGTACTAAATTTAAAAACTTTATTTAAAGGCATACTTCTCTCCCCATTTGCTGTGAAAACTCATTTTTAGCTCACCTCGACGAAGTTGAGATGAGCTTATGCTATAACCCCGGCATCCGCGTCCGCGTCCGCGTCCCCGTCCCCGTCCACGTCCGCTTCGGGTTAAAGTTTTTGGGGTAACTCAGTATCTGACAAAGTACTGATGCTACAGTAACCAAACTTGCACAAGTGATTCATCTTGGGATGCTGAAGTGAACCCATGCATTGGATGCAGCATCTGACCTACATTTTCCGGTTGAATGACTTTGTCAGTGTCTGGTTAAAGTTTTTGGGGTAGTTCAGTATCTGACAAAGTACTGATGCTACAGTAACCAAACTTGCTCAAGTGATTCATCTTGGGATGCTGAGGTGAACCCATACATCGGATGCAGCATCTGACCTATATTTTCCGGTTGAATGACTTTGTCATTGTCTGGTTAAAGTTTTTGGGGTAGTTCAGTATATGACAAAGTACTGATGCTACAGTAACCAAACTTGAACAAGTGAATCATCTTGGGATGCTGAGGTGAACCCATGCATCGGATGCAGCATCTGACCTACATTTTCCGGTTGAATGACTTTGTCAATGTCTGGTTAAAGTTTTTAGGGTAGTTCAGTATCTGACAAAGTACTGATGCTACAGTAACCAAACTTGAACAAGGGATTCATCTTGGGAGGCTTAGGTGAACCCATGCATCGGATGCAGCATCTGACCTACTTTTTCCGCTTGAGTGATTTTGCCTTATAAGGCCAATATTGAGCAAAGTATAAGTGCTACATGTACCAAACTTGCATATTGGATGTATCTTTGATCAAACTTTCATTAAATGACCTTGACCTACTTTTTCCACTTGAGTGATTTTGCCTTTAAAGGCCAATATTGAGCAAAGTATAAGTGCTACATGTACCAAACTTGCATATTGGAATTATCTTTGATCAAACTTTCATAAAATGACCTTGACCTACTTTTTCCACTTGAGTGATTTTGCCTTTAAAGGCCAATATTGAGCAAAGTATAAGTGCTACATGTACCAAATTTGCATATTGGATGTATCTTTGATCAAACTTTCATAAAATGACCTTGACCTACTTTTTCCGCTTGAGTGATTTTGCCTTTAAAGGCTAATTTTGAGCAAAGTAAAAGTGCTACATGTACCAAACTTGCATATTGGATATATCTTTGATCAAACTTTCATAAAATGACCTTGACCTACTTTTTCCACTTGAGTGATTTTGCCTTTTAAAGGCCAATATTGAGCAAAGTATAATTGCTACATGTACCAAACTTGCATATTGGATGTATCTTTGATCAAATTTTCATAACATGACCTTGACCTACTTTTTCTACTTGAGTGATTTTGCCTTTAAAGGCCAATATTGAGCAAAGTATAAGTGCTACATGTAAAATGTACCAAACTTGCATATTGGATATATCTTTGATCAAATTTTCATAAAATGACCTTGACCTACTTTTTCCTCTTGAGTGATTTTGCCTTTTAAGGCCAATATTGAGCAAAGTATAAGTGCTTCATGTACCAAACTTGCATATTAGATGTATCTTTGATCAAACTTTCATGAAATGACCTTGACCTACTTTTTTCCACTTGAGTGATTTTCTTAATATACATGTACTTAGAGATATGTTTAAATTGAACTTTGCTGCCACGAGGTGAGCTTCGTAATCTTTGATTACACTATGTTTGAATATGCAGGTGATACATGTAAATATGTATATTGATTGTAGTGTCCAGAAATTATTGCACTTTGTAAACATGGTAAATAATTAATTGAAATAAAATTTATTTAGTTGAAGTCAAATACCGCACACTAGTCAAAATTTATAACCGAACCCCTATGTTAATATGCTCCATTGTATTGACATTAGATGGAAAGAAACTGCTGTGTTATGAAGCACTACAAGTTCCACATTTACATAGCTGAAAGCACTGCTAAGCAAGGTGCTTTGGCTTAACTTCTTAGTAATTTTATTTTAACTCTTGCCACTCTTGTCTTTCTGAAAATATTTTTCAGCCACTAGCCCAAAGGTAAATTTTACTAGTTTTTTGTATAGTTTCTTAACAAAATTTCTACTAGCCCAGCACAAATTTTTGTAGCCTCGGGGGTGGGGCTAGTGAGTTTTGAGAGAGACTATTGCTATGTGTCATGACATCTGCTGTAGCAATGACACTAAAACATGTAAAAAGCTGACAAATATGTAATATTATGTATTGATCCTTTATTGTTAATTTAATTTGGATATTGAAATATCCTATTTTTATAATTTTCATGTGAGAATAGATTCACTCAAATAATTTTCCATCTCTCTGAATTCTTAATTTTTTGGCAAAAAGCTGAAGCTCAAAGTTAGCAAAGCATTTAGGCAGCTTTAGCCTCTCATTATAAGCCATTCCTGATTGTTAAAGTGATATTAGAACATATGAGATAATACTTTTACCTAAAACTTTCCCTAAAAAGAAACCATAATACGCCAAAAATAGTTTTCAGCTCTTGCCGCACACATACGTAAATCAGTTTTGAAGTTGCTATTTTTAGCCATTTACAGAAACCCTTATTCTATAAATGATAACTTCCGGTAAATATGATGGAGAGACTTATGACGTAGAAAGTTGTACATGAAAGACGAAAGCAGTGTAAACAATGCAATGTACCGTTGAGGTATTGAAGCCGAGTTCGCATTTAATTTGCTCAGATTGACATCTTTTGATAATTTCTGGATCATGTCGAGTATTAATATGCAAATGTTTAATGTTAGTAATTTTCATGCGACCAAGCATCTGTCCGTGAGAAAAAAAGGGGGGGGGGGGCAAGGTCTTGAGATGGACGATTTCACTGATGATGTCACATCATATTTTCTGTCTGTCCTATTTTACTATTTGTTCTAAACACGCACGATTTGAAACTATGGTTGAATATACAGCCCGACCTGTTTCAAACGCAGAAGGGGGGGGGGGGTGGTTAACTTGGAATGCGTGCGACTGGAGTTTCAGACCGGGAGGCCAGGGCTCTGCCCATCCTTTTATTGAGCTTAGTGAACAACATAGTATTACCTATATTCATATTGTCATATACATTCACTTTAATGACAAATGACAGATGGAGATATCTTTGGCATATCTAGACGGATTCAGGAATCTAAAATAAGGAGGGCGGATTAACAGTGAACATTGAAAACAATCTTTCGGAGAAGCGTAGAAAGGGGTGAGGGGTATAATGACTAAAACAAAACGTTATTAATTTTTACATATATTTTTTTGAATTCATCTTTATAAATTATTTCAAAATTCACCTGCATTGGTGCAAGGGATATAGGGTAGACATATTTCACGAGCTCCCCAGTGGGTATAACACTCGGTAAATTTTAATATTCTGAGGCTCCAAGTCGATGTCACGGAATCTTTTTATAAGGATCAAATTTTATTCTATCAATATATATGGTCACAATTTTAGGGATTAACAACGAAAAACGATTCGACATTATTCTTTTTTTTTTCTAAATCATTAAGTTTTGGTCACAGCTAGCGGTTTTTAATGGAATAACATGATAATAAAAGAACGAAGCAATAACTTTATACTGATCTGAAAACATTTTTGAAATACGTTTTCATGAGAGGCAATTGATGATAGACAAGATTGGATGGACAAGATCTCTCTCTCTCAACGACTCAACTTGTGAAACGGACAAATGTGCGTGTGTGTGTGTGTGTGTGTGGGGGGGGGGGGTAGCCCCGCAAACCACGATCTAATATTCGGCAAGTGCTACATCCGTAAATCCATATGTAGATTCAGAATCTATCAAAAATATTGGCCAGCATGATTATTTTTTTTAATCAGAATATAAATTATGTCACACTTCTGTCCTGAATCTACAGGTGATCGCCAGCCATGAGCATGTTTAGAAATGGTGCGCCCTTTATTTATTTATTTATTTATTTATTTATTTATTTTTGCTCAATAAATAAAAAACTATGTTTTAGATATTGTTTTATTCTTGAAACGGTAACCACATGCGTATACACATGTGAGTGTACAGGCAATCACTTTGTCGTGTACAACTTCTGACGTCATTTACGGAGACCCACGAAGAATACAGTCGATCCCGAAAATTTATTCGATAAATTGACAAAAATGTCGATTTCCTCTAAAACCAGGATTTTTTTTTCTGTGGTTACAGCATGAAAAAATTCTTTTTTAAAGAGCTAATGCTATATACTATTTTCACAGATGTTCTAATATCACTTTAAGTGACTATGCTCCTGTACTTGCCCTTGGCTTGACTTCGCAGTGTTTTTCCTTTCTAATCCAGTCCCAAAAAATAACTTTGTGGTTGGTACTCTGTTTTTCTGAGTAAAAAAACACAGTTGCATCACATGAAATCAATTGTTTGAATTCAATATTGCCAATACAAAAATTTACTTGTACAAAATTGACATTGTGATGGTAAAATGGTGCCAAGCCTTGTAACTTGTTTTGGTTCCAGTAAAATTTAAAACAAAATACTGAAATGTTTACGTGGAGTTACTTTGCACACACTCCATTTTCTAGGTTTGAAGGGAGTGGTTCATGTGTTTTTTATGAGCTATTATCATGTGATTCATATCTTGGTTTATTTATATTCAGTTTGGATACCAGATAACATTCAAATTTTAGTAATTTGTTGTCCTTGACCAGAAGGCTTCACATCACCTTGACCAACGATCATGTGACAAAGGTCAAATTCACATAGTAGTAGTACTTTTTAGCGAGCAGTGACAAATATCCAGGGAGCTAATCATGCTAATGTCATAGCAGGAGTGTTGGTGTTGTCAGTGTAAGTTACATTGACAAAAACTACAACCAGGGCTTTGTCATGTGAACAATAAGATGTATAAGGGTTAGGCCGGTGACCTTTGATCTAGTGACCTTTGAGTTTGAACAACTTTAAAAAACTTCAACCTGGGCTGTATCTAATGAATTGTTAAGGCTTTGATATTTCTCTTGTACCTTTCATTTTGGACCTTGACCTTTGACCTAGTGACCTTGACCTTGAAGTTGTACCTATATTTTTGTCATTTGCAAAACTCAGCTCTTAATTTGATGACATAGGTGAGCAGGCAGGCAAGCAGGCTGTTGGGTGTCAATAATTGGTTATCAAATATGAGAAGTGCATACGTGCATTTGAACTTCATCATGTCCATGGTGAAACATTGAATTAAATTATGGATAACACTTATTTATTTTTGGGTAAAAAACCCCATTGGAAATGGTTACTGGATCATGTTAGAATGTGCATTGCACTTACCATCCTGAAACTTTCTACTGTAGAAATATTTCCCATAGTGAAGGATGACTCCTTCTGATTTTGAGGTCAAAAGGTCGAAGTTAAAAAACTCTGATGATTGAAACTGACCTCTTGATCATACAAGAGTGTGTATTGCACCTATTAACATGATCATGATCATGAAAGTTGCCAGAAATGTTACCCATAAGTCAAGGATGACCCCTATTTAAGTATAGAGCACGTTGAGTAAATACTTCCAGTCAATGACCTGCTGTTTAACGAAATCTGAAAGGCATCTGCCAATCAGAGCTGTTTGCTAACCAAATGGTTCGAAGGACACAAACGTGATAGTGGGGCTTCGGTACTTGCTCATTGTAAGGTGTCTAAAAATTCTGTGTCGCTTGATACAGGGAATAATCTGGATTTGTAAAGGCAGGGGCCATGAAAATGGGCCAATGGCCCCTCTCTTTATTAAATGTATATAAAATTGACAAAAAGAGGGGCCATTTAGCCAAATTGAGGGGCCATCTAGCCAAATTGAGGGGCTGATGAACTCTTATTTGGAGTCCTAGACAAAACTAAATACATATTTGGATAGTTTATATAGGGGGCCCTTTCATATTTGAAGTCAGATTTCTCCTATCTCGAATAGTATTCTCATAATTTCACAATGGCCCCACCAAAGATTATCCTTGTGGATATAGAGGTAGAGGAAGTGACGTCGATAATGATAAAAACTTACAGACGAACGCTATAACATAAGATAAGATAGTTTACTGACCAAAATGGACCCTTGCAGGCAAGACTTTAACAGAAATCATCATGAGAAAAGATCAACAAATAAATTAATCTTTTGAATACATGGTAGTATTGGAAATCAAATCACCATCTAGTTCGCAAAATGGTATAATTGTCATATAAATTATGCTACATGTTAATGTGGACAGTGTTTTTTTTTTTAGCTCACCTCACGAAGTCAGAGGGAGCCGATACGGGTTACTACAGGAAATAAAAACCTTCTTTGTATGAATAATGAATTGGCTCGATTTTACCAACTTAAAATGCCCGGAAGATTGTAAATTTGGTCTTTTTCGCTTGCGACATCATTGGCACGCATAAAAATGGAAAGAAAAAGGGGGGGGGGGGTCATGCATGTCCTTTTTTTTTCTCTCGCAAATTTCACTTTTTTACAGGACCCCTCCGTCCTGATCGAAAAATTTCCAATTTTGACGTATTTTCAAATCGATCTTTAGGTTGCATAAAAGACAAGATCAAGCTCAAAGTTAAATTTATTACGACTACTGGTCACATTTTATTGAATCTACATTGTGTATATGCTATAAATACATTTCGAACATTTTTTACCAATGGTGTGACACCTTTTATTCAGTATTGTTCACCAGCCAAAACGGAGGGGAGTTATTATTATTACACCTATGCTGTCACCATGTCGTCGGATGTTAAAAAGTTTTATTTCTCTATTATAAGTGCTAGGAAGTAGGCCAAACTTGCACAGATGATGCGTCTTTATGAGTAGATCACTAATCTATGTTCAAATGTAGGTCATGACCTACATTTTCCGCTTGAGTGCACATGTTAGGAAGACTTGGGTATCAATGTTAAGAAGTTTTATTTCTCTATTATAAGTGCTAGGAATGCCAAACTTGTACAGATGATGCGTCTTTATGAGTAGATCTCAAATCTACGTTCAAATGTAGGTCATGAACTACATTTTCTGCTTAAGTGCATATGTTAGGGAAATTTTTGTATCAATAGAGTAAATCCATTCATGCAGAATTTGTGAATAAATGAAATACTCTACTCCCCTTTTCTATTTTGTTTTTCTGTGGTAGCATTTTTTTTAGTTCTCAGTAGGACAGATTTTCAAATCTCAAAACAGTGTAATCTTTGACTACTTTCTGTTTGCCGTCATGAGGTGAGCTTTGTAATCTTTGATTACACTATGTTTTTCACAGGTAATGATATAATAGTATCTTTAAAGCCTTGTGCGGAGGTGAGCTAAAAGACCTTCGGCATAATATTTCACAGACACGTCTTGTTTTACCTTAGTGTGATATTTCATATCGTGCAAACCTTAAAAAAAACCCGAGACAAAAATTTCATGCTCACCCCAGGGCAAATGACTACCTACACGCATATGACGTACAGAAACTTAACGCCGTTACGTAAAACCTACTCATGTCTGTCGTCACTTATTACATGCCGACCCATCACGGCTCATATCGGTATGTGAGTTTGTCAGACTTAGTATGTTTCATCATCTAATACAAACACCGCGAGGTATCGTTCTCACATTGTGCACATAGCTTTTTGTAAGACTTAGTGTTAAGCATCTTCTTCCATTCCATTCTTGAAGGTATATATGCATTTGGATCTTAAATTAACGTGTGCTTCTAAAACCTTACAGTGTCTCCAGAATATAAAGTAAGTTGTTCGTTATTTCATATCGCTTTTTTAGTCCACTACCGGCAACGCCGAAGGGGACTCTTAGTTTCCTCTCGGTCGGTCTGTCTGTCCGTCCGTCTGTCTGTCTGTCCGTCTGTCCCATTTTCAGTTTTCCGGACTTTTTTTCCGCTGTTGTTGCATATATTGAACTCATTTTTTGGTATGTGGATATATCTCTATGTGATACAGATCAAGTTTGAGTTAGCTTTCGATTGACCTAATTTTACAAGAGTTATGGCCCTTGGACTTAGCAAATTTTATGAAAATTTCAGTTTTCCGGACTTTTTTCCGCTGTTGTTTCATATATTGAACTCATTTTTGGTATGTTGATATATCTCAATGGGATACAGATCAAGTTTGAGTTTGCTTTAGATTCACCTATTTTTACAAGAGTTATGGCCCTTGGACTTAGCAAATTTTATGAAAATTTCAGTTTCCGGACTTTTCTTTGGTTCTATTGCAAATAATGCACTGATTTTTGGTAAATGAATACATCTCAGTGTGATACAGACCAACTTTGAGTTTGGTTTCCATTGGCCTATTTTTACAAGAGTTATGGCCCTTGGACTTAGCAAATTTCATGAAATTTTTAGTTTCCCGGACTTTTTCATGCCTGTTATTGCAGATAATGAGCTGATTTTTGTATGTGAATACATTATAGTGTGATGCAGATTTGAGTTTACTTTAGAGTGAGTAACTTTCACAAGAGTTATGGCCCTTGGACTTAGCAAATTTCGTGAATTCAGTTTCCCAGAATTTTCTTGGCTGTTGTTGCAGAAGATGAACTAATGAACAGAGATGCAAGTCATAAATTTATACCGCCGGTAGGGGACTTATATCGCACAGCGATCATTGCATTTTTATTTGTTATACAAATTGCAGGTCACAATTGTCTTTAAAAAAGGGACATAGTTGCTGTATTTAAGGTAGAGCATCCCTCAGGTCTCAGGTGCTCATATTTCCTAAATAATAACTTTTACGATATTTTCATTTCCATATGTTCAAAGCTTATGTTAAACCTGATATACAAACAAGATATAACTCTTGGTTTCATGATTATGCCGTGAGTGTAGCCGTTTAAATTTTAACATTGGACCCTATTTGAAAAGTAAGAAAAATCCCTTTTTAGGGGTGATGAAATGTAACTATAAAAGTTGTTTTTTTTTTTCCCAAAACCATATTAATTTGATAATCTGAGCAATATTCTGAAGAGAAAAAATAGGGTGTCCAGGCATAAAATTTCCAGAATTCTGACCTGAGGGATGCTCTACCTTAAATAGTATTAAATCATTTCATGTTTGAATGAAAAAAATACTGTTTCTAAAATTGAAATTAAAGATAAAGCAAATTAAAAGCACGTTCTTTATTTTTTGCATTTTGATTATCATTTGCTATGAAGGGGCAATGTCGATCAATAATTTATTCTTTTTTTATTTTGTTTCTTGGTTTATTCATTTTGTTTAATGTGATAATATGTACGTACACATGTACTTCCTTTATCGTTACCTCATTGTAAATGGAAGGTTTTTTTTTTTTCGTGACTCGAGAGAGCCAACACTCTTCTTAAATTTGGACATTTTCCTCTAGACGGCGATTGGCTTATAGAATTGAATTATTAATTGTTTCGTGGTTAAGTGTCTCTGAGTTGAAACGATTTTAGAATAGTGTTGGGAAAAGCCTACTTCTGTGACATCCTATGGTAGAAATGGTGTGGAGACATACCTTGTACGTCGTGTGCACGAGTCACCAGGAACTACATGGAGTCGGATAAAAATAAACTGGCGAGGGGAAGTTCATCATTAAAACCTTATATGCCTATATTTTTCATTAAAAGTAGTTTTCGAATTATATCCTTTTTTAACACTTTTGGTTTATATCGATGAATGTAATATTTAATATATAGAGAGGGACCATTCAGTGGATCGCATGCGTGCATTAAGAGCTTAGCATTTTTGATTAAGAAAAAATGTATTCTAAGTAGTTACATGTAAGTGCATAATATTGAGGAGCTTTGCATTAAACTATTACATGTACATACTTAATATCTACTTTTATAAGAGAGTGCATCGCAAACATCCGATTTGTGTGTGACAATAGTCATATCATATCTTCCTATCATTCGCATGACCTTTTTCGAGATTTTGTTGATACGTCCAAGGTAGGCTAACCATTTTTTTTTTAACCGAAGGAATTATGCCTGCGCAATACTGAATAGTAGAATCTGGGGCATGTAGCGATTTCTTGGTATTGACTATTTCTGTACCGTTATTTCATTACTATTCTAGTATAGGAAAAACTTTCTAATTGGCTGATAATGAATAATAATAATGTTTTCACTACTGCAATATACTTCTGCTACACATTGCTTCGTTTCTCATATTTACCTTATACTAAAAAAAAATGGCTGATGTTTGGATTTTCACGTAAGCACTACATTGTATTGATTTTTAGTTTGATACAATAAATCTCTACTTACGTGATTTACAGATAAGGTGATAAGTTGACCTAAATTTATTTATTTTGTTGTTCGTCTTTATTATTTTTTTTCGTAGATAAGTCAACTTTATCCTAAAAAAAATTCCTCATTCTGACCGTACCTTACAATTACCGTTGGCGGATTCAAGGGGGGGGGGGGGTTGTAGGGGACGTACTACCCCCTAAAATTTTCAAATTTATTGGTAACACGATCATTTTCCAACTACATAGAGAGTAAATGTTAATAAAAATTAACTACCTGTTAGTTAAAATAATTGTCAAATTCATCATTTTTCTTTGATCATGCAAACTTACTGAGACTTCGAAGTAACTCAGCAGTTCTAGACATAAGAGGGGCACAGGCACCAGATTCCTAGAGAGAAAACTTTAAATCATTCTTACACATTCGAGTAAAGAAAAGAGAAAAGGGAGTTTAAGATGTGGTTTTAATTTTTTACTAGGAATCTTGCGCCTGTGACGAGGGGTTATTGATATGTTGTCAGTCGCGGTTCTCTGGGTTGCAGAAGGTGTTCTGCAATATATTCTGCTGATAGACTATAGGTTCTCCGATAAAGAACAAACAATCAATGACACATACTATATGCTTCACTTCTGACACATATACGGGAAAATATTAAACTTGAGCGCCGCGGAAAGCTCACTGGTTAAAGGTGTGTTGTTCCATCAGGACAATGCTCTTGTTCACAAGTCTTTCACTGCCATGTCTGCCATTCATGATTGTGGCTGTAATTTGATTGAGCATGATCCGCCTTATTCACCTGATATTGCACCATCAGACTTTCATCTATTCCCAAAACTGAAAGCAGATCTATATTTCTGGCACCCACTTTCAGTCCAATGATAAGTCATACTTGCAGTGGACGGCTTTCTGACCAGTCAAGAGAAGTGGTATTGGGGCCCTTAAGCACTGATGGCAAAAGTGTATAGATACTGAAGAAGGGGCATCGTCGGAAACCCAAGGCATCTTCTCAGTCCAGGGCAATATATAGGCAGTGGGTTTCCGACGATGCTGAAGGGGATTATGTAGAAAAATAATGCCAATTTAAATGTCCGATAAAATTAAAACTCTTAATACGAGGCTCACAACATAATTATCAATCAGCCCTCGTATTTGCACTTTATCCTCTCTTCGAGTCACACACATGGGTCCTAAAAGGCTCAAATGCAGGAGCCTCCTGGGGACTTCGCCCCTGGTCCCCCTGGGCTCCGCACTGGGACCTGTTACGTCGGTTTTAAAGATTTACATTGTATATAACTTATGCCTTTTTTAGCATTCTGATTACCTAAAGAATTGATGGGTTGTCCTCCTGTTTTTATGTGGTCATGGTGGCATAGTTTATTAGTTATCATGGTTATGTATGATTAAAAGTTTTGTTTTAAATACACAGGTAGCTATCCTTCAGACTAATGACTCAATTAATTTTCAAGGTTATCATTTTGTGCTTCATAAGCAATATTTTGCTTTTAAGACACTTGAAGTCTATACAAGCTATGTTCATGATGCCGCTTCAATGTATACATAAAATGAATTCATCACGTAATGGATACATTATAGTTATAGTCAAGCCCCACTCGTTAAGCAAATGTTTAAGGTTAATTACTATGGAGTTGACAGTTGGGTATTCAATGCAATTTGTGCCGCTTAGGGTTTCGCTGATCGTGCTTATACTAATCCCCTTTAGCCAAAGGCCACAAGAGATTGGAATGATGTATGGGAAGATTAGACTCCAGGTCGATATAGCTAGTTATGGAGTAAGTCTTTGCTGGAATGAATTATTCCCAATCCGAATTAACTGGATATAAATATATGTAATTCGCAAATCCGCTTATAGTCCGTCTCGAGTGACCCGAATCTTATTCACAAGTATCGCGAACAAAGAAGAAAATGTACTTTATGAATGATTATCGGATTTCCTGATCTTAGATAATGATTGTAATAGGATCTCACAGCTTGAGGGAATTTCATTCTGCCTATCCGACTGTCCGTCCGTTTGTCACACTTGAGTTTTCCAACCGTTTTCACATATGTGACAATACTTGGTTAAAATATGGCAAATGATACAAATTGATAAAGCTGTAGATAAAGTTTGTTTCAACGAAAAACAAACACCCCTCCCACTCCGAAAACGAAAAACAAAGTATTGACGAAAGATAAATAGAGGCAGAAAAAATCAACTGACATTCACAAGAAAGTACATTGAATCGTGCAAGTCTTGAAGTCTTTTAAATGTCAAATTACATGAAAGACTTTTCCTCTGTTTCACATCATACATTCTTCATTGTGTGTAGTCTGAATATGTAGGTGTTTATCCTTCAATGTAAATAATAGATTCGGTTCAGATAAACTATGAACGCCAAAACTCTCCACAATCCCGTGTAGAAAACGTCAGATCGATTTTGTGTATATTGACAGCACGCAGTCTGTGGTTTCTGTAAGGTTTTTGAAATCTTTTAGAATATTTGCCCCCGATAAGTGTAATCAGAAAAGCTAGAATTCCCTCATATTTTGTCTGGCTTATAAATAGCTATTTTATCCTTAATTATTTCCTCTCCACGTATGTTCTTTATGAAAATTTGGTGTAAAGAATTCCTGACACAGTGTACAAAAAAGTAATTTGACCGATATTTTATTGAAGGCTTTGATATTGACTCGTGAATTCTGTTCTGAAATCTAAGCGATTACCAATATGCTGAAAAAAATGAAAACTAGATATGCGGATATCAAGCAAATAGATGTCAATGTACAAATGTACGACATTTGTTTGATATCCCAGTCTGCTAGTCTAGATAACTGAACTTAACATGAACTCCCTCAACAATACAATTACATACGAACTTGTCATATATAGATTGATGTAGATTCACCAACAAAGCTTTGATAAACTAATTGTAAAAAGAGTACGACAAGCTGTTGAAGCAATGTAAGGTCCTTTCGTCACATTCCTAACACAGAGAAACCGAGCCCAGTTCTCCCGGATAAACTTAGCATTGCGCGAACTATTAATAAACTGGTATCGATCGTCATACTGGATTTTCTTTATTGTCCAATACCAGAATATAATTCTGTATCGCACTGTAGGGCAATTGATCCCGGGGAAGTTTGGAATAAGTTGTATGTGCATATAGGTCTGCTTGACTTTATTTTTGACTTGGCGTACTTCTTTTTTCAGATACCAGGAGACGAAATGTCGCACTTTCTAAACGTAAAGGTTTAACTGAAGGAACTTGGGGAAATCTTATAGTGTGTCTTACTAATGTAATATTGGATCTTTCCATACGTATTAGGGATTGATATATCAACAAAACACCGAGGTAAGATAAAAGGATACTTTTTTTAGATATTTAATTTCAAAGAATATTTAGAACCTATGAACATGATAAAACACGAAAAGTTATATATAATTCCAATACCACTTCAGATACCACGGTGATACGTTTAATGTGAACCATGTATATACATAATTATTATGTGACCATCTCATTTCGACTAGTGACACAATCGTCCATCTACAATACAGTGAAACAATCAAAGTTTCGATTCCACGGCACACAATATTGTTAATCTACCAAGACTACAACACACAAAATTGTTCGTTGTCTGACATGAGAGTGAGACATACACTGTATTGTCCGTCTGCCACGAGACACATTGTGCGCCTGCCACAACGTAACATTGTTCATCTGCAACGAGACACCATGACATTGTCCATGTGATACGACAACATTGTGTTCATCTGCCATAAGACACATTGTCCGTCTGCCACGAGGCACGATGTCCGTCTGTCACAAGATACATTCATCTGCCACGAGACACATTGTTCATTTGCTACGAGACAACATTTCTAACTGCCTCGACACAACCTTGTTTATATATGCCACGAGGCACATTGTACGTCTGCCACGAGACATATTCATCTGTAATGGGACACATTGCTAATCTGCCAGGATACGGATCGTTCATTTGCCACGACACAACATTGTAGATCTGCCACAACACAATATTGTTCATCTGCCACAACACAATATTGTTCATCTGCCACAACACAATATTGTTCATCTGCCACAACACAATATTGTTCATCTGCCACAACACAATATTGTTCATCTGCCACAACACAACATTGTACATCTGCCACAACACAATATTGTTCCTCTGCCACAACACAATATTGTTCATCTGCCACAACACAATATTGTTCATCTGCCACAACACAATATTGTTCATCTGCCACAACACAATGTTGTTCATCTGCCACAACACAATATTGTACATCTGCCACAACACAATATTGTTCATCTGCCACAACACAATATTGTTCATCTGCCACAACACAATATTGTTCATCTGCCACAACACAATATTGTTCATCTTCCACAACACAATATTGTTCATCTGCCACAACACAATATTGTTCATCTGCCACAACAAATCATTGTTCATTGGCCACGAGACACACTGAAACACATTGTCCGTTGGCCACGAGATGCCTTGTCGGTTTGCCATGACACGATTTATTGTTAGTCTGCCACGAAACAACATGATTGTTCATCTGCCACGACACAATATCTGCTAGGACAAGCGGGAGCATTTAGTGTTTCACACACACACACACACATCATGCTTTAGAGAAGACATACTAAAGTACATGTAGTATGGAGTTATCGCAAGGTAGCTTGAAGTACGTTTATTCGACCCAGTATTCTTTATTATTAATGAAGATTATCACAGTACATTTTATTTCTGTTTTGTTTTTTTTTTATTTTGATTGGGGGGGGGGGGGGGGGGGCAGTCTGCCTCATCACTAGAACATAACATGTAGCGATCTTGACTTATACATTCTAAGGCTTACGTTTAGCGTAATGAATGTCATGACATTAGATAGGCATATGCATGATATGAGAATGTATGAGTTGGTTATCCCTTCAAACTTAAATGACATTATATCTAAGCTAATTACAGAAGATAATAAAAACTGGATTGTTAAGCCAGAGGTTGGGTGATGAAGGCTATTAATATCTCTGCTGATCAAATCGTCAATAGAGCCTCTCATGGTTCAGTAAAATAATTGAATCGAGCTTCTCTGATTCTGACAAAGTCACGAGTGAGTTATAATCATTGTAGGAGATAACCATTATCACTGGAGGCATTTCGATTCGCACTATCGTTGGAAGACGGATGTTGCAGTCGCCTCTTCGCTTCTTTTTGTTTTTATGTTAAAAAGAAAAATCAGACATTGACAATGACAGTGTCGTTTTGTCTATAAACAATCTGTGCGTGCATCAACTGTAATTATGCTTCCCGAAAATATCCGTCCGTCTGAGGTCAGTATCTCCGAAACCCTAAGTTAGAACTTGATCATAATTAACACTTCGGTCCTTTCAGACAAAGATTCATCAAGGTCAAGGTCATTTCTAGGCTAAAAATAGCTATTTGCAATAGAAAAAATAAAAATTCATAAAAAAAAATCAGTGTTTTGTCCAAATGATCTAAAAAAATTTTAATAATGATAGAAAAATGCATGATCTTTCACATAGATTACGAGTTTGATATTTTTTATTGCATTGAGGAAAGGTGAGGAATAGTTGCCATTTTTAGAAAATTAAAAGTAAATGTTTGAGATGGAGGATTAAACTTGGCAAATCCCAGGCTTTTTACCCTCTTATCCTCCCTTTCCCTGCAGAATCAAGCATGTGGTGGTATATAGATTTCCAAGTCAATTTATTTTGTCGCCACCTCTTGATACTGTTTTTGGTCACTGGATGCCCCAGGCAGTCATGATAAAACAACGTTAATGAATAGTTTATAGGCAAATCAATACATAGATGCTGTGTTAAATCGTAAGTATGAAATATTCCCATGACTTACTGGCCTTAATTGACTTTGACAACAAGCTGTATCAGAGCTGTTTTAGAGGAGAATTAGACGTTCAAGTCGATTTTCCGCACAGGGAGCTTAATCCGATCAGAAAATGTCAGAAATAAAAGTGAAGTCTATCAATCAATTTTACGTCATGTATGATGATGCATGAGAATATTGCATCTCGAGATCATGCTATCAGAGTTAAACTTCTGGTGCATCGTATACTTGGTGGGGGAGGGGGGCGGGGGGCAGCCCATTTGGGATGTAAGGGGCGGAGCCCCCGTATATGATTTTGAAACAAAATATACGTAAATCTGGATATATTTTACATAATGTCCATGGGCCTTTTTCTTTGTGTATAAGATTTTGTACATTTACGTCTTGTTATGGTATACTATCTATGCTATGATATAAATCAAACACAGACCAACCCATGATATATGACAAACACATGAAGACTGTATTAGGAGTATAATACTGAGTTAATTGGATGAAATATGACAGGATTTGTCGATTCTGATGTTTTGATGACGTCAGTAACTTTTATCTGTACCACTCCTGGAATAAACTTAAGATTCTATCGGTTTCTGTTTGAACGTGTCTGTCAGTACGTCGTCTATGGTTTTAACATTGGACTGTTGATGGAGACCCGCTTTGGCCATCCTAGTATTGATGTATTAATTATGAAAAATGACAGCGGTTCCTTCTGTCTTTAATATAAAATTGTCTCTTTATTTCACAAAAGCACGAAGTAAAGTACGCTACTGTATCTGTGTATATGAAATAATAAATTAGAGATCGAGAGGTTGATGAGGAGGCAACAGTCATTTATATGTACATAAGTGTTCTCTTATTTAATTTCAGTTTTATTACTGACAATATGGCCGAGGTTAATGTACCACCAACGCCGACTATAGAGGAGTTTAACGCCACAGGAAGGACAGGTCGGAGAAACGCCATGGCGGACATTTTGGATTCCAAGCACGCCTCGGTGTCAACGGCAGATCTGCCTTTTGGAATGGAAAATCTCTCTTGCTCAGGTAAAACCTTACGCGGAAGAAAAGGGATTTTCAGGACGATTGTTTCCTAGAAAACCATATGATAATTGATATAATTTTCCTATGAAGTGTTGCCTTTAGATTTTGATTATACTTTACTAACTTCTTTATGAGATGATGTATTTTATGTGTGGAGGTTTTATTTCTGTTTTACAAATGAGTGGGCAGAGATTATGAAGATGTACAAGGTAGGCGGAACCTTTATACGGTGACTGAAAGAAATTCTTATTTAGGGAAATGGAATTAAGCAAATTTTTTATATTGCTTGTGCAGGGACAAAACATTTTTATAGCCTCATTCCACAATGGATCTTTTAGAATTTCCAATTTAATCCATTTCCATAGGGATTTTGAACCAGGCTTGGGAAGGGGGGGGGGGGGGGGGTCTGTGGTTAAGAGGTACTTAAGGATCTTAACCATGAAAACTCATTTGTTTTTTCAGTTCTTTAGATTCCTCTTTCATATGTTAACTTCTTTTTGTTTGCGACAATCCAGTATACATGTACTACATGTAATTGCCAGCTCGAAAGCTTCTTTGTTACAGTTTTCGCTGCATTGATCATGTATGTTATATCAAGGTCGATATGATTGGCCAGTCATATCGTTTAAGCACAAAACGCTATATTTTATTGTTGCATCTGACATTTCCTTCTCCGTTAAACTCATCAAACTTCCAGCAGTAAAAAAAAATATGGGAATTTTATGAAACTCAGTTAATTAAAGAAAGCTTGCAAATGTAGAGATACTCATGAGTATGGAGTTTTCATTTTCAAATTATATAAATACCACCTTAACTTTGCAATTATACAAATTATATATTGATATCGTCAAGGAAACTGGTGTATAAACCGCGGGAAGGCTAGACTGAAGTGTGATTGATTTTTGGTACCAACACACAAAATTGAAAGTATTTTTGCATCTTTTTTTTTTTATTTTCATTACACAGCAAATCGGATCTATTGCGTCATAAGTAAAAATGTTCTAGTGAGAAAGATATTTTATTCCGTTCATTGACTGCAGTCGATATGACAACGAAAAATATGAATGACAATGGTTCATTTCATTTCAAACCTCTTCCAGTAATCGGCTACCCGAACAGCCTTCTTTTTGAGAGTTGGCATAAAGGAGTAGGGCCACGAGACCCCTAGATCGGCCCTCGATTTTTCTCTAGAAATAAATTTCATGGGGAATACTTGATACATGTATCTCTCATGAAAATACACGAATGTTTTTTTAATGAAAAGAAATAGTGCAATTTAACTGTAATGACGTCATGAAGTGACGTCATGTTGACGTTATTGACAAAATGATGCGAAAATTGCTTGGAATTTTGTCTTTTGTGGAAGAATTCAATGTGGCCGCATGCGTTAATTGAGATGAAAGGTTTATGACGAAAGGATAAAATGATGATCTGTCATATAATTATAATTTTCATCCTAGTTAATGCATGCGGCCATTGCCTTTTTTTTTTTTTTGTTCTTTCTTTTTTTTTTTTTTTTTTTTTTTCGGTTCCACTCCGAAGTCAATTTTTTGACACGTTTTTGACTTGTTTTCTGAATTTGTCAGAATGCTCATCTTTGAACCATTTCTTTGAATGATTCTTTTAATGTGTGATTCTATGCACTCATTTACAGCATATTTGTCACTTTTAAGTTGTTCAGTGGTTTGGTTTTGATTTAGAGCGAAAATTTCATTTTTATGTTTTGTTTTGTTTTTTTTTTATGAATTTTTATCTAAATATGAAAAAACGGAGGGGGTATATTTTCATACATATTGGACTTCTTTTCCAGAACCATTGAAGGAATGAAGTACTAATAGTCCCCTATTCGCTATTTTCGAAAACCAGAGTTACTTCCCATTTGAGACGGTATCTGACGTAGACTGATTGTGACGTCATCAAATTCTATAGAAACAGTCCTAAAAGTCAGGGAAATGACAGTGTAAAATCGACGTTACCATACCATTTTCATGACGTCACAATGGTTTTACGTCAAATACCGTCTATAAGGGGAAATGACTCTGTATTCTGCAAATACTCAATAAGTATTGTCAGTGGTTTTTGTCCGGATCTGTCAATAGGTGGCGCTATCACAGGCAAAAGTATGTCACAGGGGATACCCTCCTTTGACAAACTTCTTCAGAACCGAATCATACATGTACAAACCGAAAGCATCAGAATGATCTAGAAGGATGTCTTTATCAAAAAGTGTTGTTATTTTTGGTTCCACTCCGAAGTCAAATTTTTGATGCGTTTTTTACGTCTTTCGGACTTTGTCAGAAATGCTCATTTTTTAACTTTTTCTTTGAATAATTCTGATAATGATTGATTTTGTGCACGAGTTTATTACATATTGCAATGGTTAAGTATTGACTGTGAAAATTTAATTTTTATGTTTTTTCATGAATTTTTATCCTACATAAGGAGGGGCTTATTTTAATGCATATTGGACTTCTTCTCCAAAACCGCATAAGGGATTTCGATTAAACTTGGTAGAAATGAAGTACTTGTGGCTCTGTGCAAGTGTTGAATTACTCTTTTGTGAACTCATATACTACATATCATCATATTTAAGTCGTTCAATAGTTTGGCATTGACTTTGAGTGAAAATTTTATTTTAAATATTTTTTATGAATTTTTATCTTATTTAAAAAAAAAGGAGGGGTGGGAGATTGGAATTCTTCTCCAGAACCGCCAAAGGGATTTTGATGAAATTTTGTATGAATCGAGTACTCACGGTTCACTACAAGTGTTGTCGTTTTTGTCTTCATCCGTCATCAGATGGCGCCACCACAGGCAAAAGTAGGTCACAGGGGATACCTTCCTTTGACAAACTTCTTCTTGAGAACCGAAGCATCTACATGTATTTAGAAACGAAAAGCATCAGAATGATCTAGAAAATGTCCCAAGAATTATTGTTTATTTTGGTTCCGCTCTTAAGGTATCTGATGTACAATAGGGCATTTTTCCATGCCTGGTAAGGTACTATAAACGATATATTTTCTGAAAGGTTATAATTCCCACTGCTCAGAAATAATAATTTTGGGGCCAGAAAATCAAAGGGGAATAACTGATGAAGCATTTAAATTGTCTATTTTCTCTATAAAACATATGGAAAATAATAAAGTTGTACAAGATTTTCCCCCTTTGATTTTTAATACCTGGGAATCTTATATCTGAGCTCAGGACATCATTACCTTTCAGAAAATATATAGTTTTACCATACTTTACAATGGAGATGATTAAAACGCTATGTTAAATGACTCAATTGTACAATGGATTCCTTAAGTCAAATTTTTGACACGTTCTCGAGATGTTTTCGGACTTTGTCAGAAATGCTAATATAATTAAATTTTTTTTTTTGAATAAATTAATGTGTGATTTTGTGCACACATCTAATTGCTTGTTAATTTTTTCCCCTTCAATTTTATTTATTGTTTTTATTAGTCCCCTACCGGCAACGCCGAAGGGGACTCTTAGTTTCCTCTCGGTCTGTCTGTCCGTCCGTCCGTCCGTCTGTCTGTCCGTCTGTCCGAATATCAGTTTTCCGGACTTTTTTCTGCAACGGATAGAGATATTCAGATGAAATTTGATACACAGCTTGGTCTTGGATAGTTACAGAGCAAGTTCGACTTTCGTCACGCTTGACCCATTTTTCGAGGAGTTATGCCCCTTGATGTCTTGGAAAATCCAGTTTTTGTCAGTTTTCCGGACTTTTTTCTGCAACGGATGGAGATATTCAGATGAAATTTGATACACAGCTTGGTCTTGGATAGTTACAGAGCAAGTTTGACTTTCATCACGCTTGACCCATTTTTCAAGGAGTTATGCCCCTTGATGACTTGGAAAATTCAGTTTTTGTCAGTTTTCCGGACTTTTTTCTGCAACGGATGGAGATATTCAGATGAAATTTGATACACAGCTTGGTCTTGGATAGTTACAGAGCAAGTTCGACTTTCATTACGCTTGACCCATTTTTCAAGAAGTTATGCCCCTTGATGACTTGGAAAATTCAGTTTTTGTCAGTTTTCCGGACTTTTTTCTGCAACGGATGGAGATATTCAGATGAAATTTAATACACAGCTTGGTCTTGGATAGTTACAGAGCAAGTTTGACTTTCGTCACGCTTGACCCATTTTTCAAGGAGTTATGCCCCTTGATGACTTGGAAAATTCAGTTTTTGTCAGTTTTCCGGACTTTTTTCTGCAACAGATGGAGATATTTAGATGAAATTTGATACACAGCTTGGTCTTGGATAGTTACAGAGCAAGTTTGACTTTCGTGAGGCTTGGCCTATTTTTCAAGGAGTTATGCCCCTCTATAACTTGGAAAATTAAGTTTTTGTCAGTTTTCTGGACTCTTTTTCTGCAACGGATGAAGATATTCAGATGAAATTTGATACACAGCGTGGTCTTGGATAGTTACAGAGCAAGTTTGACTTATGTCACGCTTGACCTATTTTTCGAGGAGCTATGCCCCTTTATGACTTGGAAAATTCAGTTTTTGTCAGTTTTCCAGACTTCTTTCTGCAACAAATAGAGATATTCAGGTGAAATTTGATACTCAGCTTAGTCTTGGATAGTTACAGAGCAAGTTCAACTTTCGTCACGCTTGACCTCTTTTTCGAATCGATAAAGCAGATAAAACCTCAGAACTGAGCTGCACAGACAGTAAGTTTAATTTAAACTCATATATGTTTAATTGAAGAGTAATTCATAGGCAGAGTTGCAGGACATAAATATATGCCGCCGGTAGGGGACTATATCGCTCAGCGATCATAACATTTTTGTTTTGTTTTGTTTTGTTTTTTTGTTTTGTTTTGTTTTGTTTTGTTTTTTTGTTTTGGTATTTTTTTACGTACAAAAATGTGATTAGGGAATTTATTTTCCTAAATATGCAAGTGTTGTCTTTCTAACATCAATTGCTACAAATCCTGATGGTACCTAAAGCTACTTTCATTTGAACACGAAAATATGGATCTTCCCTGGTAAAGTACAACTATAATTATTATCATTATGCATTGTCAGTGTGGTAAGAGTGTGCATGGGTATCAGGTGAGCTTTGTGCACCATGGGGCTCTTGTTTTTTCTTTCATTAAAAAGACGTTAAGATGAGAGAAAAAAATCTGGTCTAAATGACCTTAATTTTATGGCCGTAGCCTCGGTGTACGGAAGCGTATTAGTGCCAGATTGACACTCTTTTTTTTATTTTCTACACTTTTTTCTGTAAATTTTATACTTTTTTCTGTAAATTTTACACTTTTTTCTGTAAATTTTACACATTAATATGTAAATTTTACACTTTTTTCTGTAAATTTTACACATTAATGTGTAAAATTTACACTTTTTTCTGTAAATTTTACACTTTTTTCTGTAAATTTTACACATTAATGTGTAAAATTTACACTTTTTTCTGTAAATTTTATACTTTTTTCTGTCAATTTTACACTTTTTTCTGTAAATTTTACACTTTTTTCTGTAAATTTTACACATTAATATGTAAATTTTACACTTTTTTCTGTAAATTTTATACTTTTTACTGTAAATTTTACACATTAATGTGTAAATTTTACACTTTTTTCTGTAAATTTTATACTTTTTTCTGTAAATTTTACACCTTTTTCTGTAAATTTTACACATTAATGTGTAAATTTTACACTTTTTTCTGTAAATTTTATACTTTTTTCTGTAAATTTTGCACTTTTTTCTGCAAATTTTACACATTAATGTGTAAATTTTACACTTTTTTCTGCAAATTTTATACTTTTTTCTGTAAATTTTTACACTTTTTTTCTGTAAATTTTATACTTTTTTCTGTAAATTTTACACATTAATGTGTAAATTTTACACTTTTTTCTGTAAATTTTATACTTTTTTCTGTAAATTTTACACTTTTTTCTGTAAATTTTACACTTTTTTCTGTAAATTTTACACTTTTTTCTGTAAATTTTACAATTAAATGTGTAAATTTTACACTTTTTTTCCTGTAGTCTTTTATCACAAAAAGTATCGCGATGATGCATTCGTAGAACTGTGTAGGGCATTGCGAAGATCCTTAGGTTATATATAAATTCAACTATGTAAGCGAACATTGCTGATTTATGCAAACAGATCGAATGACAGGTGTTAATCTTGTTGAAAATATTAAATTTCTTTCTTTATAAACCAGTGATGATCGCCTTACGATGTGAATTTGGATGTAAAATCAGGGAAACAACTGAATTTCGGGTTGAAATGTTGAAACGATCCGAAATCAAAGTGGTTGCCAGCAATCTGCGGTTGTTGACCGACATTGTTTAATAAGCGAAAGATCAAAACCAGTCAGAACTAGCCATTTTCAGAGCAATACATTTACATCTCTTACATGTCCGTATGTACGTATGCATCAGATACCATCTATGAATAAGGAGCACCCCTATAGAAACAGGGTAGGAGGGCATTCCCAGAAGGGAACATATACTTATGGTTCCAATATAGTTTTCGCGCACTGTTCCGAAGGCGAAAAAAGTCCATGTATGCGCGTCATGCTTATGTTGAAGTCATTAGACTTTTAAAGCAGTTTACATAACTTTATGAACCAGACCTTAGTACAATCAAAGCATCTAGACCTACAAAAAGATGTGGAAACCAGTACAACCAGATTTGCCGTTTAATCGTTAATCAGTATCGAACTATGTGAAAATGGAAGTCGAGCGCATGCGTTCAATGGATGCAGTAACCCAAGTAGTGAGGTCAATACAGCATAATGTTCTCAAAACATGATCTACATCATTTAATACTGAATTGAAAGAGAACATCAGTAGCTTTTATCATGAAAAATTATTTGAATTTTCAACATCTGAATTTTCAGATATATCCCGAAGAGTGTGAAGTACCCCTCCGTCACTACCAACGTCATGAGCCCAGGACGCGCGGTACTCGCTTCGCCTTCATCTCCAATGGTTGTTTACTATATGAATCAATGGGTAAAACTGATGTCCAGTTCTCTTCTTCACATCCCTCCAAACTCATATAGACCCCAAAATTCAAAGTTTTTTCACTAACTATGCCTTCTATACAAAATATTTAAGTCTCAACACATAGAAATACCCTGGCCATTTCTTCGAATACGAAACTAAGTATAGGATAAAGACCGAGTTGAGGTCTGTATAAGGTTAGATGCCCAAGGAGAGAACAGGGTGGTGTTTAAAGACCGAGGCCGAAGGCTGAGGTCTTTAAACACCACCCTGTTCTCTCCGAGGGCATCTAGCCTTCATATAGACCTCAACGAGGTCTTTATCCGACTTACAAACCGCAGATTTTCTTCAATTTTTAGAAAAATAAAAATCCAAATATTTAATACACCCCTGTTTTTCAAAATGAAACTGACCATGCAAATTATCGGGTGGACGGTAACAATTATCAGGCCATAGTAGTAAAATAGTTTGTTGTACATCCCAATAATTTTCTGAAATTTTCTGAAAGGTACCCTTCCTACCCTGTATTCGATCAGAGAAGAAAATAACAGGTAAACAATGAGTTCTTTTTCCATAGAGAATTTTGAATAGGTGATTATATTTAAGGAAAGGTTTTCTAATCAAGTAAGGACAATAATCCATCAAGTTCCTCAATATATATTTATTTGGAAAGCATTTAGAAGAATCGCTATAGGGATCTAGATTGATTTGAGATGGCATTTTGAGCTTTTAGGGATACAAGATTCTGTTCACAATTCTCATTAAAGGATTCTTTCGCGGACTTGAAACACAATAGTTTCTATACTATGACCGAGTACCCTTAATAATCAAAACAATTTCACATCCGCGACTGAAATAATTTTCTTTTCTCCGCCCCTCATTGTTTTTTATTGACCTCCACACTTCATTGAACGTTCATAAAACCTAGGTACATTTAGAATCGTCCGCGGTCTTTATGAAATAAAATGACCGATGAATAACAAAAGAATCAAATGTTCTCGGAGAGAACAGGGTGGTGTTTAAAGACCTCGGCCTTCGGCCTCGGTCTTTAAACACCACCCTGTTCTCTCCTTGGGCATCTAACCTTCATACAGACCTCAACTCGGTCTTTATCCTATACATATTGGAACCTATGATAAATGTATAAAGCATTGTGTCTCTGTATGTTTCTTTCGTTTTCTAGTGTTGGCCAGTTTACATGGTTCAACTCACTTGTGATACTTAGGTCATAGTAATTCAATATTTTGTTTTTACTATCGTGAGTGGGTATCTTATCGAAGAATTGCTCGAGGAACACAAACACACACACCATCACAAACACATTTATGCATTTTTTAATGTAAAAATATCAGTAACTGATCTTGAATACCATATAATCCCTAGCTATACTATTATTAATATCAGTGAACAATACCGGTGTTATATAGTAGTCTTTCCCCATAGCCATCTTTCCCCTAGCTGTAAAAATGGCTATATAGTCCCCCCCCGGGAAATGTACTATATAGTAGTTTTTCCACGAGGGAAATTCTGCAATATAGTAGGCTTTCCCCCATGTTATAGTAGATTATATATTACGTTGATATCAAAACATCAAAACACTTGATATATTTCGTATTGACCTTGACCTATTCGATTGGCCTTAACTTATAGGTTTAAACTGTAGCCACATATTTGTCCTTGACCTTTCAGAGCTAATCTTGAGTAAGAATTATTTCAAGACAGACAGTCTGACTGGCAGAAAGGAAAAAAATCTATAAAGAAGACATACGGACTGGCATACAAACAGTAAATCAGACAGTAAATCAGACAGACAAATAGACAAACACACAGACAGACACTTAAAGACAGACACACGGACACTAATAGATACACAGACAGGCACATAAATAAATTGACACTAAGACAGACATACGAATAGGGGACACAAATACGGACAAACACAAAGACAAATATGCAATCAAAAAGAGATAAAGAGTCTGACAGACACACAGCGACATACAGACAGAAAAGACAGATAAGCATGAGACGGACAAATACAAAGAAAAACAGATATATACTATATGACAGTAACAAAAGCAGACACAAAGACAGACAGATAGACACAGACACACATACAGAGAATCTCACAGATAGACAGACAGACAGACAGACAGACAGACAGACAGACAGACAGACATATAAACACAAACAGACGTACTCACTCGTAGACAGACATGGACATATTAACATCAAAAAGACAAATACACATTACTATGATTTTCAGTATCACCTCAATTTGTCACAGCATTTCAGAAAATTTCCGTTGAAGAAGAAAGACAAACTAAGAGAGAGAGACAGACATCTAAACACAAAATAACAGACTGACTCAAACAAACACCCTTTCACATATACAGACAAGTAAAAAGATAAATACATGCAGAAAGATAAAGGCTGAAAAACTCACAGACACACGCACAGACAGACACACACTGGACGATATCCAGACATACACAGATAGACAGACAAGACAGACACACACATACGACAAACATAAAAACCATCAAACACAAAGCACAGATACACTGTCAGACAGACACACACAGACGGACGGACAAACACACACAATGATACAGACATGTAAATAGACACACGTACAAACAGACAAGTCTTTTTATTGAAAGAAAGGAAAGGACATACATAAAGACAGACACAGACAGATAGACAAACAGACAGATGCAAAGACAAATAATTTAAGGCAAACTGAGTGAGCTTTTCGAGTTGGGTTCATATCATTACCCATCATTCATTCAATCAATTCAAAGAAGATCAGACAGCACTCACAATAGAGCACGAAATTAAACAGCAAGCTAGAGGTGCATCCCCTGTCTAGCTAGCCGCAATTATTAGGGCAGTTTTCATAAAATTTTCTGGCTCGCTACTGCTCGCCAATTTATATTTTCTTTCAAATAGTATAAATAATCTGAGTTATTTCACATCCATATAAATGCAAATATACAAAGGTATTTAATAGAGTATAAACTCCAAATATGATTATACTAAAAAAGAGGAAATAGACAGCATTTTCTGACAATTCAAGTCCAAATGCTGGCTCGATCGCTTCTGCTCGCCAGTTATTTATTTTAAATCTACGTATATTTTAACTCTACTAGACACACAGATACATGGATATTTATCTAACCCCTCCCCCACCTTTGTGTAAAAAATTCCCAGATGTGCCCTCCCCTTTTCGAATCAGAACTACGCCACTGTAATCTAGTTAATTAAAAGAAAATTCATGCAATTTTCAGAATGCAAGAAATGAAATGTCATTTGAAACTAAGAGTCAGGATACGATTAAAATAAGTTGAAATAAACCGCTCTTTAAATTATTCCTATCATAGAGTTTTATATTTTCCTCTTTGTGTACTTATTCTCTTTTTACTCTTGGGGTGTAGAAGTCAACACCCCATCCCCTCTGGAAAATATATATTTTTTGTAACTGCCATTGAAAAATTCTCTGAACCCCACCCAGATTCTTTGGGTGAAAGGGGGGGGGGGGTTATGAACATTATACCTGCATGACATGTATTCTTTGGAGAAATGTTAATCCCCCTTGAGGATTCCCAAGACTCAAATAGCCATCTTATTATACACGTGGACTTCTGATATGATTAGTTGTTAGATTGTTTAGACGTGTTCCTGCTTTATTACATCTTTTTTTATTCCTCAATTGATCGATTATTGAAATTAAAATTGAGTTAATTTTAATCTTTTATGTATCGGAATCTGTTGTATGCATCGGAATCTGTTGCAGTTCATTTCATAAATCATTGATCTGTTATATTTTTTTCATTTATCTACACAATGTATTTCATCTATATATATTTTCGCAAGTAAGATGGCGAGAATAGGGCGTGCTAGTGGCTGATACCCCTTACGGGATAGGTTGCCCGGTCAGTGATATGCGTCTCTTTCTGGGACGTCGCCATTATTCTGTTATTTTTTTTTAACCCAGAAAAATTACGATCTGGAAGAAAAGCCTAAAATTCGACAAGAAAGAAGATTCTTCTCCTATATCAATAACCTCCCCCCCCCCCCTAAAAAAAAAAACCCGATTAAACTCGACAACGTTCAACAAGCCCCTATACTCAGGATACAGGGTGCTGGATCCACCACTAAGTTTAATTTTGATGATTTAATTATATCTATAGATTATAGGGTAAAAGCTACATTACAATTGTTATACAATGATACAAATGTAACCGCTTAATTTCTATGGTCTAGAAAGCGCCATCAATACCGAAAAGTAACCGTGTGGAAGTACTGCGTAATGACTACACCATTTCACATTATTTTTTTTGCACAAATGTACAGATAAAAGTGTTAAATTTACAGAAAAAAGTATAAAATTTACAGAAAAAAGTGTAAAATTTACAGAAAAAAGTGTAAAATTTACAGAAAAAAGTATAAAATTAACACATTCATGTGTAAAATTTAAAGGAAAAAATGTAAAATATACAGAAAAAATTGTAAAATTTACAGAAAAAAGTGTAAAATTTACAGAAAAAAGTGTAAAATTGACAGAAAAAAGTGTAAAATTTACAGAAAAAAGTATAAAATTTACAGAAAAAAAAGTGTAAAATTTACAGAAAAAAATGTAAAATTTACACATTAATGTGTAAAATTTACAGAAAAAAGTGTAAAATTTACAGAAAAAAGTGTAAAATTTACACATTAATGTGTAAAATTTACAGAAAAAAGTATAAAATTTACAGAAAAAAGTATAAAATTTACAGAAAAAAGTGTAAAATTTACAGAAAAAAGTGTAAAATTTAAAGAAAAAAGTGTAAAATTTACACATTAATGTGTAAAATTTACAGAAAAAAGTGTAAAATTTACAGAAAAAAGTATAAAATTTACAGAAAAAAGTGTAAAATTTACAGAAAAAAGTGTAAAATTTACAGAAAAAAGTGTAAAATTTAAAGAAAAAAGTGTAAAATTTACACATTAATGTGTAAAATTTACAGAAAAAAGTGTAAAATTTACAGAAAAAAGTGTAAAATTTACAGAAAAAAGTGTAGAAAATAAATAAAGAAAGAGTGTCAATCTGGCACTAATACGCTTCCGTATCGGTGGGATTAAAGAAAGAATTAAATGTACATGTTGAAACTGGGCTGGAGTCTATTACTAGTTAGGATTCCTACTTTATTTAACCCTGTCCTCCTGTTAGCATTGATATAGTTCTATCCTTGAAATCATTGCACAAAAACTGTAAATAAAGTAAATTAGCAGCCGTATCGATCTGCCTCTATAATAGAAGTTATCTTATCGACTGTTATAGCTTAATTCTCTGTTAGTTTATCTGTCATACGTCCCTTGTAATTGCACTGTTGAGAAAAAAAGTTGAGTGATAATGCTAAAACACAGAAAATGTCATTGACCTGGCAATATAAAGGACTTTGGTAGTCGTTTTCTTCGTGCACCTACATGGATGCTACATATAGTTTAGATTCACCGAGATTTGTTCCGTATTGTAAATGTTCATGTTGAGAGTTTAAATAAGGAGAGAATAAGTCAGACCTAGGTAGAGAGATTTGGTAAACCTTTATAATTCCTTATTTCTATCATCGATAAATCTTTATTGTATTTTAAAGATTATTTTTGTTACGATTCGCTTTGTGCACTTGCAATGTACTAAGTATTTTGTCTTCAATTTACATGCAATTGGCATGGGGGAAAATCTCGTGTCTCCTTCACCTCAGCTAAAAATGTTCACCTTCATTGACAGGCTAAAAAGAACATGTAAATAATAAAAGAGTTACTACATAAATAGTAAGCAGCATATTCTACTTGAATTGATCGTGAATGATGCTGAAAATTAATTTATCTCAGGAAAAATGCTGTCGCCAGATTGTCTCATTGTATATAAATCTGCAAATGGATTGCAAAATTTTGAATAATCTGTAAAATAGGAGTCATTCTGTTTGTTAACTGTTACGAAAGAGAGTAGGGGATCTCCAGCAACACTCGGTTGCATAACCCACAGCAAAACACAAAAACATCCCATGCAAAAACACAGAGCAGACAAGCACAGAAAGACACGCAAAAGGGAACAAGTAACACCAACACACAACATAGAAACATCAAACACAAAAGACAACATGTAAACCAACGAGACCAATGGGCATCCGGTGTCGAGTTAGGACGGCCATTTGCTACACTAGTGCGAGTAGCAAGTGATGTAGTTATCCGGATTATGTGTGCACTACCCTCCAACTGTTCCGGTTACCCAGATGTCTCGAAGAATGCACGATATTGGTGTAAAATAACATCACTGAAAGATGATCATACAAACAGACAGCATGACACAGGGACCCAAGCAACACACAGATGGATATGTAAATGGATATGAAAATAGAGGGCGCTTGTACGAAATACACCCCGTGCTCTGCCGGCTTTGACGAGCTCATTCATGTTATCACCCGGGAGGTCCGAACAACATTCGGGGAGGACAGAGGGTTGAGGCCCTGTCTTCTCTAACGAGGTTTGGACAGGATCCGTCATAGAGCCATGTTGTCACAGTCAGAGTGCACGTAGAACAACATGGCGGTAGTCTGAAATTCTCCATAGACATATAACGGACTGAAAACTGCTGAAATGACAAGTTGATGTAAATTTTTCCGTTACGACTTTTTAAAAAGTATAATGTTTTACAGAAATTTCCATCGACGGCAGAAGAAATCACCAAAATAGGGTTTTCTAGATTTAGTGAACAGGACAGTGGTTACCAGTTCCTGTTCCGCATATGATTCGGTCGATATGATGAATTATGGAATTATAAACCAATATCAATCTCGGCCTTGGTCGATATCGGTTTAATCACTCCATAAATCCTCATATAATTGACTTCGTCCCTGTGCAACAATTGTACAATATTTGACATGTCTTTTGAATGGTAAGTGAAAGGTCTCTCAAAGTACTCTCTTGCCTTGCCTTTAGAATTTGACCTATATCTAATTTGTTTAAACATTAGGTATACATGAATATATCAGGTATATATAGTAAAATAAATGCGATTCTTAAACCTTAATATTTTTTTTCAAAATTAAGGGTATTAAAAACAGTTAATCTTAAAAAACACAAAAACAAAAAAAACAAAAACAAAAACCAAACAAACAAAAAAACAAAAAAAAAAAAAAAAAAAAAAAAAAAAGAGAGAATCACAAAAAAGGCTGTGGACAATTCGTTTGTTTATAAAACTAGAGGAGAAGTTTTGTACCAAGTAAGTTGTGAATAGCGGGAGGAGATAAGTGTACATATATCTGTATATTTTGATCAGAATCTGGGGTAAACTGTGGTTATATGATGAATGTAAACATTAAATTCATATTCAATGAAGTCGGATATCGACCTGCCTGGAATCATGACTATTAATAATTGAAACGTCCGCATTGATTCTAGGAGTATATAATGTAATTAAATCTCACTAAGTCGCATGCTATACGCTGTGCACAACAACTCCTGCACAGAACTTCACGAACTTAAAGTTTACAGATAGCACGTACTCTTATCTTTTCTATTAATTAATTAATTTATTTATTATTATTATTAACTGGGTGTCAGTCAGGCAAATTGGCTGTTGAGGCCTATAATTGTTTGATACATTTTCAAATACTCATCAATTTATGGAAACTACAGAAAGTAGTTACTTCTGGCCAAATTGATGAAATTAGATGACGTACAACTGATTTCTTCTTCTTTTTAGCGCACCTCGACGAAGTTGAGTGGGCTTATGCTATACCCCGCGCGTCCGTGTCCCTGTCCTCGTCTGGCTAAGAAGTTTGGGGAAGCTCAGTATTTGACAAAGTACTGATGCTACAGCGCCCAAACTTGCACAAGTGATTCATCGTGGGATGCTGAGTTGAACCGTACATCGGATGCTGCATCTTACCTACATTTTCCACTTCAGTGACTTGATTTAGAAGTTTGGGGTAGCTCAGTGTGACTTGGTTAAGAAGTTTGGGGTAGCTCATTTTCTGATGCTACAGTAACCAAACATGCACAAGTGATTCATCTTGAAATGCTAAGATGAATCCATGCATCTGATGCTGCATCTGACCTACATTTTCCGCTTGAGTGACTTGTTAAGAAGTTTGGGGTAGCTCAGTATCGGACAAAGTACTGATGCTGCAGTAACCAAAATCACACAAGTGAGTCATATTTTGGTGCTTAGATTGACCCATGCATCGGATACAGCATCTGACCTACATTTTCCGCCTGAGTCATTTTGCTTTTAAAAGCCAATATTGAGCAAAGTATACATGTAAGTGCTACATGTACCAAACTTGCATATTGGATGTATCTTTGATTAAACTTTCATAAAATGACCTATTTTAAATGCCAATATTCATGTAGTACTACATAGAAATTTGTTTGAATTGATTTTTGCTGCCACGATTTGTGATCACCTATGTTTTTGTTTGTCAAAAGCACATCTAAATAATATTGTTTTATGAATGAAAAAAACGCAATAAATTTCACGAAATGAAATTTTATATAATTACAGATGATAAACAAAACAACGTAAGCAGCAATACGGAACAGAATGGTGGAACCAGTAGTGGGAATTCTTAGCCAAGAGTTATCTTCCTTGTTATCTTGCTCGTCATCTCGCTACCCTTGGATGAATGCCAAATGTCTTTCAGAGTCAACATTATATAACATGTGTAAATCTTATTGTCTACATGTGTGAATATCACAGTATGGTGAACTATGTATTGAGTTTTGTTGATTACCTGCCGGTGTTATTTGTACATAAATGTGAGATACCATGGCAAAGGTACCAAAACAGAAAATTGTAATGTCTGAATATTTAGTTCCTTAGTATTGTGAAATGTTGAATATTATATTTTCTTGCATAATAATTATAGTATTAGCATCCTAATTCATACAATGCCATGTATATTTTATTTATCATCATATCATTCATATCTGTGCTGTTACTTGTATATTGTGTATAGAATTTGGATTTGTTATCCGGTACATTTTTTTTTCCTTTTTATTCATTTATTCAAAGTAATCCAACATGTAGTCCTGTTCTGTTGTCCTTTGATTTTCAATATATAGATTTAAAAAAATACGGCATCAACTGCAGATGGCAGAATAATTGAACAGAATTGCCAATTTCTTAAATTTTATATGACATTTGCAGCATAATATCTTGACCTTTTCAGTGGTCAAGTTTCAAATTAGAACTGTTAATTTGAATTCTTTATTAGCTCAGTCAGTATTTTTTTATTTATCGAATGAAATAGTGAATATCTGTGTTCATAGATTTTGGTTATCTTTCCCGTTGTGTTTTCAGATTTCAAGCAAGGATATATGCTATAGTTTTTTAATTATATATCTGTTAATTAATTACTTTGATTAATGAATATTCCGAAAGAACATTGATTTGAACTTAAAGTGAATGGATGCATCTATTTTGTTCTCTGGATTGTAATGTTTGTGATTTCTGTGTATTTATTTTGTATAAAGTTCAACTGTAATTCATAAATGTTCCCATTTCACACAAGTATCTCTTTAACAGAAAATCAAGAGATATAATGTTCAAAACTTCAACAAATCTCTTTGTTTGAGTAACAATAAATGAATTAAACTGCTTTTGATGAACAGAACAATATAATCATTTACTTTATAAGTACTTATTTTAGCGCAAACCAAATTTTAGTGCAAACAGGGTTAAATAGAACAAATTGACATATTAGCGTTATCACGAATTATGACTTATTTTCAACATTAATCTATAAAAGCTCAATAATTTAGTGTAGTCTTGAATTAGCAGTCTTTATAGCACTTATGAATCCCGCTAGAATAAGTTAACAAACTGTATCCTAAAGTTGTCATAATTGAAATAGATTTAGAAATTTCTTGAATGTTAATTGATAGTTTAGGGGTATTGCATGAAATGCATTCTCTGAGCACAGTTGTCTTCTTTTTACATGGGAAACAATGTATGCCACAGACTCTAAGAATCCCCTGCCAATGTAAAAGCGGACAGTGCTAATTAAAGCAGCTATGATGTCATAGTAGTGTTGCATTAATATATGCTTTATCAAGGCAAGTCTGTGGCAGTGATGTTGTAATGTAGGGCGACAGAATGTAAACTTGAGCAGCCTGGAATTTGGCATGAGTTACTTCCTCTTCCTTGGCATTGAATCTCGCTCCCAGTTCAGTACTTACAGTCTACTTGATCAATCTCACTGTTTTGTTGTGTTTACTTTATAATCTTTTTTTGCCTTGTTTTTTATGCTCCTTTGGTTTTGATTTTCTGGATCAATTTTTTTATTATTACCATTTTATCCATTTTCTGCAAAATGATTTTTCTTTTTATATGTTATTATTTCTTCCAAGATTAAAGTATACAAAAGACAATGTACTATGTAGAAATTTAGACTGTTGTGCATACCTGCCACCTGTTCTGATTTTAGCGGCATTTTTTTCTATTTTTACAAGCTAATTGTGCATTCCAGATTGAGACTTGTCTGTTTTGCTTTCAACAATTATTGCGCACATTGTGATCTGACCTAGGATGAATGATTACAAACATGACAACTTTTAAGTACAGGTTATATAAAGATCAGGCAGTTGAAAAACCTTAAACATTTTGTAGAACTTTTTTCTTTGTAGAACTTTGTAGAACTCTTGAAATGTGTTAAGATCTGCCTCCATATGAATGTTCTGAAGGAATTTTCCTCATACTTGGATGGTGAAGAAAGTTATAGGGGTAGCAAATTTGATAGATTTATAGAGAAAATTTTCCCACCAATTGTTTTACTTCATAATCCTTTATAAATTACGGGGTGAATATTTCGCTTCACCATCACTACCTTGAGAAATGAATATCATATGTTTGATTTATATCACATATATGTCTCAAAACAGAAATAAAAAGTAATGCAAAAAAATTTGATGTATCACCCCTGCCTAATTCTTACGTGGACCTATACTTAACAAAAAGTATTGCAGTGAACGGCATCGACAAACTTTAAGGACAAAAAACAACAGTACATACTGACTGACAGTGGTGATAGCTATGATACGGCGTCCATATATTTGGAGTATGCGCAGGAAACAAATAAACCCCAAAATTTACGCATCCCGTTTTTACAGGGTGTTGTCCAAAGTAAAAGTGAGTTTCCGACTTTGTGTACTGTACCATACAAGTGCGGGTACAAATGTGATTTGACTATCTCTCATGGGGGATCACAAACATGACCATACATATTTGGACTCAAAAATACATGGGTTTTTGAGCAACAGAATTAGAGAGACTTATGTTAGTAAAAAAAAGTTGTGAAAAGATTTATTTCTCTGTGGATTAAGTTGATAACTGTGAGGTTATTTTATATGGAAGACTGATACAAAAAAAATCTTTACGGAAGAGTGGGGGTGGGTTCCTGACCCTGCTGTCCCACTTAACCATGTCCAAGGATTGGCAGGTATGCGTTGTGTGATATTTTGAAATCCAAAGGAATGTCCCTTACCTTTGTCGTAGAATTTATAAATGAACAAAGTATAATATAATTTAGTTGAAATAAAGATGTATATCCTATATTCGACTAAAATAAGATTTTGTAATGAACGTTAAGTTCATAACTTTGGTAATGCTAGAAAAAATAATTTCTAGCATTACCAAAGCTATTAACTTGATGTTAATTACAAAATTATAGTACTACTCAAACCCTCCAAAATATTAAAAATATAAATATAATTTTTTAAATATTTAAATGAATATTTTTAAATATTTCTGGCTCACAATATTTAAAACAAAAATGGAAAACCAAGAAGTTACACATGCAAATTACCGTGATTACAAATTTAAAATAAAACAGCATCTATTAGATAATTCTACATGATCTAGGGTAAATATGCCTTTATAAGGGTATATTTTCAAAGATTAATTAGAAGGTAGTAAACTGACACAAAAACCATTCCAGATTGATGACTAGAAAGGTGAATGAAAGCTTCGTGTGATCAGCTCATCTTTAACAACATGAGTTTATCTATACAGTATGTACATCTGTTTGTAAGCATTGTTAATTGATGAATAGAACAGGTGAATAAAAGATTTTATGTTTTTATACCTTGGACAAGTTACAGAACATTTTGTATCTTTCTCTACCTAACAAGACTAAGATAATCAAATTAAATGAAATACTAGGATATAACGTGTATAAGGTATACAACTTTAAAGTACCATTATCTTTTTTTTATGTCATCTGTAAATGACGTACTACATGTATAGGGATCACTTTGTGAGGTGTAAAGCATTCTGGTAGTCACAGTATTACATTAGATTTACAGCATTTACCCTGTATCTCGTGTCATATTTCAACCAATCTTTCAGGGAACGCTCCACATTCAGCATTTTTTTAAAAAACCAGATAATGTCAAGGTCACTTTCAAAGTCAAATTGCTCGAGTTAATTATTAGGACTTGCAACATTTTGTGTTTTTGAACACTCTCATGATTATTTTTACCTTCAAGTGCTGCTGGGTTAAAGATTTCTAGTCCTCTAAACTATGACATCATTGTTCTAGTCGTTGGTCACCTGAAGCATTTGAGTTTTTTTTTTAACGCTCATCGCTTATTTATCAGCTTTTTGTTGTAAAAGTCATTAAGATTTACATGTACATTTTATTTGTAGTCATATTTTCTGCGTGGATATCAATGAATGATGAAACAATATTTAGCTGTAACTGTATATTCTATCTTTATGTGTAATGATTGTTTAATTGTAATTGGGTTCTTGTTTGTTTCATCATATTTTCATAATACCATTTAATTTTGTTAGATTACAATTCTTTATTAGTTCAGAAAACACTACATTAATGATGATTTCTGACAATATCCTTTAGTTATAACGATTTATCATAGACATCTTATCTTTCATATGTAGAAAGTAATTTAACACTTTTTGATTCTAATTCAAATCGAAGGTTGACGAGAAAACAGGAAATCTAAATAAAATGCTAGTGTTTCGTTTCCTCTTTTAAAACGTTTGAATTCATTTAAAGGTGCTTTTAATACCCTGCCGAAGATTGTTGTACGTTTCATATATTTTAGTAACATTTTCCTATGGCAATTGTGATCTTTGTTTTCAAGCAGTTAGGTTCATGTATTATTTGTGTTAAATGATTTGAGAGAATAAGTTGTTTTAGGCTTTTTGTACATTGTAGTGACACAAAAAGTGGTGATTTCATGTTCAAATGATTAAAAAGCATAAAAAACTTGATGTATTTGTAATTACTTAAACTGATGCTTTATAGTCTTTACCAGTAGTACCTGAACCTTCATTCAAATTTTATAATTTAATTTGTTTTGAAGTTTTAGAGTGATTGGAAAATATAACCTTAGAAGAAACTGACTTCCACTGATGGCATGGTATTGGCCACAATAAATGTTGCAGAAATTCAGATAAAATTTGAAAATAGTTCAGTTTCAGGCTGGTATCAACAATTGCCTTCCTCGCCATAACTCTTACATATATTACACGTCTTCAAATTCTTAAGATTATAAAAATTTGAAGCATGGAGCAAACATGCATGTTTCGGTTACTTTGTTTATCCTCGTCAGTGATCCTCAATCCAAACAATGAAATCTCGCCAAAGACTGAAAGCCATGTCCAACAATACCGAAGGACGTAGCAGGATGGATGGGATATGATGCTTCAGGACCAGGGATATGTCCATTAAGCCCTATTTGTTAACATCCGAATTCATTATATCCCCTGCAAACAAAGTTGGGGAAGGGGTATATAGGAAACACCCTGTCCGTCTCTCCATTCGTCCGGTTAAGAAGTTCTTCAAATGGATTCTCTGTAAAAACCTAAAACAGCTGTCAAAGACATGTCATGGATTTTGATGAAACTTTCTGCAGTTATCATACTTACTGTAGGAACAATGTGTAATACTTGAACCACGGTTACCATAAGGTCTATTTTTAGGGTCATTTTTCGCCTGTTTTTGACTATTTTGAAGGTGAAAACCATAATTTGACACATGTTACGGGTCGGTGCTCAATGTGGTACTCTTGTTGGTGCTGTTGAGATTGTCATCAAGATCTTCATCTCATTTGTGTCACACTTATGCCCTTTTCCGTGTGGAGCTCGTGAAAAAGTTCCCGCGAGGGGTTTGACAGTAAGTGTTTTAAATGTTTTTACCTTGACATGGTCGCCTAGGGCGTCTTCGGCACGAATTTAACAACAGACACGAGTTAATTTTTCATGACCTTGTTGTTGCCAAAGAACTTTCCGACCTCCATGAAAAATTTATCGTTGTTCCTGCTGACAAAGCGACAAACAATTGATGGATTTCTAAAGATTTAAGAAAGGGACTGAATGCAGGTATTAACATTCTGAATAGGATCGTGTTTCAACTCATTCATATAGTCTACTCTCGATCTACCTGTGTTGTGCTTCATTGAACCCGGGTATTGAATTTATAATTACATCCTTTCTGATGGATTTCTAAAGATTTAAGAACGGGACTGAATGCAGATATTAACATTCTGAATAGGATCGTGTTTCAACTCATTCATATAGTCTACTCTCGATCAGTTTCCATCATTTCCTTTCTGGTGTGATCTCGAGCTGTTTCTTCTAATGCGCCTGCACTAATCAGTTCATCGACTTTAGTCTGAAATTCGGGGTCTCGTTTTCTCCAAATTTCATTAATCCATAGATCGAATCCGGTCGTGTCGTCAACACTTTCTTCTAGATTTTCATCACTTTCAGTATCTTGCTAAACATGCCATCGGTATCAGTGCGGTGAAGCGGATCATGGTCATCAGACTCTATTTTCATATCCTCATTTTCCTTTGGTACCGATTTGGTACTCAATACATTTGGCCGTGGTCGATGTGAATCGGGAGTTGTTTGTTTAAAATCGATAAGCAGGGATCCATGGGGTACTTCGATTGCCTTCTCATAAGCATCTAGGAGTTTCTTGGAATTTCCTGGAAACATCTGTCGGGCCAATGCTCTGATCTGTAGCCTGCACGTGGATTTTCAAAAACAACCAAATATTGCGTGTTGAGATTCATTTTTCTGCTTCCTTTGCCTTTGTTGAATAAATTCTGCAAGATGCACGCTACACTCAAGTTACGATGATGAGCTCCTTCATTGAACATTTCACAGACGTCTTTGTTTTCCGTTGCATCTTTCATGATATCGTCAATGATGACAAAAGTTCGTTCTTTGGTATCAAAATAGGCATCATCGTTCATCTCTGTAGGAAGGTTTTGAATAAATTGCATCTCAGGTATGTAAATTTGGAGTTCGTCATATAATGGCTGCCATCGTTTGTAGATCCATACGATTCTGTCTGGTGGAGAAGTGATCAAGTCATTTCTGTTTAACAAAAGAGTCTTCATCCACGTAGTTTTCCCACTCATCGTTGGACCAGCAACAATCATGTGAAAGGATGTTGAATTTGAATGAGTGCTGCATCCCGTATGGCTCTGTATCGTCTGGTGGTGGTGGTGGTGGTGGCGTTGGTGGTGGTGGTGGTGGTGGTGGAGGAGGAGGTGGTGGTGGTGGTGGAGGAGGAGGGGGAGGAGGTGGTGGTGGTGGTGGTGGCGTTGGTGGTGGTGGTGGTGGCGTTGGTGGTGCTGGTGGTGGTGGTGGTGGCGTTGTTGGTGGTGGTGGTGGAGGAGGAGGAGGGGGAGGAGGAGGCGGAGGGGGCGTTGGTGGTGGAGGAGGAGGAGGAGGAGGAGGAGGAGGAGGAGGTGGTGGTGGTGGTGGTGGTGGTGGTGGTGGATATGCTTCACTGGATGGTGAATATGGATTTACTCTTAGATAGGGGGTTGAAGTTTCATGAACTGTTCTTAGATGTCGTCGCATAGCATCTGAACGAGAAAAATTTCGAGAACACACTGGACACGATGTCGACCGCATGATGATATTGATCAAAATGATGGTACTTTCTATTCGTATATGTTTTTAAAGATTTCACATTTGAGCAATTCTTCTTCCTGGTGGTCCACCGATGTAAGGTTTGATGGCTTTCTGTAAGGGCTTGGTCGTCTTTGATGCCTTCAGAGGCATATGGATTCCGCTTCGTCTTGGTGGTCCACCGATGTAAGGTTTGATGGCTTTCTGTAAGGGCTTGGTCGTCTTTGATGCCTTCAGAGGCATATGGATCCCGTCTTCTTTGGCGACATATTCATATTGGGATTTGGCTCTCTCCGCAAATTCCTCAGCATGTGTTAATTTCTGATTAAACTGACGTACGGAGTAGTCGTATTTCGCTTATTCTGCCATTTTTCCTTGTCCTGTGAGTTTAGTTCTGGTCTAACTGGTTTCATAACAGCCTTGGGTTTATACCTTCCTTCACCAAGTTGTGTTACAGCTTTCTCTCTGAGCGCAGCGCCATATACGTCGTCTTTGACGTTATTGATTCTGTCGTATTTCCATATGTATTTTCCTTTTGTATTTCTAACTCTGTGTTTAACAAGGACCGAATTCTTCATGTCCCAAAATTTAGGCTCGGAGAAGTATTGTTTTCTAATGTCAAACGGCATGCTGCGATCCGTCTGATGTCTCAAGTGAAAATGACGAAAATGCGAGAATAAAGCCCTTTTATTCTTTCTTCGTAAATACAAGAGAAAGAACTGTTTCGAGCACAAGAAAGGAGGCTGGCTTTAAATCCTTGTCCAAGATCCAGAAATGTATGCATTCAAAATCCTTACAACGCAAAGGTACAGGACAAGTGTTCTGAAACTCCAGGTTTCCCGTTTTTGTGATGTAAACACGTCGCAACAGCGGGGTCTGGTTCTGGTTTATGTATGACATGTCACAAATATCTGCATACACAAATATTTCGTTTTGAAACCTATCTTTCTCCACTCTGTTTATGCCGAATTCGATTAAATCAATCGTCCAATTCCCATTAAATTTAAGTCCTTTGTTGATTTGAATTCTGAAATCGTAAGGATTATTGTGAGGGAAAATGTCCTTACACTCCGTGGAACGCACAACCATTCGGACTGACATCTTTGATGCAAATAAAGTATTGCAACCAGACAACTGGCTTTATATCTTTTTCATTACCTACCCCCTTCCCCCAAAAAAGATGAGGGGGCGCCGCGCATTCCCTTTCATTACCTCAACACACTCGTTCATACATGATTGATCTACAGACGGGTTGATTGACATACATCGTAAAAAAGGGCACTCGAACGTGTCCATTCAGGTGTCAATCATACGTCATCTACCAGGGGTGGGTTCGTTGTATAACGCGTTCTCCAATCTTCTAGTTGAAGAGGCGTGGTCTGTTTCAAGTGTCTTTGGCCGAGTTTTTGATCGGTTGCCCTATTTTCCAGTTGCCTACCCCCATTGTATACGGTTATGTCATTCATTGATTTCCATTGTTTTGATTCCTTTCAAAATATTTATTAGATCCCTTTCAGATCTCATTTCAAGTGTAATTACTGCTGCTCTGAGAGAGGAACTAGGATTACATTCAGCACCTGGAAATCCAACATACACACTTAGGTACACAAAGGTATTGATAACTTGAATCTTGGTCAAGTTTTGAATCACAAAACTGTCACAGAAAAAATCCCACCATATTTCAAAAGAAAAGAAACTCCTTGTATTTCCTATAGCTACACACCAACAGTTGCATCTAAAATTTACAATTACAAACGATTCCTGCAGTGTATTGATTTAAGTAATCCCTCACTACATCCACTTCCCTGCGAATGTTCTTCATCGGATTTCAACTACTCTCCTTGTGGACACGTTATTACTGGTGACCTTAGTATAGTCAAGAACGACAAGTTGAGAGAATTGTTACAAAAGGGTCCCAAATACAGAGAAAGTATGTCCTTTACATGGAACCAAAATGTCAAAATTATTATGGACTCTTGTGAGGAATATGCAAGACGTTGGGCAAAGAAAGATGATGTACAGCTCGACACCCTTTCCGAATGGATAAAATCAATCAGAGGGTTACTTTTATCTAGAATTAACCGATTAAAATCAACTGTGAACACCAGATTCGTGTCTATATTTAAAGACCCTGATGTTATCACAGAACTTACCTACCTCCAAGAACATTATGTCATCACACCAGCGGACAAAGCCTCAAATAATTACACATTTACTTGCAAAAAGTACTATTTCGACAGTCTAGTTAAAGAGTTGGGTTTAAATTCGACACCTGGAAATCCCACTTACACCCCAACAAACCTTTCCCTCTGAAATAATAGATAACCACAAATCAGCTCTTGCTTCCTTTGGCTTCGACACTACCAATTTAGATTTAGATTTACCATACTTATACTGCATACCTTAAATGCATAAGAATCCGTACAAACAACGTTTCATCGCTGGTTCCTCAAAATGTTCTACCAAATCTGTATCGATCTTACTCACCAAAGTTTTATCTGAAATCAAATCTGGGCTTCAAAAATATTGTTCGACAGTATATTCTCGCAGTGGTATCAACCAGATGAGGATTTTAAAGAATTCGAAGGAACTTTTAGAACATCTGAAATCCACTCATTTTAGTAGAGTCCATTCGATCAAAGCCTTTGATTTTTCGACACTTTACACTACAATTCCACATTCTAAATTGAAAGAAAGACTCGCAAAAATTATAAGTAATGCGTTTACAAGTAAGAACGGTAATCGCAAATACAAATGTATTGTTGTTAACTATGACAAAACCTACTTTGTAAAAGAAAAGTCAGATTCTGAAAATAAGTACACTGAAACAGACATTATTCAGATGTTAAACTTTCTGATCGACAACATTTTTGTGGTATTTGGAGGAAAGGTCTTCCAGCAAATTGTCGGAATTCCAATGGGGACCAATTGTGCCCCACTCCTTGCCGACATTTTCCTTTACTCGTACGAAGCTGAATTCATTCAATCTTTGGTCTCTGAAGGGAAAAGATACTTAGCTTCTGACTTCAACTTCACTTACAGATACATAGACGATGTGTTGTCCATCAATAATCCAAAATTCGCGGATTACCTGAGCAGTATCTATCCTTCGGAGCTTGAAGTCAAAGAAACTACAGAGACAAATAATTCAGCATCCTATTTGGACATAATGTTGTCCTACGACACTGATGGTCACATGAACACCTCACTCTATGACAAACGTGACGACTTCAATTTCAGCATTACGAACTTTCCTTTTCTGAGTAGCAACATCCCTTCATCGCCTGCTTATGGCGTGTTCATATCTCAGTTGATACGCTATGCCAGAGCAAGTACCAAATATACGGATTTTGCTCTGAGAGCTAGGCGTCTTTCAGATAAGCTTCTCAGTCAGGGATATGTTTGTGACCGACTAACATCGTCACTGAGGAAGTTCTACGGTCGATATGGGGAACTCGTCATACACTATGATGTCCCACTATCCAGAATGGTGGATGATATTCTGTCATAGACCATTTGAACCATCCAACCAAAGATTGTACTCTATATCTTTCAAAATGGAAGTAACCGGATGGGACAGTTCTACCGAATTGAAGCGACGGGTGTTGCATGCAAGCAGGAGATGCTTACTCTTCCTGGGCACCTGGTCTCACTCTCATATCGGGAGTTCGCGTCTTTTCATATGGTGGAGGTTTTTGTTTTTGTTTGCTTTGGTTCCTGTTATATCCTGATTTTGTATGCCTTCGGATTCTGATTTTCTGAATTATCGATTTTGTACTGTAGACAGGGATATGGTCATTATCCATATTTGTCATTACAAAGTTATATGTATCTGAAATACTTGACAACCACATATCCGTTATCGAGTCCATCGGTATTCATACTTATGAATCTGATCTTTGATGAACGAAAACAAACAATAGTGTTATATTTGAACCACGGTTGCCATGGTAACGGGGTCAATTTATTTGACACCCCCCATATATACGAGAAATTAGACATATTGTGGCATTCTGTTGCCATGGAAACCATGGTCAAAATTTACTTTATGATCACAAAATTTATCTTTGTAAGTTAAACTCTAACAAGAATATTAACTTTTTCAGGGGAGGTAGTTGTTGATAATCAGTCAAATTATGTGAAAATTTAGCAAAAATAAGGTCTAATTTTAGGCTTAGTTTTGGTCTGTTTTTGATTATTTTAAAGGTTGAAAACCATCATTTGGTGCATGTTATGGGTATCTAAGGTCATGTTGGCGACTTTTAATAGAAATGAGGTAGAAGAAAGATGGATATGTCCACATGTAGAGGAACATCTCCTCGAACTATTCAGACCAAAAATTCTAAATTTGCACGTCTCGTTTTTTGGCTATAAACGTAATTTTTTTGGCCTATTTTAACATTTTCGTCATTTTATAGAATACCACATTATAACTTTACATACATCTGCAATGCATGAAAATTGAAAAAGTCATATATACCCTTATTTTTCTGGATTCTTATAGCTTGTGTATGAATTAAATCCTGTTTTGAAAAATTCTGAGAAAATAAACAATTCTTAGGAGTGTATTTTCTTATAAATAAGATTTTGCTGGTTGCCATGGCAACAACTCGTTATTTTTATTAATAGCTAGAAGGTCGCCAGGTACACAATTTTTTTTCAATGTATAGAGCTATGGTATTGCTTTATCCTAAAGCAGTCAGACCAATATGTACCCGAATTCGTTTTTTAGTAAAATGACTGTCTCTATGAATAGCACAATAATTTATGCAAAAAATCAACCTTTTGACCCAAAAACATAGAGATTTACTCGACGTTCGAATTTCTAATTCTCTCATTTTTAAAGAGTATAATGAATAGGATATATTCTGATATTTGAATCTTTAGAAGGAGAACTCATGCCAAAATGACAATTTTTTTTCTATTTTCGGCGATTTGTTATTGAAAAATATGCATTTTTCTCAAAATACCCATTCAGCAATGAAAATTTCATGGAGTATTATTTTTTTTCTGAAATAATGCAACAAACTGAGCTTATACCATTTATCGTCCATGTCGGTTTTAAATATTACGTGATATTAAAATAGAGTTATCTCCCTGTAGTCGCAACCCTAACCTTAATATCATCTTGCCAAAATAAATGTCCATAGCTGGAAAAAATCAAGAAATAAAATTTATGGTGAAACTCAATGCCAATCAAAATCCGTTACTATAGCAACTTGGAATCAATACTACCATATACCGCATATTTAAAAACATTGTTTTTCCTCATGTTTGAGGCCTATGATTATGAAATAGCATACCTGTATACAAATTACATTTATCATTATCAATTGACCTTCAAATCATTTCAAGGTCATCTCTCAAAATTTCAAGGTCATTTCTAATTTTAGACTAAAAGTTAGACAAACATCAGGATTTCCAATTACTTTAAATTCATCAGGATTTCCAATTAATCTAAATTGATTTCTCCAACTTATTTCATTAGATATTTTGATTTTAAATATTTACAGTTGAACATCCGATCAAAAGAGGTAGAATTCATCACAATTTTGTTCAATTGTATTTCACTTCTATGTATGCCATACTTTCAAAACAGCATAAAATTGAGATTTTTTAAAATTTTCTTGTAAAATATGTGATATTTATTTGGGTCTTCAATGGACTTTGATAAATTTGATACTCATCCTAACAAATACATTTGAAATACATTTCTTACTTTCACCGACAATTGATTGTTTTACCAAGGTCCATACTGTTTACTGTTAATCATGTCCCTTTTAAGTAAAAAATCACCAAATTTCACCTGAAAATAGCAAATAATTTTCAATGACCTTGAAAATTTAGCAAATTACCTTGACATTTTCTCAAGGTCATGATAGCATCAGATGGTCTTTTTATACATCTACATACCAAGTTTTGTAACGATAGCAGGCATACATCTTTAGAAATAAGCTTTTTACTTATGGCAGGTATTTACACCTTCGTACCAAATGTTGCCATGGTAACCTATTTCAAAGGCATATAAACAGAAAATTCTCACTTCTACGTAAATTTCCTTCGATTCCCATGAAGTCCTAGGATAATACTTTTCAGGAAATGGTCAACTGTATTTAAAATCTTGTGCAATTTCATTATTACTCATGTCAAAATTAAGTGAAATATAGGTAAAATAAGGCCTAAATTGGCCGAAAATGGCTCATTTTGAATAGGCAATATGTTCTTGAAATTGAAGCAAATTTACGTAACACACAGACAGAAGGAGCATCGAAAAATCAAATTGTATTAACTTAAGAGGACTTAAATAATCTTTTCAGAAAATTACATATACATTCAACATTTCTTTCCATGGTAACGGGATGCATAAAAATGCCTTGGTTAAAAGTGTTTTGATACAAAACCTTTGCTACCATTGCAACGGAACGTCGGAGAAAAAATGGAAGGTCAATTCGTCCTCATGAGGACATCATATTAACCTTGTACACAAAAAATATCCAAAATCTGAGACTTGTCGTGGCCAAACATGTCTGATTTTTTTATTAGGTTTTTACATAGAATCCATATTAAAGTTTAAAGAATGATTAGTGACATTCTGAATTGTGATTGAATGGCTGTCATCATCACCAAACAAGTAATACTGACCTGATGTGTACATCAATATAAACATCGAAATAATCACCGAATTTGACAACTTTCTATGGAACTGTTGCGACGGGTGTTGCATGCAATAAGCACACCCTCCCCAGCACCTGGTCTCACTTCGAAATGTTATTCATTTCGAGGTTCGCAACAGTTCCTATGGAAATTCTTATGATTTTGCCTTGCATTCTCGACCTTAAGACTGAATAACTGATAGGTACTTCTTTAATGTTTATTTCTATATAGACAGCCTCAGACAGTGCATGTTTTGTATATATTGATTTCATTTCGTGCATGAACATCGACGATGGTTGCAGCTAGCCAAATAGGGGATGCTTACTCCTCCTGGGCACTTGGTCCCACCCCTGGCTTGGTGGGGGTCCGTCGATGCTCAATTTGGTGCTATGTTGCGAGTGCTGCTGAGATTGTCGTCAGGATCTTCTTTATCTCATTTGATTTAACCAAAAATTAAACAAAGATTAATGTCCATTGCAGGAAAAAATTAAGAAATAAAATTTATGATGAAAATGACCATTTTGTCATGAATAGTAATCAAAAACCGTTGTTATAACAACTTGGAATCAATATTTCCGTATACCGCATATCTAAAAACATTGTTTTCCCCATTTTTGAGTCCTATGATTATAAAATAGCATATCTGTATACAAATAACATTCATCATTATCACTCGACCTTCAAATCATGTCAAGGTTATCTGTCCAAAGCTGAATGTCATTTCTAACTTGATGCTTTTAAATTTGAAGAAGTTTTGATTTCTTTTACTTGTTACATTACATATTTTCATTATAAATATCTACAGTTGAAGAACCTATCAAAAGAAGAGTAATTCATCACAGTTTTGTTAAATTGTATTTCACTTCTATGTATGACATACTTTCAATAAGAGCATGAAATTAAAATTTCCTCAATTTTTCTCGTAAGATATGTGATATTTATTTGGGGCTTCAACGGACTTTGATCATTTGATACTCATCCCAACAATTAATGCATTTATCACACCTTCACCTCTAATTGATTGTTATACCAAAGTTCCATACCATTTACTGTCATATCTCTTTTGACTGAAAAATCATAAAAGGACTAGGTGCGCTAACCCTACAAATCCGCCCTACAATTTCGAAAAAAATTGCTTTTAAAGAGGTATTGAACACTTGGACGCCTTATTCAATTTTTCTAAAAAATTCTGAAATTATATATTTCTTGTCTGTCCTTGACTATACAAACTTTTATTTGATTCTATCCACAGGGAAATTTTCTACGAGACTTTGAAATATGCATTAATCGACGTTTTCGTGAATTTCTTGATGACGTCATAATATTGAAAGTGTCATTCCAGTTCTCGTAAAGCTATTAGAAATTAATTTTGATTTTACTTCCAAAATATCCATAAATGTATTGCACTCACATATTGAAAAGATAAGATGAATTGTGTTTTAAACACAGGCAGGATACTTGAATAAAAGGTAACACTGTCGCTAAAAAAATTGGAATTTCGAGCTAATTTACTGTAGTTGCTTGTTAATTATTGGAAATCCTGTGGATGAATCTTTGTCAAAAATTACCAAAATTATCAAGAATGTCCAGAAATGATTTCATGGTTGAATGGGAAAAGTTGAATTTAGGATTAAAATATTACAAGCCTTTATATTTTCCAATTTTTTCTTCCAAAATCGTCCATTTTCAAAGAAGTGACATGTGCTTCCCTGTAACGTTAATTTGTAAACAAATACACCGTGAAGAAGATTGAATTTTCTATTTTATACATGCTAAGTTTCAATGCAATACGTTCAGTAATTGTGTTTTTATTGCATTTTGATTGCGAAGGTTTGTGCCGCCATTTTTACCAATAACGTCGAAATGACGTCGTGGTTTGCTCATGGATAAAACTCCCGAAGTCCTAAATTTCGAAAATCGCCATAATTTCTTCAAATGACGCCGGAAATTATTCAAATTTCATTAGGATACTCAAATGCGTATATCAATCAGAGTATCAATTGTTTTAAGGGAGTTAAGAATGTACTTTTCCTAGGAAGCGAGAAAACAAATAATGCCGCCGCCATCTTGGTGTTCAAACCCTCCTTAATAAATGAATTATTACGATTATCACTTTTTGCGATGTTGAATGTTTGAGAAAATATGGCGTCATAATTTTGAGCCTTCAAAACGTCACGCGCGTGTGTATGTCGTTACGGTCTGACGTCATTTGCCCTGAATGACGCAAAACAAGGGAAAGTCATCTTATCTTACAAACAAATCTTTTAAATTCGTGTAAGCTCCAGGCCTTGCTGACAACTATTTTATGCAGATTAAAGGGCCAATTAGAAATCCATCGATCGGTACAAAAATTATAATATGCAAGGCCTGTAGCGCAATTTAATTCATAATTCTGGATCGAAATTTCGCTCATTTATTAAATTAATGTTTTTCAATGATATCAATGCTTTTAGACGTCTTGTGCATCGTTGTATTCAGCATAGGACTGTCAAATCAAAACAGGCTTTCCTGATTTTGATTCACCATACATTTGACTTTTAATAAACTAGAATATTATGGATATATGAAAAACTTTGAAAAAAGGGCCGAAATGGCAGGTTACCGCACCTTCTCCTTTGGCCTGAAAATAGCAAATATTTTTCAATGACCTTTAAAATTGAGCAAATGGCCTTTACATTTTCTCATAATTCATGTATCAAAATATTCAGCATTTAGAAAAGATTCGATTTACTCATGAGTAATTACAGCCATTTTTATGGTATCTTTATTCTTCCCGCGAAGAAGTTTTATTTTGTACTAAAGAGGAAAAAATTGTTCACGAACCCGCTCGATGTTATCTCAATGAAAATAATAAAAAATATTATAAATGCTTTTTCTGTGAAAATGGGCAACCCCCCCCTCCCCCCCCCGGTTTTCATGATACTTATGAAAATTTACAAAGTCTTTGAAAGCAAGGAGGAGTTTTAAAAATTACTTTCTCAAAATATAGATATTAATCTCTCTAAAAATGACAAAATAATTTTTGTAGAAGTCGATTTTTGGAGTCCACTTTAATATTTTGAGAATTTTAAAATATCCGAAACACATGTTGGGTGCATACATGTAATAAAGTGGCTTGAAATTTTCTTGAAGAAGGTATAGAGTCGGAACACGTCCGTATTATATTTCCTGTTGCAGTGTGGAGCAGCTAAACTCGTTCCCCGTGACTAGAAGTTTGTTAAGGTAGAGTATCCCTCAGGTCAGAATTGCAGGTATTTTTTTTTTGCCTGGGTACCCTATTTCTTCTCTTCAGAATATTGTTCAGATTATCAAACTTATGATTGTGATTTGGGGAAAAGTTTTATAGTTACATTTTATCAGCTCTTTTCCTATAGGGTCAAATGTTATAGTTCAAACGGCTTAAGTTCTCGGTATGATTATGAAACCACCAATTATATTTTGTTTGTATATCAAGTTTAACATAAGCTTTCGTAATCTGACGTAAGCACTTACTGCTACTAAAGAACACAGAACTAGATATTGTGAAACGGTTCTAAACAGGAACGATGTAAATTTATTTTGGTCTATTAAGAATTCAGGGGATGTGATTGACAAAATGAAATCGGGAAATTTCCAAGCCAATACGATTTCTTCATACGACCTCTCTAATATGTACACCACACTTCCTCATGACAAATTAATGATCGATTATCTAATCTCATTAAATGGTGTTTTGATCGAGAGCGGAAAACTTACATTTGTACATCTGAATCGAAGGGTTTTTTTTCCTCGACAGACTACAAATCATACAAATCATGGACATGTAGTGACCTGTGTAATACCTTGTCCAACCTCTTGGACAATATTTATGTTAGATTTGGTAAGGATCTATACAAGCAGGTTATAGGAATTCCTATGGGTACTAACTGTGCGCCTCTTGTTGCAAATTTATTTTTATACACTTATGAAAAAGAATTTATCCAAAATCTTCAAAAGCAAAGAAAATTTGATGATCTGAAATGTTTCAATAATACTTTTAGGTATCTGGATGATATTCTTACCATTGTCAATCCTGCTTTTGAATTATATAAGAATGAAATTTATCCACAAGAATTAACACTTAACAAGGCAAACGTTACAAATACAGAAACACCGTTTTGGACCTAAGTATCAAAATAGTAAACGGAAACGTGGGTCCTGTAGCATCATATCCCACCCATTCTGCTACGTCTTTTGGTACATTTTGGACATAATACGTTTCATACTTTTTGGCCATATGACATCATTTAGACTGAGGATCACTGACGAGGGTTTAGTATCCGAAACGTGCATGTCTGGTCCATGCTGTAAATTTATCAGGTTTTAAATGATGCTATTGAATTTAAAGACGTTTAACATTCATACAAGTGTATATGACAAAAGGGATGATTTTGGATTCAACATAGTAAATTTCCCATGGCTTGACGGTGATGTTCCAAGATTACCGTTATAAGGCATTTACATATCACAGCTCATCCGGTACGCTAGAGCATGTACTGATATTCTGGATTTTCACAGTAGAAATTTACATATTACCAAAAAAACTTTTAGGTCAAGGTTTCCGCTTTCATAAACTAATTAAGACTTTCTGGAAATTTTACAAAAATTACGGTCAACTTCTTTTAAAATTCGGATCTATACACGCAACAGAGTACATTACTTTGGGTATTACACAACCTGTCTTTTATGGTGATATGATAAACAAAATTAGAAGGATCAAAGGTAGGCAGTATAACCATCGAAAATGCGTCAGAATCATCAAGCGCCTTCTATACCGTGGATATGATCCTAATGTCACCAGACGGACACTAGGCTTGTTACTTGACCAATCTACAGTCTTGTACAAGCGCATCCTTGAGACTTGAACTCTGACTGACTGTGACGACGGGACTCCATGACGGGCCCTGTCCAAACCTCTTTAGAGAGGACAGGGCCCCGACCATCTGTCCTCTCTGAATGTCAGTCGGACACCTCCATCTCTTTTGTCACATACACTTGTATGGATCTCTCCATTAACAATTTTGATATTTAGGTCCAAAAATGGTGTTTCTGTGTTTGAAACGTTTGCCTTGTTTAAAATCAATTCTTGTGGATAAATAACATTTGTATATTTCTCAAAAACAGGATTGTCGATAGCAAGAATATCATCCAGGTACCTAGAAGTACCAATGAAACATTTCACATCATCATTTTTTCTTTGTTTTTGAAGATTTTGGATAATTCCTTTTCATACGTGTATAAAAATAAATCTGCAACAAGAGGCGCACAATTAGTACCCATTGGAATCCCTACAACCTGCTTGTAGAGTTTCTCACCAAATCTTACATAAACGTCTTCTGAAAAAAAAGTATTAATTGTTCAAGCAAAGGCTATCTAGTCAATTATAGAACATTCCAATTAAATCTTACATTCTTTATTTCGTATATATTTAGTAAAATTTGCGAGTTATACATATAGATTTGACGACTAGGGTTCAAGTTGCATTGATTTAAATGTCAAATTTTGCCGAAATTTTGTACAAATTCAAAGAATAATTTAGATATCTCACTGAAGCATAATCTTTGATACAATACACTATTCTGTCAATTCAATTGACGCCTGTCCGTACAGTTTTTAAGTATTATAAACACTGTACAAGAATAATGCCTAGCATGTACGATTTGCATCCTGTTCCTTCTCCCCCTTTTTTCTCTCTTTCGATTTACATATATTTCGGCTTATTGTACAAATTATGAAACCATCATTTTCTGTGCATGAAAGTGATATTAAGTTGGTTTTTAGACAGCTTTTTTCTGTCTATTTAGCGAACGGTTCGAAATGGGGGGGGGGGGGGGTTACTGAGTTGTTTGGAACGAATGAGTTACTACATATTTTACGATAAAAATAACAAAGATCAATTATATGTATATCTTTTTTTAGATAGTACCTTTAAAAAATACTTGTTAATAAAATAGTTTGTAGATGCATTAATGAATATCGTATTCGATTATAGATTCACATTACGCCAAACCGAAAATAAACCAACGTACAAACGGTATGTGTGAGGGAATTAATCCATAGATTAAACATGTTTATTCCTTTAAGTTTTCAATAAAAGTTAGATTGAAATGAAACTAAAAATTCTTTTGTGCATTTTAGTGAACCAGGGATGAATGCTTTATTATCACTTAAGTTACATGTCAGTATATATATACAATAGCTATAGCGTAGTCACCCATCACACCAAGTAAGTTATCGATTTTCATAATTCAAAATCAAAATGGAGAGATAGTGTTTGTTATATTATTCTACTAGTAAACATATTATGATAAAGATTCCATTTGCCAAGTCAATTATTATCAAGTTAAACTGATAAACTCCGTAGCGCGGGAAATGGCGCGAGCGTGTTACTCGGACTTTTACCATCAAGCAGTAGCGGTTCTATAAATAGATTAAGGTGGCTCAATAATCCAAGAATTCTTTGTCAGAAGGGAAAAAAATATTCTGAATATTTAACATTGATATCTGATGATTAATATTTGTAATTAAGATTAAATATCATCGTTCATTTGATTGACTAGTGGCCCTCTAAATATACATATGTAAACCAACTCCCAGATCTGTCGCAAAACAATTAATTTTGATAGATAAAGACGTGATATATTGATAACTATTCCAGATTTAAACAATTCTTGTAATCATTTTCACCATAATATAATCAAATATGTATTTTTCTTTATAGATAATGCTTTCAAAGAGTGAAATAGCTAAAACTGTTCCAGAAAAGTACGTTTTGTGTACCCCCTACCCCAAAATGAGAATCTAAAAAAAAGTACTCAGTACCCTTATTTGACATCAAAGTGATAAGAAGTCTTTGTCAGAAGTTATTTTCTTTTACATATTTTTCAATGAGAAACTCTGTCCTTCGAAAAAAGATATAAAAAAGTACATGTTATCGTTCATCCTGATTTAAAATACTTGGTTGTCATAGTAACGATTTTGTAAAACTTTGCAACTAGTCAATCTAAAATGCCTTGTTCCCTTAGTTGTATATTATAATGATGAAAATATTTGTTAAAAGCTGTTATAATTGACATATTTTCCAAGACCAGACTCTAATCTTTTTACAAAAGTACAAGATATTCCGCTTTACCTCGTTAAATCTCCTTTGTTTACGCCGAACGGAGGATAGACGGCGGACGGCGCGCTATGACAATAGCTCAGGTGAGCTAAAAAATCAGATACTCCGAGTCGAGATTATTCTTTCCCAACATTCAGCGAAAGTTTCAAATTCTGGTGAAAAGAAGTATACTTACACAACAATGATCATCGAAATGAAATATAAATAAACAAGTTTACAAATAATGTGTCGAAAAATAAACAAGAAAAGGGAAGTGACGTGTGTAATTCTAAATATCCCGGGTCAAGCGTTATTCGCCCTTTTCTTTTGTAAATTCAGCTTTCATGTTTTGTTAGTGTCAGTTAAATGAGTTTTGTCAAAAAGTTCAAGTCAAAGTTTAAAAAAAAATGTTTTGTTCAAAATTTCATTTCAGGTTCCATGAATCTATTTAGAGATACAGAAATATGAATAAGAGAAACATGCCTAAAGTAAACGGAAGCGTTTTCAGACATTTTGACGTTCCATGTCCATATGTGGACGTCAATCACCTCCCTCGTTCTCGAAAATGCATGCCGTTATCTGTGAAATGGATATTTCTTTGAACAAAGCAGGGTTAAAACTAAAATTAATTCGCTCAAACTTTTCAAGTAGGGAAACTTTATTCGATAACACCTCGCTGCAAAGTACGAAAATTGACAAAATTGAAGAAAAAAATTTTAACCAATGATTATTAGAGAAACCAAGCTTGAAAAATCTCATCTTTGATATCGCTAAAATCTCCAAGAAATATCCTGTTTGATCATTGAGTTAAATTTACCTTCTTGATTTTGTACCCAGGCAACAAGCGGTTGAATAACCGATGATGACGTTATAAAAACGATACATTTACGACGGTAGTCAGGGCGTCTCATATTACGAGATATTTTTGTAATTATAAACTGAACGATATATTTGACTAAGTATTTATAACACTCAGATTGTAGATTATAATTTTCTGGTTCCATCGATACCAACCTTGCCGAAATCCGTCGAGAAACAAGCGAATTACAGAGGAGTTTGAAGGCCGAAAACTAATAAAGGCCACATATAAACGTACCGCACTCGATATCTGATGACGTCAAACGATTATTGAGCCTCCTTAAAACAAAACTTTAATCGTCAAATCATCTGTGATCACCAGATTCGAGTCTATCTTTAAATACCCTGATGTTATCACATAGCTTACCTACCTCCAAGAACATTATGTCATCACACCAGCAGACAAAGCCTCAAATAATTACACATTTACTTGCAAAAAGTACTATTTCGACAGCATAGTTAAAGAGTTGGGTTTAAATTCGACACTTGGAAATCCCACTTATACCCCAATAAACCTTTCTGCCTCTGAAATGATAGATAATCACAAATCAGCTCTTGCTTCCTTTGGCTTCAACACTGATAATATAGATTTAGATTTAACATACTTATACTGCAAACCTAAAATGCATAAGAATCCGTACAAACAACGTTTCATCGCTGGTTTCTCAAAATGTTCTACCAAATCTGTATCGATCTTGCTCACCAAAGTTTTATCTGAAATCAAATCTTGGCTTCAAAAATATATTGTTCGACAGTATATTCTCGCAGTGGTATCAACCAGATGTGGATTTTAAAGAGTTCGAAGGAACTTTTAGAAAATCTGAAATCCACATATTTTAGTAGAGTCCATTCGATCAAAGCCTTTGATTTTTCGACACTATACACTACAATCCCACATTCTAAATTGAAAGAAATATTCGCAAAAATTATAAGTTATGTGTTTACAAGTAAGAGCAGCAATGATCGCAAATACAAATTTATTGTTGTTAACTATGACAAAACCTACTTTGTAAAAGAAAAGTCAGATTCTGAAAATAAGTGCACTGAAACAGGTATCATTCAGATGTTAAACTTTCTGATCGACAACATTTTTGTGGTGTTTGGAGGTAAGGTCTTCCAGCAAATTGTCGGAGTGCCCCACTCCTTGTCGATATTTTCCTTTACTCGTACGAAGCTGAATTCATTCAATCTTTGGTGTCTGAAGGGAAGAGATACTTCGACTTCAACTTCACTTACAGATACATAGACGATGTGTTGTCCATCAATAATCAAAAATTCGCGGATTACCTCAGCAGTATCTATCAGAGCTTGAAGTAAAAGAAACTACAGAGACAAATAATTCAGCATCCTATTTGGACATAATGTTATCCGAAGACACTGATGGTCACATGAACACCTCACTCTATGACAAACGTGACGACTTCAATTTCAGCATTAAAAACTTTCCTTTTCTGAGTAGCAATATCCCTTCATCGACTGATTATGGCGTGTTTATATCTCAGTTGATACGCTATGCCAGAGCAAGTTCCAAATATACGGATTTTGCTCTGAGAGCTAGGCGTCTTTCAGATAAGCTTCTCAGTCAGGGATATATTTGTGACCGACTTACATTGTCACTGAGGAAGTTCTACGGTCGATATGGGGAACTTGTCATACACTATGATGTCCCACTCTCCAGAATGGTGGATGATATTCTATCATAGACCATTTGAACCATCCAACCAAAGGTTGTACTCTTTGTCTTCCGAAATGGAAGAAACCGGATGTGACAGTCCTACCGAATTGAAGCGGTGGGTGTTGCATGCAAGCAGGAGTTGCTTACTCTTCTTGGGCATCTGGTCTCGCTCCCATATCGGGAGTTCGCTTCTTTTCATATGGTGGGGGGTTTTATTTGTTTTCTTTGGTTCCTGTTTTATCCTGATTTTGTATGCCTTCGGTTTCTGATTTTTCTGCCTTGTCGATTTTGTGCTGTATACGGGGATATGGTCATTATCCATTTTTGTCATTTGGATACAACAAAGTTTGATGTTCCCTGCCTTGACGGTGATGTTCCTAGATTACCGTCATACGGTATCTACATTTCGCAACTGATACGGTAGGCTAAGGCTTGTACTGATGTTTTCGGATTTTCATAGTAGAAATTTACAAATTTCGAAGAAACTTTTTTGAAATTCGGATCTATACAAGAGTATATTACTTTTGGTATTTCACAACCTGCATTCTATGGTGACATAATTAACAAAATAAGAAGGATCAAAGATAGACAGAATTACCATCGAAATTGTGGTAGAATCATCAAAAGACTTTTATACAGTGGATATCATCCTTCAGTCACCAGACGGATACTTGGCCTCGTCTGGACAAATCTACAGCCTTGTAACAGCGCATTCTTAAGAATTGCATTCTGACTGACTGTGACTGTGACTCGATGACGGGCCCTGTCCAAACCTTTTAGAGAAGACCCCGACCACCTGTCCTCTCTGAATCACAGTCGGACTCATATGGTGTTGACATGTTTGTGTTATCTACAGCCGGCAGAGCACGGACTGTATTTTGTATGCCTTCTGTTTTTCATATCCATTTACAGTTCCATCTGAATGTTTTTGGCCTCTGCTTTATTACTGAATTAATTTTATTGCTACAATTAATTTTTAATATTTCATTCAAGTCTACGGTAAAGTAGATACCAAGATATTCAATTGGTTCCTGTAACCAATTAATACTGTACACTGTTTTAAACATCCAAATAATTTTATCCCACTTATATCCCCACTGTGTATAGCCGTACACCGGATATTGGTACTATTTGTCGGCGTATTGGTACTAACGAGGCGGTAAACAAGTATGACATAGGTATTACCTTTAGCATTTGACAATGATTTGTGAAGAAAATATTATCTTATATGGAATGAACTTCAAGCAAATAATTCTGTGATGGTAAACTCAACATCGAAACCCTCAAAACAAAGGATTTGATCCGACGATAATAGTAAAATAACACAAAATGGGGTACCTAGTACACATTAAATTGCACATGTATGAAGTTTATATTCTTTTTAACGAAAGAAAGTACTATTGCAGATCATGATTCTGTGCACAGTCTATGTAGAAGTTCATAACTATTAAATATTAATCAAGGGTAATGTAGAAATTGCATCTATATTTTACATACGAGCTCAACAAAGAAATTGTTTGTGTACGGCATGTTATTAGCTAACTGTACGGCGTGTTGAAAAACAGGTACTAGCTAGGATTCCTTACAGATAAAATCCTCAAGCTAAAGACTCATGCAGATAAACTTATAGTTTTAAATTTCTTTCTTTCTTTAGAGATGTATATACATATGCGTATGAATGCTATATACAAAGCCCCAAAACCACGTGAGCCTCGAGTACTCGTAAGATATTACGTACACTTGTCTCGAGAAATTGCCATCTGAATAATTTGCATGGTCATCTTCATGTTGACCCAATATTTTGTCGGAAGATATTTCATCGACCAATTTTTTTATTGGAGGAGGGGGGGGGGGATCGAACATAGTTTCGGCTTTTGTGTTTGTCAAATTGACTTTCATTTTCTGATTCGAAGCAGAATCGACAAGTTTCAACAAAAAAGCCATCAGTTGATTTTTTTTTCCAAAACAATGACCCCCCCCCCAAAGAAAAACTGAAAAAATGCATTGAAACATTTAATTTTTATAAGTACCCCAAATTTTTTCGACATCCTCTTCTGTGCAGATGGACAACATGGACATGTAACATTATACTTAAAATTGACAAAAGGAAAAAAAGTACTACACTATGACAATAGCTCACTTGAGCTTCGCTCGGGTGAGCTAAAACCACTAATTGACATACAGGTGCTGCTTTCCACATGCAGTGGCGGATTCAAGGGGATGACGTAGGGGGCGCACGCCCCCTCCCCCCTAAACTTTGCAAATCATAGGTAAAACGATCATTTTCCATATAAAAAGAGTAAATATTAGTAAATATTTACTACCTGTCAGATAATATAATTGTCTTCATCAATTTAAATTCTTTAATCAATTTCAGTCACGAGATTGGGTTCGAAAAGGCTGAAATGCGTAAGCTTCTGGGAGGCTTCGCCTCCATGGTCATCCTACCATACCCCTCGCCGTTTTACGCCCCCTCTAACACAAAGCTAGATCCGTCACTGACATGTGTCATAACACCGCTATCATACATTTATGTATGTGCACCACAGGGCTGTCCTTCTCTTTTATCATAAATATTTTTAAAAAATGCATGCATAACATGAACATTACGCCTTATGACCTGAGTGTTATTCAATACACCAGAGAAGTGAGAGGAGAAGAAACAAAGGAAATTTGTCCTTATTTCTAGAGAGTAGAAGCCATGCGCGCATCCAGCTTTTTTCACCGGGGGGTCCAAAAGGCCGGGGTTTGGGCCGCCTTAAGGCCCTGGTGGGGGACCATGGGCGAAGCCCCCCTGAAGGTCATGGATTTCCACATTTTAATCGCCTGTAAACAATGCGAACTGAATACCTAAAACTGAATATGCAAGCTTATGGAAAGTATGGTAATTAACACAACTGATAAAAGTAATTTTAATATCAATTCAATATAAGTATGTCTTAGTTGATGTATCCTTTCATACAAGAGTTTTATGTATTTGGCGAGCGAAAGCGAGCCGGAAAAAATCCATATGACATAATTTAATCTTATGTCGTATTTGGGAACCATGGTCCGTGGACCCCACCTCTGGCAAACCTCCGGTCCCCCCCCCTTCTGGATCCGCGCATGGTAGAAACAATTAAATTAGCATATTGGGGTTCTTGTCCTGCTGTGAGTACCAATGTTTTATGAATACATTCATACTCTTGAACTCTTTCGTAACAAAAATGTGTAAAGACAGATGATGGTTCAAGTGACGGACAGGTACACATAGAAGATGGATTGTCATATTCGTTCCATAAGCCCCGAAATTGCTTTGCAACTCCGACCCCAAAACCAAGTCGCCGTACACTACCTATTTCAACATGCCGTACAGTAAATTCTTTTTCGTCCAGCAAAATGCCGTACACCTGGCGTGTATCTTTTGGGGAAAAAATACACGTTGTTCTTAGTAAGATCTTTACAAATCCATGAAATCATAATACAGTGATCAAATCGTAAAACATAGATATACATGTATTGCAAGTTTAGAAAAAGTGCAATATGCGAATTGAAATCCAAACAAAGTTCTCAGTATGGAAAATTTTACGGTACTAGGTGATGCATTTTGCTTTTAAAAGTTAAAAAGTCTTCTACTTAGACATATATTACTCATATAACTTCAAGAATGACTTTCTGTAGTAATGCATCATACAGTTGCTTTTGAAAGGAGCTGCCAGATTCAAATGAAAAACGATGTTAGAAAGGGACACTCACACCTCATTTGTTAAAATCTCTCGCCTCAGTAGTACCAATACGCCGACAAATAGTACCAATATCCGGTGTCGGCTATACACAGTGATCCCTATCTCCCATCATCATTATTTCCAAATCTCCACAAGAAGATGTACGGGGATGCTGGATCCCCTTGTCAGCAGCCCCGCCCTATCTTAAAAGTCAGAAGAGAACCGATGCTCAAATCACAATTTGATGTCTGCATTTTTTTCCAAACGAGTTAATAATCCCCGAAATAAAGAATTGAAGAACCTTATCAATGTATTTCCATGAAACAGAGTCAAAAGTCGAGAAGACGTATAAGCCCTGTTTTTTTTTTTTAATTTTCAGTATGATACAAGATATCATACAATATTCTAGTATTTTCCCCAATAAAATGGCCTTAAAGAAACCCCTTTTGATTTTCATGAATAATTGTATCTAAAACTAACTTCAGTCGATTACTATTGATCTTACCAACCAGGAACCAATGTCACTCCAACAGAATATTTGAAAAATGTGCTTAAATACCATATGTTTCTGGCGTTTTGTTATTTTTTGCCCATTAAGTAACTGATGAATCTCATTTTTGTCTCGGACACTCTGTTAATTTTGGTGAAGTACTTTTCGTTTATTATTTCAGAGAGATCGATTCGATATAACTTTTACAATATTCTAATGAAAATATTATCTTTTCCAAGGAACAGAATTAATGACTTGGCTTATCGCCGTATTCAATTCATTTGGCTCTAGTTCTATGAATTAGACCTTCCATTTCATAGGCTCTATATTTCTCAAAGTTCCTTTTTAAATTTCCATAATATCAAATACAATACTTTTTTGAAGCTTCATATAATTCTTTCGCAAGATTTATTTCATTAGAAAAATTGACCTTTTCACTCTCTCTTTTCTTCTTTTTCATATTTGAATACTATACATGTATTGTCATTTCTATTTTCAACAGTATAAGTTAAAAGAATGCATTGTCATCTATAATAAATTGAGTCTTCCGGTTAAATTGAATATTTCCCAATTCTCACTATATCGGTCTAGATGCACATAAATCATTGAAAATCCAAAAAATTCCAAAATAGAATATATAGGAATAAAATATATATCCCAGCATTAAGAAACTTAAATATGACAAATACACAGAGAATGAGTGTGCAAAACGGAAACAATGAAAAGGGAAGAAAAAATGTTTAAGTCAAAAATGAAATTAAAGGTATTCAGATGATTTTAAAATGCATAAAAAGCTGACAAAATGGAAAAAAAATGAAAAAGGTAGAAAAATGGGTTGCCGGTGCCGGGACTTGAACCCAAAACCCTTGGGTCTATGTGTACATTTAACATAACTATTCACATTAAAATAAACCATAAAAGATCTAAATAAGAAGATTCAAGCAAGTAATCAAAGCAAATAGTAACTTAAACATGACAAACATGCACTACATGAAGGCACAAAACCAGATATTTATAGAGTTAGTCTAAAAGCATATTGAAAATGAGCATTTCTGACATATTCCGAAAAGATGTCATAAACACGTCAAAAATTTGACTTTGGACTGAAACCAAAAACAAAAACACTTAATAAGACATCCTTCTAGATCGTCCAAATGCTTTCGGTTTGACGATATGTGCTTCTTCTCTGAAGAAGTTTACCTCCTTGACCTACTTTCATTAAAATCCCATCAGTAATTCTTGTGAAGAATTCGAAAATGTGAAAATTTTACAACGGACGGACATCGAATGACGGACGCTATGACAAAAGCTCAGTTGAGCTTTGATCAGGGAAGCTTAAAAGATAAAAAAGGAAGAAAAAATTGTTTTTGGTACCGCCGGGATTTGAACCTACTACCCTTGAGTTCATTGGGCATGGAAACATACCATATATACATTTTTTTTAATTTCATTAAAAATCATTGAAGTTGATATTTTTTAGGTACATGTTAAACGTCTTCAAATATTGAATGGCATCATTTAAGAACAGATAAATTTACGTTTCAAACAATTATTATCAAAAGAAAATGAGACAGAAATAAAAAAAGGAAAAACATTTGGTGTCCCGCCGAGGTTTGAACCCACTACCCTTGGGTCCATTGGGCTTATTTTGACAAAATTCTTTAACTGTTGCATTTCTCACTATAAATATCAAAAATTATATCAGCAATTTCAGGGAAAAGGTTGAAAATGTCAAAAAAATGACTATCCCCCTTCCCTTTTTAAAGTTAAAAGATTCATAAAATGAAAACAAAAACAAAAAGAATTCAGCAAAAATCCTTCACATAAGCATTCCTCTACTTTATCATAGCTAAAAGGAACTAAATTGACCCTTCCGAACGCGTGAAAAGTTTGAGAAATTCCATGACGTCACAATGCAATTTCGATGTTTGACCGAGGTTCGAAGCTTGCTTTTCCGAGGTCAAAGCATTGTGACATCACGAAATTTTGCCTTTTTTCCCGAAATCAATCGGAAGGGTCAATAGCTGATTTTCCACCGGGCGGACATACATCAGACATCACACAATTTGGCAAAATTTTCATTGTGACGTCAAAATAAAAGGCATGACAACACATCAATGAGTTAAAGAAGATCCTGACGATAATCTCAACAGCACTCACAATAGAGCATAAAATTAAACATCGAGGAACCCCCAGCAAGCCAGAGGTGGGACCAGGTGCCCGGGAGGAGGTGGCAAATTTTGCCAAGAAGAGAAAAGAATAAAAGAAACATCAATTTTTGCATTAAAATTACTTAGTAAAAAAGACGTCAAAACGAAATTAACAAACTTGAATAACACATCCTTCATAATCACTCAGATACCATCAGTTTTTCAATCTATGCAAGCGGTTCTGGAGAAAAGATTTTTTAAGAGTGGTACCCTCTGGGGCATATTTGACCCCGCCCTGTATCCACCCCTAAAGGGATCCTGTTGAAATGAACAAACTTGTTAGAGGACCTTTAGTACTTCATGCATACCAAGTTTCATCAAAATCCTCCAAACGGTTTGGGTGAAAAATTCTAAAATGTGAAAATTACCGGACGGACGGATGGACGGAGGACGGACGGACTTGCGGACGCCGGACAGACCGGTATGACAAGACCGGTCTTTTCGAAAAGGAGAGTTACCAGCCATTTGTGCAGGTATCTGACGTCAACGAATTATGACGTCATCAAATTCTATGGAAGCATGAAATTCAGGGAAACAGGGTTTCATATATGAAGCTTTCAAAGGAATTTAATGAATTCACAATGCTTTTACGTCAGATACCTGAACAAATCGAAAATAGGACTGTAAAATCGAAAAGACAGAAAAGCTCACTTTGAGCCTTCGGCTCAGGTGATCTAAAAAGGACGCCTAAAGGTGGAAAATGCAGCACGTGTTTTCATTTCTCTTTCTCTCTTGTGTGTAATAATTCGTGAACCGAGTGCCCTGTTTGCGGATTCCGCACATGTATCTACATATAGATTAAAATCATATCCATGATAATACAAAGTTCATTGAAGCGTTTGGCTGAAGATTATGTAACGCAGTCGTTCCGCTATGCTTGACTTCAACGTAACATTGAGATCTGTGAAAGTTTTCTTATTCGTTCGCCAAAACGTGTAACGCATTGCCTCGTTTTAGAATTCCTCTGAAAGATGGCGCTGGGATTGTTTTGTTATTTACCATGGTTATGCCATATCATTCAACACACTGCACTGTGTCTCTGTAAAGGATTAACATATATTCTGATAGTAAAGGAAAGTTGATTCTTATTATCGTAAAGGGTAAGCGTCAAAATAATAATACTCACAGTAATTGTTCTTCGGCAAGTTCTAAAGAAACATACTATTAGTTAATCAACATCTTTTATTCATTTAAAATCTTACTTCGGGCAACTATGCTCGGAAGGAAAAAATAAGGGTCGAATGATTTTTTTTCTTCTCAAATACCACATTATCAATATAAAAACAATTAAGATAGTGTAAAACACTTTAATTGATATTTAAGACAAAACATGCTTCCATCATATGTAAACCAGAATGCATGCATTTAAGTAATATTAAAATGTTATGTATTTGAAAAATTTAACATAATACAATTGAGTAGAGCTGTTCGAAATAAAGAGTATTTTTAAAATTTACTTCCATTTTTATTTCATTTTATCTCATTCAGATGAAAGTGACGAATTACAAATATTTCAATTGGATTTGTTTTATGACAAACAGACTTGTAATAATGCAAATTTCATACATATGAAGGATTCAATAGTTTGCAAATATCTAATATATTAACCAAAATTTCAACAAAAACGGGGTTTTCTCTAGACTTATATTTTTTTCTTATTATTTTTCTTTCTCACAAAATGTATTTGCTCTTTTAATGATTTTATAGCTGAAAATTATCAATAGATATGCACCATATACATTTGTTTATTCCGTTGCATAATGATTAAACACGGATAAATGAGTAAAATGAGTCAATATTATAAATTGTTGAAATTCGAGTGGGAATTGTTTTCATAGTATGTATTTCAATACTTGCACTAAGTATATATCAAGTTCGAATTTCTATATTGTTCACACAAATAAGAGATTATTCCCCAGGTAGACTGTAGTCATGTATTATTCCCCGTGACATGATGTTTGTCAATTGTATTAATTACTTCTTTCCAGCTCTGTCACCTGAAAGAAGCTTTGTTTTGGCCTTTTATCAATGTGACATCAAATATATTTTTTGCTATTCCGGAAACTAGCCATTTCACCGATAAATCTCATCGAAATTAAAGGAGTTAATACGGATTCTATGTAAAAACCTAAAAAATCAGACATGTTTGGCCACGACAAGTCTCAGATTTTGGATATTTTTTGTGTATAAGGTAAATATGATGTCCTCAGAACGAATTGACCTTCAATTTTTTTCTCCGACGTTCCGTTGCCATGGTAACCAAGGTTTTGTATAAAAAACACCTTTAAACAAGGCATTTTTATGCATACGGTTACCATGGAAACAAATGTTAAATGTATATGTAATTTTTCCGAAAAGATTATTTAAATCCTCTGAAGTTGATACAATTTGATTTTTCGATGCTCCTTCTTTCTGTGTGTCATGTAAATTTGCTTCAGTTTCAAGAAAAATTGCTTATTCAAAATGAACCATTTTTCGGCCAATTTAGGCCTTATTTTACCTATATTGTACTTACTTTTGACACGAGTAAAATGAAATTGCACAAGATTTGAAATACAATTGACTATTTCCTGATGAGTATTATCCTAGGACTTCATGGGAATCGAAGGAAATTTATCTAGAAGTGGCATTTTTCTGTTTACATGCCTTTCAAATAGGTTACCATGGCAACATTTGGTACGAAGGTGTAAATACCTGTCATAAGTAAGAAGCTCATTATTACAGATGTATGCCTGCTATCGTTACAAAACTTGGTATGTAGATGTATTAAAACCATTTGATGCTATCATGACCTTGAGAAAATGTCAATGGTCATTTCCTCAATTTTCAAGGTCATTGAAAAATATTTGCTATTTTCAGGCCAAATTTTGTGGTTTATCACTAAAAAGAGACATGATTAACAGTAAACAGTATGGGACCTTGGCAAAACAATCAGTTATCGGTAAACGTATGATAAATGTATTATTTGTTGGGATGAGTATCACATTTATCAAAGTCTAATGAAGACCCCAAAAAATGTCACATATTTTACGAGAAAATTTTAGAAAATCTCAATTTTATGCTCTTTTGAAAGTATGTCATACATAGAAGTGAAATACAATTCAACAAAATTGTGATGAATTCTACTTCTTTTGATCGATTGTTCAACTGTAAATATTTAAAATCAAAATATCTAATGAAATAAGTTAGAGAAATCAATTTAAATTAATTTGAAATCCTGATTTTTGTCTTACTTTTAGTCTAAAGTTAGAAATGACCTTGAGATTTGGACAGATGACCTTGAAAGGATTTGAAGGTCAATTGATAATGATAAATATAATTTGTATACAGGTATGCTATTTCATAATCATAGGACTTAAACATGAGGAAAAACAATGTTTTTAAATATGTGGTATATGATAATATGGATTCCAAGTTTCTATAGCAACGGATTTTGATTGGCATTCATGACAAAATGGTGAGTTTCACCATAAATTTTATTTCTTGATTTTTTCCAGCTATAGACATTCATTTTGGCAAGGTGATGTTAAATACCCATAACATTAACCAAATAATGGTTTTCAACCTTCAAAATAATCAAAAACAGGCCAAAAATTACCCTAAAGTTAGACCTTATTTTTGCTTAATTTTCACATAATTTGACTGAATATCAACAACTACCTGATAACCCCCTCCCCCGAAAAAGTTATTCTTGTTTGAGTTGAACTTACAAAGAAAAGTTTTTATGTTCATAAAGTAAATTTTGACCATGGTTTCCATGGCAACAGAATGCCACAATATGTCTTATCTCTCATATTTATGGGGTTGTCAAATACATTGACCTCGTTACCATGGCCACCGTTGTTCAAATATAACAATATTGTTTGTTTTCATTGTTTTTTCATTAAGTATGATAATTAGAGAAAGTTTCATCAAAATCCATGACATGCCGTATCCAGCTGTTTTAGGGTTTTACAGAGAATCCATATCAACATCTTCGCACCATCCCTCCAATGCTATTTTGAACATAGATTTTATTTTGATATGCTACTGAATCGACCCTACTGTACAGGAAATTTGGAGCCGCGCACTCTCTGTAATGTAAATGTAAAAATCGAACTTCAAAATATGAAAGAGGGCGCTACTGAAATTATTTTTGGTGGCTCCGCTGAAAGCATCACTGATGAGAATTTAATATTCGAAACACGTGTCTGGTGCATGTAAATTGGTTTGGAATTTTCTTCAAGAAGGTAGAGAGTTGGAACCCTTCGACATCAACAGTCAGGGGCATTACTGATTTCAGCACTATTTCAGAAATTACTATCATCAGTAATTTTGATTTTGGCTTTACTTGCTGCTTTATCTCCAAAATGACTGAATTCCATACTTTTTGTGTGCATTCTTATTACTAGAATTTCATTCCTGCGCATATTCATTTTATTCATTGGGTGCAGAATAGAAAGTACTACAAATCCATGGAATTAGATTTTCCTACATAATGTAGTAAAGGCAATCAAATGGACAAAGTTTGAAATATGACGGGATTCAATTATTTTTGTGTAACTAGTTTCTATCATTTTGCATAATGAATATCTTTGATCGTGTTTAATTACAAAGGCAATCGAAAAATGAATTATAAGTATCAGTCATTTCCAATGAGGACTGAAATCAGTGATGTCCCTGACTGTTAAAAGCTTGAATAATTTCCCATTTGAACTGCACAATTCAAAAGGAAACTCGGCAAACGGGAAATTCAGTGCCCTTTTATGTGTGCGTTCAAGCGATATGCAATTTGGCTGAATGTTTATTTGTAAAATTGAAGTATGAATTCTAAAGGAAGTGAAAAGGGTGCAATAGCAGCTGAAATATATCACTTTGAAAATGTTCAATCATTTGTACACTGATTTTAAGCTAAAGAATGTTTTGCCATCACCATGATCACATTAAATATGTAAATCAATCATTGCACCGTTTTCGATTTCTAACATGTCTAACGACATTTGTATCTCTGTAAGGGAATTATGCAAAGTTATCAAATTGACTTCATAGGAGCTTAATTTGGTGTTCCTTGAGCATTATAAGTCTCTTTTTGTGCTTGTCAAATCTAAAGTGTCTCCAACTTTCTCGAAGCGCGGGGACATTAAAACCGGTTTGTCCGTCGGTCCATCCGTCTTTTCGTCCGTCTGTCAGTTACAAAACCCTAACCTTGGACATAGCTTTTGATATGGCTTTCATATTTCACATGTGTATTCCTTGTGACAAGACTTTTCCGTGAACATCAATTATTTTTAACCGTATTACCTTGACATTGGAGTTTAGACATAACCTCAGACAGTTCATGCTGGTGCGGCTGGCCAACGGGGGATGCTTGCTCCTACCGGGCACATTGACTCACCTCTTGCTTGCTAGGGGTCCGTCGATGCTCAATTTGGTGTTCCATTGTGAGTGCTGTTGAGGTTGTGTTCAGGATTTTCTTTAACCCATTTGATCTACTTTTTGAAAACCTTTAACATAACTTTAACGTATTTTTGAATTGTACGTGATAAGGTTTTCATATTTAACGAGTATATTTCTTGTCAAAAAATATTTTCCCTTGGTCCAAAACTTTGTACCAGCGGGTGCGGCTATCCAAACAGGGATGCTTACTCATCCCGGGCACCTGGTCCCACCTCTGCCTTGCTAGAGGTCCGTCGATGCTCGATTTGGTTCTCTATTGTGGATGCTGTTGAGATTGTCGTCAGGAATCTTTTTTTATCTCATTTCTATCTCGATCTATTGATCTCTCAATCATATTGCTCCGTATATGTTATATGCTGTGATTTCCTTGCGACATGACCTTTCCACGATTACCAACTGTTAAATGATAGAGACAAGGACATAATATATCACTTGTGTTTCTCTTTGTGACAATACATTTCATAATGTGCCATACTTACTTGACCTCAGTTGTTAGATTGATTAAAGGATGATGATTCATGATAATAATACTAACTTGGGTAAGAACAAGCATCTCTTCCGCAGGTATAACGGAACATTTGAATATCAACAGCTTACAAAATCAGAATAAAATAGGAACCAAAGCAAACAAACAAAAACCTCCATATGAAAAGAGGCGAATCCCCGATATGGGAGTGAGACCAGGTGCCAAGGAAGACTAAGCATATCCTGCTTGTATGCAACACCCGCCGCTTCAATTCGGTAGAACTGTCACATTCCGGTTACTTCCATTTGGAAGAAATAGAGTACAATCTTTGGTTCGATGGTTCAAATGGTCTATGACAGAATATCATCCGACATTCTGGAGAGTGGGACATCATGTAGTGTATGACGAGTTCCCCATATCGACCGTAGAACTTCCTCAGTGACAATGTTAGTCGGTCACAAACATATCCCTGACTGAGAAGCTTATCTGAAAGACGCCAAGCCCTCAGAACAAAATCCGTATAGTTGGTTCTCGCTCTGGCATAGAGTATCAACTGAGATATTAACACGCCATAAGCAGGCGATGAAGGGATGTTGCTACTCGAAAAGGAAAGTTTGTAATGCTGAAATTGAAGTCGTCGCGTTTGTCATGGAGTGTGGTGTTCAAGTGACCATCAGTGTCGTAGGACATCATTATGTCCAAATAGGATGCTGAATCATTTGTCTCTGTAGTTTCTTTGACTTCAAGCTCCGAAGGATAGATACTGCTCAGGTAATCCGCGAATTTTGGATTATTGATGGACAACACATCGTCTATGAATCTGTAAGTGAAGTTGAAGTCAGAAGCTAAGTATCTTTTCCCTTCAGAGACCAAAGATTGAATGAATTCAGCTTCGTACGAGTAAAGGAAAATGTCGGCAAGGTGTGGGGGCACGATTGGTCCCCATTGGAATTCCGACAATTTGCTGGAAGACCTTTCCTCCAAACACCACAAAAATGTTGTCGATCAGAAAATTTAACATCTGAATAATATCTGTTTCAGTGTACTTATTGTCAGAATCGGTTTTTTCTTTTACAAAGTAGGTTTTGTCATAGTTAACAACAATTCTTTCAATTTAGAATGTGGAATTGTAGTGTAAAGTGTCGAAAAATCAAAGGCTTTGATCGAATGGACTCTATTAAAATGAGTGGATTTCAGATGTTCTAAAAGTTCCTTCGAAATCTTTAAAATCCACATCTGGTTGATACCACTGCGAGAATATACTGTTGAACAATATTTTTGAAGCCCAGATAAGATTTCAGATAAAACTTTGGTGAGTAAGATCGATACAAATTTGGTAGATTATTTTGAGGAACCAACGATGAAACGTTGTTTGTACGGATTCTTGTGCAGTTTAGGTATGAAGTATAAGTATGGTAAATCTAAATCTAAATTGTTAGTGTCGAAGCCAAAAGAAAGGAGGGGATCTCCAACAACACCTAGTTGCAGCATCAACAGCAACCTCCCAAAACACCCACTGTAAAACACAAAAATGACACGCACAGAAAGAGACGCAGTAGTACAAGGAACGTCAAATCACAGAAAAACATAAAACACAAATGACTACACATAAACCAACGAGACCAATGGGTTAACGGTGCCGACTTAGGACGGCCATCTGCCTCGTGAGTATCAGACGGTGTGGTTATCCTGGATTACGTGCGCACAACCCTCCCACTATTCCGATTACCCAGAGGTCTCGAAGAACGTACAATTGTGGTGTAAAACAACATCCTCACTGTCAGATGACCACACACAAACAAGACCGCAAATGGCAGGGGCCCAAGCAACACAGATGAATATGTAAATTGATATAAAAAGAGGGCAAGCGTAATACGACCTGTGCTCTGCCGGCTGTAGCGAGCTCATGTATGTTACAGTCCTGCAACCCACTTGTTTGACAAAAAAGTGGATAGGATAGGATGTAGGATGCAGGATGTAGGATAGAAAGTGGATAAAATCTTATCCCATCCTATCCTATCCTATCCCATCCTATCCTATCCTATCCTATCCTATCCACCTCAATCCTATCCACCTCAATCCTAACCATTTCTATCCCATCCTATCCTACATCCTATCCTATCCTACATCCTATCCTATCCTACATCCTATCCTATCCTACATATCCACCTCGTTCTTCAATCTAATCTTTCTTATTTAAATTTTAAGTTATTAGGAGACAAACATACTTATTTGATTAAATTCGAAAATTTCCATTGAAAATTTCACTTGACATAATTGTTACTCTAAATTTTATTTCAATAAAAAACAAACTTGGAGGTTTTAATGTTATATTTTTTTCTTTCACAGCAAATGCATAAATGGTATTCAATCATCTAAATAATATTCATTTTTATAAAATCAAAAAAAAAAAAAGCAATAATGACAGATAATTTACTACTTATGCATGACTTTTTATCAAATCATTCAGTTTTAATCATAATATCGCTAAAGGTGATGAGAAGTAGATAAAGGTGGATAGGATAGGATAGGATATGATAGGATAGGATAGGATGTAGGATAGGATTGGATAGGATGTAGGATTGGATGTAGGATAGGATTGGATAGAAATAAATTTGAATGAGGTGGATAGGATAGGTTAGGATAGGATGGGATAGGATAGGAAAGGATAGGATAGGATAGAGTGGATAGGAGGTGGATGTAGGATGTAGGATGGTGGATAGAATAGGATAGAATTGTCAAACAAGTGGGTTGCAGTACTGTATCACCCGAGGAGTCCGACTGACATTCAGAGAGGACAGGTGGTCGGGGCCCTTTCTTCTCTAAAGAGGTTTGGACAGGGCCCGTCATGAAGTCCCGTCGTCAAAGTCAGTCAGCGTGCAAGTATTAAGGATTCGCTGGTACAAGACTGTAGATTGGTCAAGTACCAAGCCTAGTGTCCGTCTGGTGACATTAGGATCATATCCACGGTATAAGAGGCGTTTGATGATTCTGACGCATTTTCGATAGTAATTCTGTCTACCTTTGATCCTTCTAATTCTGTTGATCATGTCACCATAAAATGCAGGTTGCGAAATACCCAAAGTAATATACTCTGTTGCTTGTATGGGTCCGAATTTCAAAAGTAGTTGACAATAACTTTTGTAAAATTTCCAGAATGTCTTGACAAGTTTGTGAAAGCGAAAACCTTGACCTAAAAGTTTCTTTGTTATTTGTAAATTTCTATCATGAAAATCCAAAACATCAGTACATGCTCTAGCATACCGGATGAGCTGCGAAACGTAGATACCATAAGACGGTAATCTAGGAACATCACCGTCATGCCAGGGAAAATTTACTTTATTGAATCCAAAGTCATCTCTTTTGTCAGACACCCTTGTATGAATCTCTCCATTAATAATTTTGATATTCAGGTCCAAAAATGGTGTTTCTGTGTTTGTGACGTTCGCCTTGTTTAGAGTCAATTCCTGTGGATAAATGACATTTTTATACTTTTCAAAAACAGGATTGTCGATAGTAAGGATATCATCCAGGTACCTAGAAGTACAATTGAAACATTTCACATCATCATGTTTTCTTTGTTTTTGAAGATTTTGGATAAATTCTTTTTCATACGTGAATAAAAATAAATCTGCAACAAGAGGCGCACAATTAGTACCCATAGGGATCCCTACAACCTGCTTGTAGAGATTCTCACCAAATCTTACATAAATGTTGTCCAAAAGAAAGGACAAGGCAATACAAAGGTCACTACATGTCCATGATTTATATGATTTGTATTCTGTATTGGAAAAGAAACCCTTTGATTCAGATGTACAAATATAAGTTTTACCCTCTCGGTTAAAGCACCATTTAATGAGTTTGGACAATTGATCATTAATCTTATCGTGAGGAAGCGTGGTGTACATATTTGAAAAGTCGTAAGAAGAAATCGAATTGGTTTGAAAATTTCTCGATTTCATTTTGTCAATCACATCCCCTGAAAATTTCTCGATTTCATTTTGTCAATCACATCCCCAAAAGAAGCAAGTGCTGATTTGTGATTATCTATTATTTCAAAGGCAGAAAGGTTTGTTGGGGTGTAAGTGGGATTTCCAGGTGTCGAATTTAAACATAACTCTTTAACTAGACTGTCGAAATAGTACTTTTTGCAAGTAAATGTGTCATTATTTGAGGCTTTGTCCGCTGGTGTGATGACATAATGTTCTTGGGGGTAGGTAAGCTCTGTGATAACATCAGGGTCTTTAAATATAGACTCGAATCTGGTGTTCACTGTTGATTTTAATAGGTAAATTCTAGATAAAAGTAACCCTCTGAGTGATTTTATCCATTCGGAAAGAATGCCGAGCTATAACATCCTCTTTCTTTGCCCAACGTCTTGCATATTCCTCACAAGAGTCCATGATAATTTTGACATTTTGGTTCCATGTAAAGGACATACTTTCTCTGTATTTGGGACCCTTTTTTAACAATTCTCTCAACTTGTCGTTCTTGACTATACTAAGGACACCAGTAATAACGTGTCCACAAGGAGAGTAGTTGAAATCCGATGAAGAACATTCGCAAGGAAGTGGATGTAGTGAGGGATTACTTAAATCAATACACTGCAAGAATCGTTTGTAATTGTAAATTGTAGATGCAACTATTGGTGTGTAGCTATAGGAAGGAACTATTCTAAGCCTATCATATGAGCATCACTATCATCTATATGCTGGTAATCTTTTCTGGTCAAGAATAGAGGTATATTCAGAGAACACTTTAACAGAATTTTTTTTATTTTGTTTACATGTTATGATATGGTACACGTAAATAAACACAATTTTCTATTGAAGTGTTCTATGAATGTAATTCTATTCTTGACAAGAATAGATTACCATCATATAAATGATAATGATACTCGTATGATAGACGTTCATATAAAGTAGATTCACAGCTTTCTTTTTTCTGCGAAGCTAGGCAAGAAGCTTGTGTAAAATATTTCAGACTGTACTTTATTTCTAACAGATGCATGATTAGAAGTCTTTAACTTTACGTCTACCCTGATACATCACTTCCTTTTTATTGTTCAGAATTAAATTTTCAAACTTTTGAAAAATTGAAATATGCTGATCAATCTTAAATTCTAAGAATTAACAAGTGGGCTCAAAAATACAAAAGCTGCCATACTTAACCATTGTCAGCAATGTCTTACAAGAACAGGAAAATGTACATAAAGAAACGGAATGATAACGACCAGCAGCCTGTTTCACAAAAATTCTTACGAAAAATTTCAGGAATTTACTGAACTTTTGTTTTCTTAGTTTTACTTTCTAAGTAGATTTAGCGAAATTTTGATTCTGAATGTATATTTTAAAAGTATGTAGAAATGATATTAGAAAACATAATATAATTATAAGTAGATAAACGTTAAAACTTTTTATTCCATGGAGATAGTTACGAAAATTCCTGACATTTTTTGTGAAACTGGACACAGAGTTACCCCGAATGCTTCCTAGCTATTTTCGAGTATAAATAACTTGGCCGATTTTATCTCTAAAGCCTATAGAAACTGAAATTTGTTTTTCGAGAATCCGTCTCATCTTGCCACTGCATTTCATTCTCATTGAAACTAAAGTTTGACAAGGTCTATCAGCAAGGTGGGGAACAATGTCAACCAGACTATCGAAATTCACAAAATGCGTGTACAAAAAGAAGGGAGGAGAGCTCCAACAAGACCCCGCTGCAGCATCAACAGTAAAAAACCAAAACACCCGATGCAAAAACACAAAAGAAGAGTACAGCACGAGACGGAAAAGAGACACACGACATGTAAACATCAAACACAAAAGACTACACATAAACCGACGAGACCACTGGGTAACCGGTGCCGACTTTGGACGGCCATCTGTCACGCAAGTAGCAAATGGTGTGGTTATCCTGGATTACGTGCGCACAACCCAGTTTTAAGTTGTGATACACCAGATGAACCAAGAGAGCATTTTATTTCCAATTTTGTAATAAATTTCCATCCTCACATGTTTTCTTCTACATTTTCTCATTTGAGATATTTTTTTAACATTTACAGCGAATATTTACTTTTCAAAAGGGTTAGATAACTTGTGTCCAATCCTTTTGCTTTTTTCACAATAAAACATGTTTAATCTAAAATATTTATTTTGATTTCCTATATTTATTATACACTCTCTTATCTATTGATATAAACGAGTTGAATGACCACACCATGGTCTTCTATTTCGTTATTTTTCTCGCCGATACCAAACTCAGTGAAGTTATCGAAACCGAAAATATAGTTCTCAATCCGGAAAATTCGTATTTGAAAGAGTATGATAGTTTTTTTCAACTACTGAATGTATGACAACTTCATATATATTTTTTTTCTTAATTTTGCGCAATTTCATTGATTTTTTATGTCGACGTCAATGCAAAAGCGATATATAGGGATCACTTTGTCTGTTCGTCTGCCAAGTAGTCACACTTTCACATATTTGGTTATTACTTTTTTGAAAAGGGAATGATCTCAAGCATGACCACCTTGCATTGGGATACATCATATATCTTTCAAACACGCAGGGATGATAAAGCATGGTAAGACGCAGTGTGCAATATAGGTGAAGATCTTTTTAAAGGTCAAGTCATAATTGCAACATTTAATTTTACTTTACAGATGAAAAGAAAACGGTTGTTGTTGGCAATATGCTGCATTATGATTTTCATCCTCTTGATCACTTATCACACATCACCTGAGGAAGTTACATCACCTGAGGAAGATCCGTCACCCGAGGGTGTTCCATCAGTCTACTCAGGTTACAAGGATCCACCATTCATTATAAATGAGGAACATTTTTGTGATGGAATCCCAGAACCTGTCCTTCTTGTGGGTGTATATTCGAGTCCAAATCAAGATTTGGAAAGGGATTTCATCAGGACGAATTGGAGTTTAGCTGCAAGAAATAACCCTAAAATCAGATTGCTATTTTTCATGGGTCTTCCAGAGAAAGAAGAAGACATGGAAATAATAAGGAAAGAAAGTTATAAATACCATGATATCATCGTTAGAGATTTTGTAGATTCCTATCGAAATCTAACACTAAAATCATTTGCATTTTTTCATTGGTCACAAAAGAATTGTAACAGAGCAAAATATTTGCTAAAGATAGATTGTGATATGCAAATAAATCTGCTGCATCTTGTCTCTGTTCTAGAGACAGATGGGATAATAGATACGTTCCAGTGTGGTAAAGTACTATTCGACTCGTTTCCATACAGAGATAAAAATCACAAGTGGTATATACCCCCCTCTGTTTATTCTAAAGAATTCTTTCCGCCATATTGCTATGGACCTGCCTATATAGTATCTAGAAGAATAGCGTCAAAAATTGCCGAATTCTCGAGTCCAAGCTATGCATTTCCAGTGGATGATGTTTATATGACAGGGCTTCTACGTGAGAAAATGCGAGAGGGTTTAAGACAAGATTTTCTTTTCTTTCATCATCATTACGAAAAAACGGAAACAAAACTCGTCAGAGGGAAATATACGAGATACATCATGACAGTTCATGTTCATTATGAAATAGTTCCGTAATAAGTTCATTTTTTTTTCATTTTCCGTCCTTATGCCGGTAGGTTTAGAGTCTTTTAAATCAAAGCGAGTCGCAATAACAACAGACAAAATGAAAAACATAGAGTCAAATCGATTTACAATTTTTTATACCTTTCTTTTATCTTTCATATCATTTATCTTGAATATTGAGATGAGATCCAGAAATGCCATGTCAATATTTTATAAAACAAAGGAGGGGATCTCCAGCAACACTCGGTTGCAGCACCAACAGTACAAAAAATCAAATAATCCAATGCAAAAATACAGAGCAGACACGTACAGAAAGCGACGCAAAAGTGACAAGGAACACCAACTCTCACCATAGAAACATAAAAAAACTAAAGACCACATATAAAGCAACGAGACCAATGGGCAACCGGTGCCGACATAGGACGACCATCTGCCAAATAAGTTTACTTAAGTAGATATTAGATTGGTTTAACTAACCAGAGTATATTTTATGCATCTTTTTATGACTAAAACTTGTATCAACACAAATTATTGAATGCGCTTCTTTAGCTTTTCCTGTGACCTGCTTGAATGTTTTTTTTCTTCAATTGCGAAAGGACGGAGATCTCAATAAACGCATGAAATGACACATTTTCAGATTTTACCAATGTAAACGTCTTCAAATTGAATAGCATCATTTAAGCACAGATAAATTGGCAACGTGGACCAGACATGCACGTTTCGGGTACTTAACCCTTATCAGTGATCCTAAATCTAAACAATGTAATATGCCAAAAAAGTATGTAAGTTACTATGTCGAAAAAGTGTACCGAAAGACGTAGCAGGATGGGTGGGATATGATGCTACAGAACCCATTTTTTAGAAATTTCAAGAAATTTTGATACCAGAAATTTAGAATGCGTTGAAGAAACGATCAACCGAAATTAATCGAACTTGGCTACATGTGCCCTCGGGGACTCCTGGTCCACCAGCAGTGACACTCACCAAGTGGTATAAATGTAAACGTCTTCAAATTGAATAGCATCATTTAAGCACAGATAAATTGGCAACGTGGACCAGACATGCAAGTTTCGGGTACTTAACCCTCATCAGTGATCCTAAATCTAAACAATGTAATATGCCAAAAAAGTATGTAAGTTACTATGTCGAAAAAGTGTACCGAAAGACGTAGCAGGATGGGTGGGATATGATGTACCGAAAGACGTAGCAGGATGGGTGGGATATGATGTAAATTTATTTATACATGTGAACAATAACATTACATCCGTTTACAATAGATTTGTACAATTTTAGTCTTTTTTTTTTATAAAGATTGAACATAACACATATTTGTCGTTTTTATTGGTTTTATCATGAATGATGTCTTCCACGAACGTTGGTAAGTACATACTTTTTTGCCTGCGTATCCGTCTGTCTGTCCGTCTGCACGTCTGTCATAACGTTGACGTTCAATTAAGTTTAAACATTTTTAGATAAGGATATGATATCCAACAGGACAAAGTTGCAGCGCATCCAACTGCGAAACACAAACTAGTAAAAAAGCATCAGAAGTTACACCAAGGACAAAGAAAGCCGAATACAAAAATACATCAGCATCCGATGTACCCCTATAAGAATGGTAAGAATAGAAGAGCACGTCAAGAAACGCAGAAGGAACACCAAACACGACATCATAAATAAACATAAACCAACGAAGCCAATAGACAATCACTGTCGACGGTTATCAACGACGTTAGTAGCAGATATTATGGTATTCTTATTATTTGAGCATAACTATCCGTCATGTCCCGTTACCAAGCGGTCTCGCAGTGTCCATAATTGTTGAGTATGATAACATCCTTACATCTTCACAAACAAACAAACAACACGCAGGGGTCCATGCATTACATAGATTAATATTTAGTACTAACAATACGGATGTTCTCCAACTGTTTACCTTCTCGAAGAAATTCATGCAGCAGACACGAGTTTCGGTTAGTAAATCCTCGTCAGTGATGCTTCCAGCCGATGTGATTTTCAGACACAAATTGATAAATGGCTAAACAAAGCTTCATTCAGGCAGAGCTGGAAAGAAGTAATTATTACACTTCCAACAAGGAGGAACGCAGAACAGATTTAACTGTTCCACACTGCAACAGGAACTATATTAATTGTATATCATAAAGATACGAAAGTGTTCAAACTCTTTACCTTCTTGATGAAAATTTCAAAAGAAAAAGAAGACAATTAAAACACTTACTGTCAAACCTCTCGCGGGGAATTTTTTACGAGCTCAACATGGCAAGTGCATAAGTGTGGCATAAAATGAGATAAAGAATATCCTGATGGCAATCTCAACAGCACTCAAAATAGAGCACCAACTTGAGCATCGACTGACACCTAGCAAGTCAGAGGTGGGACCACGTACCCTAGAGGAGTAAGCATCCCCTGTTTGGCTAGCCGCACCCGCCGTCGATGTTCACGCATGAAAATGGAAAAAATGTCTACAACGCATGTACTGTCTTAGGTTATATCTATATAGAAAGTAATAAATGAAACTGAACTGAGACGCTCAATCTCATTAAAGAGAAGGATTATTATTAAGGAATTTATAAGTCTGATTTTAGTTGTATTTTAAAACCTAATTCTCTCTCCTTTCTCAAATTATCCATGACCTTATCTTTTCATCATATGATACATCCGTTATGCAGTTTCATAAAGCCATTTCATAATCAAGTGTTATGATAACACATTACTTATCGCTATGCTTGAATGCGATTGGTCAAGTTCAGAATCGCATCACCTTCACTGTGACAAGTATGACCTTACAAATATCGGTCACATGTTAAATTCAGACGCAAATTCAATATGAATCATTAAAATGAAAAACTATTAAACAAAATTGAAATATTTTACTCTTTATGCACAAAAAATCTATACAATGTGGAATTATTTCTCATGGAGTAGCAGACAACTTCTACTGTCATGTTCACTAAAAGCAGAGCACCCTGTTTTGGCGATTTACTCTGTCGTCTGAAGAATTTTCCTATTGATCATTGTTTCCGAGAATTGACCTCCTTTAGTTGTCACTGGGAATTAACTTCATCTTACCCTATCAGCTGCCGTCAAACCGCAATATGAAAATAAAATGTCTACGGGATATTCCCATGTTAATTTCAAGCCACCGCCATATTGTTCTCCGTGTCAACAATAATAAACAGTGACGTCAAAGCCTCCGACGTCACACATTTTCAGTGATTTTACTATAGAAAATCCCCGTAGACTTTTTATTTTCCGTCTTATTTCTAACTTAACTGACGTACAGCCAAATCAATGATATTTTATGTTACGACTAAAAGAGTACTATAAAATTGACATCTGTTTGGTCGATGACATTATTATATTTTAGAGATAACCGTGAAATCAGGGTGCTCTGGAATTAATGAACAGGACAGTAGGTCACGGCGTAGTTCGTCTCCAGTTCTCAGAAACGTTTATTTCACGTTTGAAATACACATTTTTGACAGAATCATATGATAAAAAGAATCTCAAAAGAATTTTCATTTCATACGATGTATAATGAAACTCGTTGTGCGTTTTTATATCCCTTCGCCATGGCTCGGGGATATAAAACACACAACACGTTTCATAATACATCGTATGCAATATAAATTCATTTGAGATCCTTAAGGTATTACCAAAGAAGGGGGGTTGTAACTTCCCTATCCAACTAGCTAGATTCGCCCATGTTCCTTGTATTTCCATACCTATAATCAACTCTTGAAAATGGGGGATAGTATGCAACTTAAATTATCTAGCCGAGAGAGTACAGATATTGATGATTTTGTTCTGAATAATTGTAATAAAATAGGCATGACATTCTTACACATCAGGTTTGCCTGTCACCAAGCCATTTTGAATTATGTACTTTCTTCTCAGTGGGAGAGGGACTGATAATTGTTTCGGGTCAAATTATTTTTGTCAACACAGACATTATTTATTATCCAGCAACGCAATGTCATCTATTTTCAACATGTTCTCGATCAGTGTAATTATTACCAAAAGGTAACATACCCACCCTTTAAGAATCAAATGATCGTCATCGCCCCTTTTTCCCTGTATTTCCCCAGTAATAATTCATGTCTGGTTTCCTCCACTTTTATCAAAGTAGGTTTGAATTTATTGCCCCGTCTCTAAAGAGTGTTATTTTCCATATCAATATCTATAGTTTCGTCCATCTTTGACGCTGTGAAGGTATAGACCCCAATTATTTTTCTAAAGGTTCCTTTTGTAATATGACCATGGTGACGATTAAATACCCGAATCGCACCACCTCAATTTGCTTGAAACTTTTATATCTGCTAGATAGTATCAAAATAAGCTACAAAATGGAATCATGCAAAAATCTGTCGCTTAGTTGACTTTCAATATCTTTTTAAACCCGAGAGGGGATATCTGTGACTCTAATTTTCTACAATCTATAAATTCTACAGCCTAATAACACATCTGTCAGTCCGCGATAAGGATGATTTAGTGTATTGTAGATGACGCCAGGGAAATTCACTTTGGCTTTATTGAAACTCTTTTGGCATGAAGCACTACTGACGAGGATTAAGATATCCACAACACGAGTCTAGTACAACAAAATTGGTACTATGGAAAATATATTTCAATATTGACAAGTAGTATCATTCAACATTATTGAAATTTATTTCAACTCATCTGCGGCCCAATGTCGTAAAACAAAATCATCTCATGTAAATAGAGTCCTAACGGACACCTGGTCCCACCTCTAGCTTGATAAAGAGTTGGGTTTAAATACGACACCTGGAAATCCCACTAACACTTCAATAAACCTTTCCTTATCTGAAATAATAGATAACCACAAATCAGCTCTCGCTTCTTTTGGCTTTGATTTAATAATTTAGGTTTACAATACTTATACTACATACCTAAAATACATAAGAATCCGTGCAAACAACGTTTCATCGCTGGTTCTGCAAAATCTGTATCGATTCTAATCTCCAAAGTTTTGTCTGAAATCAAACTGGACTTCGAAAATATTGTATAACAGTATATTCTCGTAGCGGTATTAACCAGATGTGGATTTTAAAGAATTCGAATGAACTTTTAGAACATCTGAAATCCACTCATTTTAGTAGAGTCTATTCGATCAACGCGCCTTTGATTTTTCGACACTTTACACTACAATCCCACAATTGAAAGAAAGACTCGCAAAAATTCTAATGAGTTAAAGAAGATCCTGACGATAATCTCAACAGCACTCACAATAGAGCACCAAATTGAGCATCGACGGACCCCTAGCATGCTAGAGGTTGGACCAGGTGCCCGGGACGAGTAAGCATCCCCTGTTGGCTAGCCGCACCCGCCGTCGATGATCATGCAGGAAAATGAAAACATATAAACAACATGAACTGCATAGTCTGAGGCCATTTCTATGTAGAAAGTGCTGTGGCGACCATGTCAGGGAAAATATTCAAAACACTTACTGTCAAACCCCTCGCGGGGAACTTTTTTACGAGCTCCACACGGCAAAGGGCATAAGTGTGACACAAATGAGTTAAAGAAGATCCTGACGATAATCTCAACAGCACTCACAATAGAGCACCAAATTGAGCATCGACGGACCCCTAGCAAGCTAGAGGTGGGACTAGGTGCCCGGGAGGAGTAAGCATCCCCTGTTGGCTAGCCGCACCCGCCGTCGATGATCATGCAGGAAAATGAAAACATATAAACAACATGAACTGCATAGTCTGAGGCCATTTCTATGTAGAAAGTGCTGTGGCGATTGCATTAACAAAGAAGAACGGCAATCGCAAATACAAACACAAGCTGTTAACTATGACAAAACCTACTTTGTAAAAGAAAAGTCCGATTCTGAAAATAAAGTACACTGAAACAGATATTATTCAAATGTTAAACTTCCTGATCGACAACATTTTTGTGGTGTTTGGAGGAAAGGTCTCCAAACAACTTGTCGGAATTCCAATGGAGACCAATTGTGCCCCACTTCTTGTCGACATATTTCTTTACTGGTACGAATGTTAAACGTCTTCAAATTCAATAGCATCATTTAAGACCAGATAATTTCGCAGCATGGACCAGAAATGCACGTTTCGGGCACTTAACCTCGTCAGTGGTCCTCAATCTAAACAATGTAATATGGTCCAAAAATTTACCGAATGACGTGGCAGAATTCATTCAATCTTTGGTCTCTGAAGGGAAAAGATACTTAGCTTCTGACTTCACTTACAGATATATAAACGATGTGTTGTCCATCAATAATACAAAATTTGCGGATTACCTTAGAAGAATCTATCCGTCGGAGCTTGAAGTCAAAGAAACTACACAGACAAATAATTCAGCATCATAATTGGACATAATACTATCCTATGACACAGATGGTCACATGAATACCTCACTCTTTGACAAACATGACGACTTCAGTTTGAGCTTCACAAACTACCATTTTCTGAGTAGCAACACCCCTTCACCGCCTCCTTATGCCGTATTCATATTCGTTATGCCAGAGCAAGTAGCAAATAAACACATTTTGTTCTTAGAGTTAGGCGTCTTTCAGTTAAGCTTCTCATTCAGGGATACGTTTGTGATCGACTAACGTCGCCACTGAGTAAGTTCTACGGGGAACTCGCCATACACTATGATGTCCCATTGTCCATAATAGTGAATGATATTCTGTCTTAGACCATTTGAACCATCCAATCACAAACTATACTTGTATCTTCCGAAATAGAAGTAACCGGATGTGATATTTCTGTCGAAATGAAGCCAAGGGTGCTGCATGCAAGCAGGAGATGCTGACTCTTCCTTGTTACCTGGTCTCCCTCCTAATTGGGAGTTCGCTTCTTTACATGTGGTGGAGGTTTTTGTTTGTTTGCTTAATTTTGTTCATGTTTTATCTCGATTTCATATGCCTGCAGTTTGTGATTTCCTGAATTATCGATTTTGTACTGTGTATTGGGATATGGTCATTGTCCATATTTGTCATTGAAAGGGTCCGTCGGTGCTCACTTTTGTGTTAGTTCCATTGTCAGTGCGGTTGAGATTATCGTCAAGGTCTTCTTTAACTCATTATAAATTATAATACATGTATAATAAAAGGATACGAGGGATCAAATTACAATAAACTTTGAAAATTAATTGTGATCTAAAATGTTTTTTGACGAAGAAATATAGCCACATCATAAAAAAGCGGTAAAACCATACATGACGTCGCGTAACAATTTGCGTACTGAGGCTGACGTCGACATTAGCATCTGACGTCACGTTAATATTGACGCGTCTCAATTGAGAATATTCTTAGCTTTGATCATGCTGTAAAACTGTCTTTGGATTGAGGCTAATTCTCAGCTAAGAATATTCTTAAGACTAAGACAAAATTTTGCTTGAGAATTTTCCGATATTTATAGTGCTAAGCCCAGAGTGCAAGTCTTAAGGATCCGCTGGTAAAAGACTAGATTGAAGAATTAAGAGTGGAATGATATTTCGTGCACTGTTCAAGAAAATATTTGGTAAACATTTATTCTAAAGAAACAGCACAAAACTTGTAAATCGCACATGGAAGAAAGAAGGGGAACTGAAGACCAGTAAAGAAATATAAGAAGAAAATAACTCATCTAGGATGGGATGTGATGTGCATGGGTAAAGCTGAGAAATATATGTTGAATTGAAGAGTATCTGACAAGGAAGCAGAGAGGAAAGAGTTTACTTCCTAGTACAATTTCTTGTATTTCCTCTTATTAGTCAACGAAAATACGGCAACACTAATGAAACATTTGTATTGATGTCGATGTACTACGTTAAACACCAAACACAAAGGACTACACATAAAGCAACGAGACAAATGGGCAACCGGTGCCGACTTAGGACGGCCATCTGCTACGCAACTAGCAGAAGATGTTGTTATCCTGGATTACGTGCGCACAACCCTCCCACTTTTCCGATTACCCAGATGTCTCGAAGAACGTACAATTGTGGTGTAAAACAATCTCCTCACTGTCAGATGACCACGCACAAACAAGACTGCAAAACGCAGGGGCCGAAGCAACACAGATGAATATGTAAGTGAATATAAAAAGAGGGCGTACGTAATACAATCCGTGCTCTGCCGCTGCGAGCTCATGTATGTTATCACCCGAGGAGTCCGACTGACATTCAGAGAGGAAAGGTGGTCGGGGCCCTGTCTTCTCTAAAGAGGTTTGGACAGGGCCTGTCATGGAGTCCCGTCGTCACAGTCAGTCAGAGTGCACTTCCAATATCACTCCACTTGTATACTTTCATTAAAACCGTCATTGAGTGACCAGTAGAAATTGAACATGTCCTCTGCTTCTTGACATGACTTTTCATACAAGTATGTTATCTTTGTCATTTCCATGAAATTTAATTTTAGATCCTTGAAGCATCTTATTCTTATATGTGTGCTCTCAGAAAACCTCATCCTTTTACTCTGCGCTTTGATAGTTTACCAAGAATATATGAAAATATACTTATGTCAAGTGACAGTTATATTTACTATATTTAATTTCCTGTTTTTGGAAAACCCAATCCTGTCGGTATAGTAGTGCTTCATTGAAATAAAAGGCCGATACTCTTTTTAGGAAGGCAATGCGTGTGCATACACTGAAAAGTATAACTATCTTGAAAACGAAAAAGAAATACTAGGGACACGAAAGAGAAAATTGTGCAAGTAGCTCTATAAATGGAGACATATTTTTACAATGTGACATATCCGTATGAAATTCCGCCAAGTCAAACATACAAAACTTTACAAGAATGGAATGATTATAAAGCCGCTCAACGTTTACCAACAATAATATTTCTAGGATTACTTATAATACTTGGAATCATTGGAAACGTCACCGTCCTTTTTGTTTATGGATTTTGTTATACTCCGACGTCTTATCGACTGTATGTTCTTTCGCTTGCAGTATTTGACTTATTATCATGTTGTATCGCCATGCCATTTGAAATGGCTGACAATCTACTACCTTTAAAGTTCAATAGCGAAATTCTCTGCAAAATGGGAAGATTTCTTGGCACGTTTTTCAGAATAGGATCTGCCTTTTTATTGATCGTTATTGCGGTAGGACGGTATTGGAATATTTGCCGACCTCATTCGAAACCCATAACTATAAAAACTGCAAAAATATGCATTGGTGTTGCAATAGGTATAGCTCTGTTGTTTTCCTGGCCCGATATATTTATACAAGGGCTAAAAGAAAGGAATTATCCTGGTAATGTATCTGGATTTGATTGCACAATGGATGACGATATATCAAAAACGGAATACCCTTACATATACTTTATTTTTCTCTTACTTAACATCATTTTTCCTTCTATGCGCTCTCTACATAAGAATGATAAAGAGAAATTCAAAAACATGCCAGGAAGAGTTCCTTTAAACGGAGTGTCAAGGGACAGAGGATGAGTCCGAGGATTACCAAAATTCTATGTATAATTGCATTGTTTTATATCATTTCTTACTTACCCCATTGTGTCCTTGACGGAGGATACGCTATCAAAAGGGACTATTTATTTCCAAGTACACATTTAGTACTTGCACTACTACCTCTTCTTAGTCGAGCGTACTTCATTAACAATGTCATCAATCCAATTATCTATTTCATAGCGGAGGCAAAATTCCGAGGAGTATTGAAAACGAAAATACAATGTGCAACTTATGGAAAAAGAAACCAAGAGTCTTCGTCCAAAATATCACTTTGAAATTGTTCATCAGATTGGTACTTGTAGGGAAAATGTTCAGTATATTAAAAAAAAACCTCTGCTATAATTGTCTTATAAGACATAACACGTATAAGACATCAGTAAAGCAACCATGAAGTAGTTCACGTAAAAACCGAAATGTTGTACCTGACTTACTTGCGCAATTCCTTCAAGATCAAGATGTAAAGGTGCAATAATTCGTGCTTTATTTTGTTACGTACAATAGGATTCAAACTCTGATAACAAATTCATAATCGTATCCGCCATAACATTCTACAGTTATATTCTATTCGAAAGGAGCACAGACTGAGTTACTTTTTTTTACAGACGGTGTATTTATGTTTATCGGTGAATAAACAGGCTAAAGTGACAAATCCAAAATTCTGAAAGTGTATTTTCATTCGTTACGTGTATATATTTATGCAAAAAACATTTCTTAATACACACGTTTTCACTGTGAGATATTGCTTTGCTAAATTGCAAAGTATGTATACAATGAATTGTAATAAATGAATTCATAAATGTAATTTTTAAAAAATAGAACAAACAAATCAAATTTATCAAACTGGAACGTGACGACTTCATTTTCAATATCACAAAATCCTTTTCTGAGTAGCAATTAACATCTCGTCGTCAACAGCGTTATACTATGGTATTTTCATAATGCGGAAGGGTTCCAACTCTGTACCAGCTCTATACCTTCTTGAAGAAAATTTCAAACCAATTTTTTTTTTCATGCACCAGACAGGTGTTTCGAATATTAAATTTTCATAAGTGCATCACTTATAAGCCAAATAAATTTTAAAAACAGCCAAAATTAATTTCGCTAGCGCCCTCTTGTGTTATTATTAGAATTTAAATTTCTGCATTTACTTTACAGAGAGTGCGCGGGTCCAGATTTTCTGTAGGGTCGATTCAGTAGTATATTCTCAATAAGTTATGCTCGGGCAAGCTCCATGTACTCAGATTTTGTTCTAAGAGCTGAACGGCTTTCAGTTAAGCTTCCCAGTCAAGTATACATTTGTGACTGACTAATATCGTCATTGAGGAAGTTCTATGGTCGATTTGGGGAAATGGTAGCACACTGTGACGTCTCCTTGTCAAGGGTCATAAATGATATTCTGACGTAGACCTTTTGTACTATGACATACCAATTTTACGTTTGACTTACTTTGTGGGAGCTACCGTTTGTGACCTTTCTACCGAATTGAAGTGCCGGGTATTGCGTGCAAGAAGGAGATGCTAGCTTTTCCTGGACCTTCACAAGGAGTTCACTTCTCTTCATATGGTAGATATTTTTTTATTCCTTTGCCTTTGCCTTAGTTCTGGTTTTATCCTGGTTTTGTATGATCTTGGTGAGATGATTTTTCGATTAAGGATTTCTCAATAGGGGTATCATGATTGGTTTGTCCATATTTGTCAATTATCTTTTATTTCATTTTCGGTCAGCACAAATTTATGTATGAGACTTGTGAATGTGGGCGAGGGTGTGTTTGTGTATGTTTTTACATCATATCATGTCATATCACACATATATACACACTCACTCGCTCATCCTCTCCTCCACACCCTCCTTGCTTCCCTCAGCACACACACAAAGCTTGATTTGAAGTTATTTTTATGTGATGTACATATTGATATCTATCAATCAACCACCGAGGAAAACAAGGGGTCATATGGGTCATACCTGATTATAAAAATTGTAATGTCAAATTAATATCCTTATATTTTTACAGTTCTATCAGCCTAAGACGTTTTAATAACACTGAGTACACAGGGTAATACATTTTACTCATAATGTCAACTGTATCGAAATGTCTTAAGTTGTCCATACGAAAAAGTCAAAATTGTTTGACGACGACGAGCTGACAATGGATTGTTTTAAAGCTTTGCATCGGTAGAGCTAAAACAGATACTGCTTCAATCAGTATTGAAAAATGATGCTAGATAAAATAGTTTAGTAAGAACGGATAAGGACAACAAGGACGGATACCAATACTTAAGAGCAAAACTTGATATAGAATACTTGGAAATGAAAGTCATCAGCTCCGACTACCATGGAATGATTTAACAACCATAGAATATGAAAATTCAGTCTTATATCGGAAAACAACAACGGAAATGATGGATTTCTCTCTCAAAAAAGATAGGAAATTATCGTTCTTCGAGTTTAAAACAAATGTACGTCTAGGGTGTGTTAAGGTGATGTTCTCATCCCAAAATGGCTGTCTTTAATCGCAAGATATATCACTTAAGGAGTTGAAAAACCTCAATATAATTAAAACCATAGTATCTATCATCCCAGAAATAGGCCATCACTTTCAAATTACAACTACGGAACTCACGTGCAAGACTACATGATACAATCAAAATTCTTGAACTCAATGCATGTTCATGACATTGACTCTCCCGATTTCCCATCACGGGATACCAATCTTATGACAATCCTGTGACACCATAAGAAGTTAGGGAAAAAATTCTGACGCTGCTTAGTTCCCTACCTATGACCCTTACTTCGAAACCTGGTGCGCTACTTCAACATCCCCATCTATATTATAACACAATCAAAAGTAGGGTCATCCCAATGGTTTAGGAGGAGAAGCCAAGACAGGTTCCAGATCCCCATTTTGAGTCCATGTGCCTAGCTGCAATAGATAGGGATTTGTACGAATTGATTACCTTCTTGAAGAAAATTTCAAAGCAATTTTGATGTACCAGACACGTGTTTCGGTTAGTAAATCCTCATCAGTGGTACTTATTTAATGCAGGAGTACGGAAGCCGATAAGTGACAACTGAAGTGAAATTTAAAATACGAATTCTCTGTAAGGACCAAAAGAATTTCAATACATGTCATCAATTTCAGAATATTTGGCATGGAAGGTGTACACGATGAGCTGCATGAGATGTAAATTAACTTCCTTTTACAAATATGGTTTTCTTTGCTATGGAAACCATACTTGAATCTTAAGTATCAGTGGAATACTTATAACATGGCATTTTTCACAAGGCTAGTTTCCATTGTAACACGTATTGTAGTCGACTGAAATGTCCTTTATTTTTTTTTTCTTAATAGCTTTCATAGTATAAATACTACACATGTCAAGAAATATGCTTGCACCCGCTATTCTTTATGTCATAATGATCAAATTGTAGGCAAAAACCTGTTTTGAAGAGGTCCTATGTAAGACCTAAAAAGCTCCTAATTTTACACGATTTTGCCAATTTTAAGGGCAAATAATTTTAAATGTCAGCTTAACATGATTTCTAAAGCCAATTATCTTTACAGTTCAATCCTCGAACTTTAAGAAAAATGTTAAAATTTTCAAAGTTGTATTCAAAAGGGTATAAAAGTGGTTACCATGGTGACATTTTGTTCAGTACTATTGCAGATAGAATAATTTACAGGTGAATTTTCAGCCAAAAAAAATATGCAAATTTCAGTAAAATTGGAACCTATATTTGAATTGACCTTGAACTTGGAGTCAATGACCTTTGCAAATTTTGGAAGTGCTCAATCAAAGAGTAATTTCTTCTGTTGTCCCTTTATAAGGTTCAAGCAATATAAGTTATTTAAAAAATGCTCAAAATCAATTTGAAAAGATGTGGTCTTCGTGCATCAAATGAAAAGATGCCATGACAACCATTTTAGACCACATAATGTCGGAAAAGAAAACAAGGTCCCACTTATTTTGTCAATGATTATATTTATCAGACAGAATTTGACAACAGTGATGGTATTATCAGCCTAACATTTTGCATTATTTTTCCTTCAAAATTGTAAATATTGGACAAAATTAGGCCTTAATTTTGACTGTATTTTATGCCAATTTTGGACTGATTTTAATTTGATAGGATTCGGCTAATTGAAAGAAATTTGTAAGAATTATTCCATTTTCTGAAAATAGAGGTTTTGAACATTATAAGTTGTTAATACCAATAAGCTCTGACAATGATTTCATGGCAACACAATATGATGCTATTGAATTTGAAGACGTTGACATCTAAAGATGGTCGACTTATTCAACCATTGTTTTAGTGCTATAAATAATCAGACCTCATTTCCATGGCAACCGAAATTGTTATCTTTTTAAAAAATGGTATTTTTGTATCCAGTGCATTACATATACAAATAATAGAGAAAATCATTAAAATCCAATGCATGTTATTTCCAAAATATTTTGGTCCATACAAAGAATTGATATTAAGTCGTAATTACAACTTAACTATGTCGTAATTACGGTTTAACTGTGTCATCATTACTACTTTTAAAATATTATTCTCTCTGAAGTGCATTTGTAACGCATTTTTACGTCTTTTTGGAGTTTTTCAAAAATGATCAATATTTTGTTCTTTCTTTCATCAAATTACTTTACTCTTTTCACATGATAGCTGTTAATTTATACAATGCTTTTTCAGAGATTCATTTTTTGAGTTTTTATGATTTTTGTATAATTAAAGAAAGAGGGGAATGGGTAATTCCTGTGATTTTTATCTTCTTCTTCAATCTCCTTCTTTAACAATGTGAATATGGTTGTCGAGTGAGCGATATAGGCCAACTTGTGCCTCCTAGTTCCCTTGTATATAATTTATAATTCCAGGGATCTCCCTGGCTGTAATATAGGATTCAATCCAGCCTTACAGAAAGAGAGAACTCAATGTCCATGTTGGTCATGCTCAGTCGTAATTACGATGTAGTTAAGTCGTAACTACGATATAGTTAAGTCATAATTGCGAGATAGGTAGGTCGTAATTTCGACAAAGATAATATAAAATGTTATAAATGTTATTTAAAAACAGATAAATTGCAGAATGGACAAGACATGCACGTTTCTAACAATATAACTTACAATGGAAAAGTAGACAATAATTTTCACAAAATTTCAGTATAAAATAGAATTATACACCAGATTAACTCAATAAATACACTTGCCAAACTGTGATTTGAGATTCCGTAAACGTGACAAAAATACATATGCTTTGAAATCTCCATTGTATGCATTATACCTACGAAAGTATATATGACAAACGTGACGACTTCAATTTCAGCATTACAAACTTTCCTTTTCTGAGTAGCAACATCCCTTCAACGGCTGCTTATGGCGTGTTCATATCTCAGTTGATACACTATGCCAGAGCAAGTACCAAATATACGGATTTTGTTCTGAGAGCTACGCATCTTTCAGATAAGCTTCTCGTCAGGGATATGTTTGTGATCGACAAGGAAGTTCTACGGTCGATATGGAGAACTCGTCATACACTATGATGTCCGACTTTCCAGAATGGTGGATAATATTCTGTCATAGACCATTTGAACCATCCAACCAAAGATTGTACTCTATGTCTGCCGAAATGGAGGTAACGGGATGTGACAGTTCTACCGAATTGAAGCGGCGGGTGTTGCATGCAAGCAGGAGATGCTAACTCTTCCTGGGCACCTGGTCTCATTTCCATATCGGGAGTTCGCTTCTTTTCATGGGGTGGAGGTTTTTGTTTCTTTGCTTTGATTCCTGTTTTATCCTGATTTTGTATGCCTTCGTTTTCTGATTTTCTGAATTATCGATTTTGTGCTGTATACAGGGATATGGTCATTATCCATATTTCTCACCCTAAAGGAACATATACCTAGTATGTAGGGCATGGTATTTTCAATTCAAACACAGCAATGTGAACAAAGAAAAAGCTGTTTTGACATTAAAGTCATAAGAAAAGGAAACGATCTTCAGTATGACTACCCTGCATAGACCCAGTGGAACAAACCAACAAGAAAGAAATACACAAATGACATTGTTCAAAACTCCAACCCGCAACAGGACACAACACGATTTACCACAACATCAATACAAAACAGACAAAGAGCAGACGCACTAAAACATCAAACATCAATAACAACACATAAATGGAAGGAGATCAATGTGCACATCTGCCATTTAATAGTAAATGGTGTGGTTAACCGGATTACGTGCGCACAACCCTACCTCTTATCCGGATGCATAGAGGTGTCCAAAACATTTGCTGTTTAAACATAAAGGTAAGGTGACATCAAAAGATAGTTAAACGCAGCGACCTCTTGTAACACAAATTCTAAGTATATGGATACAAAAAACTTTCTATGGAATGCGTAGAGCAGTCTTTGCTCTGCTGGCTGAAGCGACCGGCTTTCAAATATGACAGGGGATTAGCACACAGCCTTCTCTGAAAAGATTTGGACAGTGCCCGTTATGGAACCTCATCGTCACGGTTCATCAATGTGCAACGTCGGAAATACACTGAACCAAAACTGGAAATTGGTCCATTACCATGCTCAGTGTTCTTTTGATGACTTTAGGATAATATCCTCGGTAAAGGAGCTGATCAACAATAATTATTTTCTTATATGTGTGGTTGAAGTTTGATCTGCATTTGATCCTTTTAATTTTGTCTGTAAAGTCACCGTAAAAGGCAATGGAATTCCCAATGATACATACTCTGATGCTGGATCGGGCTGTCCCTAATTTTGTATTGATCAAAATGCGGGCTATCAATATTCAAAATATAATCAAGATACCTAGAGAAAAGGGGATGATCTCCAGCATGACGACCCTGCACTCATCCAGCGAAACAACCCACAAAAAAGTGATACGTAAATGAGATCAGACAAAACTACAAACATAAAAAGACACGAAAATATTCACTAAAACAGCATACAAGATAATCGAAACTGACGTATAGAAACGTCAAACATTAATGACAACACATGAAAAGCAGGAGACCTGAATGTGCATCCGTCGCCGACTTTGGACGGCCATCTGCTATTTGCAAATGGTTATCCGGGTTACGTGTGCACAACCCTCCCACTTATCCGGATACACATATGTCTCCATTTACGCACAGAAGTAAGGCCGGATTAGCGCAGAGGTAGCGCGCTCGCTTCTCACCTCCAAGGTCCCGGGTTCGAATCCCAGATATGTGGAAGGGTATGTTGGCCCCCAGCCAGGCCTAGGCAAGGGTTTTTTCTCCGAGTACTCTGGTTTCCCCCTGCTCCCTTAACCCCCTCACGCCAACATCTAAGCCAACGTGAGACATTAATATAAGTTTGTAACTTGTAAACGTTGTAAAATAAAGTTTAATTTAAAAAATCAAAGGACTGAAAGTCCTGCGAGTTGGCAAAGTCTAATATTGAATAAAGCCTGTGTTTGTGAAGCACGATTGCTCCGGGCATTTTTTTAGTAACACCATTTTCTTTTCAGTATGTGAAAGGTCAAGGTCACTGGGCTTAAAAATGTTAGTATCAATGGAAAAATCATGTGACAAGGAATACACATGTGAATTATCAAAGCCATGTAACTTACTATTCAAAAGCTATGCCCAGTGTTAAAGTATTTGCAAAATAGGTCAAAGATCAAAGTCACAGTAAAAAATTTTGTTCTCAATAGAAAGGCCTTGTCATAACGAATACACTTAATTGTGAAATATGAAAGTCCTATCACATACCATTCAAAAGTAACGCCAAATGTTAAAGTTTTTGAAAAGTAGGTCAAAGGTCTAGGTCACAATGATATTCTGTCATAGACCATTTGAACCATCCAACCAAAGATTGTACTCTATATCTTCCAAAATGGAAGTAACCGGATGTGACAGTTCTACCGAATTGAAGCGACGGGTGTTGCATGCAAGCAGGAGATGCTTACTCTTCCTGGGCACCTGGTCTCACTCTCATATCGGGAGTTCGCTTCTTTTCATATGGTGGAGGTTTTTGTTTTTGTTTGCTTTGGTTCCTGTTTTGTCCTGATTTTGTATGCCTTCGGTTTCTGATTTTCTGTATTATCGATTTTGTACTGTAGACAGGGATATGGTCATTATCCATATTTGTCACAATGTCAACTAATTTGGTATCAATGGAAAGGTCTTGCCACAAGGAATTCTCATGTGAAATATGAAAGTCCTATCACTTACCATTCAAAAGTTATGCCCAGTGTTAAAGTTTTTTGGACAAACAGACAGACAAGCCAAAAACTGTATGCCCCGAATCTTTAATTCCGGGGGCATAAAAAAGTGGGGTATTTTTTTATCTCTATGCGATATTAGTCCCCTTAGTAACAGCATAAATCTAAGTCGTTGTTTAATTCCATAAAAGAGTGAAATAATGGTAAGAATAACAGTTCCTCAAATAATTCTTTTTTCATTTTTCTGCTTTGAAAGCATTTTTCTTCAACATTCATCCCACCATATTTTAAAAGCTTTGAAAGCATTTTTTTTTTTAACTTTGAAAGCATTTTTTCTTCAACCTTCATCCCACCAAATTTTCTTCATCCCACCATATTTAAAAAGAAAAGAAACTCCTTGTATTTCCTATAGCTACACACCAACAGTTGCATCTAAAATTTACAATAACAAACGATTCTTGCAGTGTATTGATTTAAGTAATCCCTCACTACATCCACTTCCTTGCGAATGTTCTTCATCGGATTTCAACTACTCTCCTTGTGGACACGTTATAACTGGTGACCTTAGTATAGTCAAGAACGACAAGTTGAGAGAAATGTTAAAAAAGGGTCCCAAATACAGAGAAAGTATGTCCTTAACATGGAACCAAAATGTCACAATTATCATGGACTCTTGTCAGGAATATGCAAGATGTTGGACAAAGAAAGAGGATGTACAGCTCGACACCCTTTCCGAATGGATGCAATTCATCAGAGGATTACTTTTATCTAGAATTTACCGAATAAAATCAATTTTTTTAACTGTGAACACCAGATTCCAGTCTATATTTAAAGACCCTGATGTTATCACAGAGCTTACCTACCTCCAATAACATTATGTCATCACATCAGCGGACAAAGCCTCAAATAATTACACATTTACTTGCAAAAAGTAGTATTTCGACAATCTAGTTAAAAGTTGGGTTTAAATTCGACACCTGGAAATCCCACTTACACACCAATAAACCTTTCTGCATCTGAAATAATAGATAACCACAAATCAGCTCTTGCTTCCTTTGGCTTCGACACTAACAACTTAGATTTAGATTTACCATACTTATACTGCATACCTAAAATGCATAAGAATCCGTACAAACAATGCTTCATCGCTGGTTCCTCAAAATATTCTACCAAATCTGTATCGAACTTACTCATTACAGTTTTATCTGAAATCAACTCTAGGCTTCAAAAATATTGTTCGACAGTATATTCTCGCAGTGGTATCAACCAGATGTTGATTTTAAAGAATTCGATCAAAGCTTTTGATTTTTCGACACTTTACACTACAATTCCGCATTCTACATTGAAAGAAAGACTCGCAAAAATCATAAGTAATACGTTTACAAGTACGAACGGTAATCACAAATACAAATTTATTGTTAACTATGAAAAAACCTACTTTGTAAAAGAAAAGTCCGATTCTGAAAATAAGTACACTGAAACAGATATCATTCAGATGTTAAACTTTCTGATCGACAGCATATTTGTGGTGTTTGGAGGAAAGGTCTTCAAGGAAATTGTCGGCATTCCAATGGGGACCAATTGTGCCCCACTCCTTGCCGACATTTTCCTGTACTCGTACGAAGCTGAATTTATTCAATCTTTGGCCTCTGAAGGGAAAAGAAACTTATCTTTCCTTTATCGCCTGCTTATGGCGTGTTCATATCTCAGTTGATACGCTATGCCAGAGTACCAAATATACGGATTTTGTTCTGAGAGCTAGGCGTCTTTCAAATAAGCTTCTCAGTCAAGGATATGTTTGTGACCGACTAACATCGTCACTGAGGAAGTTCTACGGTCGATATGGGGAACTCGTCATACACTATGATGTCCCATTCTCCAGAATGGTGGATGATATTTTCATAGACCATTTGAACCATCCAACCAAAGATTGTACTCATTGTCTTCCGAAATGGAAGTAACCGGATGCGACAGTTCTACCGAATTGAAGCGGCGGGTGTTGTATGCAAGCAGGAGATGCTTACTCTTCCTGGGCACCTGGTCTCACTCCCATATCGGGAGTTCGCTTCTTTTCATATGGTGGAAGTTTTTGTTTGTTTGCTTTGGTTCCTGTTTTATCCTAATTTTGTATGCCTTTGGTTTCTGATTTTCTGAATTATCGATTTTGTGCTGTATACAGGGATATGATCATTATCCATATTTGTCATTCAACAGAATAACCAAACTAGAACACTTAGAAGACTTCTTAGACTCCACCTGTCAAACACGTGCACGTTCACAATTAAGAGATGAAACAACCAATTTCATTGGGTTAAATACGACAAAGTACTCAATCACAGTCTGTGTATCATACAAAATTGATAAACTACTGATTACTATATATAACCAAAAAAAAAAGAAGAACCGAACCGAAATACGTAAAGTACGATCCAAATCGAACCGACCAAGCTTGAGCCGCGGTTCACCGAATTTTCGGTTAACCGTAACAGCCCTACTTTTTATCAAGACTTAACGTCATAGTCGACGTGGATGATCGATTCGCCATTTAGCACTTTTTACGAGTACAACTCTGTGTATGTGGGGGAATATAACTATCAACCATATGTTGCCATGTGGGATGAGAAAAGCACACCCGAGGGGTCTGGTTTCTGGTCAGGGAACGAGGCTTGCCGAGTTCCCTGACCAGAACCAGACCCCGAGGGTGGGATTTTCTCATCCCACTTGACAAACATATGCTTGATCGATTTTTCTCCCATTTCTATGGGCCTTTCATGAAATTCCATGAAATCATGAAATCGTCAACTTTATCGAATACGAAAAATAAAGGAATATTCGATTTCAGCGCCCTCAAAAATGGTTTATTCTAAAAGAATAAACCGTAGTCCTTAGCCTGAATCAGCTTAACAAGAATAAGAATGTAGAAAAAAAGAGTTTTAAAACGACGTTTTTGTTCAGAGGTCACCGCTTTAGGTGCAAAAATCATGACATAACAATGGATAATAACGACGTAACAATATGGATCAGCCGACGTCAAAAGTCACGCGAGGGCATGTGGGATACAGTGACCCTACATGACGTGTCGCTATCCCACATGGGGGAAAATGGGAGAAAAGGCTATCTTTTCCCAGGGTATCCATGAATATCCAAGTCCACGGTAATAACACATGTGATGAAGTGAATGTGTTGGAATACTACAAGTACACCTAATCAACCCCCCCCCCCCCCCCCCCCCCCCCCGAAAAAAAAAAATCGAACTTCAACATAGTGTAAATAGACAATCTAGTCTAAGACTTTCGAATTGTGGTTTTTCATTCTACTTTCTACAACAAATATTTCATCAGTTATTTTCAAAACTTACTAAGCTATTCTGATTCAGACAAATCCAGTTCATCGTATTGCCTTCCGAGTGTCCTCTGATCTTTGACGCAAGAACCATGGCGATTTATATTGACATCAACAGACTATTTCATATCTATCTTTTCATCAATGAAATATAAATCGACACGGTTATAACAACTTTTACCAGATAAATTTCATTAAACTCCGGTATCTTCCCCAAAAAATGCATGTAGTTGTATAAACATAAAACTTCCCACTGTAAGGTGACATCACAAACAAGACAGTCAAACGCAGCCGCCTCTTGTAACACAAATTCTATGTAAATGGATCTAAAAAAAATCTATGGCATTTGTATAACAGTCTGTGCTCTGCTGGCTGAAGCGAGCTCAAGATCAACATGATCAATTACCCAAGAAGTCTGACCAACTTTCAGACAGGCCAGAGAATCAGGACCCAGCTGTCTTCTCCGACGAGATTTAGTCACGGTTTCAAGTTGGTGCTATGAAACAATATGATATTGGCCACGGTTCAGAACAATCTCATATATGCCCTTGTGTAAAATGAATTCTTTTGATTTCACTGCAATTACTTTCTCCAAACAATACACATGCGACCACTTAAAAGAGTTCAATAATTTATTGACAATATAGTCAAGAGTTTTGTTACAGCACTAGAAGTCAAATAGTTGGTGCCATATCAAAGAACATGTATATTGTACTTCATTTAGAAAAACTTGTTCATTAAAGATATATAATGACAATAATTATTCCATCTTTTGACCTCTCTGTTGTTATTTTTTTTTTACTTGGTATGTTTTGTATTGTCAGTATATGACTTTTGGCTGTCAACATCACTGGTTGAATTGCAAACAAAATGTTGCTCATACACCATCTCATTTTTTGAAAGATACTTTGAAAAGTATAATCATAATTTATCAATATAATTCCTTACATTTGACAATGTTTGATGAAGTATGAAAACAATGTTTCTGCACTGTGTCTATTGAATGATGAATGAAATGTTATGATAGTACAAAATCACAGAATGTTAAGATCACTTGAACACTGAGGTGTGCAGCATGGCTCCCAGGCATTGTACTATGTTAGAGGTCATAAGGTCGTCCACATGCTCCTCTAGATGGCGCTTTGGATCCTGAAATGGAGACATAAATGTAAAATACAACTCTCAAATAAGATTATAGAACAATAATTGACGAGAAATAACTTTATAAATTTACTGCATCTTTGTGTTACTAAGTAAAATTTATTCGAATATTTTAGTTTTTGAATATGTACACAGCAAATTGTGCCTCACATGAAGTTCATATGAAATGAGCATCATGTAAATGTCGCATGAAAGTTCATGTAAAATTCATATCAATTTCACATAAGATTTATGTGAAAAATATTTCATATGAATTTCAAATAAATTTCCTTCACATGAATTTCACATGAATTTTTCTAAGTGACATTCACAAGAAGCTGAATTCACATAATATCAATGTAAAAATCTTCACATAAATTTCATGTGAAAAATTTCATGTAAATTTCATGTTCTTGCTCGTTCCACATAAATTTCATGTGAACTTTCATGTAAAGTTCATGTAAATTTCACATGAATTTCATTTGAGGCACAATTGGCTGTGTATGTATTCACATTACTTGTTGGGTAGAAATAAGTGTTGTACATGACATAAGATACTCAGCAATCCATAATCAGAAAAGATAAACCAATGGATAATTGTTTTAAATCAGAAAAAAAAATCATGAAATTTACAGCATGAAAAATAAACAGGCTTCATTGCATTGCAAGAACAGGCATTTCTTTAATCAAAATGGGAAAATAAACATTTCATTATCAGTAAAATCAAATAAAGCATATTGAGAAACAAATATACACATGAATGAACCTAAAAACAGCCACATGTACATGAATGGTGACTAGTTCAGAGCAAGTCTAAATGCATTCATATATAGCATATAGTACGGTGACCAAGCCTAAAAAAGTGCTCTATTTTAGGAGTTTAATGTCCACTCCTAGTGCAAGGCTATATTTGGTATCAAATGAAAGGTTATGGTCTAAGGTTTACGATTTGACATGTCGTCAAAACTTTTACGGGTGCCTACTACGTCAAATTTGACGTTGAAATGACGTCATAAAAAATGGTGGAAAATTATCATATTTTGAACGCTAATGTAAGTCTTTCTTCAGATTTGCTGAAATGTGACAATTTCGCCTGCGGAATCGAAACGTCCTACCGATTCCTAATTCAGAAGTCGTTTAAAGTAATTTTCGTTCACACCCGAAGGCAATTTTCAAACAATACTACAATTTTAACAAGCATCTTTGGACAGCACTTTACATCTGAATTTTGATTTCGAATACTTTATGTTCTTGAGTATTTTTAATGTTCTTTTTTAATATTGATCTGTTTCGATAGCCCTTTTTTATCAATATACCAACAAATATTTCTTCCAATTATGAGAAAACGCTTAATTGGTCCTTTCAATCTACCTGCAATAGCGACCAATAGAGATAAGTAGTGTATGCTTGTCATGCGTTCTTTCTTTGTAAATACGTTTTCATGTATGATGTCGATTTGTGCGTACCTCTTGGTCCTTCGAAACCTATCTTATGTTCAGCATAAATCACCTTTCCAGACAAAAAAAAATGTTTCAAAGAAATTTCCATTGCAAAAATGAGAGTTTATGGTTGCATAAAAGGCCCTTTGGGTGAAAAACATGGTTTTAAAGGAAACATCACAGAAAATAGGAAGCAATGAATATATCATTTGTATTCATCGTAAAATAAAAAAAAATGAAAGACGCGATTTAAAAAAAAAGTTTGAATGCTCTTTCGAATAACAAAAAAAATTACATTCTAACTCCTAGTTAAAGTTCAATTTGGTCTCAAAAAGTATGATTTTTGTGAAAAATTGGCAATGCATAAATCTGTGAAAAGGACAAGAGTCATGAACGGCAAAAGTGGCTTATTTTGCCATTACGCTTATCTTTGATTTTTACTTTGATAATACTAAATATCTTTACCTTAGATGACTTTACGCCGTGATAAAGCAAAATACATTCATGTTAAGTGGAGTATGGTTTATTGTTTGCGACGTCGGTTGACGTCATTTTTTACGTAAGGCACTGAATTCTGCCGTTGTTTGTGTAAGTACAGTGCATTGATCAGTATCAATTTACCAAAAGAAATGAAAATACATAATGCTACATTGAGGAAGTGAGTGAAATATTTATTTGTTTGAAGAATTAAAGCATGTTCAAAAAATCTACATAGATGTAGAACTATATGCAGTCACTTATGCACAGTCTACTTGACGTCTGATTCGTTTTGTCAACATGACGGTCGGTCTGTGAAAGTATGTCGTATAAGATTTGATTCAAATCAGGTTGAAAGGGCGCTATAAACCACTAGCAGTTGAAAGGATAAACAAATACATTGGGCGGATCCAGGATTTTTTCAAAGGTTGAAGAGATGTTACAAGACTTAAGATATTTTAGGAAGAGGGAAGATGATTTCATATTATACGCAAAATGTATCAATTTCCCTTATATCGCAATAATATTGTATATTATTTCGGAAGAATTGCGTTATTTTGCAATAATATTCCGTTATTTTGCAATATAATTGCGTTATTATCTTAATAATATTGCGTCATTTTGCTATAATGATGTATCATTTAGCTAAAATTATGCGTTATTTCGCAATTCTTTTACGTTATTTCTCGGAGGTATTGCATTTTATCGCTTTGTCTCAATAGATATGCGTTATAGTTTTGCGTTATGAATGGTTGTAATTATCAACAAACATGAAATACTTACCTGATGTGTACATCAATATGTACATCGAGACAATTACCGAATTTGACAGGTTTCCATGGAGCTGTTGCGACAAGTGTTATGTGCAATCAGGACGCTGACCCCCCCCCCCCCCCCCCCTCCCCGGGCACATGATCTCACTTCGGAATGTTATTCATTCCGAAGTTTGCAACCGGTACTATGGGAATTCTAATGATTTTGCCTTGCCTTCTCGACTTTGAGACTGAATAACTGATAAGTACATGTGTGTACTTCTTAAATGTTCGCAATACTATTTCGAAATTGTTCAGACGTATTGCATAAGATCACAATGTTTTGCGAATCTATAATATACTTTTGCTATATCACGCAATATTATTGCTATATATAACACAATACTATTGTGAAACAAAGGAGGGGAATAATATTACTATAGTAATAATAATATATATAGTAATAATATTATATAATATAGTAATAATATTACTATATTACGCAATTCCATTGCGATATGACGCAATGTTCTTGCTATATACACAATATTATTGCAACTTTATTGCAATATAATACAATTCTGTTGCGATAAGATTGCGTTATTAGGCAATAAAATTAGGCTCTTTCTCTTTTCCATCGCGCTAAAATTCAATACTGTTGCGTTGCAACGCAAAATTATTGCAATAAAATGCAATTTCATTGCGATAAAATTGCGTTATTAGGCAATAAAATTGCGTTATTAGGCAATAAAATTGCGCTATAACGGAATATTATTGCGACATAACACAACCTTATTGCAATACATTTGTATAATGCATTATCATATACTCTAATTTGCATAACCGTTTATAAGCTTTCCCATTGGCCAAAACGCGGTCATGTGCAATGCGATAAATCGTCGTATTGAACTGCTTCCGGTCATATTGACACGTTTCCTGTTTTTTTGTATTAGAAGAAAATTGTAGTCTGAAGCAAACTTGAGTGTTGCCGACATAACTGACCGTAATATTTTGCAGCACTTTTAGATAAAGAGAAAATAAAAGATGAAGGATCAAACATTTTACCATCAAACAAAATCTTGAGTACATCTATCTGAGAAAAAAGTGAAAGTGAGCAATGTTATAGAAGCAAAACAGAAGTTACCACTTTCTCTTCAAATTTTCATGTATATGATAAAACAGTTATAGCAGAGATGATTCGGTCGATATGATGATTTATGGAATGATAAAACCAACCCGGTCCTGGAGTCCAAGCAACACAGATGAATATGTAAAAGGATATAAAAGAGGACATGCGTAATACAGTCCGTGCTCTGCAGGCTATAGCGAGCTCATATATGTTATTACCCGAGGAGTTCGACTGACATTCAGAGAGGACATGTGGTCAGGGCCCTGTCTTCTCCAAAAAGATTAAAGTTCTGTTATCCTCCTAGTTTGTGATAAAACTATTGTGAAATAGCATAAAATTATTGCAAAACTATAATAATTGCAGAACAACGCAATAAATAATTGTTATTTTCAATGAAGCAAACGGGCTTCGGTGAATTTAAAGTAATTTTCCAAAAAAAAAATTATTTTTGCATGAAAAATCAACATTTTGTGCCCCCAAGAATTTTTATTTTGTGTTTCAATGTGCCAATATGAATCAACATATGATGCCCGAATTACATAAGAAATAAGTGTGAAATTTCAACAACATATCACTTAGATTTGGTACATCTTAGATTTTAGATAAGTAGGTCGATCATATGTAAAGGAACGGGAGGGGAGAAACAGATATGATGGGAAGGTACATGTATTACCTACCAAAGTAATGGCAGGAAATAACTCAATTTGATGCATACTCAACAATGTTTCCGGTTCCTTTCGTTCGCAAAAATACAAGATAAATCTCTGGTTTTCATTTCATTTATTTCATCTCCTAGAAAGGGAATAGATTCTAGACACTATGTACTCCTAAATTCTTGAAAATCATCGGCTATCTTCGCTCGCCGGCATGTATATATATGTTTAAAATGTAAAGAAGAAAACACAATATTATGCGTTAGCTTTTTTTAATCCTATAAATCCCATCCCGACCCATTTAAACATTCTGGATCCGCCTATGTCCACTGAGTTTTGAGCATGTGTTCAGAGACTGCTGGATGTCTTCAGCCAACCTGTGTTTCCGACGTAAAGTTTTAATAATAATTTCTTGCTCATTCTTTTAATTTTTTTCTCATTTAGAAAAAAATATTACTATATATTCAAAAAATCTCTAGCCTTGCTTTGCCCGCCGGATCACATAGCCTTGAATTTTGATTACTATTGTTCTACTAGAAATGACTGAATTGTACCAAATGTATTATACCAATATATTGTACAAATGTACACTTCATTTCTTCAAAATTTTCTGCTTGCTGCGCTAATCGCAAGATAGTATCCAAAAAGAAAAATTTCTAAAAGTGAATTGAAAAAAAATAATACAACAACCTTATCTCCCCCCTTTCTTGAAATATTTTTAAAGTCTTAAAATCCCTCCTTTTAAAAACTCTCTATCCGCCTACGACAACAAAATTGAGTCGATGTTCAGAAAGGTATTGTTTCAAGGATCCTGGAATATTAATATGAAATATGAAGTTCTTTCCGTTGGCAATCAATATTTATGTCTAATTATAGTTTTAAAGACACTGTTTAACACATGTCTATGGTAGATACAGTGGCAAATGGACAAAATAGGTTATCAACAGACTAGCTGGCAATTGATTTGCAAATCTTCCAGATTTGTGCATTTATGTATTTTGCGTATACAGGGTTTTGTTTTAAGTACTTTAGTAACATATTTATACAAGAAAATAGTGGAATTTTAATGAAAATTCATCAAAGAAATAGGACGCGTCTAAAAATAGATTTTATGACGTAACTGATACACTAAAAGCCATCAAACATTTTTGAAAAAATTAAGATTCTTTGATTTCATGCGATTTTGTCCAAAAAAAGTTTTTGCTTGCTTATTTCATTTGAATTATACACTTTTAAAGTCTCCAAGAAAGCATAAAGTAAGATAAACGCAATTTGACCCCTATGACCTTTGACCTCTAAATAAACAATGAAGGCACCCCAAAATATTTTGACGACATCTCAATTTTGAAAGTTGAGACTCTATAGTTTCAATTGGTATACAATTTAGCCTTGCACTAAGATTGGAAATTAAATCTTATTTTTTAGGCTCTTGGTCACCCGACTAATAGGAGTGCAACAAAGAAGTAGGCTTGGCAGATGTTTTCTTTTACTTATGTGTATGTATATTCCATTTGGAATGTGAAACAGAATTTTGAAGTTTTTTGTAAGAAATTTAAGGTTCTGTCATGTCAACCATACTTTTGTTTCCATTTTGTTAAATTTCTTTTATACACTACCGGCATCGCGTGCTTTTACCCTGTCAAATCATCCCCGCAATCTTTTTTGACCCAGGGTTTTAAATCCCCGCGGTCATGGATTAACAATGGAGTTGACTCAACGCGGATATCGATCCTGGCAATTCACCGCAACGATCGCCGGGATACGCGGTGGCGATCGCCGCAGTTCTCAGCGGCAATTAATAACTTGTTATTTACCTGTAACAGTACTATAACCATTCTTTTATATTTTACTTACTCTTTTAAAATTTACGTCCTTTATTTTGATGTATTGTTATCATTGGTGACATAAAATGTCCTTTAAAAGCGTTACGTTGTACATACGAGAACTAGTTATAATGTCCAGCTGTGTTTATCTAAGGATTAGAGAACAATGGGCAGTCTACGGGAGCGGTCTCCGCCTTTCGACTTTGAGCATGTTGAGAGATACATCGACTGGAGCCGAGGCTTTACGACATTTTTTGTATATCTTTGCTGCTCAAGTCCAAAGCACTGCAGACCTTTTTTTTTGTAGATTCTTCCGTTTGAGATTACTAGTTAGCGGTGTTTTATGTTCGTTAGTTCGTATGTTAAAATGTTGAAAAACGTCCATCTCCCAATTAGTCAAATATAGCCTTGATTGCCTATTTAGTAATTTATTGTTTATTTGGTTGTTTTGTTTGCGCAAGTGAGGCGATGTATAGTAAAACGTTATCCAAACAAACCAATTATATATATATACGAAATTACGAAGGTGGTAATTAGGTGTGAAACGATTTCAATAGATAATTCACAATGTCATGCAAAGTTTACAATTATCGAAGATTTTTTATATATAACATGTATCTAGAAGTAAAACTCCCATTTCACAATGCATATATATCTTTTCAAATTCATAGAAAAAAGCTCCGTTTTTTATGCGCCAGGGACGCAGGACTCAGAGGTGGATTAATCACCTGTGGCCGTCCGGGAGAAGGGGGTGTGTGTAATTTTCCTATAAAATGGTAGAATAAATTTTCTAGCCTGTCCGTTTATTGACTTTATACATACTATTTTCATCTTCAAAAGCATTTTGCGCTGTAATGCAACCCCCTCTGTCCATGCTAAGTGTGAAATCGCGACTCCCTCCCCCCCCTTTCACGATTCAAAAAGGCGTGAAGCCAAAATTACTAATTAGATTAATACAGGGGTAGACGATGTTTGTGTGGATCGAAATAATCTGGGTGTCTTCCTGTCTATTCGACTTCCGTGAAAAAAATATATGTAAACACTATTTCATTTCTTTCTCAAGAAAAAAAAAAGAATTATATCGTACGTAAACATTATATACAGGAAACCTTATAAAACTTTGAGCGTAATTTTATTTTCTTTCTGTCACAATATGCCTAATTATCTTCGGACCAAAAAAAAAACCTAGACATTATGATAGATAAGATTTGAATTGAGTTATATTTGGTCAATCAGTCTTATTTTTAGATTTTAATCATATATATCATTAATTTTATGTATTTAAAAAAAATCTCAATTTCATGCAGATAAGGAAAATGCAAAGTTTAAATTCAATTCTTCGGAAAAAATCCAGGTAAATACTATGTAAAATTTATTTATTATCTACGGCTTAGTCATGTTGGTACAAAGTTTGCTTATTATTTTCTTACTTGAAGTAAATAATTATCATAAAATTGCATATATTCTGGAAAAGTCGCTTACGTCGATATTTCCATGTACGCTTGAGTGACGACGTGTCGCGTGTACGTAGCTGTCAATATTGATTAAGGAAAGGTTATATGTATACGGGCGTGCCTATATGTCTGGTCTTACAAGGTGTGAAGACATCGCCTCTCCCCGTACAGGGGATGATTGTTATACAGGTAGAAGCGTAGGGTAACTGAAAAGGTGTGAACAACTTGTGAGGCATCGTTTGTTGATTTAGTTTTGGTTTGGCGTTCACCGGTTTACTTTTGGAATTCGGTGCGAAAAAGGGGGGGGGGGGGTTATTGTATTACATCTGTTTTATTATTAGGCTATCCTCTTTTTTTTTTTTATTTATTCATTTTTTTTTTTATTTATTTTATTTTTTTTTTTGCCTTTCTTTTGTATGCCGGTCTTTTTTTTTTTTTTTAATTTTACTTTGTTTACATGATTAATCTTTGTCTGGAAACACGTCCTTCATCAATCGATGTCTTTTTTTTGCGGACTTTTTTGACCAGAACAAGGAGCACGCACTTTTTTCTTTTCTTTCCTTTTTTTTTTGAAATTGCATTATCGTCTGGTCTTCAAATGGTTTTCTCTGAAAGTCCAATCATCATGGATTGAATTATTGCTAAGGAGCGATACTTTTACAATAAATGGGCAGATCTAACTCACCGGGGGGGGGGGGGGGGGGGGGGGGCTACGAAAATCAGCTTTACTATAATGGCAAATTCCAGGAGGTGGGGACTGGATCCTGACCTCCTATCTCTAGGTCCGCGTGTTGACATACAATTCAAAGCTATACCCGTTTAAAGACGGATGCTTATAAAGCGATTAAAAAAGGTAAAAACCCCATCCATTGATTTAAAAAAAAGAGAACTTATAAAAAAGGGGGGAGGGGGAGTGGCGCGTTAATGCAATCGCATTTGACAGGTAGGGTCTTCCATCTGGTTCAGGTCTGGCAGTGGGGATTACTTATTGACGTGTTTTCACACCTTATCGGATGACTGCGCAGGGCGTATCATCTACCTTCAATCGCCGTTTGATTTACCGTTCTAAACATCTGAGGGGGGGGGGTTGGAATGCGACTTTGTGAAAAAAAAAAAAAAAAAAGATAAGTGACTTTGTAAAAAAAAAAACAATATCGAAGAGTAAATCTTACCAGCCCAAAGTGCTGGCGTAAAATTCTGTATTTTATTTTAATAGGCAGCGACTGAAGAAAATATGTGATTGCAAAAATATTAGAGGCCGCAAATGCATGTTCACGTAGCTCCCTCTTGCTATTTCTAAAATTTTACAGTAAAAAGCCAGGGGAAAGGGAGGGTTATATAATTCCAAACTCCCCGGTCGAGCTCCCTTGTACATATCTATATGTCGATATCACAACTCACTCTTCAAATTTGATTACTTCAACTTGTACCCATTGACTGACCACTTAAAATGACATGATAATTTTACGGACGAACGCATACACAAGTACCTTTACGTAGACAAGATACGTAAGTGGACGTTGGACATTTAAATCTCAGGCGCAGAACGAGGATAAAAAGAATGTCGGAGAAAAATCAATATTGTATCATAATAGAAAAGAACCATTATGGTGAGCGGATCCACACTATTACGTCCCCGGGGTCAGACGAGTACCCATGACAGTGTAGAGATCGCCGCTCTAATGGCTTTGTTTGTCCAGCAATATACCTGTCACCTGTATAATTAGCACTAATTAATTTGTTTGGAAATTTGATTGTCTGGCCTCTACAAACGGAGTTATGCGTAACATGATACACAACTGGGGATTTTGCATTTCATCTGGAGTGATCTTTCATATAGCATTTATTTTATCAACGCTAGTTTAATATGTTTTTAATAATAAGAAGTGAACAAGGAACGACGATTAGTTTAGTTTAGTTTAAACTTATTTTATTGCATGATAGCAAAAGGATTGGCGACGATTCATTGCATATTTCACATGCCTATATTGGCGACGATTCATTGCATATTTCACATGCCTATTACAAGTACCCGTGTAAAGAGCCTACAGACATAATTTGATCATGCTTCAATTTTAATATGAATAGATTCCGCTTCATCTGGACTTGACGCCAGAAGATGTAAATTTTCATTATTTTGACCTGCTTATCCGATATAAAAAAAGAGTCGGGATGAAAATAAGGTAGATCCACAGGAGCTCGATGCCAACAACCCTCAATGACACCCGCCCCTTCACGTCATATAAGGAAAGTAGAGGCGGATATTCTTGTGGATCGTTGGCATCGAGTCAGGTTATCAGAAACATTTTAAGGCTCAATTTACAAAATGTACTTATGTTTCATGTCCTAATGTTTAAATCATCATTTTATTTATACTTGTCATGCTTAAAAACAAGTTTCTATTCATCCGTAAGAAATAGCACCTGGTCAGGTAACACCTGGACAGGTAATTGTCAGCGCGGCAATCAACCGCAACGCCACCGCAACTCCCGGCGATCTTGGCACCGCGGTGAAGTGATTTGCGGGGGTCAGCGGCGATGCTGAGGTGGAATTCCACCTTAAATCAGCCAGCCGCGATAGGTGGGCTCAGTAAAAAAACGCTTTGCCGTATGTGTACAATCATTTCAAAGATAATTGAATGAGCTGAGAGAAAAAATAATTTAATGAAAACAATCACAACAGAGACAGACTGAAAAATCTCATTCAATGTCAAGAGACTTACATCATTCACAACAATGCTTGCAAACCTTTAGACAATCACTTCAGATTTCCCTGTTTCTGTCACAGCCTTGTGACTCTGTGTCATCTCCAATATCAAGCAGTTATGAGAGCAATGCCAACACAGAAACACTGATGTCATAGTTGATGCAGTTAGCTAACAGGGAATAAATACACTTACCAATTTTCCAACATTCTTTATTGCTAATTGCTCTTGTGTCATACTTTCTTCTTCTTCCAAAGCCTGGAATAAAACATGATTGATTTGATCAAAGCATGTTAAGATCCTAAATAATTATTGAAAGAGAGGCAACTTTTAACTTTTCTAGTAGTGTTTAGCATTGCCTGCAAAAAGGTAGAATGAGGATTTGACAACTACATAGACAAACAATCAAACAAAAATTAAACAATGTAAAAACTATAACTAAATGGATGGTTTACAACTTACATGTAATAATATGGGACAAAAAAAATTCAAAAGTTAGACGTCACATTCTCTATGCCACTGGGACATCTTTCATAATTCTTGTTACCAATGTACTATGCTAGTAATGACTGCCTTAATTTGGGTATTCATGAGTGCATAATTCTAGTTTCACATGTCCAGTCAGAATTTATACCAATGCACACCTAAAGTAAGACAGACATTACTTATATTTACATTTGTAGTACATAACAGACTCCCCACATGAATTATGTGCATATTGAATGTTATGACCTCGAAAGTGTATCAAAACATAGGAAAATTTTCAATCTATCAAAAACAAAATGTGGCGTTATATTAGGCGACCAGAATAGTAGGATATAAATCCCAAGCTTTGCCTTACAGGCACTGAACATTGGGATTCTTCAGTAATGGAAATATAAGTACAAATTCTTACCTTGTGGTAATTTTTAGCCAATTCTAGCATTTCTTTCACTGTATTTTCATTATTATTACAGTGAGCATTATAATCCTGTAATGACAGGCCATCTACCCAGCTCTTCTTATGGAGATTCAACAACATCTGCAAAATAAGGCAACAACTGAAGGTGACTCAAATAAAAACTGAGAGAAAAGCCTATCAGTGATTGAATATAAAAGAAAATAAGAAAAAATATGAACCTTGTCTTCTGACACATTATGATCCTGATTTACAATCACTGAAGCACTGCAATATTATGGTAAGATTATGCATGCTGCAAAATATTGGTGCTTTATACTTTTTGTTTCCAATCTGATACATCTGTACTTTGTCAAACTAAAAAAAGTGGATTATAATTTCAAATGCAGCAAGATCATTAGGTATACTATCAAATTACATTGTGACAGAATTCAAAATTTCATAAAGTTTACTCTAATTCTACCAGTCTGAGAATTTGTTTTACATTATGTGAGAGCAAGTTAAAAACCATATTATTATAAATTAAAGTTTGTCAAATAAATCCATTGCTTAACTAATTATCAAATGGTACAATGTATATTTAAGTATTTTTCAATTTCCTTCCTAAATTGCTTCTTTGCTTTATACTTAAGAACAATGTAAAAAGTTATGATGAATAAAGATTTTTACCTTCTGTTCCAGCTCATTCTTCCTGTAGTTTATTGCTATGGAGTAGTAATGTCTATTTAAACCATGTATCAGAGCCTGAAACAGTTGAAATGAAATTAGACAAAGAATTAATACATGTATGTATGGTAAGGCACTTTCTGTTCAAATAGTAAAGAAAATTCTTTGAATCAAGAAAACTATGTACTCAGCATACTTCTTATTATAAGAAAAAGTTATAGAAAGACAATCACTGTTTAATCAGTATTAACAAGTCAAGAACATGTTATAAACTTAACAATAAGATACATTTAGAATTGAACATTTTACATGTATATTCCAGTATACGCTACCTGAATTGATGGTTTGTGCAGATGACCCAGATTTGAGGTGGTCTGTCGTGGTTCCTGACCAAGTACCATCATATTTGGATTGATCAACCTAAATGCATCTATCACCACCTGGAAAGGATTTAAATAAAGAAAACCCCTAAACATGTTAAACTTGTAGTGAAGTATCATGACATTAACTTAAAGTCTTATTTTCAGACAAAGATATAAAGTTCACTTACTGAATTCATCTCCTCAAAAGGAATAAAGTTTTGTGAAATATTGATCCTAATTTCAAATATTCAACTATAAAAACTACATATACATGTACACATATATCTCCCTATCCTGTTTTCTTGGACTTACTTTGCCTTTGACACTGTATTCTATTACAACTACATATACATGTACATGTACACATATATTTCCCCATCCTCTTTACTTGGACTTACTTTGCCTTTGACACTGTATTCTATTACAACTACATATACATGTACATGTACACATATATTTCCCCATCCTCTTTACTTGGACTTACTTTGCCTTTGACACTCTGTATAGGGTCTACTACAACAGCTACTGCTCTCTCTGATAACGCTTCAAAACTTTGTTGTGTATTGATGTCCACACCCGACAACCAACATCCAAAACCTGGATGGGAATGATACCAACCAACCACCATCTCTGGCCTGTGTACATTATACATTAAAATAAATATCAAATTTTCTAATTAGTGTGTCGTTTATTTGTAAACTTATTTAAAGTAATTTATATTGAAGTCATTGGCAAGTGTTCACCTAAAAAGAGGTCAGAAATAGTGCCAATTTTGATAACATTTATGTTTATTACTATATCTAGTGATGTTTTAATTTCATACAGTATTTCAACATCACCAAAACCACAGCCTTTCATAAATATTGTATGTTATCGAAAATCATTTGAGATCTTTTTTAAACATGTGAATTATGAAGAGATTGGATGATTGTTTCATGATTAATGACGATCTAATCTCATTCTGACCTTCCTGTCTGTTTTAACATGTCCAACATCTTTGCCTGGAAAACTGGATCAACTGCTTCTACACTGACACCCTGCAACATAAATCATTTTATGTTTACTATATTCATACTTAAGCCTGGTACACATGGTAAGATTTGTCTTATAATAGTTCAAAAGGTTGTATCTCATACTGTGGGTAATTTTGCAACACAGAACAATCAGTTAAGGTTGTATCTCATACTGTGGGTAATTTTGCAACACAGAACAATCAGTTTTTCTATGTTTCTGTGCAATATAGATCGTTTATAAAAAATGAAGAATGTGATGCAGTGTAAGAATATCTTAGCTAAGAGTTGTATGAAAAATAAGGTGAATATTGGCTTTTCATAATGCAGAAAGATATCAGCGTTCTACTTTCACTTTCATTTACATGAATCACGTCAATCCTTTTTTAAGCTTTATAGAAAAATCATTTCTCTTATTTTGAATGAAACTCACAGCTAAAGCATCCTTACACTGAATCACATTCTCCCATACCTGTCAGCACTGAAATCTTAAAAAGAGGGAGATCTCCCTCCTTGGCACTTGAAAAAGAGAGAGATTGCGAGTGAACCCATTTTGCTACATTTTTAATGAATCGCGACATTTTGTGCAAAACCAATTTTCAAATAATTTCTTTGTGCTGAAATTTCAATGCAAAAACATTCATAAACTATGAAACATGTATCAATAGTTTATTGCATTCTATACATTTTATCATGCAATTTCGCATGAAATGCTCTGAATGTCGCTAATTAGAGTGAATATGCCAAAACAGGGAGATTGGGCCAAAAAGTTATCTTCCTTGTCCATTGGCTTTTAAATCTGGCCATAAATTGTGACAAGCATATATCAATATATATACATGTACTTACTGTACCAAACTGTGGCATGACGAAGACGTCAATTACTCTCATAGTATAATCATCTACAAACTCTCCTAACATCAATATATATACATATACTTACTGTACCAGACTGTGGCATGGCGAAGACATCTATAACTCTGACAGTATAATCATCTACAAACTCTCCTAACATCAATAGATATACATGTATGTGTACTTACTGTACCAGACTGTGGCATGGCGAAGACATCAATAACTCTGACCGTATAATCATCTACAAACTCTCCTAACATCAACCCCATCACCTCCATGGGCACACCAGCTCTACCATGCTTCAACATCTTCAAAATACAAGTTGATGTTTAAAACATGCAACATTTGAATAAATCAAAATTTTTTTTTTTACTTCTGCTCTTATTTTTACAACAACTCACCAGATTATTTTGAATGACTAAATTTTCATGAGACTCAGTGCCTTAAACAAGTCTTCAAGAAATCATTATTCAACCACTTGCCTAAAGACAATTTTACATAGTCTAAGATATTTGTAAAATTCTATTGGCACAGCAAAATTTCTAAATGCCTCAGGCTTCAGACTACAGAGTTTTGTGAAATTGTAAATCATCAATTGTAACAATTGTTTTTCCTGGTCCCTCCATACATTGTATCATGAATTCTGTATATTATGCATCACTCGTTTCCTATACATGTTTATTGGTCACTGAATATTTATTCTATTCGAACAAAGAAAACTACAAAGCTCAAAGTAGGGAATGACCGATAGACGATTTCCGAGATGTGTAAAATCAAGGGTTTTAACAGTCGATTCTAAGAACTTGAAAATGGACTATTGCAGAAAGGGCTTTTCATCATAGGAAGAATTCAAGAACATTACATGAACAATTCATTACGTTTATATAGTTAAGACCATATATCTTGTTTTTATTCTGTTACGCATCCTTCTTAAATTAAGAAAGCTACCTTCCAGCCAGGGAGGAAAACAAACAAACATGTAAAACAAAGGTGCAATTTCATATTGTGTGACTAATAGTATGTGGAATCTTACAAAAACTTGTTTCATTTGATTATCAACAGATTCTAGTCAACATTAGAATGATAGATAATGCAATGTCTTGAAAAATTTTATACTTCAATATTTTCATGATTTTTACATGAAATATAAGAATTGAACAATTTGTCTTTAATTTTTGTAGAAAACACATTTAAATTCTCAAAATATTTCATTATTCTAAATTTGTTTTGTTTGATGACTTTGGGCTCAAAACCTACCAGCACAAGGACACAAAACAGAAAATAACAAATAAATGGCCTTATAGTTATGAATGGTAACTACATGTATCCTGACCTTCAGAAGAGCTAGTGAAGAAATATAGACTTGTTCTGCTGTATCAACTGCTGGGGCATCTGTGGGTGGGGCACCCTGTAACATGGAAATATGTTAAAGTAATTCATTGTAGAAATAACAAACACAAAAAAACAGCATCATAATGTATAGATTTAAGATTATTAATAGTATACCAGTAATACAGGTATTGAAAATACTGTAACCCGTCTTTTATTCGCGTTTTATTTTCGTGATATTCGCTAGGTCTTTCAATTCACAAAAAATAAAACGCCGCGAAGTTGTCCTAATAAGTGTAAAGAAAGTTACGTACATATGATGTCGCAAAAATAAAACACTGCAAACCAGTCACCTCCATCCTGTTTGCGAACTTAAGACGCCCCGAATGAAAAACGGCTTACAGTACATGAATATGTCCTTGTAATATTAATATAATTATAAATCTTTTGTTTGTGCCTTCTGTATATAATCATACAATGTAGACAATTATTTACTTTAACTGAGGTTTAATATTAAAATGGTATAACTCTATTGGGAGATATTATTTACAGAGCCAGAGGGGCGAATAATGCTTCTCAAGGGGAGCTAAACCAGCAAAGTTTTAACCAGAATAAAAGTCAAATACAATTTACTTTATTAAATGAAGTTTCAAACTTATCAATAAAAACAAATATCATGAAATCATGGAATCAATGTACATATGTACATGCTACATGTAAAGAAGTTATGCCCTGAAAATTTATCAGACCTTGATGAGAATAGGTGTATTTCCTTTACCGGTACAAGATTAAAGACAGTGATTTCTATTCACATGATGCAGGTCAGACTTTTTTTTTAAACCTGATGGATCAAATAATGTGACCACTGATAGATCTGATTGGCCAACACATTTCACTTCTCCTTCTGAAACCACTGCACAGAATTTGTAAAATTTGATAGGGAGAAAGGCTTAGAAAACACTCAAAAGCCTCTACCAAGTTTGTTGGGTTTTTTTTTTTTTATTCTGATCCAAAAAAAAATGATTATCTGCCATTGAATCACATATACAATGTACAAGTGTTCCTCTGCAATCTCAAGTTTACAAGTTTACAAGTTTATTTCAATCTCATCATAGAACACATATTGAGACAATTTACAACAAATACATAGTCAAATGGAATAAACATGTACAACGATGCGCAGTACTAAAGCTCCTAACCAGGAGGGGCAACTCTCTCATTTATGATATCAATAAATTTACAAAGATTGTTTAATACATTTTCATCTTGACAAGAAAATAAGCTATAAAATTTATAGATATTCGGTCTTATGAAAAAACCTCTTGGAACAAAGTTAATTCTTTCATTTTCTAAAGCTTTACAATTAATGATATAGTGAAATTCATCTCCTACTGATTCTTCACATAAATGACATAATCTTTCGTTTCTAGGTGTATTCAACCATCTACCAGTTTCGATAGGTAATCTATGATTAGTAGTTCTAAAACGCAACAATTTAAAGATATTACATGTAGGTATATCCAAATCTAAATATTTACGAAATTCAAACTTGTTATTAGTAAATAAATTGTAAAATGTACCCTTACTTGAATTATTACACTGAGAAACCCAACTTTGTACAAATTGATCATTAAGTATTTCTTTGATTTTTGCTAACAACCATTTTTCGTTTTCAATATTTTGGTAAATCCATACATAATTCAAACCACATTCTTGTAAAATTTGTTCGATACCACATATCCATTTAATGTTATGACGATCTCTCATTGAGTATAAAAGTTTGTACATAACGCATGACAATTTTGACTCTTTTCCATTTAGCAATTTCAACCAAAAACTTATCATTCTTATCTTTACCTTAATAGATAATGGATATCTTGCTAATTCACCATAAATCATTATGTTTGGTGTTGATAGTTTTAGTCTTAATATAATTTTACAAAATATTAAATGAAATTTCTCTATAAGATCAAGATTTTCAAACCCCCAAATTTCAGATCCATATAATAGTCTATTGATAGATTGAATTCTCTTGCTTTCTTAAAAATGCCATACATTGCTCTTGTTGCTCTTTGAATTAAATATTTTCTGGTATTTAAAAAAGAACCACTCCTTGAAAACAATATACCTAGATATTTAAATTCAGTAACAATTTCTATTTTCATATTATTGTAAAAAAACGATACATTTGACAGTGGTCTCCCTTTACCAAACATAGTGTAATCAAAGATTACGAAGCTCACCTCGCGGCAGCAAAGTTCAATTTAATCATATCTCTAAGTACATGTATATTAAGAAAATCACTCAAGTGAAAAAAAGTAGGTCAAGGTCATTTCATGAAAGTTTGATCAAAGATACATCCAATATGCAAGTTTGGTACATGTAGCACTTATACTTTGCTCAATATTGGCCTTTAAAGGCAAAATCACTCAAGCAGAAAAAGTAGGTCAAGGTCATTTTATGAAAGTTTGATCAAAGATACATCCAATATGCAAGTTTGGTACATACAGCACTTATACTTTGCTCAATATTGGCCTTTAAAGGCAAAATCACTCAAGTGGAAAAAGTAGGTCAAGGTCATTTTATGAAAATTTGATCAAAGACACATCCAATATGCAAGTTTGGTATATGTAGCACTTATACTTTGCTCAATATTAGCCTTTAAAGGCAAAATCACTCAAGCGGAAAAAGTAGGTCAAGGTCATTTTATGAAAGTTTGATTAAAGATACATCCAATATGCAAGTTTGGTACATGTAGCACTTATACTTTGCTCAATATTAGCCTTTAAAGGCAGAATCACTCAAGTGGAAAAAGTAGGTCAAGGTCATATTATGAAAGTTTGATCAAAGATACATCCAATATGCAAGTTTGGTACATGTAGCACTTATACTTTGCTCAATATTGGCCTTATAAGGCAAAATCACTCAAGCGGAAAAAGTAGGTCAGATGCTGCATCCGATGCATGGGTTCACCTCAGCATCCCAAGATGAATCACTTGTGCAAGTTTGGATACTGTAGCATCAGTACTTTGTCAGATACTGAACTACCCCAAAAACTTTAACCAGACATTGACAAAGTCATTCAACCGGAAAATGTAGGTAAGATGCTGCATCCAATGCATGGGTTCATCTCAGCATCCCAAGATGAATCACTTGTGCAAGTTTGGTTACTGTAGCATCGGTACTTTGTCAGATACTGAACTACCCCAAAAACTTTAACCAGACATTGATAAAGTCATTCAACCGGAAAATGTAGGTCAGATGCTGCATCCCATGCATGGGTTCACCTCAGCATCCCTAGATAGATCACTTGTGCAAGTTTGGTTACTGTAACATCAGTACTTTGTCAGATACTGAGTTACCCCAAAAACTTTAACCAGACATTGACAAAGTCATTCAACCGGAAAATGTAGGTCAGATGCTGCATCCGATGCATAGGTTCACCTCAGCATCCCAAGATGAATCACTTGTGCAAGTTTGGTTACTGTAACATCAGTACTTTGTCAGATACTGAGTTACCCCAAAAACTTTAACCGGACGCGGACGGGGACGCGGACGTCGGGGTTATAGCATAAGCTCATCTCAACTTCGTCGAGGTGAGCTAAAAATCAGAATTTTTGTCTTTTCGACATTAACTTGCAATTTCCATTTTTCACAATATTTATAAACATAGGTAATCACAGATTACGAAGCTCACCTCGTGACAGCAAAATTCAATTCAAACATATTTCTTAGTACATGTATATTGGCTTTTAAAGGCAAAACCACTCAAGCAGAAAAAGTAGGTCAAGGTCATTTTATGAAAGTTTGATCAAAGATACATCCAATATGCAAGTTTGGTACATCTAGCAGTTATACTTTGCTCAATATTGGCTTTATAGAGCAAAATCACTCAAGCGGAAAAAGTAGGTCAAGGTCATTTTATGAAAGATTGATCAAAGATACATCCAATATGCAAGTTTGGTACATGTATCACTTATACTTTGCTCAATATTGGCTTTTAAAGGCAAAATCATTCAAGCGGAAAAAGTAGGTCGAGGTCATTTTATGAAAGTTTGATCAAAGATACATCCAATATGCAAGTTTGGTACATGTAGCAGTTATACTTTGCTCAATATTGGCTTTATGGAGCAAAATCACTCAAGCGGAAAAAGTAGGTCAAGGTCATTTTATGAAAGATTGATCAAAGATACATCTAATATGCAAGTTTGGAACATCTAGCACTTATACTTTGCTTAATATTGGCTTTTAAAGGCAAAATCACTCAAGTGGAAAAAGTAGGTCAAGGTCATTTTATGAAAGTTTGATCAAAGATACATCCAATATGCAAGTTTGGTACATGTAGCACTTATACTTTGCTCAATATTGGCTTTTAAAAGCGAAATCACTCAAGTGGAAAAAGCAGGTCAGATGCTGCATCCGATGCATGGGTCCATCTCGGCATCCAAAGATGAATCACTTGTGCAAGTTTGGTTACTGTAGCATTAGTACTTTGTCAGATACTGAGCTACCCCAAACTTCTTAACCAAGTCACTCAAGCGGAAAATGTAGGTCAGATGCTGCATACGATGCATGGGTTCACCTCAGCATCCAAAGATGAATCACTTGTGCCAGTTTGGTAACTGTAGCATTAGTACTTTGTCAGATACTGAGCTACCCCAAACTTCTTAACCAAGTCACTCAAGCGGAAAATGTAGGTCAGATGCTGCATCCGATGCATGGGTTCACCTCAGCATCCAAAGATGAATCACTTGTGCAAGTTTGGTTACTTTAGCATCAGTACTTTGTCAGATACTGAGCTACCCCAAACTTCTTAACCAAGTCACTCAAGCGGAAAATGTAGGTCAGATGCTGCATCCGATGCATGGGTTCACCTCAGCATCCAAAGATGAATCACTTGTGCAAGTTTGGTTACTGTAGCATTAGTACTTTGTCAGATACTGAGCTACCCCAAACTTCTTAACCGGACGCGGACGCGGACGCGTGGGGTTATAGCATAAGCTCACTCAACTTCGTCGAGGTGAGCTAAAAACAATTAAGTTGGTGCTGCAGATCATCCTTGCTTTCAGAAATCAATACTGTATCATCTGCGTAAAGTATCACAAAAATTTTCAAAAAAATCTCTAAACAGGCAATTTAGGCAAACTTGAGGTTCCTTTGGGTTTTTTTTTATTTCTCCAAGGTTAAAAGCAGAGACCAAAGTAAAATAGGTATATTCTTAAATATTAGAATACATGTAGGATAGGAATTGCTAACCTGCCCTAATCCTGGCATACCACCTCCTAAGCGTAGAAGACGATCCATCTGAAACAGACATAAACATCATGAATGTAAATCAAAAACTAAATCATTTCAATGAGCTTCTTATCATAGAAAGCCAAAATCTTACTGTAAATCTACCGGGTATATCTATATTGTCTGAATTCCAGTTTACAGAGATTTGGAGGTATCTAGTTGTTTTTCCTGTCTGCTTGTTAGTCCATAAAAACTTAAAACTTTAGTCATAACTTAAGAATGGTAAGTGATGGCAAGGAGAAACATTGGCTACAAAGTTCATAGGCCAGTATTGTTATGGACCAAAATTTTCCTCCAAGATCATCCCAAGAAAAAAAGATGAAAATCAGGTATGCAGGTAAATGACAATTGTGACAGTACACATGGGGCAGCGTGCAAAATTAACGGTGGACCGATAGACAAAGTCTATAGTTATTCTGGTCAGTCTATAGAGATAAAAAACTCGGTAGACCGACTTGTCTATAGGAAATCTGACCCGAGTCATGTAAATGTTTGCTCTTCGCACAGCAATAGCTTAGCAAGAGCAGGTAAGGCCATTTAAAATTGATCGGTCATTTCTCAGATACCGCCGCCGCCGATTCAACTGCAGAAAAAACCCGCTGTGTGTCATTTTCAATCATTACTTATTAAAGAAGTTAAATTATCCAAAAGGTACCCGATAAACATTTAAGTGTAATCACAGCATGTTCCATATTTACGGTAACGTTAGGACGCCTTCTGTTCAATATTTTACACATGAACGGATATAAATATTTTTACATGGCCTAAATCAAGGACTTATAAACATTTTATAAGTCCTTGCCTAAATCCAGCCTTCATGTATTTGTACTACCAATAATTATTTGAGCACCTGTAAAACGTTGATATGTTGTTGTACTTCTGTTTTTTATCGTCCTTTCATCATCTAAAGCCGGTCGCGATGTCGTTCTTTGACTGGTTGAAATATGTTGAAGGTGCACACCCGGGCACGAAACAAAACCCGGCATGTGCTCAGTGATCGGGATAGGCAATCAGGTGAACATGACAATGGCCCCTTATCCTGGAACATCAATGTGCCATTTACAAAATGAATGTGCCATTGTTGAAAATGAATGTGCCATGAGCAATTTGCAAAAAACCCCAAAACAAACAACCAAGAACATATATAGAGTTGCATCACCCGCCGCTCCAAATGTCTAGACGGACTTTTCTGTACTTAAACATGGGAAATAGGGGGACGCATTTGACCAAAACAGTCTCAAAAGATCGTCTTAAAGATTTGTTGCATGCTTTATACCTGAATTTATAACTCAAAATTTGCTTGAACCCTCACCCCCCTCTCCAAAAATGCACTCTGTTGTAAACTACAGTACATCCAAATCTAATGACAAAACTTTATATGAAAGCGTTTTGTTAACAAATTAAGTCCATGATTCATCTTATAATAACTGGTGAAGTCCATTATGTATAAAGTTTTGAAATAGGGATTGTTGCAATAGGAAACGATGGTGTTTTAAGTAAATGACACTTTCAAATTACTGTCTGGTGTATCAATTGATACGAAAAGTAAACTAATTAAATCGCATGCAGAACATTGAATAAGTGGATATGGTTAAGTCATCACCACGTTGAATAAAAGAACGGAAGATTTCCACAATTTGTTTAAAAATTTAATGCACCACATTGGCGCACTAAGTAAAATTTTAATGTGACATTTTAGAATTGAATGTGACTATGGCACAGGGCGCATGCTTATCCCAATCACTGTGTGCTAGTTCTAGTGATGAATCAGATATTGACAATGAATCTGACAAGGAAATAGAACAAAATGAACTTGAAAATGAAAATCCCATCACACAAATTGTCTACCAAATTGAGAGAGAATATAACTAAATGATTGGCAGATGATTTAAGCAATTAAAATGCAATAACATTCTGATTTCTGTGCCTTTTTATTTCGGTCATAGGAAAACGCTGAGGTCTATAGGAACTAAAATTACTGTGGACCGAATGTCTATAGGACTTAAAAGTTAGTTTCGCACACTGATGGGGTAATGAGCGAAATCAGGAGTATTCCCTTAAGTCATTTATACTGGTTTTAATTTTCACAATGGGGTTATTTTTGCAATAATGGTACCGGTACAATCATGAAAAATGTGAAAAAATTACCCCAACACAAAAATGTCAACGTTTACAGATACTGATACAGGATAGTTTGCTACCAGCATGACCAGTTACAGTCCTAATTTTTTTTTATCATTTAGGTACCCTTGTCATGATGTCATGATGTTTGAACAATTTCCAAAAATTCAATTAAATTCTTACCCTAACCCTAACCCTTACCCATTATTTTCTTAATTTTTTTACACTCTTGGGAAGCCAGATGTCAATGCATGGAGTATAAAATTCAAACCCATATTGGACATTTGATCCGAAAAATCAGACTGGTCGTAATTTTGCCGGACAGGTCCAAAAGTCTTAAACATTTCGCACAGACTGCAATACATACATGTAGATAAAAATCACGAGTAGCTAGAGATACCGTTCCTGACCTAATTCCCGCCACAGTACTGACTTGCGTATGTCCAGTGCAGTAGTAGACAATCGCTTGAGAAGGACAGACGTCTTTCACCTGGGAGCCTCCTGTAATCTCCCCCCCCCCCTCTACCTGGTATTAGGTCAGGAACGGTATCTCTAGCTACTCGTGATTTCCTACATTTGTTCCAAGTTTCATGTCTCGATCTAACAAACCAAGGAAGTTATCGTAAATAAACCTTCAAAATCGTTCGGTTACTGCTTTGACACCAGTATAAGTGGGAATTTTTGGAGCCGTAATATGGGGAGGGTCATACTATTTTAAGCCTGGGAGAATTTTAAGAAATATACTTTGTGTTTGTATGTGCTTTATTTATTGCCATAGTCGGTTGTAAAAGCTCTACAGAGCTTTTGTTTATTGTTTACCCAGAGTTGTTGAAATATTTTCTAATGAACCGGTCATTCGGACCGGTACTAGTCCTAAATCAACCGGTCCGAAAGAATTTTAACTGGTCCGACTTTTTTTTTTAAATAAAAAGTTAATTTCTGCAGTATATACTGTATATTATGAAATACATTACACTATGGAAATGATGGTAATCCAAATATGATTGAATTATCAATTAAATATCCTGTGTCAAATTAGACAGTCATGTTTAAATATTTTGCCGTCTGTCTGCCTGTGTAACTGTACTGTCCGTTTGTTACCATTCAGGACCTTTTCTTTATCCAAAAAAAAAAAGAAAAAATATCTAAATTCTTTTATTCAATTTTCAATTTCTTTTATTAAACTTTCATGTTTTATATCTTACATGTATGTCAATTCATGAGGCCATCGCGTACATGTATATCTACATGCGTATTGAATTAACACAAAAATGAGAGGTAGACTTTTTACGCAGTTACAGTTCTCGAGAAGAACAAGAATGAGTGAATTGGTTTTTTTGTTTCGGCACCCTTCAACAAATCGATAAATGTACCAATGTCACCGAAATTAAATGCAGGACTTACATGTTGCGCCGTGCGATCAACCCTTGCGTAAATGCACAGTGTCTCTCTGGATTTTTTTATTTATTATAACAATATGCTAATAGTGTATAGTACTAATGGAGATTTTCATAAGAAATAAAAATATCTAGAAAGTAGCATTGATAGGGAAATCAATCCATTTTCCGTGAGAGAGGGAACCCACGGTTCAAGACTGAAATTTTATCGACGATCCACGAATTTTAGTTATGGCAACTATTCTTACGTATTTTGTCAGAAGAGTTTAATTGTTGTTTCGATTTATATTTGCGAATTTTCCTAAAATAACAGACAGGAACATCCCATCCCATCCCTTTGAAAAAAAATGAGCATGTGCATGGTCAGTTTAGTAATTGCATGTTTAACGAGTCGGACTTGCCGTTTTCAAACTTTAATTATTCAGAAAAGTTTGCACATTACTACAATTGGCAGCTCTCATTACTGCAAATATGCGTAATTTAAGTCTGTGTATTTTGATGTAACAATGTTAAACGTCTTCAATTCAAGACGACGTTCGGAAGATCTGTTGTCGAGAATCAATCGGACAATACTTGACATTTGGTCGATTTCTTTTTAAATACATCGAAGAAAAGAGATTTTTAATTAAATCTGACAACGTCACATGTATCAGTAAATGACTTCCATGACAATGTCATGTTCAGAAATCATTAATATTTATCCTATAGTGATAAAGTCGTAAACTGTGATATTTAAATGGACAATATGACTTCCTAAGATATTATGCAGTGGCTAGATACAATGTATGAAAAAAAAGAAAACGTTTCCTCTTAATTATTACCGGTCATTCGGACCGTTGAGCTGGCGTTACCAACCGGTCATTTCAAATTTTAACCGGTTTTGCCGGTCGGACCGGTTAATTTCAACATCTCTGTTTACCTTGTACACAATGCCGACTCTAAATAAATATTACTTTACTTTACTTTACTTTACTTGGGAATGGGGCCGAATATCGACCCCAAATTAGCTAGCGACGGCCCTGACTAGTCATCAAATGAAACCATTGTTTTGGAAGTATATCAATAAATACCCTAGATAAACTTTATCCAAAAACTATGCATGGTTTTGTAGTGTATAATCTCCATAATTATCAGAGACAATTCGCAAAAGTACCGGTAAGCCGGTATCCAACACAAGGATTCTATATTAAACCTTCTTCTTCTATCAAAATTGAAGAGCTATTTCTTTGTTACTGTATACCTTCTTAATTCCAGTGAGAAATCTTGATCTAGCTGACTGTGTTGTAAGAAAATGTTAGAATGTAATAAAGAAATTACCCTCGTCACGACCGACCGGAAAAGTAATTTTAAAATAAATAGGGAACCAAATCGTAAAAAATAAATCCGGACAAGACAAGGCAGGAGTGGATCGGAATGGATACCAGAATCATACGCATAGACAAAATAATCCAGTCCCTGTACATAGCGGCAGCGGTAGAGACTGGATTATTTAGTCTATCATACATATATAGTATCCCTTCTAAAAGCTCTTATAAAACATTTAAGAGGCCCCCCTTACAAAATTGCAGGGGGCTGGGGCACAGGTTGCAGACACACCCCCCCCCTTCCCCCTTTTTTAAAATCTTTAAAAAAGGGGAAAAGGGGGGATTGTGTCTGCAACCTGTGGGCTGGGGGGCATCATTCCATAATGGCATTTTACACTTGGTCTTGAAGCTTCAAGGTCATCCCCCATGATAATTGAAAATGTATTAGTGACTCCCCCTCACCCCCCCCCCCCCTTCCGTAGTAGGTCCATCCTTTCCTTAGACGTCCACATCTATAACACCCTTTCAATATCAACCGATATCATGGTTTGAAATAAAATTCCGAAGGTATAAGCATGATATTATTAGTTATACAGTGTTTTACAGGGGGGATACAGAAATATATCCATTCCACGTTCAATAGCCAATGAAGCAATGCTTCCCCTTCCACGACTCAACCTTTATTTTTATTTTTATTTTTTTTTACCGATCTGTTTCTGATACATGTATATACTATAAGTAATTGATAATTGAAAAATTTCGCTGGCTCGCTATATACATTATATATCATGTGAGATAATTTTCCGCTGGGGAGTGGGGTTCCCCCAAGAACCTGCTAAGGGCTTTGAGGTATTCCACGCCCCCTCTAAACTCAAATCCTGTCCCCTGTAATGATATTCTGAATTTTTCCAAAATTTTGATAAATTTCAATATATTAAATGAATCCCCCAACCACAGCAAACAAACATATCTTTTTTCATCTCATAGAACACAATACTATATAAATAAATGTAATTTCATTAGATTCTGGCCGTTTTAACAGATACATGTACAATAAACGGGAATCTTTCCCCCTCTCACTCGTACGAAGTGTATACATTTTATCACACCGGGTAAACGGATTTTACGAACCGGGCAGGATTTTACGAATCGGGCAAATTCGTTCTTGACGTATAAGGGGTGCCGTCAAAAGTACTAGTATATCTCTTTTCTTACACAGCTTTATCAATGCGAAGACTTGATTCTTCGAGTACACATATTTCTTTATAATGTGACTTTTGTGTTTCTTTTTACATTTTGAAATTTTTGCGTAATGACGAGATGAAATATTTTTCCTTCTACATTTTCACATAAACATGAAATATTTCCGAGCAGGGTTCTTTTGCAATTCATATTATACATGGAATTTCAAGACGGGACATCTGTAAATCTGAATCGTAAAATATATCATGGGCAACGAAGTATTCACGAGTTAAACGGCATTCTTCAGGACAGGGGTATTCGAAAATGGATTTTACGAATGCGGGCAAGTAAGGAAAATGGATTTTACGAACGCGGGCACTGGATTTTACGAACACGCTTTACAAAACACATAATTTCCCATTTTTACTGTAGTGAAAGGGAAAATAGCATTCTACACATGACTTACACGTATAGCTTAATGCATAGGAAAAGAAGAGATCAACAGGAAATCTTTCAAAACAGCAAAGCGAAAATTTGGGTTTGAGAGTCTGATGATCATGATAATCTTTTGAAAAAAAATGACAATATAATTTACTTTAATACTTTATATAATATAAATATAATATCACATCGCATGTTAGGAACGAATACTCTTTTATTTAAGATTGGAATAAGCGATACTATCATACATGTGCTCCTTTTGTCACTATTTCACATATATTTCGTTTTTGCTCTCATTCACAACAACTTTGGCTTGATCTTAACATTTGGCTACATGATATCTGCAACATAGATAAAAACTTGCATGTAAAAAGCATATTAATGTTTGGGATAGTAAATGATAATAATAGCAATATCAACATCATAATTATTCTAGTTAAAAAAGTACATTTTTAGACAAAAAACTCTAATCTAAAATGCCATCCCTCTCTAGAAGGTGCAAAAAATTGAAATAATATCTTATCTTAAAATTGAAAAGTATATCTTTAAGAAAAATATGAAAAATGAAATGTTTTCAGAGAAATGTGGAAAACTCCCCATACTATTAGATTAATATAAAAGTATGCAAGACGTGTGAATGATGTATGCGTGTTGATGTCTGATGTATTGTCTATGTATTGTTTAACTGTATATAATAAAAAAATACCAAAAAAAAAAAATAATAATAATAATAAATATAATAGATAAAAACTTTTTTAAAAAGGCAGTATTATAGTTTGTCGTGAATTATATCTGTTACATTGATGAAATAAAATGGTCTTCAAACCACCAGAAACAGATCATAAAAAATGCAAGCGATACAGAAATGCATGTATATATTTCAAGATGGTCGATGGTGAAACTTGACGAGTCTACATTGAATAACGAATTTCTCCCGCCGATGGCTTTCTGTTTATTGCATTTTTTCGGAACATATTATTTGCTTTTCCCGACAACGCCTTTTCCAATTTTTATTTTCGAGAATATCAAGGACTTATAAACCGTGAGAATATCAAATAGATGTTTTTTTTATGAATATGTACGAAATACCGGGAATAGTTCTTGTGAAGGCCATGTCAGTGGAGTGGTTGGCGTAAAGGGCTTAAATTTCGCCCCTTCCACCCTCCCGCCCCCAAATATTTTCAAATCACTGGTAATGTTATAATTTTCCATCTACATCAAGAGTAAATATCAATAAATGATTAACTACATAATTGTTAAAGGCATCAATTTCCATTTTTTAATCAATTAAAAACCCAACTCTGAGAGCCTTGAATTGGCATGGGTCCTAAAAAGGCTGAACTGCAGTCACCCCCCCTTACAACTTGTCATCATACCATAGCTTCACTTTTTACCCGCTTGTGACTTAAGTCACCCCCTGGAGCCTGTTTTACAAAAATACTAACGAACAATTTTAGAAATTTTCGTAACATGCATTATCAAATAAGAGCTTAAAATCTTTTTCACTCCTTTCTAATAGCATTTCTACATACTACATACAAAAGAAACTGAAACCCCTATCACACTTTTACGTACCGGCCCACGTATCTACGGCGTATCAGGATACGTGGCAGTAAGAAAGGAACGCAGCAGCAACGCAGTATCAACGTCAGCTTACGTAGCGAGTACTCTTTGAAACGTAGCATGATCTCTTGATACGAAAGAGTGCCGCGTTTTTTTAAGTTCGCACCTAAAATTACGTAGCACATACGTAGCAGCTTCCATACGCCGTGTGTACGTAGCACGAACGCAGTGCAAACGAAAGAAGCGCAGTAGCAACGTAGCAGGAACGTCGCTAATACTCTTACTACGCAGTACGAACGAATCACAAACGCAAGTGATATCCCTGTGGCGTACGTGCTACGTACAAGGATTTGCTAATTCGTACCCGCGGCGTTCTTTTCTTATCTACTACGTAAAGTACACGTTTCAATTTCTTATTTTTCGTTTCTTCGATATACTCCTGCGTATGCATGGCGTACGAACTACGTTCTTTTCGTTCCTGCTACGTAAGAGCTACGTTGGTGTTGCGTTGTATGAGTATCTGCTACGTTAAAGGAGTATCGCTCATTCCACCTCGGCGTAAAAGGTGTAATTGCTATGTTTTTATGAACACATGATAAAAATCTAGAGGGAAAATAAAGTTTTGAACCTATTAAGAATGAATCAAGATTAATTATACCGTATAATTACTAACTTCCACTAGATCAACGAAGCAGCTTTATTTCATATGGCGAACTGAGTCTGAATAAAGTATGCGCTAATTTCAAAGGGCACTTTGACAGTACCCTTTGCCCTTTTTGTGTTCATATTATTTTGAGTGGTAAATCGAGAGGAAATAATATTTGGCAACCAAAGAATTTTTTCATGCGAATGTGAACGCCACGGCAACGCAGCAGAAACGTCGCCAAGAAGAAGACTACGTAGCAACAACGTCGTACTTACGCAGCAGAAACGCATTGAACGTCACACGTACGTGCCGAATGCCGCACGTACGTGATGGTAGGACGCATTGGTACGCTGATCATACATGATAGAAACGCCTCTTACGTCCAAATATTTCTTCCAGAGGGAAGGGATGATAACAAATAAAAACACAAACACTCAGATACACAAATTTTCGGCCCCTTGGCCTTTATCAAGTGTAAAAAAACGACGATCTTCGTTTTTTACACTTAAAGATCGTCGTTTTTTACACTTAATAAAGGCCAAACACTTAAAGATCGTCGTTTTTTACACTTGATAAAGGCCAAGGGGCCGAAAATTTGTGTATCTGAGTGTTTGTGTTTTTATTTGCTTCTTACGTCGTATTATATATAAACGTCGCACTTACGCCTTGGACTCCTGAGAAGGACGAAATACGTGGCAGACCTTTTCGTTTCTCTTGCGTAAAGAATTTTGGCAAAAATACTCCTATTACGTAGCTGATACGAAAAAGTGTGATAGGGGCTTTTAAACATCGCGATTTAGTTTATAAGAAGTTAGTAACTAGGCGCTCAAGAGTTACGAACATTTCTTAATTTTTTAGTAAGTATTGCTGTAAACACGCACCGGATCCCTTGCCAATACACCCCCCCCCCACCCCTTACTCAAAAGATAGATCCGACACTTCAAATGCTATTCGAACAGTTCGTATTGTACGCTTCACATAAGCATTTACAAAACGGCAAGATAAAGACGTAAAGGTAAGACTCTCTCTCTCTCTCTCTCTCTCTCTCTCTCTCTCTCTCTCTCTCTCTTATCGTATCTTATCTTATCTTATCTTAGTATAATGTTGTCTAATTTCATATACTATAAAATTAGAACTGTTTTACCGTAACCAAGATTTTGATTTCATCCTAACTTTCAGTTTTAGATGGAAAATGACTAACTTTTTTCATATTAGAGTAGTGTTACTATTCTTGTTATGTGCGTTTTCTTAATTGGAATTGAAAAATAGAAGAAATAAATATTCAATACCTTCATCATGTTCATGGTTTCAGCAGATCGTAAATTTCTTTAGTGAATAATCTATCAAAGGTAAATGATAATATCTTCTTGAATATAGATCGTTTAATTGTATACAGACGCTGAAATTGACTTTAGTAAATACAATTCAACATCTAATACCAAAAATGTGTTTTTCTGCATTAACAACATTATTTACTCTCTATTAATAACAGAATCAAGTTAACACTCCAAGATTTAAAAATCCCCTGTAAATGTATAATGTTCTTGGCTATCAATATTCACCGTTACATAATTCACGGTCATGTTTTTTATCTGTGTTTATTATCTGTCTCTCCGAACGTTTGGGAGCTTTAATCAAATTGTGATTGTCTTTATAAAGGCATGAGCACCCGATTACGACATGACCGTAGAAATGCACTCTGCGATTCTTATCACAATAAAAGCAGCGTAACGTGATTCACAAAATCAGTGAATCTTTCAGAAAATAAGAAATAAAAGGATTTTTTTTCTGAAAATGAAACGAATGTAAAACATTCAATGAAAAACTATTTAAGTTTGCAAATAAAACACAAACACTCAAATACACAATTTTTATATTTGAGTGTTTGTGTTTTTATTTGTTATCATCCCTTCCCTCTGGAAGAAATATTTCAATCTATTAAAGTTTGGTCTATTATAAGTTAGAAAAGTATTGTTATGATATTATATAATTCTAATTTTAACTCATCCTAGATCTTTAAAGATTTTGTAACGTAATTCACCATAAAGCTTGTGACAATCGAGTTTAGTATAATTCAGAGTAAAATACTACAAAGCGTATGAAATGATCTCGATTTTTTGAAATACTGATATTACTTTTATTAAAATATATGCGAAATATTTTGAATTTAATACATTTTCGCGTCACAGATTACCCATTTTATCATATAACTCAGTTTGTGACGTGTATTTTTTGTCAAATACAACCCTAATATGATAGAAAAATCCACACATATCGAGTTCAAAGGTAATCATGAGGCATATGGAGGAATAGCAACTAATGCACGTAAAATGTAAAAGCAAAAAAATCTGTCAATGATTCAATGTTTCTTTCTAAAATGTATTGTGACACAGTTTTTGCGTATTGGCGCAACTTAACTGATTTTGAATGACTTGTACGAAAGTTATATTATTGATACACACTTGGTTAAAATGACATTCTGAATCTCATGTGTGTGTGGGGGGGGGGGGGGGGGGGGAGGGCGGGGGTGTTCAATGTTCAATGTTGAAAATAAGAATTCAATTTCCAATTGAGATCCAACCTGACAGCATAACTTAAGGTCTTATTATCATCAGTTACTGTCGAAATATTCTCGAATTTTGAATTAATCCTCTTCAAGATCCTTCAACAAAACGACCAAGAGGGTTTCGGTCTAGCCAGACACTTCTGCTTTAAAAGATTGCATGACTTAGATATTAAATCTGTCAACACGTGACTCTACGAAGGGAAAATTTATAAGATTTCTCTTTTTTACGAATTGCTCCAGAGTCTTATGAAAATGGATATTTCACACCTGGCGAGTTCTATAGTACATGTAGTAGGGAGAAAAATCTCAAGTCATGTTAGAATTGAAAATATACCCTGATGTCTGTGATGATGATGATGATGATGAAAATGTTGAACGTTTACGACAGACGGACGGCCGGACACGGACGGGGCGTTATGACAATAGCTCACTTGAGCTTCGCTCAGGTGAGCTTAAAGTTAGTATTTTCACAAAGTATTTATATAAAGAACAAGCGTCTTAATTTGTGTTTTGTTACGGGTATGCAACACACAGCAAGTACATTTATCGTACATGTAATGCGCATGTTCCTTTAGATCTTATGCATTGTGACGTCACGAGTGTTAACATACGAAATGCAGTTACATTCGTTGTGCATATACATGTATATAATATTTAGAACTGAACAATGATGCGTAAGATATAATACTATATAAATTTACAGTACTGGTGTTGGAACAGTTTCCGGACGATTTTGAAGGTTTTTCGGGGATAACTCCTCTGTCCATCAATGGAAATCATTCAAATTTCGCTCAAATAATGCTATGCCCTTCCCACAGACACTCATGTTGAAAGAAAATATTAAATATCTCAAGAAATATGGTTTCTAGACCGATCTTATGACCCTATATTTTGGCCATTTTTCGCAAATCACTGGAACAGTTTCCGGACACTTTATTTTAAATCTGTCAATCTCGATCAATTTCATCCCAAACTGGATGATTTTTGGAGACTGGTTTCTTCAATCTTTTCTACAAATGACTGTGTAAAAATAATTTTGAAAATAGAACCAAAACTTCTCAAATCACGTAGATCAAAATAGTATGGTTCTCGACGACTTCCCCCGGTGCGCGATATAAAACGGGGCAGAAAGGGGTAAAAGGTGTAGTGATAAAGCAACTTAGATGAAAAATTTTTTTTATATGATTCTTGATTTGAATTCTGCATTCAAAAATCTACAAAATTGTCAAAAAGTTAAGAAATAATTTCCTTCAAAGAACTTGAAAAGGGCGACTGTCCGGAAACTGTTACTGTCCGGAAACTGTTCCGACACCAGTATACAAAATTCAACTCTTCAGTGAAAAGTATAAAGATAAAATTTTCTAACAAGGAGCAACACCTCCCCGAATATAAATTTGACCGTTACTATTAAAAATACGAACGTATTCTAGTGTTTCCTTGATGCATAAAAACGGCTATTAAGCTATTATACATGCAAATTACGGAGTGATATTTCAAAATAGGCTTTACATTCAAATAATACTTTTACTGGGTACTGAAATTCGTCCGCGATGGAATGTCAGCGTTCTGTACCAAATTGTATATTTCTATATAGGTATGAAACATAATATACATATTATACATTATATAGTTTGTCTAAGATTCAAAGAGAGTAAATAAAGTTATTTGTTAAGTTTTAATTTATAAATTAAAACGCATAGGAACCATTATGTATCGAATTAATTGAGTTATACAGATTGTGTTCGTAAAATCCAATGTTTGACAAGTGCCCATGTTCGTAAAATCCAATGCCCGGGTTCGTAAAATCCTTTTCATTGTACCCCATCACATTTGCTTATTAATTATCTGCATGATCCTGATAAACAGAACAATCCATCAGTTCGAAATATATCTATAAATATTTTTTCTAGATTTTGAATCGTAGAAATCACGAGGCATCATTTTGATTCAAAAGAAAATCGCATTTTTGTGATAAAAGATTAGCGAAAAAAAAAAAGAAATTCTGGTTAAAAATCGAAGATGTGCGATAATAGCAAGCCATGGATACTTCAACTGATAATAGAAATATGGATAGATCATTAATCTTGGTAGGCATTGCCTCAATTGCTTACTTTTGCCCTTTAATATTATCTCCCCAGAAGTTTCAACTTCGCATATCTGCTACTTTATCTGCCCGATTCGTAAAATCCTTGCCCGATTCGTAAAATCCTGCCCGGTTCGTAAAATCCGTTTAACCGGTGTGTTATGTATATGCATTCATCTTCAGGCGCTTAGCCGGCGTACTGGTCCAGGTAGATTGTAGATATTCATGGGGCAAAGTCTCAGAATCTAATCAATTTTGCTCATTTACAGGGCAGTTTTCTACGTTGATATTTTTGTCCCCCGCTTTCGCGAAAGCGCGGGGACATTAAAACCGGTTCGTCTGTCCGTCCGTCTGTCCGTCAGTCACAAAAACTTTAACCTTGTGCATAACTTTTGAATGGTAAGTGATAGGGCTTTGATATTTCACATGTGTATTCCTTGTGACAAGACCTTTCCATGGATACCAAAATTTTTGACCTTGTGACCTTGGCCTTGGACTTTGACCTACTTATTAAAAACTTTTACCTTGACCATAACTTTTGAATGGAAAGTGGTAGGGCTTTGATATTTCACATGTGTATTCCTTGTGACAAGACCTTTCCATGGATACCAAAATTTTTGACCTTGTGACCTTGACCTTGGACTTTGACCTACTTATTAAAAACTTTAACCTTGACCATAACTTTGAAAAGAAAGTGATAGGGCTTTGATTTTTCACATGTGTATTCCTTGTGACAAGACCTTTGCATGGATACCAAAATTTTTGACCTTGTGACCTTGACCTTTGAGTTCGACCTACTTTTCAAAAAACTATAACCTTGTCCATAACTTTTTAATGGAAAATGATAGGGCTTTCACATTTCACATGTGTATTCCTTGTGATGAGACCTTTCTGTTGGTAACAACATTCTGACCTTGTGACCTTGTCCATGGAGGTTGACCCACATTTAAAAACTTCAACCTCGACCATAAGTTTTTGATGGTAATTAAAATCATAGGTCTTAAATATTTCACATGTGCATACCTTTTCATAAGCCCTGTCCCTTGGGAACAAAACAAAAGTTTGGACCTTTTGACCTTTTCTTGGAATTAATCTTTCATATTTAGAATGTTGATAATATATGAGATATATTATTAAAACTTAAGAATATGGGTGTCTGTAAGCATTTCTTTAAAGACAAACACCCAAAAGCGGGGGACCACAATTCCTTGAATTTGATTTTTTCATTTTTTTTTTTTTTTTTTTTTTGTGCAAAACGACGTGGGATTAATTGCGTTCTTACGGTACGCCTGGTTATGCGCATGATTTTCTCTCTCTTATCCATATGCCAATTGTGGCAATTGTATATCCATCGTGTGTGTTCGGCGTCCACGTAAGAATTTGAAAATCTTTTTATTTCTGGTTTTATATATGTGGAATTCATATATAAATAAAGATATGTATATTCATTTCTCAAGGTAGCGATGATGAAACGAGATATTCACATCATTTATAAAGGAAAGAAAATGGCGGGAAAATTTTCTCTATGTAATTCAACCAAATTCAGTGTCCTTATATAACTTTTTTCACCATCCAAGTGAAGTATGTATAAAATTCCTTCGTGCAATATGTTTGGGTGTTTATATGAGCACATTTCGAAAGAGAAAAATTTGCAAAAATTGAAGGTATTTCATCTGCCTGATTCTTACTCAAAGCAGTAGGTGCTACCCATAAATTTGAGGAAAGATAACTAGTCTGATCCATGTTCTAATGCGCTTCTGAGATTTTATTAAGAAGCGCGTACGCATATCCAGGAGATCTTTCTGCCTGTGATGCCACCAGAAATTATGTAACATTTTGCAAATTTTAAAATAACATATCGTGCTTTTGAACTATTATTACCGTCAGTCATGACTGACGGTATACTGTAATCATTCGTGATCTACTTGCACGGGTAGAATACCTCTTGGCAGTATGATTGGTCGACAATTGCAAAAAATGTAAATATTCGTCTATAGGTTATTCAGACCCTGTACATAAGATCAACAGGTCCTCTCATGAGTCTAGGTGACCTGACAATTGAAAGTCATATCGTTTCAATGCATTTTTCTTCCGAAAGATGCATCGAAAAGTCCTTGTAGCGATACGTCCTAGAACAATCGCACATCCACGCTTGAATCGGAATAAAAGAGAAACAATGCATGATATATATAGATCGATTTTTTCTTACTAGAATCTACAAGAATTTAAAGTCAGCTAACTGACGGTTAGCTTTTTGTAAAAGTTAATACTTGTAGTATCAATTTACATGTTGATCAACCCAAATAAAATTCCAAACACCGCTGATAGATTGAAAAGGGGAGGAGACAGGGTTTATATAGAAACTTTTACGTCAGGGATAATTTCGATTTCACAAACTAGTAAAGGCTTTCTGGAAAATACAAAACAAAGGAGGGGATCTCCAACAACACCAGGTTGCAGCACCCACAGCAAAACCCCAAAACACTCAATGCAAAAACACAAAGAAGACAAGCACAGAAAGAGACGCATAAGGGACAGGGAACATCAACGCACAAAACAGAAACATCAAACACAAAGGACTACACATTTATAAACCAACGAGACCAATGGGCAACCGGTGCCGACTTAGGACGGCCATCTGCCACGGAAATAGCAAAGGGTGTGGTTATCCTGGATTACTTGCGCACAACACGATCAATCTACAAGCCTTTTGAATATTTTTCCCTGACATTGTCGCCATAGCACGTTCTATATAGACGTTAACTCAGACAGTGCATTCATTTTACATATTGTTTTCATTTTCATGCGTGAACATCGACGGCGGATGTGGCTAGCCAACAGGGGGTGCTTACTCCTCCCGGGCACCTGGTCCCACCTCTAGCTTTCTAGGGGTCCGTCGATGCTCGGTGCTCTATTGTGAGTGCTGTTGAGATTATTGTCAGGATCTTCTTTAACTCGAGATCATTTGTACCAACGCATTCTTAAGAATTGCACTATGACTGAAGTCCTGTGTCGACAGGACTCAATGACGGATCCTGTCCAAACCTCTTCAGACAAGACATGCTGTCTGTTTGTGTGTTCATCTTACAGCGAGGTGGTTATTTTGCACCACAATTATGCGTTCTTCAAGACCTCTTGGTAATCGGAAAAGTGGAAGGGTTGTGCGCACGGAATCCGGATAACCAAACCTTCTGCTACTTGCGTTGCAGATGACCGTCCTAAGTCGGCACCGGATGCCCATTGGTCTCATTGGTTTATGTGTTGACTTTTTTGTTTCATGTTTCTATTATGTGAGTTGGTGCTCCTTGTCCCTCGTGCGTCTCTTTCTGTGCATGTCCATTCTGTGTTTTTGCATTGGGTGTTTTGGAGTTTTGCTATGGGCGCTGCAACCTAATGTTGTTGGAGATCCCCTCCTTTCTTTTATCACCGTTTGATATAAAAATTTTGAAGTCGTGCGGCGCCGCAAAAATCATGTCAGAACAGACGTACAAAAGTCAAATTCAATAGCATCATAAATAAATTTGAGAAAAGAGAAATTTGAAGCATGGACTAGGCATGCACGTTTCGGGTACTAAGCCCTCGTTAATGATCCTCAATCTAATCAATGTAATATAGTCAAAGAGTGTGAAAGTTACTTTGTTCAAAATGTTCCTAAAGATACAGCAGTATAGGTGGGATATGATGCTGCAGGACCCACGTTTTCGAAATTATAAGAAATTTTGAAAACGGAAATTTTTCGAATGCATTGAAGAAACTATCAATCAAAGTTTATTGGACTTGGCTTCATGTGCCCTCGAGGACTCCTGGTCCACCAGCAGTGACTCTCACCAAGTGGTACAAATGTTAAACATCTTCAAATTCAATAGCATCATTTATATAAAGACAGATAAATGTTCAGCATGGAAGATTAAAGATAATTTGAAGTACACCAGAGAGGAATTTATAAGTACCAAATTGCTTAATTAATGGTCCAGAGGAATGTGACATAATTGTGTACGTTTTAATTTACAAGACAATCGGGAACTCCCTAATGCAGGCAGGACCATGTCCTAGCTCTGATTGTACGCAACACAAACCTCGAATTCGAATATGCCAAAAAGAAGCATGTCAAATCCGGTTATGTTAAAATCGGTAAAAGACGGTCAATTTTAAAAAGTCCTTACTTAATCATTTATCAATTTAGCATTATCATGATAACAACGTGAAATTTAACAAAGGTCGTGGGCAAACTTTTTGTAAGCCCATGGCGTAACCTCATACTATGAGGCAAAGGGAAATTTTTTTATGACGTAGAGATATAAAGTTTTCTTTCGTCGACACTCCAAAACAATGTATTCCTATTTGAGTATCTATCCCATTACCACGTTTTACGTCTTCAAATTCAATAGCATCAATTTGCAGCATGGACAAGACATACACGTTTCGGGTACTTGTATTGTATTGTTTTGTTTATTCGTCAAAAGCACATACAGCATATAGACAAAGTATAATATATATATAAATATAATTGTTGCACGGTCTACTATGTAGACGGTAATTAACAACTTTCCAGACGGTGCAATAATTTTCACTGTGAAGCAATGAATAGATTAATGATTGGAGTAATGATTGAATGATTGACGGAGTCGTAGGCTGACTACCATGAGTGGTTTTCTTTAGCTGGCAATAAAGAATCGTCCAATCATTGCTTATAATTGTTTGATGGCCTAACAATTGCCGTAAAACAAATGGGTTATTCAACAGTAGAATAACCCATACATAATGCAATGGTCAAAGTAGAAAGAAAGTGATTGATTTTCTAATATCAAAAACATTCTTAATACATTTGCCCAAGTTACATAGTTCTCTTACATTTTGCATGGATAATAATTGAATCAATTTAAAGACAGAGGATCTGGTGAAATAATACTTTTTCAAAAATTTAGTTCTAAATGACTGTAATAATTACATTTCAAGAAAAAATGAAATTCATCAAAGCCTTTGATTTTTCGACACTTTACACTACAATTCCACATTCTAAATTGAAAGAAAGACTCGCAAAAGTTATAAGTAATGCGTTTACAAGTAAGAACGGTAATCGCAAATACAAATTTATTGTTGTTTACTATGACAAAACCTACTTTGTAAAAGAAAAGTCAGATTCCGAAAATAAGTACACTGAAACAGACATTATTCAGATGTTAAACTTTCTGATCGACAACATTTTTGTGGTGTTTGGAGGAAAGGTCTTCCAGCAAATTGTCGGAATTCCAATGGGTACCAATTGTGCCCCCCTCCTTGCCGACATTTTCCTTTACTCGTACGAAGCTGAATTCATTCAATCTTTGGTCTCTGAAGGGAAAAGATACTTAGCTTCTGATTTCAACTTCACTTACAGATACATAGACGATGTGTTGTCCATCAATAATCCAAAATTCGCGGATTACCTGAGCAGTATCTATCCTTCGGAGCTTGAAGTCAAAGAAACTACAGAGACAAATAATTCAGCATCCTATTTGGACATAATGTTGTCCTACGACACTGATGGTCACATGAACACCTCACTCTATGACAAACGTGACGACTTCAATTTCAGCATTACGAACTTTCCTTTTCTGAGTAGCAACATCCCTTTATCGCCTGCTTATGGCGTGTTCATATCTCAGTTGATACGCTATGCCAGAGCAAGTACCAAATATACGGATTTTGTTCTGAGAGCTAGGCGTCTTTCAGATAAGCTTCTCAGTCAGGGATATGTTTGTGACCGACTAACATCGTCACTGAGGAAGTTCTACGGTCGATATGGGGAACTCGTCATACACTATGATGTCCCACTATCCAGAATGGTGGATGATATTCTGTCATAGACCATTTGAACCATCCAACCAAAGATTGTACTCTATATCTTCCAAAATGGAAGTAACCGGATGTGACAGTTCTACCGAATTGAAGCGACGGGTGTTGCATGCAAGCAGGAGATGCTTACTCTTCCTGGGCACCTGGTCTCACTCTCATATCGGGAGTTCGCTTCTTTTCATATGGTGGAGGTGTTTGTTTTTGTTTGCTTTGGTTCCTGTTTTGTCCTGATTTTGTATGCCTTCGGTTTCTGATTTTCTGAATTATCGATTTTGTACTGTAGACAGGGATATGGTCATTATCCATATTTGTCACTTCTACATCTAAAGTACATAAAGGACATAAACGTCTGTCTAAAGGAACATTTTTATATTTACCTGAGATGATAATTTTAATTTACATATAAACTTTTTAAATTGTATAGGAATTCTCTTAACTAAGTAGGATTGTAAAGTAAAATGAGCAATCAAATGTTTATAGATATAACATTTAGACGAAGAGTTAATTTCAGAAAGAATAATTTGATTACAATTATCAAAAATACGATGTTTAGCAATTTATGTATTCAGGCTTTAATGTACATTGATTTATCCATTAATCTAACAATCCGACATTTGACAAAATACTTTTTACTTTAACTGCCCAAATCTTACAGTTTGGTTTACTTATCATTTCACCACACATATAATCATAACATGATTTTAAGGAGGGTTTGAACACCAAGATGTCGGCGGCATTATTTTGTTTTCGTACTTCCTAGGAAAAGTACAGTTTTAACGCCCTTAAAACATTTGATACGCTGATTGATGCACACATAGGAGTATTCTGATGAAGTTTGAATAATTTCCGGCGTCATCTGAAGAAATTATGGCGATTGTCAAAATCGTGGACTTTAGGGGTTTCATCCATGAGCAAACCACAACGTCATTTCGACGTTATCGGGGGAAATGGCGTCACAAACCTTCGCATTCAAAATGCAATAAAACATTAACACCAAACGTATCACATTGAAACTTTGCATGTATAAAATAGAAATCAATCTTCATCACAGTGAATTCGTTGACAAATTAACATTACAGGAAAGCGAATGTCACTTCATTGAAAATGGACGATTTTCGAAAGAAATTGGAAAATATAAAGCTTTGTAATATTTTTATCCAAAATTCAATTTTTCTCATTTAATAGCAATTCTCTGTAAGCATTTAAACAATTTCGGCACGCATGGTCTCCGATTTTCATGAAATTTCACACATAAGTAGGGACCAATGAAAAATGGAAAATTTGACAAAAAAATTAATTCTAGGTCATCTGGTTACCATGGCAACGGCCTTTAAAATTGAAAAAATTGGCAAAATTGAGCTTTAAAATCATGAAATCATCTCTGGACATTGTTGATAATTTTGTTAGTTTTTGACAAAGATTCATCCACATGATTCCTAATAATTAACTATCAACTACAGTCAATTTGCTAGAATCGCCATTTTTTGAGCGACAGTGTCAACTTTTATTCCAATATCCTGATCGACTTTGCTTATACATGTATGCTTCATAAAATGCAGTACAATTATGAAGATTTTGGAAGTTAACTCAAAATTAATTTCCGATAGTTTACGAGAACTGGAATGACACTTTCAATATTATGACGTCATCAAGATATTCACGAATTTGTCAATTAATGCATATATTTCAAAGTCTCGTAGAAAATTTTCCTGTGGATAGAATTAAATGTAAATTTGCATAACCAAGGACAGACAAGAAATATATAATTTCAGAAATTTTGAGAAAAAATTGAATTTGGCATCCAAGTGTTCAATACCTCCTTGATATACAATTTTTAGTTGATAAAAGTTTCACCAATATTTCAACATTCGTAATTTTCTCCAGCAATGCAGAGGTAATCTACCCAATTCACAATAAATCATTACATTAGGAGTACATCTTTTAACACTAAGTATGCTTTTGCAAAAATCCGTATGAACTTTTTCGACATATGGGCCTGAATGAGCACCCCATACCTCACTTCGTAGTGAGCAATGCTACCGACGTTGGTATCAAAAAGGGACATAAGTGTTGTGAAATTCAAATTCATATAAGAACATTTTCTTTTAAGTGAAAACGAAGCCTTTTTACATTGTAATGCCAACTGTCTTTGTGTTACACTAAATTTTCCATTAAAATTCAACAATAACCCAAGGTAACAAAATTTATCTACAGCTTCAATTTGTTCGTTTTTATATAACCAAGTATCTTCTGATCGTAAAACACCTTCGTTTCCAAATACCAAAAGTTTTGTTTTTCCAACATTTAGAGATAAAAACCATTTTTCAGTGTAGTTTTCCAACGAGATCGACATAAGTTGTAAATCAGAAGCTAGCCCTCGTCAGTGATCTTCAATCGAAATATTGAAATATGACCACCAAAGAGTGCGAAATGTTAAACGTCTTCAAATTCGATAGATAGCATCATTTAGACCTGATAAATTTACAGCATGGACCAGACATGCACGTTTCGGGTACTAAACCCTCATCAGTGATCCTCAGTCTAAACAATGTAATATGGCCAAAAAGGATGAAGACTTTATATGTCCAAAAATGTACCAAAAGACGTAGCAGGATGGGTGGGATATGATGCTACAGGACCCTCGTTTTAGAAATTTAAAGAAATTTTGATGACGGAAATTTTCGAATGCATTGAAAAACGATCAACCGAAATTTATCGAACTTGGCTACATGTACACTAGGGGACTCTTGGTTCACCAGCAGTGACAATTACCAAGTTGGAAAAATGTTTAACGTCTTCAAATTCAATAATACGACACCATATACGACACCATATTATTGCGTAATAGTATTGCGTTTGATTGAATCTCTTAAACATGACTCAGTTTGAACATTATTTTAAATTTGAACATTACTGTATGTTCAACGTCTTCAAGTTCATTAGCATCATTTATTAACTCTCGTCAGTGATCCTCAATCTAAACAATGAAATATGGCCAAACTATGTGCAGATTATGTTCAAAATCACTTTAAACATGACTCAGTTTGAACATTTTGAACAACACTGTATGACATTTTGGATTGCGATTGAATGACTTTCAACATCATCGAACAAGACATCTTTGCCTTATATGTACATCAATATGTGCATGGAGATAATGACACTTACCAAGTTGGAAAAATGTTTAAACGTCTTCAAATTCAATACTACGACACCTTATAATTGCGTAATAGTACTGCGTTTGATTGAATCACTTAAAACATGACTCACTTTGAACATTTTGGACAACACTGTATGACAAGCGCGATGATTTCACCTTCCACATAACTAATTATAATTTCCCTTTTAGTCTTCTCCGGGCCTGCTTAATTATAGCGTTTTTCTTTTTGTTTCTCAGCAATGAGATCTTATAAAAGCATAGATCCCCCATTTCGAATGATCTTCTGGATTGCGATTGAATGGAAATAGTGACACTTGCCAAGTTGCATATATAAAATTTTCAATTACAAACGATTCCTGCAGTGTATTGATTTAAGTAATCACTCATTGACTCTTGTGAGGAATATGCAAGTCGTTGGGCAACGAAAGAGGATGTACAGCTCGACACCCTTTCCGAATGGATAAAATCCATCAGAGGGTTCCTTTTATCTAGAATTTACCGATTAAAACCAATAGTGAATAGCAGATTCGAGTCTATCTTTAAAGACCCTGATGTTATCACAGAGCTGACCTACCTCCAAGAACAATATGTCATCACACCAGCAGGACAAAGCACATTTACTTGCAAAAAGTACTATTTAGACATAAAATGAAATAATATTAGATAACCACAAATCAGCTCTCGCTTCCTTTGGCTTCGACACAAACAATTTACATTTACATTTACCATACTTATACTGAATACCTAAAATGCATAAGAATCCGTACAAACAACGTTTCATCGCTTGTTCCTCAAAATGTTCCACCAAATCTGCATCGATCTTACTCACCAAACTCTTATCTGAAATCAAATCTGGACTTCAAAAATATTGTTTAACAGTGTATTCCCGTTACTTCAGCCAAAAGTGGATTTTAATGAATTCGAAGGAAGTTTTAGAACATTTGAAATCCAACCATTTAAGTATAGTCTATTCGATCAAAGCCTTTGATTTTTCGACACTTTACACTACGATCCCACATTCTAAATTGAAAGAAAGACTCGCAAAATTTATTAGTAATGCGTTTACAAGCAAGAAAGGCAATCGTAAATACAAATTTATTTTTGGTAACTATGACAAAACCCACTTTGTAGGAGAAAAGTTCGATTCTGAAAATAAGTACACTGAAACAGATATTATTCAGATTTTAAACTTACGTCATCGCTAAGGGCACCAGTGCACGTACACGTACTCGTCAATTTTCTAAACCTTTGCTACTTTTTACGTGTAGATGTACTTGTAGATTACACGTACGCGTACCCGTACACGTTAGCCTTATTAATCTCTCAACTATCGACTGGTCGAATTTATTTTTTGTGAATGCGTTTCATCAAATGGCGCAGATTAACGCTTAACGCAAAAATCGACTAAGTACGCCAAAATTCTACGCCACCTCTTGACATGGCGTTTATCCTGTCCTAGATTTACGCCACAATATTCTATAGATGTATGTTGCATATTATATGGCCATTATCGATTATTTTGGGGAGATGGTGTTGTGTTGAAACTTCTTTGGTAATGTGTATCTCGATATGTCAGTAATCCATTGACAAAACACAAAATTGCATCATCCGGATTGTACTTTATGGTATCATAGAAATACCTAAATTTCGGTTTTAATTGAAGATAAACATTATAGAAGGGAATGGAATATAATATATTTTTTCAAAGCTTTTTCCTCTTGAATGGTAGGTGAAAAAATCAATGTGATCATTACCTTTCTAAACTTAACAGGCGAGCGTAACAAGCCGGAAAATTTTAAGTAATGAAATCATTAGTCATTCTTGAAATTTAAAGAAGCATATCAAACGGCGAGCGGAACTTAATTTTGACTAAAAGCTTTAATGGAAATTTAAAGAAAGAAAGGCGAGCCGTTCCGATGGGTATTCTCACGATTTGGCCATGCCTTCTGGACTTTAAGACTGAATAACAGCTAGGTTACTGTGTGTACTTCTTTGATGTTTATTTTTTGTTTATAAATGCGAAACACAGACATACATTTTTGGTCTCCTTAACTTAAAGTTAATCGGGACATCAAGATATTGGAGCTCAAGAAATATGCAAGACAACCAAGTACCTTATTCGATCAACTCAGAGTCTAATAACTAAATTTCATGTCATTGAAAAAGTGTTAATTGGTCTATTTCCAATATGTCAGGAATGCAATGGTCCAAAGCGAGTTTAGATGTGTTGGCTGCATCATTTATATCAGCATTTATCTGTTAGAACATTTAATTGCGTAATGTGTTGTGTTTTGTTAATGTAACTGAATACATAACTGAACCTTGATGTCAATAAAGAAAATGAAGATAGCGATGTTTCTAATGAATAAGTCATCACTTTTTCATTCTTTTGTCAATAGACTCCCATGCCGAAGGTAATTGCTAGATGTCTGACAGTGTATTTAAAAAGGAAGCATTCATACGTAAGCAATGTTATTATTGTAAAACGACATGATGATTACAACAGCTTTGTAATGAAGTTTGTCAAGAGTTTACTCCTTTTATTTTTGTATTCAAAATCTCCAATCATTTTGGCAATGTCCTTTACCGGGAACTGTATTAATTTCCAGCGTGACCATACGATGGATAATCTGGTTGTGCAAAATGTGGACGCAAAGAACATGGATAATGTTGGCGAATGTTCAAAATTATGTTTGGAGAACTTATCATGTGTTTCATTTATGTTCAATAAAGGCAGGCGGCTTTGTATTTCACTTACAGAGAACATCTTGCTTCATAATGCAACAGAATTCGAGAATGGTTGGGTATTGTTTTATAGTAAGTATGATTCCTAACAAATAAGTATACTAATTAATATTTCCATTGCAGAAGAATGCCAATGTTAAATGCCCGTTAGGCAAAGGGATTTATATCCTATAATTCTGGTTACCTAATATGACGTCACGTTTCAGTTTTGAACGTACGGGTAATTTTCCAACGTTCAGATACTTTTGACGTTATAATTTTCAATACACTCAAGATTAATGTCAAATGGAAAATAAGTGATGGCTGTCTGACATTGGGTGTTCATAGCAGTATAATTCTGGTTGGACACATCAATATTTTCCGAGAATCGCTTCGCGATTCACAGAATTTGCACGTGACCAACCAGAATTCGGTCTTTTCGAAAAAGAGAGTTACCTCCAAATATATATATGAAGGTATCTGACGTCAACACATTGTGACGATTTCAAATTCTATGGAAACCAGCATGAAATTCAGGGAAACAGGGTTACATATATGACGTTTTCAAAGGAATATAATGACGTCACAAAGCTTTTACGTCAGATACCTGAACAAATCGAATGTAGGACTGTAAAATCGAAAAGACGGAATGATATTACCATGAACACCCAAAGTAAGACAGTCATTTCTTAATAATTCTAGTTGGACACATCCAACTTTTCCGAGAATCGCTTAGCGATTCACGGAATTTGCACGTGACCAACCAGAATTATATTACCATGAACACCCAAAGTAAGACAGTCATTTCTTAATGTGGCCCACTCTCTTTCACATTGAGATTCATAAATACAATCTCTGTTTGGGTCTAAGCGTAATAGCATCATTTATGAAAAGATAGATTTGCATCATGGACCAGACATGTACCTTTCGGGTACTCAACCCTCGTCAGTGATCTAATTAATGTAATAAGGCCAAAGAGTGCGAAAATTATTATGTCTAAAAATGTTCCGAAAGACGAAGCAGGATAGGTGGGATACAGGACCCACGTTTTAGAAATTTAAAGAATTTTGGTAACAGAAGTTTTGAATGCGGTGCAGAGACAGACGATCAATCGAAGTTGATCGAACTAGGCTACATGTGCCTTAACGGACTCCTTGTCCACCAGTAGTGACACTCACCAAGTAGTACAAATGTTCAACGTCTTTTAAAAATTATCAGTCGTGAGGATTCTGTAATTTGCTCAATACTTCATAAGAAAATAATAGAAAGTAAATAACATTGAAGTGTTCCAACTTGTTTACCTGCCAGAATAACATAATGCACCACGCATGTGTTTCGGTTAGGATATATATCCTTAGAAGTGGTATTTATGCCAATTTGATTTTCAGACACAGCAAAACGATCCCGCATTTATATCCCCTCGAAATTCCGCCGTGCGTCCGTATATTTGTTTCAGTGTTTGGGTGTATCAGGATTCTTATGAACAGCAATAGATGCTGTTAATATATCGATACTGTCCGTTATTGTACGTTAATCTTATTTTCATAAATCTTGTATTTTCTCTGAGTTTAACATGAACGTATTCTCATAGCTAATACCTTGTCAGAGAGACTTTGTATTATATACTCACAATCAATAAAAACGCAACACTTAATAAGATGTGAATTCATTTTAAAGAAATTATATATACAAAATGTCAATCCATCATCAACATTAAATGACTTAGAGAAATAAATATCTTGCAATTCAAAATGAATATCTGTTTGTACACATAGTAACAATAATGAAAATTAAGATCACCATGAAAATGAAAATTCACAGGTCAGAATCTAATGTGTCCTCCGCCTGTAGCAACACACGCACGACATCTCCTTGGCATAGAGCGTATAAGACGTTGTATACGTGCTTGTCGAATATTCCTCCATTCCGCCTGCAATGCTGCTTCCAGCTGCCGAAGTGTCTGTGGCTGCGGATGACGTTGTCTTACGGCCTTCCCTAACTGGTCCCACAAATGCTCAATAGGACTAAGATCCGGTGAAAACGCTGGCCATGGAAGAGTGTTGATACGTTGTTGGCGTAGGAAGGCAGCCGTCAAACGAGCAGAATGAGGGCGTGCATTATCCTGCTGAAATTGTGTGACATCACGATGAGCGGCAAAAAAGGGGACAACTGCTGGTCGCAGAACCTCATTGATGTAGCGCTGCGCCGTCAGAGTATCATCGATGACGATAAGAGGTGTGCGATGCCGAAAGGAAATGCCGCCCCATACCATTACGCTCCCGCCACCCCATCTGTCTGCCTCCCGAACACAACAGTCTGCGTAGCGTTCATCTCGCCGTCGCCAAACACGGATACGCCCATCATAGCCGCTTGAATGGAAACGGGACTCATCCTTAAACAGAACTGTCCATTGCCTTTGCGACCATCTCTGACGTCTTTGGGTCCACTGCAGCCGATTATGTCGCCTAATAGCCGTCAGGTTGTTGCCTCTAAACGGTCTTCTTGAGTGGAGGCCAATAGATCGAAGCCGACGACGCACAGTTGATGCAGACAAGCGTCGGCCTACTACGCCTTGTAAACTTTGCGCTGTTTGTGCCGCTTTCAGAAATCGATCACGGAGATTACGTAATTGCATAAGACGGTCCTGGTTAGGTGACGTCACTCTTGTCCTGCCCGGGCGTGGTCTATCATCAACGGAACCCGTCAGCGCTATTCTCTGGGCAAGTCTAGTAATAGTCGAAGGTGAACAAACCATCTGTCGCGCAATTTGACGCGCAAAAAGGCCTGCTGCTAACATGCCCTTTGCTTCATGGCGCTGATTGTTACGTAGCCTCGGCATACTCTTTCAAAGAAATGGCGTTTCAAAAATTGTTTGTCAGGATTTAGATGCCCGATATGAATCCTACACACATGCAAAGCACATAGTCAAGTCACGCATGAAGTAACCTACACGGACAAAATCATGCGTCGTTGACCAATACCCGATACATCGTACCTTGAGTGACACATTCAACCGAGACAAAGTTGATATGCTTTATTATAAAGTATATAATCGATGTATTAAAATATATTAAGACTTAACAAATTCATCGGTTGAAATGACTGAAAATAGTACTGTTGCGTTTTCATTGATTTCAAGTATATATATGTCTCCGTTTTCCTGAATACTGTAAACAAAAGTTCCCCGCGAGGGTTTGAAAGTTAGTGTTTTGAATATATTCCCTGACATTGTCGCCATAGCACTTTCTATATAGGCGAAACCAAAGACACAGTGCATGTATTCTATATATATTATTTCATTTCCGTGCATGAGCATCGACGGCGGGTGCGGCTAGCCAACAGGGGATGCTTACTCCTCTCGGGCACCTGGTCACACCTCAAGCTTGCTAGGGGTCCGTCGATGCTCAGTTTGGTGCTCTGTTATGAGTGCTGTTGAGATTATCGTCAGGATATTCTTTAACTCATTTATAGGTCCGGGATCCTTGAGGGGCGTTTTACCTTAGTAGCGCCTTCTAGTTTAATTTTTTTTTTTTGAATTCTTCATATCTTATTTGTAAAGAGTGTGCGTCTAAAATTTCATGTAGGGTCGATTCAGTGGCATAGACAAATATATTATCAAAAGAGGATTGGAGGCATCTTGCTAGAATGTTAGGATAGAATGACAAATTTCAAAAATAGTCAAACCATGTCACATGAACACCTCACTCTATGACAATGTGACGACTTCAGTCTCAGAATCACAAACTTTCCTTTTCTGAGTAGAAACATCCCTTCATCGCCTGCTTATGGCGTGATCATATTCAAATTGATACGTTATACCAGAGCAAGTAGCAAATATACATATTTTGGGTTGAGAGCTAGGCGTCTTTCAGATAAGCTTTTCAGTCAGGGAGACGTTTGTGATCGACTAACATCGTCACTGAGGTAGTCTACGGTCGATACGGGGCAGTCGTCATACACTATGATGTCTCATTGTCCAAAATAGCGGATGACATTCTGTCTTAAACCATTTGAACCATCCAACCATGGACTTTACTTTATTTTCCGAAATGGAAGTAAAAGGATGTGATATTTCTGTCGAATCGAAGCGGTGGGTGTTGCATGCACGCAGGAGATGCTGGCTCTTCTTGGGCAATCTGGTCTCACTCCTAGGTTGGGAGTTAGTTTCTTTTCGTGTGGTGGAGGTTTTTGTTTGTTTGCTTTGGTTCCTGTTTTATCCTGATTGTGTATGCCTTCGGTTTGTCATTTCCTGAATGCTCGACTTTGTACTGTGTATTGGGATATGGTCATTGTCCATATTTGTCATTTATGATGTAAAATTGATACGTAAGGGCCAATTAAAACAAAGTGTCATGTATATAATTCATACTATTACATTAGTGCCACTGCTGGACCAGGAGTACCCGAGGGCACATGTAGCCAATTTCGATCAACTTCGGTCGATCGTCTCTTCAACGCATTCGAAAATTTCTGTAATAAAAATTTCTTGAAATATATTAAAAAAAAAGAAAATGGGTCCTATAGCATCATATCCCACCCAACCTGCTACGTCTTTCGGTAAATCTTGGGACACAATAATTTTCACACTCTTTGGAAATATTTAATTGTTTAAATTGAGGATCACTTACGAGGGTTAAGTACCCGAAACGTGCATGTCTGGTCCATGCTGAAAATTTATCTGTTCTTAAATGATGCTTTTGAATCTGAAGACGGTTAACATTTGTACCACTTGGTGAGTGTCACTGCTGGTGGAGCAGGAGTCCCCGAGGGCACATGTAGCCAAGTTTGATAAACTTCGATCGGTCGATCGTCTCTTCAACGCATTCGAAAATTTCTGTAATCAACATTTGAAGACGTTTAACATTTATCATCATTTGAATGAACGAACACCCCCCCTTGTTTTTATTTTAAGCGAATAAAGTTAAAAGCTTCCTATTTTATCTTACTTACTAAACAACCATACTTGTATTATACATATACATATGTATATGTAACATGGTTCATGTTATATTTGAATATGTTTAAATTTTGCAAATTAGCATTTTAACAGCACCATCTTCGCAGTGTATTACGTACTTAGACTGGGCTTCAGAGAATTTTTCTATGGAGCTGTGTTAATATTGTCTCCGTCAGTTTATCCGATTTTTCTTTTCTTGAGTGAAAAAATTCTGTTTTATTTTTTATCGAGAATTTTGATTTTTGGAATCTGATTTTGGGTTTTGACTTTCGTTCACTGAATTAACTTTGTAAATTTACACTCTACTTCAGGACATGACACTAGCTCCTAGATCTAGAAAGATTTATTTATAAAATTATCTCTCATTTGAAAATTATGATAGTATTTCAACTTTCAAATATTACAGAAATTAATCTAGGTTCGATGCAAAATGTTGCCTTCAATAGGAGAGTTTTTCAAAGTTCGAGTTATGGGTCGGACAGCTTCCCAGAGAAGGCAGTTGATAGTATCATTAGCACTGCTTTCCCGACATGTGCCTCAACACATTTTGAAAGCAGACCTTACTGGTTCGTAGATTTGGGGATATATTACGATATCAAAAGAGTGGAGATGATTAACAGAGGAGATTGCTGTCGTAAGTTAAATCAAGCTTTTCTACAAATAAATGAGACGTTTTCAATGATAATCAGAAACGCGTTTTTGTTCCATTGTGAGGAAAGGAAAATTCCAAAATATACGTATTACTTTCTGAAATTCTATCAAATCTTCAAATGACATTATTTTAAGATCGTAAAATTTTGGAGTACTCTGTGATAATATGAAACAAGGCAAAGCCGTAAATGCGAAGCGAAGAAATAGCGGGAGTTATGAATATGTTTTGTACACATGGTATCGTCTGCTTTGTTGAAAAACGGAATCACGTAATGTCCGTAGAAAAAAGAATTATATTTTTAGCAACTCGTTTTGCAGTTTAGATATGATTTTCAAGTTAAGATGATAATATGATTTTGATTGAATTAAAAATTAATCAATTTTTGGTTAATGATTAATCGAAAAAGGAATTCAAGACGGTATTTCACGGAAAAATGAAGATGAACGAAACGGTACTCTGTTGCAGCTCAGAATTTCCGCACTCAGGAATTTTCGTCCGGATATTTTCGCACCATTTTCATAAGAAGGAAGTACACTGTACATATACAACTTTTTTGGTGAAACCAAGAAGTAAATAAGTGAACAAAAGAGTAAGTGTACATGCACGGGATGTTTATTTTTTAGGACGGGGGATATGCGGTATGAAATCTCTTTGCATTTGTTTTTTGCTGTGGGTGCTGCAACCTAGTGCTGTTAGAGATCCCCTCCATTGTTTGTCTTTGTATTTTTATCTGTTTATTTATTCCACCAAATCAATGTTAATTTTGATTGGAGATTGCTTCCTTGATTGCTATTTTAGGAGGGGGGGGGGGGGGGTTAGTCCAATAATAAAGAAAAAGGATTTAGATGTACCTTCATTTTTATCTATTAATGGTTATTTTAAAAAATACCAATTATAATTTTCATTGTCATCAACAAATAGATTAAGGTTCAGTTTGGCATTGGTGGTAATCTTAATTGAATACAAAGTACAGGTATTGATTTATAAAATCATCGAAACCCCCCCCCCCCTTTCCCTCCAAACAATTTTAGGGATCTATCTTGTGAAGAACAATCATTTATCTGCTTAAGTGACATCAAACATGTGTCTTATATGAAATTGTGACGAATATTCCCTGTGGTGCAAAAACATTTTGGTGCGAATATTCCCGTAATCAATCGATGGACTTTCAAAAGAAAGTTGCCTTCCACATTTATTTTGTCATCTCGCGTTATCGCAGACCCCACCACTTATATTCCTCATTATGGATTCACTACCTAATAAGAAGTCATAATAAGCATTTGGTATTTTAATATATAGATTCAGAAAGATTCAAATTTTTAATTTATATACAATTTCAGGGTAAAATTTAATATGATAACCACATTACCTTTGCTGAAATGACATGAAAATGGCGTGAAAATTCATGCAAAAAGTAACATATTGGCCCTTTTTAAAGGCAGTGTTAAGGTGTGTCATTTGTCATGAATAAGGACCATTTTTGTGCATCTCCTGTTTTACCACTAATTGAGTTTATAGTATATTTTAATTTATATATCATGGCCAATGTATCTTCATTATACACCTAAAAGCGGATCAGTTCGAAAAATTGATCTAAACTGAATAGTCTGTAAGAAAATGCTTCGCGGTAATTTCTATGAAAATTGAGCTGGAGGTACTCTTTTGGACAGTCCTGATTTCTCTTACGCAAGTAATAACCCATGAATGTCGCTTTACATATGGAATACTATTGACATCAACTGTTTTATAAGGAAGAGCTGATGGATACCGAAAAATTATAAATTGTTTAAATTTCACCCAAATTAAGGCAAATTTTACCACGCTGACACTTTTTTCAAGAAAACCACAAAATGGAGCTATTCCTGAGCGTTTGTACTCTCTTATTCCAACAAAGACATGCACTTTTTCTCAAATATTTTGAAAAGTCTTTCTCAGTAGAACATTTTACTGAAAAATCGGAGTTATTCAGTATCTTTGATATTTTGAGCTGAACTTAAATGATTTTCGTTATTTTTATGTAAACTAGAGAAAATTTTAAATGTTTTGTGAATTTGGTATTTCATATAAAGTTTCTAACCTGTTTTATTGATTGCTAAATAAGAAAACTAAAATTAAAATCGAATGAGTTCATTTAGCACTTTTTGTATTTTCGTTACAAATGTGCTATTTTTAGCAACAAATTTTAAGCATTTTAACCCTGTCTTCCAAAAAAGCAGAAGTCTTGATTTTTATCACCGACCTATCAATTTTATTCATAAAATTATTAATTGACATGAACCCTATGATTTAATATGGTTTTAATAAAATCGTTGAAATTCCTTAGTTCGGAAGCAGTCTAAACGATAAATCAGGAGGTTCTCCCATAATCACTGTCGAACCAGCTTGAATGATTTTTGGCGCGGGGAAATTCCGTCAAAATTCACATGGTCCATCGCACGTTGTAGTGTTTATATAGGATACGAAATTAAGGATTCAAAATTTTTCAATGTCCTTGCTACATGTATTACAGACATATTACCAAACACTTTTCGACCATTTCACTATGTTTCACCCTTGCTTTATATAAGCTGTCTTATACATGTAGAGGGGTATACGCCATGAGAGCCTTTTTCATTAATATTCAGTGGCCCTAATTTTATACGAAATGGTGGAGTGGAACCGAAGGAAGACGCTCAACATTATTGAAACAAATTGTTGATATCTTGTATTCTAAAACTACTTGGTATATTCTCTTACATTATATTTATGGATGTGAAATTAAGTTTGGTGCTCTATTGTGAGTGCTGTTGAGATTATCGTCAGGATCTTCTTTAACTCATTATTGATAAGAAATTTGACTTAATGTTACCATTACTGCGAGCCTGTTACGAAGCTTTTTGAACGGTACATTTCCACCTATTTATGTATAAACCGTATACGTGTTACCATATGCAGCTTGCTCAGCGCATGCGGGACCTTATGGCCCGCTTGCTCGCTTTGCTTCGCATATTAATTATTCCCGGTATTTCAATTTGGAATCTAAATAATTAGATACATGTTTCTGTTTTTATACATCAAAAGACCACATAATTTATTTTTGTAAAAATTCCTCAGCGAACATAACATCTTAAATCTCCTCTTTTATCATTTCTATACAGCTGAGCGGTTACACGACGTGGAGGTAACAGTGGCTGGATACAACAAAGACTTTAACATACTTTGTGGGATATTCGTGGGACCTGGTTATGCATCGCAGACAGTGGTGCTGAACTGCCCCAAAGGGACCATTGGGAGATATGTAAAACTGCAAATTACAAAGGGAATACACAATATCCTCACCGTATGCAATGTGAATGTCATCGTAAGATAGAATATTAATCAACAAAAGGAAATAAATTATAAGTAAATGAAGGGAAGCAATTTTAAATGTATGTCTATATCAATCTTTCCGTGCTTATATCATGTATATGCATGACTATTTTACATGAAATATACGGCATTGCATGTATTCAAAATCTATTTTCTTTCGAATTGTTTCTTGACAGAATTTGATTTCAGTGTCCTTTTTTCAAGCTTAGATAATGCGTTTTAATTTGAAGTTAACCTATTTATCCCTTGTGTTTTCCTTTGTCTAAAATTCATTAATATTCTGCTTGTATCATTCCAATGATTTGTCTTTTATTCTGATGAACAATTCTCTCTTGAACAAGGTAAAATATGAACCATCCGAGCATAGTAAGAATATTAATCTCTTGGCTCCCTCACTATAAATCAAGATGATAACACCAATGACACAACATTTTTTCATGATTATAAATGACTTTACATAATATCCTACGACAAAAATCCCCGAGCACAATAACTTTGATACCAAAACTTTGATTTACTGAGTGTCTTTGACCATTCATAAGTGATGAAAAATGGCATTTAACCCTTATGACCTTGAAGACCTTTGTTTGAAAGCCCAAACATTTTGCAAAACAGTTTGATTAGTTTGAACAAATTATTCGCTAGAAGTTATGTGTAATGTTCTCCCCATTTGGTTCACAAGTTCTCATCAATGCAATAAAAATCTTCAAACCTGTATTATATATAAAACAATGTGCATTTTTCCTTTAATAAACAAATTCCAAACCATTTTGAATTGAAATAGGTTTTATAATGAATTTCTTAACTTTTTATACGGTAATAGTCATTTTAATCTCTTATGAAAATGTTCTTGATCTTTATGAATGACCTAAAGTGACCTTTGCCCTGAAGGGACTATCCTAATAAACAATTGTTAGATATATATCAAGAACAGGGGGATCTCAAACCAGACCCTGTTGCAGTACCAACAACAAAACACTAAAACATCCGTTTCGAAAACACAAAGACGAGCACAGAAAAAAGAAAAAAAAAGAGAATACGACATAGAAACATCAAACACAAAAGGATACACATAAACCAACGAGACCAATGGGTAACTGATGCCGACATAGGATTGCTAAGCAAATAGCAAATGGTGTTATTATTCGGATTACGTGTGCACAACCCTCCCACTTTTCCGATTACCAAAAGGTCTCGAAGATGGCACAATTGTAGTGTAAAAAAACCTCCTCACTGTTAGATGACCATGCAGACAAGACAGCAAAACGCAGGGCTCAAGCAACACAGATGAATAAGTAAATGGATATAAAAATGGCATAAGTAATACAGTCCGTTCTCTGTCAGACATTCAGAGAGGACATGTGGTCGGGTTCCGGTCTTTTCTAAAGAGGTTTGGTCATGGCCCTTCATGGAGTCCGGCCCGTCGTCACAGTCAGTCAGATTGCAAGTCTTAAAATGCGCTGGTAAAAGCCTGTAGATTGATCAAGTACCAAGCCTAGGGTCTGTCTGGAGAAATTTTGATCATATTCACGGTATGTAAGGCGTTTGATGATTCTGATAATACGGAAGTGTTCCGACTCTATATCTTCTTGAAGAAAATTTCTAACCAATTTTTCTGCACCAGAAACGTTTTTCGAATATTAAATTCTCATCAGTGATGCCTCCAGCGGAGCCGCCAAAATTCATTTTAGTAGCGCCCTCTTATTCATTTTTTTTAAAATTCAAATTTCTACATTTGCTTTACAGAGAGTGCGCGGCTCCTAATTTCCTGTACGGTCGATTTAGTAGCATATCCAAATAAAATCTATTTTCAAAATAGTATTGGAAGGATGGTGCTAAGATGTTAACCTCCTTTAATTTCTATGATATTTTTGAATGGAATTACAAGTTTCCGAAATATGAAAATAATATATTTCATGTCAAATCGATAATGGGCCAAATCGAAGCTTCTATCGGACGACAGAGCTAGAGAGAAGTAATTAATACACTTCTAAACATCAATTACATCTGACGCATTTTCGCTGCTTATGCCGTCTACCTTTGAATCTTCTAACTTAATTTATCATACCACCATAAAAGGCAAATTGTGTAATACCCAAAGCAATATACTCTGTTGCTTGTATAGACCCGAATTCTAAAAGAAAATGACTGTAATTTTTGTAATATCTCCAGACAGTCTTAAATAGTTTATGAAAGCGGAATCCTTGACCTAAAAGTTTATTGGTAATTTGTAAATTTCTACTGTGAAGATTCAAAATAATAGTGCATGCTCTAGCGTACCGGATGAGCTGTGATATGTAAATGATGACGATAGTCTGGGAACATCAACGTCAAGCCAGGGGAAATTTACTAATGTTGAATCCAAAATAATCTCTTTTGTCATATACATTTGTATGAATCTTTCCGTATATCATTTTGATATTTTGGCCCAAAAATCGTGTTTCTGTATTTGTGACGTTTGCCTAGTTAAGAGTTAATTCTTGTGGATAAATCTCTTTCTTATATAATTCAAAAGAAGGATTGTCAATAGTCAGAGTATCATCCAGGTACATGTACCTAGAAGTATTATTGGAATATTTCAAATCATCAAACTGTCTTTGCCTTTTGGAAGATTTTGCACAATTTTTTTCGTAAGTGTATAAAAATTAATCTGCTGCAAGAGGCGTACAGTTAGTACCCATAGCAATCGCTACAACCTGCTTGTAATCCTCACCCAATCTAACATAAATGATGTCGAAGAGGAAGAACAGGGCATTACACAGGTAACTGAATGTCAATGATTTGTACGATTTGTAGTCTGCTAAGGAAAGGAAACCCTTTGATTCAGATGTACAAATGTAAGCTTTCCGCTCTCGATCAAAAGAACATTTAATGTGTTTAGATAATTGATCATTTATTTTGTTGTGAGGAAGCGTGATGTACATATCAGAGAAGTCGTATGAAGAAATCTTGTTGTCATGGAAATTTCTAGATTTCATTTTGTCAATCACATCCCTGAATTTTTGATAAAAGAAAATTTACATCATTCCTGTTTAGATCAGTTACACATTAGCCGTTGTCATGGAAATTTGTTGTCATGGAAATTTCTAGATTTCATTTTGTCAATCACATCCCTGAATTTTTGATAAAAGAAAATTTACATCATTCCTGTTTAGATCAGTTACACATTAGCCGTAAGAGCTAACGTCAGATTTCTAGACAAAATTGTAGTGGAGCTAGAATTAGCAATGAATCGAAATTTGTAACGAGACTTGTGCAGTTTTGGTCTGCAATATAGGGTTGCGAAATCCAATTTAGAATTAGAGATGTTTAATGATGAGTGTACTCAAAATGTTAACTTTCATTGCTTTTTGATATAGGTATTAATAGACGAAAGTTTCGAAACTTAAGTTGATATGTAGTAATATTTAAAATGATTATACATGGATATGGTCATTATCCATATTTGTCATGGTATTGTTGGCTGCTTTATCAACTGGTGCAAAGACATATTTTTCGTGTAAATTACTCAACTTGAATTTGAAATATCTTTCAGATTTGGAGCGTGAATTTTGAAAGGGATGAAGGGTTTTATGGGAGTGATCTATTCTAATATCCGTTATATCTAAAATGGCGGTTTTCCGGTCATTCTGAGCATGCGATTTGACTCCTTCTGATTTACATCATGTTTTGTTATAGTTATCGAAGGCTTCCTTTAGCACTTCGTGACATTTAAGAAAATCTATTTTGGATGGGATTCAATACTTGGGTCTTTTTTAAGAAGACCACAGAGCTGCCTGTCTTGGATAATCGAAAATTCAACAATATCACCAGCTGGTTTATAAAGATAAACACAAGTTGATCATTCTCAAGAAGCAGTTATTCATAGAGATTCATACACACTTGTATGAATCTCTCCATTAACAATATTGATATTAAGGTCCAAAAATGGTGTTTCTGTATTTGTAACGTTTGCCTTGTTTAGCGTCAATTCTTTTGGATATGTCATTTTTATATTTTTCAAAAATAGGATTATCAATAGTAAGAAAATCATTCAGGTGTCATCATCAGAAGTACCAGTGAAACATTTCAAATCATCTTGGTTTCTTTGCTTTCGAAGATTTTGAATAAATTCTTTTTCATTAGTGTATAAAAATAAATCTACAACAAGAGGCATACAATTAGTATCCATAGGTATCCCTAAAACCTGTTTGTATAGATTTTCACCAAATCCAACATAAAGGTGCCAGATCCAAATATACAGAATTTGTTCCAAGAGCTAGGCGTTTTTCAGATAAGTTTCACAGTCAGGGATACGTTTGTGACCAACTAACATCGTCACTGAGGAAGTTCCACTTTTGATGAACTTGTCATACACTATTATGTCCCATTGTCCAGAATGGTGCACGGTATTCTGTCTTGGACAATTTGAACTACCCAATCACAGAATATACCTGTATCTTCCGAAATGGAAGTAACCAGATGTGACATTTCTACTGAATTGAAGTGAGGAGTGTTGCATGCAAGCAGGAGATGCTGGCTCTTTCTGGGCACCTGGTTTCACTCCCATATATGGAGTTCATTTCTTTTCATGTGGTGGAAGATTTTGTTTGTTTGCTTTGGTTCCTGTTTCATCCTGATTTTGTATGCCTTCGGTTCATGATCTTCAAAATAATGATTTTGTACTGTGTATAATGTATCAGAAGAAGTAAGATATGTGTAGGCAACAACCCTCTTCTGGCTCTTATTTTTCATAATACATGCAAATTAAGATTAGTTTATATAACATTTTATTCCATATTCAATGAAGAATATTCCCCTGCCAATTTTGGCAGCAATGTACACAAAAATCATTACATATGAATGTAGGATACCATCGAAAACTGTAGACAAAACAGTCATACTTTCACTTCATTTTTCCTATTATATACATGTCAATACAAAAAACAAAAATGTTAGTATAAAGTGACAACAGATTAACATTATATTCTTTTGAAGCTTTAAACGTGTTTAAGTTTAAAATCACAAGACAGTGTTCTACAAACTGACCTTAAAGATTACCTTGACCTTCAATTGGTGCCAAGTTGGATGAAGGAATAATTTATATAAATCATGGTACATGTATATAATAGCCATTTAAGTAGTAAAATATATATTATGTCATCTTTGCATTGCAGAGCATACGTATATGTAAGAATTCCATCTGTGCAAAACAGTAAAAAAAAACCTGTCAATTACAGGGAACTACTAACACATGCATCTTTCTGTATGCTACTTACATGACTAAAATGCTAATTTATACAGATTAACATTTAAGGGAGGTAAGAAATCTCAAACCCTCATATACATGTAGCTATAAGAAATAATTCTGACTTCACTTAATCTAATAGAGTTCTAATGATTACATAGTTACATCATTAGTCAAATGTTAGTATACTTTTTTTTAAAATCATTTGAAATAAGAATTTGATTTAATCTTTTTATGATAGAATTGTAATGCATAATAACATTAACTTTTGAACAGGAGAGGAAGCCACAGCAAGTACAATAGACCTTCAGGGCATGTGATCATTCATGTTTTGAAAAACAAGGTCATGTACATTATCTGTAGATTTGAAAATGAGTTTTTCTTTATTACACAAGAAAACAAAGTAATCAACAAGCACTATCACAATATCCAGAAGTACATTAATTGGTTCATTTTTATATCACAGATTATAATGTATCATGGGATGCGAGCTGCAGCAGATCTTTCCACAGTAAAGGTATACTCATACTGTAAAGAGAGTGTGAACATGTTTAAGCAATTATGTCAAATTTATGATCTCTCTTGTTCTGTATGTTTTTTCACTTATAAAGTTGTGTTTATGCAGAAAGATACTGTAACTTCTCTATCACAAATTTATGCCCTATCCTGTATCTATAGAACAAGCTACAATGCTGCAAATTACGTGATATGCAAATAATCTCTTACAAGGGAATCCCCTTCGATCAAACAAGGTAAATACTGTCTAAATCTACCTTATATGAATTTATTTTAGGCCTATCATACGAGCATCATTTTCAATTATATGATGGTAATCTATTCTGGTCAAGAATAGAGGTATATCAAGAGAACACTTAAGCAGAAAATTTTGTTTATTTACATGCACCATATCATAACATGTAAACAAGATAGAACATTTTCTGTTTAAGAGTTCTCTAAATATTCCTCTATTCTTTACTAGAAAAGATTACCATAATATAAATGATAATGCTGTTCATATGATTGGACTAAAAGAAATTCATATAAAGTAGTTTTAGACAGTATTTACCAGTTGTTTAATTTAAGAGGATCCCCGTGCCAGAGATTATTTGCATATCACATGATTCACTACAGTGGCTAAGAATTCCAACATTTTACATGTATTTCAAAACTAACCTGTCTTTCAATATCCATAATGGTCTTGTACTGGATAAAAGGTATAGATATCTGTCAAAGGAAAATATTCACATAAGGTCTCTGTAAAGAGCAAACATTTTTATTTTTTAGTATTTGGTTCCTGTGGTCCTATTTCAGACCAATAAAAATGTTTAGGTGAGAGCAGTTGATCTATAGCTTCAGACCCAATGAGTGAACACTGTGGGTAGATTGTACCCCATAGAAAGCATTAACTTCCTTCAAAGTATTACAATATTATCAAAGTCCCCAAGTACAAATTAATACTCACATCAGATGTATTGTCTATCAGTCGCTGGTTTAATTGAAATGGCACTCCTTGTAATGCTGCAAATAAACAGGACACAAGAGTCACATGTAATGCATATTTGTTGTTCTATAAACTAGGATACATGATGAATGCAGCAGATTCCAATTGAGGAGCAATAATTCTAATTTTAAACACACTTCATTTACTTAGATTTACATTGAACTTATTCAGAGTTCTTGATATCAGATTAGCCGAGAAAAAAAAAAGTTTGGTCCAGTAAAAACTCATAACATAATGTAACTATTATTTGGACTGATAAACATTCCAAACTGTCCAAAATTTCACTGCAAATTTTTAGAGAGTCTGCTAAATCATATTAAATAATACAACTTGTATATCTTTACAAACTTCCACAATAAACTTAATTGTTCCCTAACTGTCATTGTTCCATCAACTCATATCCTAACAAATTTGATGAGATGTAAGAAAACTACACTTTCATGTATATGAGGGTGTAAGTAGCATAGATAATTCAACCTCACCAACGAATTTTAAGTCAAAGACTAAAGCCTTAAAAAAGATATGAAGAAAAATTTGTATTATACTAAGGCTATATAAAATTGATTGGTTGTTTCTCAGATACCGCCATGCGCTATAATTTGCCATCAACAAGACTCTATTATTGCAACTGCAGAAAAAATACCAGCTGTGTGCCATTTTTAATCGTTACTTGAAAACTAAGGAAATTCCATGTACATTGTGCTGTTAAATTATCCAAATGGTACCCGATAAATAATAAGTGTAATCACAATACGTTCCGTATCTATATGTATAGCTATTGTACATGTATCAAAAGACTATCTCTGAAGTTAACACAAAAACTATAAGCCTGAACTTTTAACAAGGAAGCTTTCGGCCACGCAACCGGCCTTCTTCAGCTCATTTATTTTCAAGTGACAATTGTCACTTGAAAATAAATGAGCTGAAGAAGGCCGGTAGTGCGGCTGAAAGCTTCTTTGCTAAAAGTTCAGGCTTATAGTTATTGTACATGTATATAGCCAACACGTGTCCTGGACGCTTAAACGGCCAATTCGCGTGTTTAAAACATTTAGTATACTTTCAATAATTTAATCTTTATTGGTCTCCAGAGCATATGTAGATTTTAATACTGTGACAATACCTATCAAGTATTGACATTGTGATGTTGCCGAGTCTGCTGATAATGATGTTGACGCAGTAAAAAGTAAACACAGACCGCCGATGACCACAAGAGCAACGTAGTTCAAAGACCCCTACCTTTAAGCATAAAAGAAAGCACTTCTTCGATTTCCAATAATGCAATTAGATTCCACTTTATCTAGACTTGGCTTCCAAAGATGCTATACACCGAGATTTTGACCTAATAAACGGACCCAGCAAAGATGCGAGGGGTCACGTAGTGTGGACACGCTAATCGTGACACGAGGATTAATCCATTTGAACTTGGTTTAAACAAAAACACACCTCGAGCCTCTGAATGTGACACTATACTCCCAGCATTCATGACGGAAAATTTGTCTATGATGGACTACATCTCCCTGTTCTCAGGAGTAAACTTATGTAAAGGAGAGTGGAGACTGCCATCATTTTCAATGTACAATCATTTTGACTGACGGTTCAAAGATAATTTTCTATTAAGGACTTTCTATGAAGGAAAAAAAAGGGGGAGGTTTGTGGAAAAGCACAAGATTTATTTCATTCAAGGATAAAAAAGTTGTTGAGTTGATTTGCAATTTTATTTGGATAGAAAACAAATATTCTAATGCAATGTCGCTATAACGTCGATTTTCATTGTTGTTTGTTCCTTAGTTACGGCTGTAAAACGAGAACTTACAGGTTTTGACGTTGCTAATGTCACAATTTGCCTTATATTCTCAACAAGTTAAAAGTCATGTTTGTAAAACATTAATGCCCCCCTACCCCTTCTGTGATTAAAGTCCGTCACAACTATATACTTGATTTTCATTTGATGTGTCTGTACACAAAATTTCATTTCAATATGTGAATCCACTCCAGAGGTATTGAACGGAAACTGATGTCGTGGACCAACCGACCGACCGACGGACCGATAGACAGAAAGTCAGACAGCGGCAAAGCAATATGTCCCCTCTTCTTCAAAGGGGGGCATAAAAATTTTTGATTGAACCCAAATATGACCTTGACCTTGATTTTTATTTGATGTGTCTGAAAACAAATTTCATTTCAATATGTAACTCCACTCAAGAGATATTGAATGGAAACCCTGAAATTTTGGTATTTTTTGAAGTGCAAGGGGCATAACTCTGTCAAAATCTTGTTCATCGGACCTAAATATGAACTTGACCTAGTAAATTTTCATTTGATGTGTCTGTATACAAAATTTCATTTCAATATGTAACTCCACTCAAGAGATATTGAACAGAAACCCTGAAGTTTTGGTATTTTTCAAAGTGCAAGGGGCATAACTCTGTCCAAATTTTTTTGATCGGACCTAAATATGAACTTGACCTAGATTTTCATTTGATGTGTCTGTATACAAAATTTCATTTCTATTTGTAACTCCACTCAAGAGATATTGAACGGAAACCCTGAAATTTTGGTATTTTTCGAAGTGCAAGGGGCATTACTCTGTCAAAATTTTATTGATCGGACCCAAATAGGAACTTGACCTCGATTTTTGTTTGATGTGTCTGTATACAAAATTTCATTTCAATATGTAACTCCACTCAAGAGATATTGAACGGAAACCCTGAAATTTTGGTTTTTTTCAAAGTGCAAGGGGCATAACTCTGTCAAAATTTTGTTGATCGGACCTAAATATACACTTGACCTGATTTTTATTTGATGTGTCTGTATACAAAATTTCATTTCAATATGTAACTAAACTCAAGAGATATTGAACAGAAACCCTGAAATTTTGGTATTTTTCGAAGTGCAGGGGGCATAACTCTGTCAAAATTTTTTCGATCGGACCCAAATATGAACTTGACCTAGATTTTTGTTTGATGTGTCTGTATACAAAATTTCATTTCTATATGTAACTCCACTCAAGAGATATTGAACCGAAACCCTGAAATTTTGGTATTTTTCGAAGTGCAAGGGGCATTACTCTGTCAAAATTTTGTTGATTTGACCCAAATAAGAACTTGACCTAGATTGTCATTTGATGTATCCGTATACAAAATTTCATTTCAATATGTAACTCCACTCAAGAGATATTGAACGGAAACCCTGAAATTTTGGGTTTTTTTCAAAGTGCAAGGGGCATAACTCTGTCAAAATTTTGTTGATCGGACCCAAATATACACTTGACCTAGATTTTCATTTGATGTGTCTGTATACAAAATTTCATTTCAATATGTAACTACACTCATAAGGTATTGAAAGGAAACCCTGAAATTTTGGTATTTTTCGAAATGCAAGGGGCATAACTCTGTCAAAATTTTTTTGATCGGACCCAAATAGGAACTTGACCTAGATTTTTGTTTGATGTGTCTGTATACAAAATTTCATTTCAATATGTAACTCCATTCAAGAGATATTGAAAGGAAACCCTGAAATTTTGGTATTTTTCGAAATGCAAGGGGCATAACTCTGTCAAAATTTTTTTGATCGGACCCAAATATGAACTTGACCTAGATTTTTGTTTGATGTGTCTGTATACAAAATTTCATTTCAATATGTAACTCCATTCAAGAGATATTGAACGGAAACCCTGAAATTTTGGTATTTTTCGAAATGGAAGGGGCATAACTCTGTCATAATTTTTTTGATCGGACCCAAATATGAACTTGACCTAGATTTTCATTTGGTGTGTCTGTATACAAAATTTCATTTCAATATGTGAATCCATTCCAGAGATATTGAACGGAAACTGATGTCGCGGACCGACCGACAGACCGACCGACCGACGGACCGACAGACCGACCGACCGACAGCGGCAAACCTATATGTCCCCTCTTCTTCGAAGGGGGGCATAAAAATATAAATTGCATTAATTCATATAAGAATGGGAATAACTAGATACTGACGTTATGTTTGTGGACGGTAAATGCTGATTTTACGGTGCAAACATCCGTTTTTATGGCTCTGCTAACGCGTCGCCAGAAAAACTCAGTTTGCGACCATAAAATCATCATTTACCATCCGCAAACATAACGTTAGAAACCATTTATTCCCTAATTTCCTACTTTACTAAGTAAATAAAATGTTTTTAAAATCCTCTACACATATACAAAAAAAAAATTGTGAGTATATATAAAACATTTTGCTTTACATAAATTATAGGAGTACCCTTGATTGAAAAAAACCCCAAAAAACACCTACCTTGCCACTCTTTTTTTAGAACAAATTGTCTGAGAAACAACTAATTATTTTTACATGACCTTATATAGCCTTAGTATTTTACTACAACCATACAAAGTTCATTAAGCTGTGTTACTTTTAAAAATGTAAGATAAATAAAAGGCAAGAACTGCAAGTAAATTTCTTCCATGACACTTTTAATAATTTCTTTAGTTTCTGCTTATCAATAAGTCTTTTTTGAAATATAAACTGTGATTGTTAAAGTTCATTATATGAAAGTCACATTTATCGAATTTCTTTCTACATGAATGTCCGCTAAAAACTCCTTGCAACATGGAATACATATGAGAGATAAATGTATGAGGGCTCAAGTATCACATAATCAAGAGATACATGCCAAACATCCAAAAACTACATGCCTCAATTCTGTGATTATAGGGAATGTAAACAGATCTGAGGTTACAAGGTTCAATTGTATGAAATTTTTAAATATTTCTGGTATATTATGACAGGAATCAAAACTAATATCAAACAACTTTAATTATAAATCTACATGCTCATTTCTTTCCTGTTTCACTTACAACAATCAAAAATGTTTAACTTGCTTTCATTAACTGAATTGAGTGGACATGTTGAAGGACAAATATGAAATATTCTTTATAATTCTAGTAATATAATCAATGCATGTTTTACAACCACCATAAACATGATAAAAGTAAAGTATTTTATAATCCCATTTCTTCAAAATTTGATGTCAAAGGACAAATTTTGTTACTGTATTTTACTACTGATAAAGCCGGGCTTCCACTGTCGCAAATGTAGAGGAGAATGAGCAACGATCAGAGGCGAATGAACAATTGTGTCACATTCCTGTCTGTTCTCATGAAGTATTTCTTAGTGCGATAGGCACACAATAGCGCCGCAAATGCAACAAGAATATGCTACGCGTCCGCTACGATAGTGAGGCAAGTGTGATAAGAATAGAGAAGAATGTGACACGAATGTGCCACGATAAAAAGACACTGAGTTGAATGAGAGGTGAATGCAGGAGATTGAGACACGACTTTAACCCAATAGCGCTGCGATGCAGGAGATTGAGACACGACTTTAACCCGATAGCGCTGCGATCATGACAAGATTGTGACATGAGCAAAATCAAAATTATTTGACATATCCAGGAGCATCAATACCCTTTGTTGACTTTGACCTCTTTCCAGGTTGTTTTCTCTTGAAAGGCATTGTCAACGTTTTCAAATATTGATCCGCACACTTTTACATCAACTCTGAGATAATCATTATTGTCACTGTCAAATGTGTATGTAGTACTATCGTGGCAATATCGTGTCACTATTGTGTCAAGATCGTGGATGATTCGCATTGATTTTTTTCATTCTCGTCACATTCTCGGCGCATTCGCATCACATTCGTGTCAGATTCTTTCTTGTCGGGGCTCTATCGAGGCTCTATCGTGGCTCGTTCTACTCCACCTTGGGAACAAAAATGCACGCGAATGTGAGGAGAATGCACTGCGAATGGAGGATAATGCAAGGCGAATGCGCTGCGCATGTGCCGCGAGTGTGAGGCGAATAAGAATTCAGACGCGAATGTTTCAAACAGTTTGATGCATTCGGTCAGTGCCGTGAACAGAGGAGAATGCAGGAGAACATGACACGATAGTGACAGGATGAGACGAGAATGCCCGCGATTGAGCGGAGAATGCACTACGATTAAACAAAATCACCTAATCGTAGCTCTATCGCCTCTGCATTCGTGACAGTGGAAGCCCGGCTTTAGGCCAAATTTAGTTCTGAAGGTTAAAGCCAAGATAGAGTCTTAAACAAACGTTATACATTTAGGTTAAGAATTGCAGGACAAAAAAAAATGCAAGTTCCAAGAAAAACCAGGCATAACATTATAGACCAGTACCTCCTCTTAGACCTACAGATAAACCTGCCTCCTCCATGGACATACTTCCTAGTGGCAAAAAAAAATCTAATAGTTTGACCATATTTGGAAAACACAAGCAAACAAATAAAGCATGTCAAGAATTATGCTAGATGTATGTCTCCTCAAAAACCTTGTTTCATTCATTCATATTGTATTGACTCTTTGGGGAATACAGAGTTTTTCCCCCTTACAGACGGTATCTGACTCAAACCCATTGTGACGTCATGAAAATGGTATGGTAACGTCAATTTTATACCGTTATTTCCCAGCCTTTTAGGACTGTTTCCATAGAAGGAGCTGATAAGATAAGGGCTGTATTTAGCCCTGAATCTCATCAAGTCTTTCTTCTACACAATGATCTGTATGCAAGAAAAACTTGATAATTACTAGAATGTAATGTATTTGGAGATTCCTCATACAACTTTTATTTCGGTTAGCTTATTACTAGATACTTAAATTACAGTCTAAAGAGTAGGGGGTAGCCATGTTGAAAAGAAGCTAATATCGATCAAAAAGCGTTGAAAATTTAGAACAATTTGGCTAATATGGATATCTACAAGCTTTAAAACATACTTATAGTCTAAACAAGATACTAGAAATTAAATTCAAAAGAATGCTCTAAATTTTTTCCATAAATTTTAAAATCTTGAATCTGAAATATGTTTGTATTTTGTATTCATTGACTACAAAGCAGGCCTTTTACCGCGAAATACACATTGTGTAGAAATAAACTGCATACTCCTGTTTATTTCATCCCAAAATATAGTGCATTTCATGTGAACATGTTTAGAATAAATAAATGAATGACTTTAAAAGGGAAAAAAAAAAATTTTGCTTATATTATGGCCTAAAACACAGATTTGTAAAAAGCCCCCCACCCTCCCTTTTTTAGTTTTTTGTCTCTGGGGAATCGTTCCCCCCTTAGCTACAGAACCCCACTTTGTCAAAAGATGTGTATTAGTGATATACACCTTCTGTAAAAGTGGTGTTCTGTAGCTGAGGGGGGAACAATGTTTTAAAAAACTTTTCCATTTTCCATTGGTTTCTATAGAAAAAAGACATATTTTGCCCCCAAATTTAGGTAAACTATGCATGATAAATCTTATGCAACTGCTGATTATGATGAAACCAAGAACTGGCATCACTTTTGTGAAAGAATTTTTTTGAAGTTCCCATTTTGAAAATTCCACTTTTTCAGGGCAGATTTTACGCCTTATCTTATCAGCTCCTTTGATGACGTCATAATCAGTTTACATCAATTACCGTCTCAAATGGGAAGTAACTCTGGTTTTCGAAAATAGCGAATGTATGAGGTGATGTCTGGGTCAAATTGGGAAGTACTCGTTACAAGAAGTCATCTAAAAGACATCTGAGTTTAAAATACAACCTTATTCATCATGATAATCTGAATACATTTTGACCTTATTGCGACCTCTTATGGGAGGTTGTAAAGTCTATAAGCAGTTTTACTCATAATGAGGGCTGATAAAAAATGTTACTCAGATTTTACTATTGTCTTTGTCTGGGTGATGTTACATGAAACACTACACATTGTCTTTGTGTTCTTTTCTGCATACAATATGCCTTCAAGACTATGGTAAATGTAAACACAACAAATCAATTCTCTGTCAAAGTTTTGAGGAAAGATTTAACAAAAACTGCCTTCAGCATCAGGTATCATGTGAATTAAGATTGCTTTGCAATTTTCAACTAAAATGTAAACATGGACAAAGAAATTAAAAAAAAATTCTACATGTACAAGCTACATGTATATAGAAAGTTTACTGAGAAATTCCTGGGCAACGTGTGACAGAATGATGGAGAGACATACAAATTAATTATCGCAAACATCTTATGTCCCATCATTAAAAGGGGGCATAAAATACCTATGGAGAGTGTACAACTTACGTGTAACGACACCCATTCCTAAACTGCTCTCTGTACGCTCTGGAGGTCCAATCTTTCTATTCATAGGAGACGGAGCATAAGGTAAACTGGACGCCATGTTTGACCTTCAAAGACAGTTATTACATCAAATATGTGCAAGAGGTAGACTTTTATTCATAATGTGAAATTGTTTCACTAAACACTTATGAAAAAAGACTTGGAACAACATTACAAATAGAGATCAATAATTCTTTAAATCTCAACTTTTTAACTGTTATGTAAATATTTTTGTGTGTATTTAATTTTAAAAGAAATCTAAGGTAATGGAGATTACTTGTGCTGACATTTCAATACAAAACAAGATGTTGGTATGTTTCATTCATCCAATCACTATTTCAAGTTTGGCACATACATGAACGTATGAATGAAATCTTCAAGTCATACCACTTAACATGAGTTCTTTAAACTGAGCTGTATATATTTTCAAGACTGTGGGTGATTAATCATCATTACTGTCAGAAAAATAAAATGATTCCATTTTTGGAAGCTCTTACTGAGTGATGACTTTACAATAGAGTCATCTGTAAAATTAACAAGAGCCTGCTTGATATAGTGGCGAATACATGTAAATGGTCATTTTTTTCACAAGAATTACTTTTTAGGAAATTGGAAAATCCTAAACCAAATGGATCCATGTATAATTGACTGACTTTTCAATTTACAAAAAATGTACCATTATAGCCTTGAAAATTAACTTGATAAATACGGAGAAAAATACCCAAGATTCTGAATCTGAATCAAAAATCCTCTAACTCTATACTTACATATTCATATGGCCAGGAGATGTAGGATATCCCTGTGTGTGGAACATAGGACTACTATGTCCCTGTAACTGCTGATTTTGGGTCTCTTCTGCGCGGAATTTTGACATTTTATAGCATAGTGCCATTCCGTTTAATTCCCTGCAAAGGTCAATTTACATAGCACATAAACATATATAATTCAGCTTACTTTCCAGTCAGACAGTATAAATCACAATAGGAAAGATGACAATGCATCAACACAGTGCAATCAAATATGACATCAAAATGCTAAAAATAATTCTGTATGATGCGTTACATATAAAATCTAAGTTCAACACAATCAAATCCATTATCTGTAAATGGTCTATTGAAGTAAAGTCTTTTAATTACAGACTAACACAGAATTTTAATAGGTCTTAGACTAGCTAGTTGCAGTCGAAAAAGCAACATATTGCTCAGATTTCAGTCTTCAAAGATAGAGTAGTAAATCTACCAAACATCACAACCTAACCAAACCAAATGAGATGTACATTTGTATGTAACATGATTTATTCAAGATCAGTATATACCACTATAATACATGTATATTGCATTATAGGAAGGGGGAGGTGTCTGTTTACTTTTTCTTCATAGCGCTTACCCTACAAGAGTATAACCGTTTGGGGGTCTCCTTAATCCTTTGGACAACAAAACCAGTTCACTGATAGCATCCTGTGTCAGACTAGAGGACATGTAACGTACACAGAACATCTTCTTCTTCAATGCTTTTTCCCCTGAAAAAAGTACATACCAGTACATGTATATAATAGCAAAAGGAATATATAAGGTTTATATAGTAAAGTGGCCCCCCTTTCTGTTCAAAATATCTACGTTTCAAGAGGTAATGAATTTCTACAAATATCTATTTTACAATGTAGGCTACTTAAGTTTCCTAAAATTATAGTGACTGTATTTTCAATTGCCAAATTTTTGGAAAACGTCATTTTAGGGTGCATTTTGAACAAGTTTCCTTTTATCTATTATCAAGCGGGTTTCTGAACAACTTTTATATTTTGATATCTTATTGCGTTTCAGTGTACAAAAAGGAATAAGTTCTTCACAATCCCACTGTATGCGCATGTTTTCTCAGCAAAAATTATCCTACTTTATTGAAAAACTGACAAGGAGTTTTGAAACTAGTTTTCTCATAATATAGATATTTCTCTTTCTAAGATTGATAACTATATCTATATACACGTATATATAATTTTGGAGAAGTCCATTTTAGGGGGCCATTTTCAACAGAAACCATACATGGTCCTTTGTTTGATGTGTAACAGAATATAAGAACAGCAGATTTTTCAAAATGAGCCCACGAGTAAAATGGAATTTTTAAACATGTAAAGAAAACCTTGAACATGTACAATGTAGTTCTCTAACAAGAACAAAATTAGATTAGTAGAATATCAAAGCTTTATAATTGTCTGCCATACATGTAAATTGTTCAATGTAATCATAAGATTGATATCACTTTTAGGCATACATGTATTAAATACAAAATCATGAGAAAATATTAATCAAATATTCTTCTAAGTGATGCTAACAACCAACATGACCAATGTTTCAAGACCCTACTAAGATAATTTATTATTTTCATTGTTCTCTACCTATTACATAAATTAGACAATTAAGTTTAAGCTCATTGACCACATATATGTAAATAAAGGCCTATACATGTATTACCATCACTTTACTTACTTGTATCACTGGTGAAGTCAACACACGTAAAGCCGGCAGGAATTGCATCTCTCTCATTCAGAACAGTCAAATCTACCAGAACATCCTTCCCCTGTAATAAAATGTCAAAATCTATAATTGTCAAAGCCACTAGGACATCCTTTTCCTGTATTGAAAGTCAAAATATTATAATATTTATGGTTTTCTGATTTTGGTTGAAGAATTTGAAATTGAGAATGTTCAATGGTTGGAAGATTCTATTCATATGCCGTTTGTAATCAAATTATCTATTATACATGTAAATCACTTGAAAAATAAAACAAAGTATGAATAAAAACAATGATACTGGTAATTAAATAGTTGAGCAATAATTATTGTCACTTGAAAACTGAATTTTTATTTTCTTCAACATGTTAAAAGAATTTATCAAATCATTTACATCAGGTCAGTATTAATAATACATCTTATTTCTAAAGATGAAGTAGAATCTTACTGCCGGTGCACTTCTTTCAACACATAAGTAGCGGCAAACTTTACGACGAAATAATCCATCCTGCCATAGATCAGCTTCCTCTTTTTTATCATATGTTCGGTCAATCTAAAAATAGAAAAATAATACAGACACAAAGAGGCACCCAGCAGTACATATACATACAATGTATAACCATTATTCAATTCTTCTTTATTTACATAACAGATTCAATTAACATTGTAATCCATACTTTCGAAACATATTAAAGCTAAACATACTAAACAGGAAAATTTTAAATTCATATGGCTTAATACCTGAGTATCATATTTCCTAGAAGTATGTATGAATTAATATAATAATATATGAATTATATTTAAAAGTATGTTCAGGAATGAAAATTCGTTGAAATTTTCAAAGGCTAAATTAAGTGGGCCCCCAAATAAAAAAAATTAGGCGCCCACATCAAAAACAATTAGCCCACATCAAAACATTGTACATATCTAAATATATTTTAAATGTGACCTCCCCCCACCTTCTCTCCATCCCAGTATCAAGTCATGGCAATTGTACAGGAAACTGAGGAACACATGTACCGAGTACGAAATTAACGCCAAAAATGAGAGAGAGACCAGTGTACATGTCCATCTACATGGACAGTCTATTTGACGCTGCGTTGACTGATAACTTCAGTTGTTTGAGGTCAGCGTTCAAGTGCGCTGTATATCTTCAAACACAGTTCTTTGTCAAATGATCTGTTTGAGTAATTTTTCCACGTAAATTTCACTTAGGATTTTCGAGTAAAGTGGGGTTTTGATTTCAGTCATCTCCAGACAGTGACTGTTGGAAACATCGGAAACTGCAGATTTAAAATGACGGTGAATCCTTACAAGGGAATAAGGAAGATCTATTCATTTTCCGCGAGAAAGTAATCCGAAATTTGACAAATACCCATGAGTTTTTTTTCACAACACAAGTTAATGCAACTACGAAACAAGTATGATTGGAATTTTGCGGTCGCCAAGCGGACAATCAGAAAAACTTTTTTGGTTGTCCAAACTGAATTTTTAGTCACACTAGCGAGTGGGCAAGTGTTTATTTGCATCCCTGATATTTACCATGTTTACAATCAATTATTCATATCTTAATTTTTGGATGCATACAGAATCATTTTCCCTTTAACGATCAGTGATTTTTCTTGCAAGATATCTTTAGAATCACTTATGCATGTAATATAACTGATTCAGGTTACAAAACTTTCTAAGGTCAAATGTGATCATATCATCCATTGTGTACAGAAAAGTTTGACCTGGTCAGATGCACTACTGGTGCCTCTTCAAAAATAAATAAAGGTCACAGCTGGAAAAAATCATGTCTGGGCATAATCTAGGTCAAAAATAAATAGAACTGAAACAAGTTACTTTTAACATGTTTAATATGTGAAAAAATAACCATTTTTGGTTATATATATATATTTTTGTTTGGTAATGCTTAAATTTTCTAATCAAAATTTTTCCTGCTGATAATCAAGGGTTCAATATCATCTTTAAACATCAATCCATTAAAATTTGTAAAATTAAACTTCCCTAAAGGGACGAATTTAACCACCGCCGAATACTTTTTCTGAGCACATCCATTTTATGACCTGACCTGACATTACATTTCCTAATGGATATTCTCTCATATAACATGTATAAGGTAATCATTTAGAGTTAAGGTCACTATATCCAATAAAATACTTAGTATGTTAAATGTTTTATGATATATATAAGACAGTCCTATGGATAAGTGATGTAAATGTTTTATGATATATATAAGACAGTCTTATGGATAAGTGATGTCAAGATGCAAACTTGATAAAACCAGAAGTCTCTGACGAGACTGTAGCTCTCCTGGTTGTTTTGTTTTAAAAGATCAATTTCCTTTCTTTTAAACCAAAGACCATTATAAGGAAGCAGGCGCTTTAATAAATAATAAGGAGCATTGCACAACAAAACAACATATCCATAAAACTGCAACTAGAATATCACTCATGGAATACATAAAATCCCAGATAAGATATTTCAAAAAAGAATGCCATGACCATTTTTCAATATCCTAGTGGCCAGGGGCTGCTAGCTTAATGACACAAAAAATAAGATTCAAAGAGTTATATAGGAGAAAATGACCACACCAATTTTCTAAGACCCTGGGGTCGGGAGCTCAAATAAAATATCAGAATCACAAATAGACCACAGACACATCATATTGCAAAAAGAATAAAGTCTCCATTATTTATAGTGTCAGAGGAGTTGCGAGCACAAGATTACATAGAATTATATAGGTAAAAATGACCACACCCATTTTCTAAGACCCTGGGGGTCAGGGGTTCAAACAAAATATCAGGTGCACAACTACACCACAGACCCATCATATTGCAAAAAGAATTAAGTCTCCATCAATTATAGTGTCTGTGGAGTTGCGAGCACAAGATTACATAGCGTTATATAGGTGAAAATGACCACACCCATTTTCTAAAACCCTGGGGATCAGGGGCTCAAACAAAATATTAGGTGCACAACTACACCACAGACCCATCATATTGCAAAAAGAATTAAGTCTCCATCATTTATAGTGTCAGAGGAGTTGCGAGCACAAGATTACATAGAGTTATATAGGTGAAAATGACCACACCCATTTTCTAAGACCCTGGGGGTCAGGGGCTCAAACAAAATATCAGGTGCACAACTACACCACAGACCCATCATATTGCAAAAAGAATTAAGTCTCTGTCATTTATAGTGTCAGAGGAGTTGGAGCACAAGATTACATAGAGTTATATAGGTGAAAATGACCACACCCATTTTCTAAGACCCTGGGGGTCAGGGGCTCAAACAACATATTAGGTGCGCAACTAGACCACAGACCCATCACATTGCAAAAAGAATTAAGTCTCCATCATTTATAGTGTCAGAGGAATTGCGAGCACAAGATTACAGAGTTGACTAGGTGAAAATGACCACACCCATTTTCTAAGACCCTGGGGGTCAGGGGCTCAAACAAAATATCAGGTGCACAACTACACCACAGACCCATCATATTGCAAAAAGAATTAAGTCTCCATCATTTATAGTGTCAGAGGAATTGCGAGCACAAGATTACAGAGTTGACTAGGTGAAAATGACCACACCCATTTTCTAAGACCCTGGGGGTCAGGGGCTCAAACAAAATATCAGGTGCACAACTACACCACAGACCCATCATATTGCAAAAAGAATTAAGTCTCCATCATTTATAGTGTCAGAGGAGTTGCGAACACAAGATTACATAGAGTTATATTGGTGAAAATGACCACACCCATTTTCTAAGACCCTGGGGGTCAGGGGCTTAAACAAAATATCAGGTGCACAACTACACCACAGACCTATCATATTGCAAAAAGAATTAAGTCTCCATCATTTATAGTGTCAGAGGAGTTGCGAGCACAAGATTACATAGAGTTATATAGGTGAAAATGACCACACCCATTTTCTAAGACCCTGGGGGTCAGGGGCTCAAACAAAATATCAGGTGCACAACTAGACCACAGACCCATCATATTGCAAAAAGAATTAAGTCTCCATCATTTATAATGTCAGAGGAGTTGCGAGCACAAGATTACATAGATTTTCATGACCACGCCCATTTTCTAAGACCCTGGGGGTCAGGGGCTGAAACCAAATGTCAGGTGCACAACTAGACCACATACCAAGTAGGATGCAAAAAGAATTAACTTTCTATCTCCTATGGTTTCAGAGGAGTTGCGAGCACAAAAATTGTTTACGGACGGACGGACGGACAGACGGACGGACGCCGGATGACGGGGTATCGCATAAGCTCGACTGGTCTGATATAGATATAGAGCTAAAAACTAAGTCCAAGGGCCATAACTCAGGTCTAACTTTTTCGACAGCAATCCCCTTTTTTCATGCATATCTACATAGCATGATCTTTCATTGTGTAAAGTTTCACTGAAATTCATCAAATGGTTTGGGTGGAGTTGCGATGACAAGGTTTTTATACATTGCAAATGCATGAAAAATCTAAATCTAAGGGCCATAACTCAGGTCTAACTTTTTCGACAGCAATCCCCTATCTTCATGCACATCCACATATCATGATCTTTCATTGTGTAAAGTTTCAATGAAATCCATCAATTGGTTTGGGTTGCGATGACAAGCTTTCGTCTACAGACGGATGAACAGACGGATGGACAGGGTGAATCCAGTATACCCCCCCTCAACTTTGTTAGAATTTTTACATGCAGAAATGACTTATTTTTCATGACCTACTTAAACATTATTGATTGTCATTGAAAGAAAAGTAACTGATTTCTGTCATAAAATTTTATACCTGAAATGAGTTATACCCCTGACTCAGACTGTTTAAGGCATTTATTTCAAAATATTTTTCACAAAATTCATACTTAAAACTCATATGATGTTGAGTTGTTTCTCTTTACGACATGTATATTTCATCTTGTAAACATAACACTTTAAATTGCCGTTATGAAGATATAAAGATGATAAATGATATATGCTATCGCTGACTGCCTTCATACAAAAAACTAGTGTAATCAAAGATTACAAAGATCACCTCATGGCAGCATTTTATCATGGCAGCAAACAGAAAGTAGTCAAAGATTACATAGCTTTGAATTTGAAAATCTGTCCTACTGAGAACCAAAAAAAAAAAAATGCTACCACAAAACAAAATAGAAAAGGGGAGTAGCTAGTGTGTTTCATTTACTGAACCCAATTCTGCATGAATGGTTGTACTCTATTGATACAAAAATTTCCCTAAAATATGCACTCAAGTGGAAATTGTAGGTCATGACCTACATATGAACGTAGATTTGTGATCAACTCATAAAGTTGCATCATCTGTGCAAGTTTGGCCTTCCTACCACTTATAATTGAGAAATAAAATTTCTTAACATTGATAACCAAATCTTCCTTACATGTGCAGTCAAGCATAAAATATAGGTCATGACCTACATTTGAACGTAGATTTGTGATCTACTCATAAAAACACATCATCTGTCCAAGTTTAGCCTTCCTAGCACTTATACTTGAGAAACAAAACTTCTTAACATTGATAACCCAAATCTTCCTAACATGTGCACTCAAGCAGAAAATATAGGTCATGACCTACATTTGAACGTAGATTTGTGATCTACTCATAAAGCATCATCTGTGCAAGTTTGGCCTTCCTAGCACTTATAATAAAGAAATAAAACTTCTTAACATACCGGTACTAGTGCGGATGCCACTAGGACGCGGGCGCAGATGCAGACGCCGACGACAGGGTGATAGCATAAGCTCCCTCTAACTTCGTGAGGTGAGCTAAAAATCTTTCTAACATGTGCACTCAAGTGGAAAATGTATGTCATGACCTACATTTGAACGTAGATTTCTGATCCACTCATAAAGACACATCATCTGTGTAAGTTTGGCCTTCCTAGAACTTATAATAGAGAAATAAAACTTCTTAACATTGATAACCAAATCTTCCTAACATGTGCACTCAAGCGGAAATGTAGGTCATGACCTACATTTGAACGTAGATTTGTGATCTACTCATAAAAACGCATCATCTGTTCAAGTTTGGACTTCCTAGCACTTATTATAAAAACATAGGTAATCACAGATTACGAAGCTCACCTCGTGACAGCAAAATTCAATTCAAACATATTTCTTAGTACATGTATATTGGCTTTTAAAGGCAAAACCACTCAAGCAGAAAAAGTAGGTCAAGGTCATTTTATGAAAGTTTGATCAAAGATACATCCAATATGCAAGTTTGGTACATATAGCAGTTATACTTTGCTCAATATTGGCTTTATAGAGCAAAATCACTCAAGCAGAAAAAGTAGGTCAAGGTCATTTTATGAAAGATTGATCAAAGATACATCCAATATGCAAGTTTGGTACATGTAGCACTTATACTTTGCTCAATATTGGCTTTTAAAGGCAAAATCACTCAAGCTGAAAAAGTAGGTCGAGGTCATTTTATGAAAGTTTGATCAAAGATACATCCAATATGCAAGTCTGGTACATGTAGTAGTTATACTTTGCTCAATATTGGCTTTATAGAGCAAAATCGCTCAAGCAGAAAAAGTAGGTCAAGGTCATTTTATGAAAGATTGATCAAAGATACATCCAATATGCAAGTTTGGTACATGTATCACTTATACTTTGCTCAATATTGGCTTTTAAAGGCAAAATCACTCAAGCGGAAAAAGTAGGTCAAGGTCATTTTATGAAAGTTTGATCAAAGATACATCCAATATGCAAGTTTGGTACATGTAGCACTTATAATTTGCTCAATATTGGCTTTTAAAAGCGAAATCACTCAAGTGGAAAAAGTAGGTCAGATGCTGCATCCGATGCATGGGTCCATCTCGGCATCCAAAGATGAATCACTTGTGCAAGTTTGGTTACTGTAGCATTAGTACTTTGTCAGATACTGAGCTACCCCAAACTTCTTATCCAAGTCACTCAAGCGGAAAATGTAGGTCAGATGCTGCATCTGATGCATGGGTTCACCTCAGCATCCAAAGATGAATCACTTGTGCAAGTTTGGTTACTGTAGCATCAGTACTTTGTCAGATACTGAGCTACCCCAAACTTCTTAACCAAGTCACTCAAGCGGAAAATGTAGGTCAGATGCTGCATACGATGCATGGGTTCACCTCAGCATCCAAAGATGAATCACTTGTGCCAGTTTGGTTACTGTAGCATTAGTAGTTTGTCAGATACTGAGCTACCCCAAACTTCTTAACCGAGTCACTCAAGCGATAAATGTAGGTCAGATGCTGCATCCGATGCATGGGTTCACCTCAGCATCCAAAGATGAATCACTTGTGCAAGTTTGGTTACTGTAGCATCAGTACTTTGTCAGATACTGAGCTACCCCAAACTTCTTAACCAAGTCACTCAAGCGGAAAATGTAGGTCAGATGCTGCATACGATGCATGGGTTCACCTCAGCATCCAAAGATGAATCACTTGTGCCAGTTTGGTTACTGTAGCATTCGTAGTTTGTCAGATACTGAGCTACCCCAAACTTCTTAACCAAGTCACTCAAGCGGAAAAAGTAGGTCAGATGCTGCATCCAATGCATGGGTTCACCTCAGCATCCAAAGATGAATCACTTGTGCAAGTTTGGTTACTGTAGCATTAGTACTTTGTCAGATACTGAGCTACCCCAAACTTCTTAACCGGACGCGGACGCGGACACGGACGCGGACACGGACGCGGACGCGGACGCGGACGCGGACGCGGACGCGGACGCGTGGGGTTATAGCATAAGCTCACTCAACTTCGTCGAGGTGAGCTAATAACAAAACTTCTTAACATACTAGTGCGGACGCCGACGACAGGGTGATAGCATAAGCTCCCTCTCACTTTGTGAGGTGAGCTAAAAATCAAAAGAAACATGAAGCTTACCAACGTAAAACCTGCAGGGCACCTGTTACTCTCCGTTACAACGATGACCTGAGTGATTGGCCAATCAGTGTTGGCCATCTCTACACACAGTCCAACCTCTACAAATATAAAGACTTCTTGGATCATAATATTGTACCATATGCTTCATATGACATCATATGTACAACACTGTTTTGTATAAACAAGCAGCATGATATTTCAGCTACAACATCAGTGTGCGAAATTAACGGTGGCCCGATGGCCAATGTCTACTATAAACATGATAAATTGGATCTGTCTATAGCGATCAAAAGTGCTATAGAATATAATAGACCAACTTGTCTTTAGGAAATTTAAGCATTTTTAGAAATATTAGCTCTGTAAACTTAAAACACCTGTGTACTACATTAGGGCTGTCACGATTCACCACAGTTCTTGATTCACCGCAGTTCTTGACGATGGTTCGATACACGAAACAAGAAGAGGCCGTATTGTTGCTTTACAGTTCGTTTTCGGCATTTAATTTTATCTTCAAAAAATCAACATGGCGACGCTCGACGTCGAGTCGTCAAAGATAACTTTAAAAGACATCCGATTTTCTAGTCAATACAATAATTCTTAAAGCATTCAAGTTATGAATAACCTTATTATTGTTAAACTTGTTCTATTAAAATATCCGACGAATTACAGAATTGCCGTCATATATACATTAAAAATGATGTATTGTAATACGAATCGTATCATGAGTAAATATCGTGATACGTATCGTATCGTGAGCTTAGGGAATCGTGACAGCCCTACACTACATGTAACACCTCCTATCTGAATTGTGCAGCATTCCACAAAATTGTATTAGTACAAATGGAGGAAAATAATGAAATGATCAGAGAAATTGTTTGAGATTGAAAAAGAATATGAGTATTGTTTTATCAAATAAAATGCATAAAAGATTAGATTTTAGGGGTCTTTCTATTTTGGTCTACAGGAAATTGCTGCGGCCTTTAGGAACTGAAAATACTGTAGACCGAATGTCTATAAGACTTTTAAAGTCAATTTCACACAATGCAACATTTGATCTTTGATATAAAACATGACTTTTTATTGCATTTAAAGATATACTGATTGATACAGGAACATGTAAGTAAAGTTGTTCAACAGTCAGGGGTCCAACTTATATGAGTAATAACTTCTTGAAGTTAATTAACTTGCATCAGTTATAACTTATACAAGTTATGTTCATGAGTTTATAACTTGAATAAGTTATAAATAAAAGAGATTTTCCTCAGAATTTCTCCAATAACTTAAACAAGTTATAACAGTGTTTTTGATTTAAACATGTTTTATATTCAAAGCATTGTGATCTATTGTTAGTATTCACACTCAGAAGATGCATCTAGGTCTTAACTATGTTTCTGACCTAATTTTCTTGGGAGTTAGCTTGTCTGTTGCTGGTAAATAGGATTTAATGACATAAATATTCTCCAGAGAACCCTAATTTTGAGAGCTGAGACTGCGCCAGACCCACAAAGCATGCGCTGGATAGTGAGATATACCAGGAGGTTGTCCAATTTAATATCTATTAAGTTACAAATGCTCAGCTCATAAGAAAAATGCTCAGAGGAGATATTAAGGTTCAAAATTTGCTGTTATAACTTGTTTAAGTTATAAATACTAAAACCCAGTTACTTGGGCAAGTTATAATTTTTTTAAGTTGGACCTCTGACTGTTCAAAGGTACAAAATGTACCTTTGAACATCAAATTAAATGCATTACATGTATAGTGTTAGATGGGGATTTTTTTTCTATACTAATTTTACCGTGACGTCGTTGACATTCTCAGTAGACTCAATGTCAAACATTAACGACATCACACTAAAATCAACATAGAAAACTCCCCATCTTCATCTATGTTCTCTCACTGTGAGCATAAATGTAGTTTAACGGTATCAATTTCAAAAACATTTGACTTATACCGTTAGTTATGAGAGTTCAAGATCTATCCCTTTTATCATGTAAAGTAACTAAATCAAACTTCAATTTTTTCCATTTCCAAAGTAATACATGAAGCTGTGCAGACAATAGTGGGACTTCAGACTGAAGGGCTTTCGTACCTAGTTGAGCTTCGGACTACTGGACCTTCAGAATTGTGGGTGGTCCTAATTTTTGAAATTTAGAAGTGAATGGAGGGCATTTCCAACTATCTGGACAATTTATAATACTCATGATTGCATGATAAATATGTGTGCAAATGTAATCTAGCGTTTAGTTATTTCATATGAGAACAAATGAGAAAATTTCAAACCTGTGGTGAGCGAAAATTTCAAACCTGGATGAGAGAAAATTTCAAACCTCAGGTGAGAATTTTTCACATTTGAATCTCACCTAATTTTCATGTTAAAAAACTACCCTATTTCTCATGGGAATCAAACGTGAGATTCAAACCTGAGAATTACATTTGAAATATGTTACTGGTGTCGGAACAGTTTCCGGACAGTAACAGTTTCCGGACAGTCGCCCTTTTCAAGAACTTTGAAGAAAATTATTTTCAAAATTTTGTGACAAATTTGTAGATTTGTAAATGCAGAATTCAAATCATGAATCATATAAACAAAATTTTGCATCTAAGTTGCTTAAGCACACCATCTGTTTACCCCTTTCTGCCCTGTTTAATCTCGCGCACCGGGGGAAGTTGCAGAGAACCATACTATTTTCATCTATGTGAGTTGAGAAGTTTCAGTTCTAATTTCAAAATTATTTTTACACAGTCATTTGTAGAAAAGATTGAAGAAAACAATATCTAAAATGTTATGATCGCTGAGCGATATTAGACCGGCAGCATATATCTATGTCCTGCAACTCTGCCTATGAATTACTCTTCAATTAAACATGAGTTTTAATTAAACTGTGCAGCTCAGTTCTGAGGTTTTATCTGCTTTATCGATTCGAAAAAGAGGTCAGGCGTGACGAAAGTTGAACTTGCTCTGTAACTATCAAAGACTAAGCTGAGTATCAAATTTTACCTGAATATCTCTATTTTGTTGCAGAAAAAAAGTCCGGAAAACTGACAAAAACTGAATTGTGCAAATCATCAAGAGGCATAACTCCTCAAAAATGAGGTCAAGCATGACAAAAGTGACTTTCTCTGTAACTAACCAAGACTAAGCTGAGAACAAATTTCACCTGAATATCTCTATTTGTTGCAGAAAAAAGTCCGGAAAACTGAATTTTATAAGTCATCAAGGGGCATAACTCCTCAAAAAATAGATCAAGCGTGACGAAAGTTGAACATGCTCTGTAACTATCCAAGAGTAAGCTGTGTATCAAATTTCACCTGAATATCTCTATTTGTTGCAGGAAAAAGTTGGGAAAACTGACAAAAAACTGAATTTTCCAAGTCATCAAGGGGCATAAATCCTCTAAAAATAGATCAAGCATGACGAAAGTTGAACTTGCTCTGTGACTATCCAAGAGTAAGCTGTGTATCAAATTTCACCTGAACACATGTATCTCTATTTGTTGCAGGAAAAAGTCGGGAAACTGACAAAAAACTGAATTTTCCAAGTCATCAAGGGGCATAAATCCTCTAAAAATAGGTCAAGCGTGACGAAAGTCGAACTTGCTCTGTAACTATCCAAGACCAAGCTGTGTATCAAATTTCATCTGAATATCTCCATCCGTTGCAGAAAAAAGTCCGTAAGGCCACAATTAAAAAATTGTTTGTTTCCCCTCCCCCCCGGGTCTGATTTTTCCAAGCGACCCGGCAGGCGGGTACTTTTTTTTTTTTGCTGCCAGAACTACATGTATCAAATATGTTGAAAGTCGCTTGAATCCAAAATTGAAATTGGACATTACTGGACTCCTTACAGCTGCACAGTCACACTTCCTGTTTCTAATTGATACGATAAAGACTAAGAGCTGGCAGCCGGCGACTTCTCGCCTCTTACCTCGGGGAAAATCGCCGCCTGCTTTCCGTAAAAAATATCCGTTATGTCTCAATTTCTATCACTGGTTAAGTATGAAATGTCTATTTCTTTTTATTGAACATGTTCAAAAGAAAATTACGTTGTCCTGTAAAACCTACTCTATATAAACAAAATTGTACCAAGATACTAGCACATGATAAATATTTCCGCAACGCGGCGTAAAGGGCCATTTTACGGCAACGTCAAATCTGCAAGAATAAGATGCACTATAGAACGATTACATCTCGACTCTTTTTCACAACTTGTAAATATTGAATTTGTATAGATATTGACCATGCGCAACCACGAGTTACGGAATATAAATGGCCGGCGTTTTCCAGTGCATGATAAAGATATACTTTTCTTTCTCGGTCTGTTTATTGTTTGTTAACAGTGAAAGTGAAAAATAATTATACGCACAACATCAAGAACTCATTGTAACATTGAGTCTATTGATAATGATGTTCATGATGCAAGAAGTTAGCAAGGACCGCCGACAACCGCTAGAGAAATGTAAGTTAATCATAACCGAGTACAATGATCAGGTACTGTAAACGTGGTTATTTACGGGGGGGGGGGGGGGGGGGGGGGGGATTTCGCGATTATAACATCAAGACGTTTCGCGTGCGGGAAATATTTGTGATAAAAATGTCTTTTTTATTGCGAGCGAGAATGCAGCGGTGATATTTTCGCGTGGGGAAAATTTTGGCAACGTCACTTGATTCGCAAAAATTACCCCCAAACGAAAATTTCCACGTTTAAAGTAGTTTTTTTCTTATTCACTCGATTTTATGCATTTAGATAATATGCCTGAATTTTGGCCCACTCAGCGGACCGTTCCAAATGAGCGATGGGTTTTATATTGCGTTCAAACGCTTATCCGTGAAACGAGATTTCACAAGTAAGTTGAGGAACTAGATTGGTCACATGCGTATACTATACATGTAAAGCACTCGCATAGTTCGAAAGGCTTGTTTGAAATTTTACGTCTGTAGACTGAGCGCTCGTCTATCTTGTTCTCAAAAATTTTGGGAGGATATTTACAAGAGAGAGAGATAATTATCAATGTACCAATAATACGTAATACAAAGCCAACGTGAATGAAAGACGGGGTGTGGGGGATACAGCAAGATTTCTTATAATAATGTAGGAATGAGAAAGCTACTGAGTTGATTTACAATTCTATTTGGATAGAATATTGTAACGTTGAAACTGAAAATGGACATGGCCATGATTCGATTTCTGGACCAACAAAAAAAAAAATATATCGGACTTTTTGGCAATAAAAAAATCTGACTCGGCAGTGTTTTTCCTGACCCCGTCGGGGCGAGGGGAAACAAAAAATTTTTTAATTATGGCCTAAAACTGACAAAAACTGAATTTTCAAAGTCATCAAGGGGCATAACTCCTCTAAAAATAGGTCAAGTGTGACAAAAGTCGAACTTGCTCTGTAACTATCTAAGACCAAGCTGTGTATCAAATTTCATCTGAATATCTCCATCCGTTGCAGAAAAAAGTCCGGAAAACTGATATTTGGACAGACGGACGGAATGATGGACAGACTGATGGACAGACCGAGAGGAAACTAAGAGTCCCCTTCGGCGTTGCCAATAGGGGACTAAAAATCAACCAGTTTGGGCTGAAATTGATCGAGATTGACAGCTTTAAAATCGGGTGTCCGGAAACTGTTCCAGTGATTTGCGAAAAATGGCAAAAGTATAGGGTCTAAAAATCGGTCTATAAACCATATTTCTTGATAGATTAATCATTTTCTTTCAATATGAGTATTTGTGGGAACAGCATAGCATTATTTTGAGAGAAATATGAAAGTTTTACGTTTAAGGACAGAGGAGCGATGATCCCCGAAAAATCTTCAAAATCGTCTGGAAACTGTTCTGACACCAGTAGAGGATTTTGGTAACTTGGGATCAATTTGGTGGAATAGATAAAAATAAAAGAACAAAATATAATCTCCATCGGGATTTCGTATCATATACCCCCCCATCCCTTCTTAAAGCACATCTTTGATTTTCTAAGCGCTCTACCAACTGAGCTATGCCACCCCCTAACATAAAATTCCACTTTTCAAGGTTCACAATCGAACTGTTACTGTGTTAGTGATGGAATCATTTGATGGAAGAAATGATTTTAAAATCAATCAATCAATCAATCAAATTCTTTATTTTATGAAGGTTACTCGATAAGCAGTATGCTTTTCTTCCTCGAGGCCTTCTTTTAAAACAGCATAATACACATTTTTTCACACATAAATAACAAATAGAATTCTCTCTTGTATCAACACTTACACACACACACCCACCCTCACCCACACACACACACTCTCTCTCTCTCTTCTTTACAATAGTCACTTTTAGTCACTGATCGTTACGTTTTGAAATAATATATTTATGCACTAACGTCTTAAATTTGAACACGTATCTGCACTTCTAATTGATAAAGGTAGTGAATTCCATAAACGAGGTCCTGAATAATGTAATGATTTCTCGAACATTTTTGTATTATGTCTTTGAACTGTCATATAATTGTTTGAAGCAGATCTGAAATTATAGTTTTCTGTAGACTGAAATTGAAACAAATCACTTATATAAGCAGGTGTCATCCCGTGTGTAGCTTTGTATAGTGTAATACATTTAGTAAATTCGAGTCTTTCGTATATGGTCATCCATCCAAATTGTTCAAAGAGTGGCATAGAGGGAGAATCAGGAGGCATATCGAGTATAATCCTCGCAGCCCGTTTCTGCAGTTTGAGTAATCTGTCTAATTGAGCATTAGATGCAGATCCCCAGACTGTTAAACAGTAGTCAATTACTGAGAGGATATATGCACTATACACTCAAAGTCAATAAAACAGTGCAAATGGTGTCCCCGGCTGCTTACTTTTCATAGGCAACAGATACAAGGCATTTCTATATGTCGTGACTTAGGAGTACATTGGACCTCATTGGCCATATAAGAAAAAATATATTCGTCACTATCATCCTGTCTGCAGACCAGCTCAAACCCCAATTTTTGTAACATACGTGACTGTCGCCATTTAAGATTTTTACATTCAAGTCACTGAAAACAAAGTAAAACACTTTCTACCCAGGAAAACTTTATTTTCTCATATGAGAGGGATGTGTTTTACATCTTTTCAGATTAATGGATTTTCAATTTAAACCTTATTAGTTTGATTTCCATCACATTGAAAAATGTCGCCAATTTTCGATTTTTCAACGTAATGAATATATAAAGTTATACTATGTTGGCTAAAAAGATAGTTATAAATGATTAAACGACTTTATGATAACGAGAAAAGGTCTAATTTAACATGCATTGAACCTTCTTTTGAATAAACAGAAGTATGTTTGAAAAAAGTCAAGTTTTTCATCAAAAAATTGATTGGTCATTTAAGAATGTAACATACGATACTTATCATAATATTTCTCATGAACATGATAGATGGTGCCAACACTCTTTTTACCTTTCTTTGCTAACGCAAGAAGAAAATTAATCAAGTGCAACGAGAAACGTATAATAAATTATGAAATAAACTTGAGATGAAGGTTGATTTTTAACATACGTGATGTAACATACGTTGTCTGCAACTACAACTCATTGATATAAAATCATTTTTCTGATGATCAGTGATCATGTGGTAGGTCACATGGTTTGGGGAGATGTTGTTCGCTCATAATAAGCAAAAATATTACTGCTATGTAGGAGAAAAATTTGTGAAATTACTTTTCTCCCAAATTTTACCCAATTTTAAATAGTGTCGGAAATTTTCTGTAAAATTTTCAGAAATCAAGTATCACACGTATAAAATAGTTTAATGCTATTTTCAAAACACATAACTGTGCATGAAAAGCCCAAATTTCCTCTGTTGTACATATTATTGTGTATTTTAAGTTGGTAACATACGTTACTATTGGTAACAAATGTTACCATGTGCAATTCTTTCCATTTAACGAATCAGTGCGAAGAACCGTCTGTTGTAAGTCCCGTATTATATTAGAAATCACTTAGAACCATACAATTTGAGCATAAGCATGTAAGGAAATTTTCATTTTATGCAATATTTGGCAAAATATGAGCATTTTGCATCAAAGAATGAAGTAAAATGTGAAAGAATACATCTCACATGTAAAAAAAAACTTTTATTGACTTTTCTATCATTAAAGTTTGAACTGTTATGTTTGAATTTAAATTCTTTGATAATTGATGATACATCCATGATTGCACTGTATAATAAACGTAAAAATATTATTCTTCTTTTGGGAAACATACGTTACCATGTTTCTTTCCATTATTTGGAGACTTCTTTGGTCCATCACCAACCTCAAGTTATGTAAAAGGGTTAAAACTTATCCAAGTTCGGTAATAAAAGAGGAAAATGGGGGTTTTGGTCCCATATGTTTTTATTGGATTAATGATAGAATGAAAATCTTTCATAAATTAAATTTGTATTTGCTAATGTTTAAATCACTCCGATGAAAAGTTCTTAAAATAAATACTTAGTTGAAAATATGGTGCCTGAATATTGAAAATGATAAAATCTTATGAAAAAGCTGATAAAATGTCAAAATATATTCTACATTCGAGCAACTCTTAAGTACAAAAGTCATCAGTAATTGATAATTTGAAACATACATTACTTCTGAATAACTTCAATAACATGCTTCAAAAATTAAAGAGAGCTATTAAATTTTCCTAAATCAAGTGTATTTGCATACATACATATATGAAACATATAATAAATGGCTTTCAGGATATAAAATTGTCACAAATTAAAGATATTGATAATGAAACCAAGTCACTATGTTTGCACATTTCTTTGATTTGGTCGCTTTTTTGTACCGGTAGCTGTTCTTCATTAGAGAAGGGGGGAAATGAAGAAAGGTGAGCACAAATTCGTTAATTTTGCAGAATAAAACTATATTTTGAATAATCAGTGATAATAATTGAGAAATAACAAAGTAGCTAGGAAACATTTTTTACGCATTATAGTAACGTTATATGTAGGTAACACATGTTACATTGAGATTAATTAGTAAAACAAGGTCATCTTTTAAATTCATGTTTTAGAAAAACGGAAAAAGTAATGTTGAAAATGTTTTGGGAATTAAACCCTCGGGTATGTAGCTTTATTTCCCCAAGAGATTGAAGTTTTATGAGGACACTCATGTCACCTCATTTTTTAGACTCTATTTGCACGGTTTTATTGACTTTGAGTGTATAATAAAGTTTCCGAGTTTGTAAAGGGAGAAACTTTTTTATTTTACCTAGTAGCGCAGTTTTAGAGGAAACATTTTTACATACATAGTCTATATGATTTTCATAGCTTAGGTTCTGATCAATATGTACTCCGAGTAGTTTCTCACATTTAGAATTTTCTATGCAATAGTTGTTTACTTTTATCTCTAAATTAGAGTTACATTTAGAAAGCTTTTGGGATGTACCGATCAACATACATTTTGTCTTCTTTTCATTGAGGAGCATATCATTTTGCTTACACCATGATATTACATTGTTGACATCAGATTGTAGGTTGTGGCTCAATGAATCTGTTCGATTTGATGAATCTTGCAGTGTAGCGTCATCAGCAAATATGTCTATATCAGAATGGTCTATGTGTAAGGGTAGATCATTGACATATAATATAAATAATAGTGGACCTAACACAGAACCTTGGGGTACCCCTGTTTTTATACTTAACTTTTCAGAAAAGGCATTCCCTATATGTACTTCTTGGTGGCGATTCTGCAAATATGAATTTAGGAGGTTTAGTGAATTGATATTGAACCTGTACAATTTAAGTTTCTTTAGGAGAATTTCGTGATTAACCAAGTCAAAAGCTTTACTGAAATCTAGGAACACAGTTCCAGTCAGATTTCCTTTATCAATCTCAGACAACCATTTGTCTGTCATTTTAGTGAGTGCTGTCATACAAGAATGATGTTGCCTGAATCCAGACTGCTCCTTTTGTAAAAGATCAAAATGATTTATAAATTCTCGAATTTGTGATGCCATGTGTTTTTCGAATATTTTTGAAATGGTAGGGAGTATGGATATTGGTCTATAGTTACCAGGTGTTGACTTATCGCCTTTTTTGAAGATAGGTGTTATTTTGGCTTCTTTTAGTTTATCTGGAAACGTGTTATGAAGAATGCTTATATTTACTAGGTACGCAATGGCTTTATGAATTACTGGGGCGGATAATTTTAGAATCCTAGGCCCTATATTATCAGTCCCTGCTGATTTATTAACGTTTAGTTTCAATAGCAATTTTAGGACTTCATCGTCAGTAATATATTGAAAATTAAATGACGCATTTATGGGAATTTTTGAGTTCACATAGTCAGATATTTTTGAAGTCTCGAGGGGAATCGGATTATCATTTTTTAAAGAGTTTGCAATATTTGTGATATAATCGTTGTACATGTTTGCTATCTCTTTTGGACTATCGGCAGAAGAATTTTGGTATGTCAAATGAGTGATGGGACTTTTATTGTTATTACTGGCATTGAATTCCTTTAAATGTCTCCATATGTCAGACATATTCTTATTTTCTTCGATGGATTCTCTGTAATACATTTGTTTAGCTTCTCGTATAAGTTCGGTGACTTTGTTTCGCCACTTGCGATAATTTTCTGGGTCTTTCTTTTTGTGATACAGATCTCTCTTATGTCGCGCTTCGTTAATTGTTGAATTCATCCACCGAGGACTATTTTGATATTTAACACGTTTTGTCTTAATTTTCGCATGTTTATCGAGTATAGGAAGTAGTAGCTTGTAGAATTGTTCAAGAGCAATGTTTGGGTTATCGATTACTTGCAAGGTGTCAAAGTTAACGCAAGCGAGATCGGTCAAATATTCAGTTGCATTAAACCTTTTATAATCTCTATATGTAATAGTAATGTGAGACTTCTTTTTATCCAAGGATTTAGTGCTTCTTGTTATACAAATAGGATAATGGTCCGACATAGATATGTTTGGCACGTTTACTTCCGTAATATTGTTTGGTCTGTTAGTGTAGATATGGTCAATCATTGTTGTAGAATTATCAGTAACACGTGTCGGAGAGGAAATGACCTGCGTTAAATTAAAGTCCTGAAGGGCATTTGACCAATATCGTGGGGGTTCTTTCATCAAATCGATATTAAAATCTCCGGAAATGATAATCTCATTATCACCGCAGGAAGCTTTGTCAATTTCGCCTGCAAAAAAATCCACCCAAGATGTTTTCGCAGATGGGGGTCGATAGCCAGAACAATATAACACAGATTTTGAATTTGGAAAAATTATTTCTAACCATATTGTTTCTATATCTCCGCTTTCAAGATCTTCGCGTCGTTTATAGTTTAATAATTGAGATATGTACACAAGTATTCCACCTCCTGATTTTCCCTTCCTGTCTTTTCTTTCAAAGTTAAAACCATCTATAGAAACTAGTTCATCAGGGATTTCGTTATTAAGAAAAGATTTGCAGAGTCCTAAAATATCAACGGAACGTTTTTCTGAAAGAAGTAATTCTATTTCATCTTTTTTGTTCATATGGTGACATATATTCAAATTAGCAATGCGTAATCCCTTTTTCACGAGTCCGAAAGAACTAAGATCGTTTTCATTTGAAATACTACTTTCTGTTTGAATTTGATTTCTTGTTTTTGTCAAGTCGCAAGATGATTGATTTGGTTCAAATGATGTTTTATGCATATTTTTGGTGGAATTTAATTTAGAATGGTTCATATTTTTACTATTATTTATGCCTCCTTTTCTGTTGGTACATTTCGTAAAGATAAAGTTAGAACAATACAAGCTACAGACACAGGAATCGCCTGACAAATTGCAAGAAGAACATAGAGCAGATAAAACATGAAAACTGTTCCGGTAATTTAAGTCACGGCGATTTATGTCGACATCTTGTTCCTTGTCATCGTCCTAGTAGAAGTAGTATGGGCAGTCCCTGGCCTTGTGTCCAGTGCACCTACAGCTCCAACACTGTATTTTCCCTTCGTGGTGACAACGTTTCGCGTTATGGCCCTTTTCTCCGCAGAAATAACAAGCCTCTTCGATAACCTTCGACTTAAGGATCGACACGTATTTGTTGTATTCCTTGAGAAGGACTGATGTGCCGGCATCTGAAAGATGTTTCTCGTCGGTCCAGTGTGTGATCGCTGTTACTTTCGGTATCGCGTTTGTAGTCGGTATGAGGGTTGCTCCGTGAGATTTGCAAATTTTCTCGATCATACGGTTGACTTCGGTTATGTTCGTATCCTTGCGTGGGAGAACTTGCGCAATGTGTATGGATGCTTGTGGGGCTCTCTCTTTGACGTCCTTAATTATGTCCTTTATGTCGTGTTCTATGTCATTGAGGGGTCTACCGTTATCAACATCATTTCCTCCTCCTTGTATGATAATGTTTTTGAATTTGCTTATGTCAATCTTTTTTAGGTAGTTTCTGATACCGTACATTTTTGCCCCTCTTAGTGTTTTTACGCGGGTGGTACGTTGTAGTCCTTTGGGATGAATACGTTGAAGGATCGAACTTCCGATAATCAAAGTTGTAAAAAAGTGCCTGCCTTGGGAAAGTTTTCCACTGGATTGGTTTTGTGGTCGCGGAGGGGAATTGGTCTCTGGTTTCCGTTTTGGTGAGCTTGATACGACATGAGCATACGTACTCTGGTCAGGTGTCGTCGATGAAGTTGATGTATTTACTCCAGTCGTCGCGTATGAAATTGGGATAGTCGGGGTACTGGTGCACGCATCTCGTTGTTGTCTTGAGTCGGTCTGGGTTGTTGCGTCCGAAAAAGATTTAGGATTGATTTGAGATTGTTCTAATGAATTTACTCGGTTTCGTAGTCTTTTGATCTCTGCGGCCAAGTCGTTCAGTATAAATTCGTGTTGAGGAACATCAGTAAAGAGACTGCTTTCATTATTATTCATGGGGTACTCGTCATGGGTAACAGGGTCATGTTTCGGAGTCGATGTTAGGTGGGGAGAAGAAAAAGAATGAATGGACTTACAGTTTGTCTGTTCTTTGTACATTGTACTTATCCATGAAGTCATCTGTCCATGATCCGTGGGATGGTCCTTGCACATGTATTGTCCTGGTCGTCTGGTAAAGCGTCACTGTAACACTCGAGTCCTCCTTTTTGAAAATTTCTCCATGTTTTTTGCCCTTTTTCACAAATTTCATAGTTTCGCGTAGAAAGTTTATTATGCTGTCCAGAAATTCAGATGGAAAAGTAATTGTGTCACTCTGCTGATTATGGGTAACGTCAAAAACGTCTCTTTTTGTTTCTCTTTCGTCATCATTTGTTTCACTTTCACTTTTTCCGAGAACTGTAGTCGTTAAGGCACTAAAACTCGTCAATAGCGCTGATAGTACACTGGAGTTTTTCATTGTCAGAGGTGTTAACGTTAATCCCCAGGAGCTCGAGAAAACACGTCCGCTCGGCTCGACGGTCAGTGGGGTTCTCTAATCATGATTAGAGTCACAAGTGGATTATTTGAACGTGTCACATCATCTTATACAAGAGGACACAATCTGAAAATTGCAAAGAAAAGGTCAAATCTGGATGTGCGGAAGAATTTCTTTACTAATCGAGTGGTGGATTTGTGGAATAGCTTGCCGAATTACATCATAAGTGCTAAAAATGTCAAAACTTTCGAAAATCGTTTAGATAGTTCTGTTCTGTTCTGTTTTGAATTTCCTCCTCTTCTAGGAGAACCACTTTTTCAAGTGTAGCTGTTATGGAGCACCTAAAGCCTAACCCTTACTGAATGTTAAATAAGGAAAAATGTAAACATGTAAAATATTAAAACTTAGGGTTTAAGTTTAAAATAGAAGTAACTCTAAAAGAATCTATGTATATTAAGATTTCAGTTCACGCAGAATACTTAAGTTAAAAGATTCCACAGGATAACTTAAACTACACAATGCTAGTGATATGAACATGATAAAATTTCTTTTGCCTATGTTAAAATAATTGCATCATGATAAAATTCCACTCCAGGTGCAATATAACCCGTTCCCATAGTGATTCTTCAGTTAGTAATTATGTACACTGGGTATGTGATTTAGTAGGGTTTCATCTATTTTACAGGGGTTTGTTACACTTGGTTTTCTCATAGATATGTGCATACATAGATAGATATTGGGAAAATCATCCAATGTATTTTGATCATGAAGCTGACTACTGTGCCATCAACATCAAAGCCCATCAACCGGGACAGAAGTCAACAGCAGAAGTAGAGCCGAATACAGAGGAGCCAGCTATGCTCCTGCTTTCGGAACAGACATAGGTAGACATAGGTAGGTAGAAAGACTTAAAGAATGGATCTACTTAGTAAGTGTCCCCTCCCACTCTATCATACCCTTTTGGCCAATTCCTAACACATGATACTTATAGGGTTGGAGGGGAAACTTAAGAAGTGCCTGTGAAATTACTTTACTACTGTAGTGTATTTCTTCTCAAAGTTCCAAATTTCAGAGTCTATCGGAGGAATCGACCTATAGACTATTCGACCCACATTGATAAATTCTAAATTCTGGTGGTTACCAGTACTTTCGACCGTATTCACTTTCGACCCCAGTCTTTTCGACCTTTTGAACTTTCGACCCAAGACCATTCGACCAGGTCGAATACTTTTCGTCCTTACTTTTCGGCCTTTCAGTAGAGACTTTTCGACCTCGTAATATTTACATACAATTTGTTTCCATTGCCGATTCTTATAAAATATGGATCCAAGTCCGAGACAAAAAGATGACGTCAAGCGAAAACCACCCTAATAGTGAAAAATATGGCAATTTAATTTTTCAAAGAATTACAATAGTAAATTTCATTCTGAACAAAATGATATATGATATGTATGTATATGACACGGACAAATGCAATAAATCTTCTTTGAAAACTTTCGAGTATTAAAAAGATAACTTTTAAAGTAATATTATCGAATATAAACTTACACCCTTGTCAAGATTTTTTTCAACTTCACCTTTTTGAATTGTCGATCATTTCAACAGAAAACGACACTAGGATCTAGAATTTTTACTAAGGGTGGGGGTCATTCAGGGGAGTGAATTTTGAATGATTTTGAAAAATGAGTCCAGGGTAGCAGCGAATGATTTTGAAAAATGAATTTGATAAATATCAGTTTTGCTAATTCCATCAGATCTCTTGATCTGCGCTGGAATCTTTGAACTCAAATTTTTAGAGGGACGTTCGTGTTAGTCCAACTCTTATATTACTTGGAAATCAAAATCAGTAATGAATATAACAGAAATTTCGTTCAAATAGACAGGATTTATTTTGCCTTAAAAGTTTTCGCTTGGGCCGAAAGTACCCAAAAATTGGTCGAAAAGTCTTCGGGTCGAAAAATCGTTAGGTCTAAAAAAAATTTGACAGGTCGAACTTCAAAAAGGTCGAAAGTTCAAAAGGTCGAAAAGACTGCGGTCGAAAGAGAATACGGTCGAAAGTACTGGTAACCATTCTGGTGAATAATATAGGTTCTTAATCTGCGTTACGAAATAAAAAGGAGAAAAAATTACAGAAAAACTGTCATGATCGAATTTATGTCTCCTTTTTTTCTAAATCATTACATTGCCAGTACAGTTTTAGTGTTAAAATTCACACGAAACATTGTGGAGGGCCGAATTTTCAAAGATCGAAAGAGATTGCAGTTTGCAGACTGTCGCAGTTTCTTATCTTCTAAGCAGAAGAAGGGACCGCGGAAACTTCAAACAAAAACAATAAAACCGAATTTATAAAAGAACTGTAGAAGAGACACCCAGGCAGCCAGGTAGTTCTATACATTAGTAATTAAGAAAATTAAAGAAGTAGTTATCGCCGAGCAGTACTGGTCGAGCAGATATTTCCGAACGATTTTTGCGGTTTTTCGTCAAGAACTCTGCTCCTATACGTCCAATCACCATGAAACTTGGAACAAATTATACTTCACCCTTCATACAAATGCCTATGTAAAATAATTTTGAAAATCGACCTATAAATGCTGATTTGAGGGCGTTTTAATACCCCCCTCTAACGGCCATTTTACGCAAGTTACTAAAGGTATTTCCGAACGATTTGCATTTAATAGTTTGTCCTGGGGTCAAATATAAATCAAATGTTTCAAAACTTTGTTATTTTATCCTTTAATCCTTATTGAAGAATTTTATGTCAACATATATCATAAAACTTTTACAAAATTTATTTCTAAAGCGACTTTCTGAACCATGATGAGGTACGTTTATTTCCTACATATTTTCAATGATTTTGGTATTCTAACACATAAAATGTATACGCTTTTTTGTGAATATCCTGCTCTAGGCCCCTCTCAATGCAGGTTTTCATTGATCTGTTGACAAGAATAGATTTTTTGAAAATAGATGACTCCGAAACTAGGTCAAGATATGGTCTTAACACAATGACGTTACTTTCCCCAGCTCCCAAACAGACGAAAGTTACAAACAGCAGGAGAAACAAACGCTAAAAATATACTAAATAAAGTTATTTTGAGATTTCCTTTTGCATGTCGGTTATTTTTCTGAATATCTAGACATCTGTATCGACACCAAAATTGTGAAAAAGTATCTCCAAGTAACCGAACTAGCGAATCGTTCGGAAATACCTTCAGTTCGGAAATATCTGCTCGACCAGTACTGTACTGGTGTCGGAACAGTTTCCGGACGATTTTGAAGGTTTTTCGGGGATAACTCCTCCTGTCCATCAATGAAAAAAAATCAAATTTCTCTCAAATATGCTATGCCCTTCCCACAGATACTCATGTTGAAAGAAAATATTAAATCTCTCAAGAAATATGGTTTCTAGACCGATTTTATGACCCTATATTTTGGCCATTTTTCGCAAATCACTGGAACAGTTTCCGGACACCTGGTTTTAAATCTGTCGATCTCAATCAATTTCAGCCCAAACTGGACGAGTTTTCGATATTGTTTTCTTCAATCTTTTCTACAAATGACTGTGTAAAAATAATTTTGAAAATAGAACCAAAACTTCTCAAATCACGTATATTAAAATAGTATGTTTCTTGGTGACTTCCCCCAGTGCGCGATGTTAAACGGGGCAGAAAGAGGTAAAAAGGTGGTGTGATAAAAGCATCTTAGATGCAAAATTTTGTTTATATGATTCGTGATATGAATTCTGCATTTAAAAATCTACAAAATTGTCACAAAATTTTGAAAATAATTTCTTTCAAAGTACTTGAAAAGGGCGACTGTCCGAAAACTCTTACTGTCCGGAAACTGTTCCGACACCAGTACTGGTCGAGCAGATATTTCCGAACTGAAGGTATTTCCGAACGATTCGCTAGTTCGGTTACTTGGAGTTACTTTTTCACAATTTTGGTGATACGGACGTCTAGATATTCAATAAAAATAACCGACATGCAAAAGGAAATCTCAAAATAACTTTATTTAGTATATTTTTAGCGTTTGTTCCTCATGCTGTTTGTAACTTTCGTCTGTTTGGGAGCTGGGGAAAGTGACGTCATTGTGTTAAGAACATATCTTGACCTAGTTTCGGGTTCATCTATTTTCCAAAAATCTATTCTTGTCAACTGATCAATGAAAACCTGCATTTAGAGGGGCCAATAGCAGGATATTCACGTAAAAGTGTATAAATTTCATGTAGGCAGTGGCTCCGGATACGAACGTTCGTATCTTTAGACCTATGTCTCGGCGTACGAACACAAATCGTAGTGAGCTACTGCATATATTTTTCAATGGTATCAGGACACTTCGTAACCAAAACAACTCGTAACGGTAACCAAAAAAAAAACCAACTCTTAACCTGACAATTTTGGTGACGAGTTGTCTAGTCAAATCGTAACCAGGTGACGACTTGACCAGACAAATCGTCACCAAAACTTAGAAAAAATCTTGACAAAAAGTGGTCACCAAAATTTAGAAAAAATCTTTATAAAAAGTCGTCACCAAAACTTAGAAAACATCGTGATAAAAACTTGTCACCAAAACTTAGAAATTTTCGTACAGTGTAATAAAAAGTCGTCACCAAAACTTAGAAAATTTGACCGATGTAGTTTGAATCTTTGAATCTATTGGTCACGTGACAATTACAGACCAATAAGAAACATGTTCGTACGCGGAGACATAGGTCTAAAGATATGGACGTTCGTATCCGGAGCCACTGCCTTTCATGCATGTATTAGAATACCAAAATCATTGGGAATAAGTATAAGAAATAAACGTACCTCATCATGGTTCAGAAAGTCGCTTTAGAAATAAATTTTATAAAAGTTTTATGATATATGTTGACATAGAATTCTTCAATAAGGATAAAAGGATAAAATAAGAAAGTTTTGAAACATTTGATTCATATTTGACCCCATGAGAGACTAAATTGCAAATCGTTCGGAAATATCTTTAGTAACTTGCGTAAAATGGCCGTTAAAGGGGGTATCAAAATACCCTCAAATCAGTATTTGTAGGTACATATAGATTTTCAAAATTATTTTTACATAGGCATTTGTATGAAGGGTGAAGCATTATTTGCTCCGAGTTTCATGATGATTGGACGTATAGAAGCCAAGTTATTGACGAAAAACCGCAAAAATCGTTTGGAATTATTTGCTCGACCAGTACTGGTGTCAAAGCAGTAACCGAACGATTTTAAGGTTTTATTCACGATAACTCGTAGACCGAGAACAGGCCAAAATTTTATTCTTGAGTTGGTATAAATTTGTATAAAATTTTGGCCTGCTCTCCGTCAAGATAACTCGACGCTCAAAGTTGCGACTAAATTGCCCATTTACTCGCCCCTAAACACTCAAATATGTGTCTCTGCCTTTGAATCTTTTGCACTGTTTACGTCAGAAGTCCGAATGATGTCACTGTGACGACATGCCGTACCTGCGATGCCTCTCTGGTTTTATCATTGTGTGAAATGGCATAGGAAAAAAGCGATGACGGCAAGGTTGTATTGCAAGCCTGTGCTGCCTATGACCTTGTTGCAAGTTGGCATGCCCAGCGACCTCGCAACGCTCATCTAACGACTTGCCAGGGACTTGCCAATGATCTGTCAGCGACCATTCTTATGACTTGCAAACTGCAAGTATCTGATCGATATTGAATCAAACAATTTAGAAAAAAATAGTTTGGTTTTTATTTCTTCAGCCATTTTAAAACAGACTCTGAGGAGAAAGGATGCCACTACAAAGAGACAAAAGAGGAGGGAGAGGATGCGGACAATTCACAATGCCCCAACATTGACCCTCTTCTCCCCGCCTCCTTCTCTCCCACCCCATTCAAATTATGATTACGTTTCCTACATTTTTTTCTCTTCATGAAAAACAATAAACCCATAATGTTGTTCCGATGACTTCGAAGAGCTAGCTGTAAGTGTCTATATTATAACTCATTGCCCGCCATTCTCAAATTCTGTATTACATGTATCAGAAAAAACTTAATTTTCAGAAAACATTTTGTTAATTCTATGATCAAAATACATTTGAAATAAACAAACCCCTAAGATCGTAGTCAAGACGTTATGCGCATGCCAAGGACGTTAGGCTGTTTCTATACTGTTGTTGGGCACACGTTGAGATTATGCGCACGCCAAGGACATTAGGCTGTTTCTATACTGTCGTTGGGCACACGTTGAGGACGTTAGACTATTGCTAGAAGGTCGCTTTGTATGCGTTAGACATGGTTGTTGAAATTTATTGGCGACCGCTCAACGTTTAAGCAACTACTGAGTAACGACTGCACAATGCACGGGAACGAATGCCCAGCATGTGCCGGACGACCTCCAAACGTTTCCATAACTAATGATTGTATGTTGGCGGTTTTGTGCATGCACAAAATTTTTCGACGACCACAACGCACGCTAACGTCCTCCAGTGTTCATCCAGCGACCGCACAACGAGATTCAGTGACCACACAACGACCAGCCAGAGACCTCAATGTTCTTTGACATGTTTGAAAATTTACTTGGTCGTTATGCAGTCAGGGGTCCAACTCAAAAAAGTTATAACTTGCCTAAGTAACTGGTTTTAGTATTTATAACTTAAACAAGTTAAAACAGCAAATTTTGAACCTGAATATCTCCTCTGAGCATTTTTCTTATGAACTGAGCATTTTTAATTTTTAAAATAGATCTTAAATTGGACAACCTCTTGGTATATCTCACTATCCAGCGCATGCTTTGTGGGTCTGGCGCAAAGCTCTCAAATTTTGGGTTCTCTGGGGAATATTTATGTCATTAAATTCTATTTACCAGCAACAGACAAGCTAACTCCCAAGAAAATTATGTCAGAAACTTAGTAAAGACCTAGATGCATCTTCTGAATGTGGATATTAACAATAAATCACAATATGGTCGCTGAGAGCTGATTAGGTGACTCATTTTTCAACATCTCCTCTGCATTTTCGACTTCTGCTCTGCAACCGCTGCAGAGAATTTCACAAAATCTTACAAGAAGCAAGTACTCATGGTCCTCTACCAAGTTTGTGTTTTTTGTGCCAATCGGTCAACAAATAATTGATGGCTAAGAGCTGTGATGCCGACACATTTTTCGACATCTCCTCTGCAACCGTTGAACTGCAGAATTTAACAAACCTTTCAGGAAGCAAGTACTCAAGGTCCTCTACTAAGTTTGTATTTTTTGTGAAAATCGGTCGACAAATTTGGCTGCTGAGGGCTCTAATGGCTGATGGATTTTCAACATCACCTCTGCAACCTCTGCACAGAATTTCACGAAACCTGTATTTTTTGTGCCAATCAGTCAACAAATATGGCCGGCAATGGCCCTGATTGCCTGACACATTTTCAACATCTCTTCTGCAACTGCTGTGCAGAATTTCACACAAACCATACAGGAATAAAGTACTCAACATCCTCTACCAAGTTTGTGTTGTTTTTCATTAGGATCGGTCAACAAATATTGCTGCTGAGGGCTCTGTTTGGCTGACACATTTTTGACTTCTCCTCTTCAACAGCTGCACAGAATTTCATGAAACCTAATAGGAAGCAAGAACTCAAGGTCCCTTACCAAGTCAACTAATATGGCCGCCAAGGCTCTGATTGGCGGACGCATTTTCAACATCTCCTCTGCAACTGTTGTACAGAATTTCACGAAACCCTGCAGGAATAAAGTGTTCAAAGTCCTTTACCAAGATTATGTTTTTCGTAATGATTGGTCAACAAATATTGCTGAAGAGGGCCCTGATTGGCCGATGCATTTTGGACATCTCCTCTGCAACCGCTGCACAGAATATTACCAAACCTTACAGGAAGCAAATACTCAAAGTCCTCTACCAAGTTTGTGTTTTTAGTGCCAATCAGTCAACAAATATGTCCGCTGAGAGCTCTGATTGGCTGACACATTTTCAACTCCTCCTTTGCAGCTGTGGCACAGAATTTTACGAAACCCTACAGGAATAAAGTGCTCAAGGTCCTTTACCAAGATTTTGTATTGCTGCTGAGGGCTCTGATTGGCTGACACATTTTCGACATCTCCTCTTCAACCACTAGTGCTGTATATTGATATTGAAATATTGAAGAGTATCAATATTTTGAGATTTTTAATACAAATGATGAGTATCGATGCTTTCAATACATTTGATACGTATAAAATCCTAAGCTTTTAATTCGTTTTTGTTTCTAATTTTCATATTTCTTCTGAATCTTCTCTGATCGCTTTAACGTTTTATAGACATATTTAGTTAAAATAAAGCTTCTGGGCACCTGGTCTCACTCCCATGTTCGCTTCTTTTTGTGTGGTGGAGGTTTAGTGTTTGCTTTGATTCATGTTTTAAATCCTAAATTTGTATGCATTCGGTTTATGATTTTCTGAATTATGGATTTTGTTTTATGTATTGGAATATGGTCATTAAATATGGTCATATGGCACCGGTTGCCCATTGGTCTCATTGGCTTATGTGTTTTCCTGTGTGTTTCATGTTTCTATGGACCAGGTGTGAGTTGGTGTTCCTTGTCCCTTTTTCGTCTCTTTCTGTGGGTGTCTGCTCTGTGTTTTTGAATTGGGTGTTTTGCAGTTTGCTGTGGGTGATGCAACAGAGTGTTGTTTGAGATCCCTTCCTTTCTTTTATCCATATTTTTCATTCTATATTAAATTGATCAATAGTAAATCATTGAAAAACAAAATATTGAGGTCAGCTGTTTGGCAGCATGATCACAAAATTGATGCCAAAAAAGCCAAATGTAATTATGTAAAAATGTGTCACAAGAAGTCTTTGGTAGACACACTTTCAAAGAAACACTTTCAATAACAAACATTGTTATCTTGTTTTTGATTAAAAAAAATAAAAACTCCATTTATTGATTCATTATAAAGATTTATTTGAGAAAAATGAAAAAAATGCTTATTGTATTGAAAATATTGAGTATTGTATTGTATAAGAAATTTATTTCAATTATACAGCACTAGCAACTTAGTACTGCACAGAATAATTACCAAACTTTATAGATAGCAACTTACTCATGATCCTCTACCCGGTGGAAGTTTGTGTTTTTCGTGCTGATTGGCTTCTTAATATGGCCACCGAGGGCTCTGATTGGCTGTCACATTTTCGACATCTCCAAAACTGATGCTCATAATTTCATGAAACCTTAAGGGAAGCAAGTATACTCAAGAGCCTCCACCAAATTGCCAACTATTAATTATTCTTTTGTTTGCAACTGAGGTGAGCGATGTGGACCCCTTGGGCCTCTTGTTTAGATAATTGTCTAATTATCTCTTATCTCCTACAGACTCCTATCGTATCATGTGTGTATCCTATCGTATCATGCATGTATCACATCGTATCATGTATCTTGTAAAAAATAACGTATGGTCTGTATATGCCACCAGTCTAAGCTGACCTCAATTACTGCTTTCTATCTTATTGATTTTCTTGTTTATCATTTCCTATTTAGATACAAATCCCATCAATATGAGTAGCTGTAAAGAAAAGAAGATGAAAAATAGACGTTCAAGTTTGGCAAACAATCGTTTGAAATTGGTGACAAACAAAAGCAAGATTGAAGGTATCGTATCATGCTGAAAAAAAATGTAGTTTCTGTACATGTATTTATTATGTAACCAGTACATATATAAATTCAGTCTGAAATAAAGCATAAATAACATGAATAATATAAATTAGAAGAAAAGTAAAGGGGTAGGGCCACAAGACCCCTAAATCGGCCCTCTATTTTTCTCTAGAAGTAAATTTCATAGGGAATACTTGATAGATCTCATGAAAATACATTCTACACAAATGTTTACCGCTTTTAGTGAAAAGAAAAGTATCACCAAACAAAGTGCCATTTAACTGTAATGACGTCATGAAGTGACGACTCATTTTGACATTATTGACAAACTATTGCGAAAATTGCTTACTATAGAAATTTTTGTCTTTCGTGGAAGAATTCAATATGGCTGCATGTGTTAACTGAGATAAAACGTTTATGACAAAAGGATATAAGGATAATCTTTCACATATAATTTTTTCATCCTAGTTAATGCATGCGGCCAGCACTATATAATTTCATAGAAATATGTAGTTTTTGTATGAATTTCGTGGAATATAACCGATTTTGGTGCTTTCAAAGGGCTAAAAGCTATTGATAAACGCAATGGTTACAAAAGATAGATTTGTGATTCAGTAGAGAACGTTTCAAAATGTCAAATCACAGTTAAAAATTCTATGAAGTACAATGTTCAAAATTAGGGCCAATATCTGGCTTCATTGCCCCACCCCTTTGGATGAAATGAGGTGTATGAAAAATTGCTATTTGCTGACAGCACCTATCAGGACCTGGAGGACAATGAACCCAATTTACCTTTTGACATTAAATTTTGCTTTTTTTCTTTTTTTGTGTGTACATGAGGGGGTCACAATACACTGTATAAATAATTTTATACATGTATACATTTATTGTATTACTGGAAAATGTGCCCATCGCTGATTGGCTGATAACATTTCTGGAGCGTCTGAATATATCGCTATAACCACCTCCAGAGAGCTAAATTAAGAACAATTGTCATATTTTCCCAAGCATCTTTCTAAAATTAGCGTTTTAGTGATGACGTTATTATAGTAGCGGCATAGTCATATATTTCGCGCAATTAGAGAATACCTATGAATTCCTTACAGCATTGGATGCTATCAAGCTAATCGTTGTATTTCATGATCATACAATATAACATTTAATTTCCTAGTGTTCAGTAGATATAGCAGCATAGCAACCCTCAGCATATGTTATTCAACTTGGTTTGCGGCCTCAGTGAATAACGTATCCTTCGGGTTGCCATTATACAATTAATAACCTTGTGTGAGGTAGATCATAGCAGTATAGCAACCCGAAAGATATGTTATTCACCGAGGCCTCAGGCCGAGGTGAATAACATATGCTGAGGGTTGCTATACTGCTATATCTACTGAACACAAGGTAATTAATTGTTTTAATGTATGATCATGAAATACAACGATCAGCTTGATAGCATCCTTTGCTGTAAGTAATGAATAGGTATTCTCTGATGGCGCGAAATATACGCATACGCTGCTACTGTTAACGTCATAACTACAATACTAATTTTAGAAAGATACAAGGGAAAATATGAGAGTTCAGTCAGAGTTGTTCTAAATTTAGCTCTCTGGAGGTGGTTATAGCGATATATTTAGAAGCTCCAGACATGTTTTCAGCCAATCAGCGATGGACATATTTTCCATTCATACAATAAACTGCTATATCTACATCACATAAGGTAATTAATTGTACAATGTATAATATAACGTCATGTTTTGGTTCCTATGTTCAATGCAAAATGAATAATTGTGGTTTATAAGTGATATGTCATTTCATGTTCAGATTGACTGTTTTTTACATCAAACTTGGACCCAATGGTTAACAAAAATTTTACTTACATTATATGTAATGGATATGATCGGTGTTCTTCTGTATTGAATATGCATAAAAGAATCTGAATCTTTTAAAACTTTCAAAGAAAAATGTTTCTCCTTCATGTTTATGCAATGCTTAAGACTTGTATGTTGTATGTTTGTATATAATTTATCTTTTTGTATTGATATGTATGTTGTTTGATTAGAGGGCCTCAAGGGAGAGTAGTATTTTGTACTATATTGAGTTTCCTTTTAAAAATAAAGTATTTATTTATTTTTTTCATTATTACAAGACTTAGTTTTTACCTTAGTTTTATCCATTGTATATACAGATTTATATACTACTATTGATGGAAGTAAAGCTCCGGAGGAAAGACTTGCACAGCTTGGTAGAGACTGCCTAGAGGTAATTAGATTTATAAAAGATCTTGTCAAGTCTAGAAAGATAAGATAAGATAAGATAAGATAAGGTTTATTTAAAGTCGGCATGTCATATAACTGGTTAACATAAGCTCTTAGGAGCTTTTAACGGACATAAATAACATATAAAGTAACATAAAACAACAAGGCATGCAAAATGGCAAGTAAACTAAAAGGAAAGCACTTGACGTAAAATACAAACTAGCACAATTAACATAAAAGATGCAAACATATTATGCAAATACTAAGAATTCAGCAGCAAGCACAACTTAAAATACACATATAGCACAAAAAGCATCACACAACTTAAGAAATAATTAGAGTTCTTGTACCTAAAAACTAAGTAGCAGCTAATACTAAACACAGTACATGACTGTAAAACAAGACTAACGATAAGACACATCACAGACAGTACACAGCATCACAGATGTTACATGTCACAGGCATTATCACAGATATTACTTATCACAGCAGATGTTACACTTACATGCGTTACCATTCCATGACTGGATAAGGCTCTTAAAATGATGAAAGCTATTTGATTCTCTGAAATCATTTGGCAACGGAAGCAGCATATTTAAAACTTTGCTTACCATAGGAACTTGTTCGAACACTGTCAACCTGTAGAATGTTAGAATATCTGAAATTATATTTTGAGTCTTTCATTTGTACAAGATCATAAAGAACTGGTGGACATAACTTGTTTACGATTTTGTACGTCTCCAGAGCCGTGGTGCGCAGTCGCTTTACATGTAATGATGATACCTGAGCCTTATCTAGGAGACACTCATAACTGCTGGTAAAATCTGAATAAATAAAACGTAAGGCTCGCTCTTGGACCTTTTCCAGCTTCTTAGTATTACTTAGGCTACAGAAATGCCATGCTAAAGGACAAAAGTTAAAATGTGACATTATGAAAGTGTGAAAAATGGTAAGCTTGCTGAGATGACACAGATGATTTCCTATACGCTTAAGGACTGCAAGCTGCTGAGATGCCTTACGACATAAATTAGAAATGTGTGCGTCAAATTTCAGCTGATGATCAATTTCAATGCCTAAAAGTTTAACAGTATCTTCACATGTAATATTGATGTCACCTTTCAAATTAAAAACTGGTTCTTTGTTAAATGTTTTCTTACCTATGGCAATAGCCTGGAATTTTTCTGGATTTGCCAGAAGTGCCAATTGTACATATCCTCCATTACTTGTCCCACACTAGTGTTTTATCAAGACAGAAAACATTTTATTTTCCCTTTCACTTAAATGCATGGCCGAAAAAATTATAGAAGCATTAACTGTAAAGTATTATAAGCCAACTGTACTAGTACTCCTTTTTCTATCATGGAAAATAATTAAAAAAAAAAAAAGAAATATGTATTTTAAAATCTATAATGAAAAAATAGAATATAATTCTTTGTCATGACAATTTTTTTTCTTCTTCTTCTCATTGAGAACATATGTATACTTTGACCATCTCTTTATGTATAGTAGTAAGTGCAGTAATATCAATTCTTACCATGCTCACTTTTGTTTATTGACATTGTATTCTACTGTATTATGATTATGCGTAAAACTCAGACAGTCGAAAAGAGAGGAAAAAAATCATGTACTTATCTCAATATCTGTATAATCCCTCAAAATCCATGCAAAATGTTGATATTTCTGACTACAGCCACGTGGAGTCAATCATCTCGTGCACTGACCCATTTTATTTACAATTGATCGGTGATCGGAAACTTTCGGAATTCCCCGTTACACGTCAGCAGAAACTTATTTCGACTTTTCTATTGCTCAAACCATAAACAGTTCTCTCTTTACGATAATCATACTTGAATAAGTTTTGAGTGAAGTAATAATATGACTATATAACATTTATAATATAGATAATATGACTTTCTAATATTTATTAACATCCAACTTTTGATGAAGCTTTTGGATATGCATATTATATATATTTATATGTACATATTTGTAGATAATGAAATAAAAAAAAAAAAAAAAAATAGAAGCATTAAGTTTTACCCCTTAAAAATACATTTTTACCAGTTAAACCAAGTGGGTGCTCCTTAATAACAGGAGGGATTTCAGTGGAGAAAAAAGTGCTCCTACAGTGAATTCTCATCTTCACTTCTGTTTTGTAATATAATTGAGTGTTGGTAATCAGGTAATATAGGTTACCTCCTTCTATCTTATTGCAGTACGCACTGAACACCCTTTGTGAAGAAATGCCAGAAGTTACAGAGTCCTTGAAAAAAGATTGTGAGTAGGCCTCTTCATTCAAAACATAGAAAAATACATAATTTAATACTATTTATAGCAAAAAGAAAATCGAGGCAAAGTGTCATAACAGTTGCTTGAAACAATTCTTTGTAATCCTTTTAAGATTCATTTACCATTTTATATTTGTCTGTTTATCTCACTTGTGGAGTTAGATGTAGGAGGGCTGATTGATATGTTGTGAGCCTCGGATTTCTGGATTGCAAAAGGTGTTCTGCTGATAGATTATCTCCAAAAAGACAAGCAATCAATAGCAAATACTATGCTTCACTTACAGCAGTTTCGGGAAAATATTAAACTTAAGCGCCGCAGAAAGCTCACTTAAGGTGTGTCGTTCCATCAGGACAATGCTACTGTTCACAAGTCTGCCACTGCCATGGCTGCAATTCATGATTGGGGCTTTAATTTGATTGAGTGTCCGCCTTATTCACCTGATCTTGCTCCATCCGACTTTCATCTATTCCCAAAACTGAGAGCAGCTATTTCTGGCACCAAATTTCAGTCTGATGATGACGTCATACTTGCAGTGGATGTTTTTCTGACCAGTCAAGATAAGGAATTCTTTTAGAAGTGGTATTGAGGCCCTTAAGGATCCTGCACCCTAATAGAATACTTCCAGTTAAAATTTATGCACATTTTCATAATCGGGAATCTTCGGGGTGACAGAGTAGATCATTGTATTAGAAGTGTAATCCCTAATTTAAGCTAGAAAAGTATGTAAAGCATTCTTTTTGAAGATACTTAAAATTCTTATTTCTGGTATTTATTGAAAATGCATTAGGGGTTGAATTGAATACCTTAATTAAACACTGGTGGCAAAAGTGTGTAGATACTGAAGGGGATTACATGTATGTAGAAAAATAATGCAAAATGTCTGATAAAATTCAAATCCTTAAATATGAGGCTCACAACATATCAATCAGCCCTCGTATCTTGCTTATCACATGTATCAATACTTTCTGTGGATATGATTCAATCTGAATGATTATTCGGTATTATTTACTGCACATTAGACCCTGGCTAGATGATTGAATTTGATGAAATATACATTTTCATACAATGTCATGCTTGCTTTCAGTGAGAGATGCAGGGATCAGGAAGATAGAACAAATGGAGGCAGATGGTGTTTTCATAGAAAATGTAACACAAACAGAGTAAGACTTAGTTTCCTCTTGAAACATGTGTAATGGATGCAGGATTGTAATCAGCTATTTGAACAAAAAATTATAGATGACTGCCAGTTTTATTTGGTCATTCCCTGATAGCCATCGGTGCTTCTTTCCATCTGTTTGTCCATTAATCTCTGGATGACCTTAACTTCATTACACAGGGACTGTATTACATGATAAAAAAGTACTTTACTACTTGCCAAAATTAGTGCACTATTCTTTTCTGTATAATCAGGATGATAATAAGAAATGCAAATCTCAGAATGACCCTATTTTGAAACAGCACTCTGTTGAGTTAAAAAAAAATACTTGTATACAAAAAACTGTTGCAATTTACATGTGCTTGCAGAAATAAAGTAGAAGGTATCATTCAGGTGGCGATAAGATTTTATAATTGCTCTTTACTCATGTAAATGGTCTTTTGTGCCATCTATACCTGACTTCATTAACATGATTAAATATTAATTATGGTAGTATACCCATTGATGCCCTCCTCCGCTCAAAATTACGCTATTTGAGGATGACTAATGATATGGTAATGGTATACTGATATTTGGCAATGATCGGTAAACCTTTGATGTGCTCAACTGTAAAATACAAATTGTTTATTCAAACATTTTTTTTTGCATTTTCTTTTAATTTTCATCTGCAGGACTTCATTCTGATTCATTTGATACCAAACATGTAATGCTTAGAAATAAATCCACACACAATTAATTTTTTTTAGTCATTAATGTCCTTTTTGCTAATAACTTTTTTGTTTTAAGTCCAATTTTATTGAAATAAATTTTAATATGACCGTCTCGGAAAGACCTTTTAATTATGAGGTTTTCTCTAAAAGATTAAATTCATAAAATTTCACTAATGCCACTTTTTGAGGAATCCCCTAATCGCATTCTCGTAGACTTTTGTTACATTTATGTCAATATTATGGATCGACTACCTTAATTAATTAATGTGTGGGTGAATTATAACAACTTGGACAATTCTCACAAAGTTAATTTGAAAAACTCTGGAAAAGAGAAAATCATCATATGCTCTATACAGGCTTTCTACTGTTCCTACTTTTTCCTACTATTTCCTACTTTTCCTACTTTTTTATTTTGATCCTATTTTTTCCTACTTTTTCTTCAAAACCTCCTACTATTCCTACTTTTTCATCTCTAAAGTAAAAAATTACTTGCTTCACTTGTCATCGACATCCGATTCAAAGTTTTTAAAAAATTTCGGGCTCGCTTCGCTCGCCCATTCTATATATTTTACATGAAAAATCAATCTGTCCGTATTTCTCTCTGTAATTACCTCAAAGATGAATTTTTAACAGTCTACAATCATTGCTTACTGTGATTTGTGTGTCATACTTACTGAAAATTGTCACTAAAAGTGATGGAAAATTTCCTACATTTCCCCTATTATTTCCTACTTTTTCCTATTTTTCTCCTACTTTTTTTCACTGACTACTCCTACTTTTTTCCTACTTTTTCATCAAGGTAGAGTAGAAAGCCTGTCTATAGATTATACATGTACGTGTATATAGAGTCAAGAAGACTTAAGAAAAAATTAATCTTGAACAGGTGTCTTATATAGTTATACTAGTATCTTCCTTCATAAATATACTTGTATTTTACAATATATAGGAAAGCAGAGAATCCAGAAAATCTGGTGATAGAAACAGAAATAGCATTAGCTGAGGATAGCCTTGAAAGGTAAAAGAATGAATAGAAGTAATCAGTATTATGACACATAGAAAACGTATATTAGGTAAACAAAAATCAATTAGATAATGAATATAGTCTATGAAAGTAATTGTTAAACTTTGATTTGAGATGAATCTTTTCATAGAAGTTCAGGAAATAGTGGCTTCCAACTTTTCTGTCTAAGATGTTTCATTTACTGCTAAAGACATGAATCTGATAGCATTGAATCACTATGTCCCATAGTATGTAAATTCATACAACATGGATGGTAACGAATAACACTTTTCAAAAGGGAGAATACAGAGAAATGTTGTCTTATTTCATTTTAGGATGCGAAATGAATCATTGAGATGGGATCAGCTGGTTACAGAATCTGCAGAAAAACTAAGCCAGATTCAGGAGTAAGAGTATAAATACATGTTTAATGATCAATGATAGCTTAATATACATATACATCTTTGATCAAAAACATAATTGAATTGATCTGAATTATGATGGTCTCCAAGTGCTCTGATTGGCCAATACATTTTAGCTGTCTCTTATTCAAATTCTGTGCAGATTTTTACAGATTTTTAAAAGAACCTACCGTATAACCAGAAATTTTCATGAGATATTAATTTTTGCTATATTCGCGAGTGATTTGGAAGCGCAAAAATAAATTCACACGAAAAATTGTGTTTCGTAAGGTATATCATAAAGGACTAGGTGCGCTAACCCCTCACATCAGCCCTATAATTTCTACGAAAAATGCTTTTGATAACCAAATTATTAATTATCACATTTTGCGATGTTGAATGTTTGAGAAAATACCGCGTCATAATTTCGAGCCCTCGTAACGTCACATGCGTGATGTTTGACGTCATGTTCTAACTTAATTCATTTGCCCTGAATGACGCAAAAGAAAGGAAAATCATGGAATCTTCAAAATTCATCTATGCTCCAGGCCTCACCCACGATATTTTTAATGCAATTTAAAAGACAGATCAGAAATCCATCGATTGGTACAAAAATATTCATGGGCAAGGCCTGGATCATTACTTGATTTCATAATTGTGTATCGAAATATCACTCATTTATTGATATTTTCAATTATTTCAACGGTTTTAGGCATTTTGAGCACCATATTATTCTGTATAGGACTGAAATCAAAACAGGCTTTCCTGATTTGGATTCACCATACATTTGACATTTTATAAACTAGAATATAATGGATATGTGAACAACTTCGAAAATAGGGCAGAAATGGCTGGTTTCCGCACCTACTCCTTTGTATATCAGTTAAATTTTGTTCCTATTGTACATGTGCCATTCTTGACTTTTTTTCTGATTAAACGTTAAGAGAAGTGAATTGAGTGTATACTTATGATAGAACTAACTAAATTTCCTCTAACAAAAGGTACAATACAGTAACATCATGTTTTCATATTAAGTTTGTTTGTAATTTAGGAATCGCGAAAATTTGTACTCGCAAAAATAAAGACACCCTATTTTACCATAAAATCGCAAAATTTGATGCTCGCGAAAATTTCTTGTTATACAGTATCTTTGAGCAAGTTCACCAAAAACTCTCCTTTACAATGGGATCAATGTTATGCATACATACAGTTTATAGTTGCTGTGATGTCTTTGAGCCATGAGTAGTTTGAGCTTTAATTTAATACAAAAGTCCGTAGAAATTGATTTCATAAAGTTATAGCAAGATTTTTCAAGTCCGATGAATAAAATGTATTCCAAACAATGAATTGTCACAGCAAAAGCTCAAAACACTGTCATCAGTATTGTTAATGATAATAGAGGAACGTACATAACTTCAATAGTTTTCTTTTTCAATGACAGTGAAGCCAAGTGTAGAACATTAGAGGATACCTCACTCTCGGACTCTGTCAGGAATTTGGCCAGTCAATATTTACCACCTAATAGGCTGAATATTGGGACATTTCTTGAGGATATTCAAAGGGAAAAAATTAAACATGAAGTTCATGTAAGTCTTGCATGGGTCACAGCTGTCTTGTGATCTCTACATTTACTTTAGAAAATGCAGGAGCTTATAAAGTCCTTAGCTTGAGAAATTCACAGAATAGACTAAGTATGATGTATTTAGACATGGATGCAACAAAACCTATATTGTTCAGATTAGCAGATTACCTCATGTTGAGGGCATTTTGAATAATACGGTTATTTAAGGGACAATTTCGAATTTCCTTTAATTTCTTTAAAATCATGAACAATGACCACCAAACCTACACAGGCAAAGGAAGTTGTGGTAAATTGTATCTGTCTACATTTTCCACTAAACAAGTACATTTTTATTTTCAGTTACATTCTTATCAGGAAATTGTCGATTTAATGCAAAGAGTTTACATGGAATGTCTTGTCGTCATAAGAAGAGGGGAACAAAGACTAGGTAAGGTCACAAAGGGATAATATAGGCCATGTCAAATTAATTCATTGGCTCTGTAACACAGTCAGCAATACTTTGTCATGCCGACAATATGACTAACATATTCAATTCACTGGAGGATTAAATCTCATGTTTTATTGTGAATATGCATTATCCAATTATTGTAACAATTGATTCCTTATTTGTGCATAAGGTTTTTTATGCCCCATGATCGAGGATTCGGGGGCATACTGTACATTTGTAGTTTTTGGCTTGTCAATTTGTCTATAGTTCTCTTTGTCTGTTTATTTGTTTGTCCACAAAAATTCTAACCTTGTCCATCATTTTTGAATGGTAAGTAATAGAGATTTCTTATGTGCTTTCCTCATGACAAGACCTTTTTTATGAATATCAAAATATTTTTACCTTGATCTTGGAGTTTGTGCTACTTTTGAAATAAACTTTACCTTACTCATAACTTATGAATGATAAGTGATAGGGCTTTCATATTTCATACATGCATTCCTTGTGACAAGACTTTTCCATGAATGCAAGGGGTTTTGACATTGTGACCTCAATCTTGAAGTGTGACCTACTTTTGAAAAAAAAACTTTAACCTTGTTCATAACTTTAAATTTTGAAGGAATGGTAAGTGATAGAGCCTTCAAATTCTTTGAAACAAAACCTTCCTATTGGCCCTAAATTTTCTCATCATGACCTTGAATTCAGAATTTTACCTTTATTTAGGAGAAAACAATGTTTTAAGTAACAAAGATTATGATTGGGGCATTCCTGTTTCACAAACACATCTTTTCTTTTTTTGTAACCAACAAAATTTTAAGAAACATTTTTTTGACAAGATAAAATTTTGGAAAAGATATACACATGTAGTTTCTGGCTTTTTCTAATTCATGTCTAAACTGATAGAAATGTAGTTTATTATTAATTTAAGCGCCAAAAAAATCTTGGTTAACTTTATTCTTGTTGACATACTGCTTGTACATGTATGCATTTTCAGCAATTACCTGGAAGTATTTCTACTTAATGTATCATTTAATGTTTCAGTACAAACTGACAGTGAACAAATAAAAGAATCAGAGTCGCCAAGACAACTGATCCAAGCTATGGTAGCAGACTCCTAGGGCACTGACACAGGACGTTAAGAACTTTTATTACGACAACATTACCTATTAATCTTCCTGCCAACATCATGTAGGGATGGTATGATGTGCAGACATGCATAACTACAAGCCTTCACTCAATATTTGATGAGAGCTAGATAAATAGAGGTGCTAAGAATCAGTAATTGAATATTACATACTGATAAAAGTAATACATGTGCTGTGCTATAAATGCTTCTTTTGCTGGGATGCACAGTTATGCCCATGTTCATCCATCCATATTCTTTATTTGGGTTTGATCCCCTTTACTTTTTCTGCAAAATTAAGGGAAAATATTTTTAAAAAGACAATTAAATTCATTATTGGTTGTGTTTATGTGTTTAAGATATTTTAATCATATATTCAATGCATCCATGACTAATGTATTATTAGTTATATCATACCAGCCTTTCAAATGTATTCTTAACTTGCTAATCTTGAAATACTGTACCTTTATAAAATTTTACGTGCAAATTCATTGTATGATGTCATTGTCAAAGCAAAGAAATTTGACCAGGTGCAGCTTATTTGAAGTTGGTCAACAGAAATTTCGGACAAAGTAACGTCAGCTTGTAAGCATATTACTGAACACGCCCTACAAACCTGAAAGTTGATTCTCCAGAAGCTTGAATGAATATGCTGTATATACTAGTCAGGTTACTTTGCCACATCAATAGTTATACCATATCTATTAATTACAAGACTTTTTAAGTTGTTTCTGAAGCTGAATCTCAAATACATGTACTAGTTTCTATTATTTAATTATGTGAAATATATTTAGACTTTATAACATTGATCACTTGGATATAGGATACATTTCTGCTCTATTTGCCAGAAATCTGTAGCAAAATAAAAAGAAAAGACTTGACAAATGGGGTTCATTTGTTTGTATTGAACAATTTTGCTTTTTAGAAATGCATAGATTTTTATTATGCCCCCGGAATCAAAGATTCGTCTGTTTGTCCCAGGCAAAACATTATCATCTGGCATAACTTTTGAATGGTAAGTGATTGGGCTTTCATATTTTATGTGTGTATTCCTTGTGACAAGACTTTTCTACTGATACCAAAATTTTTACCTTGTGAACCTGACCTTTGACCTACGTTTCAAAAACTTTAACGTTGGGCATAGCTTTTGAATGGTGAGTAAGAGGGCTTTCATATTTCACATGTGTATTCCTTGTGACAAGACCTTTCCATTGATACCAAAATTCCTGACAACGTGACTTGACCATTGACCTACTTTTCAAAACATTAACAATTTGGGCATAACCTTTGAATAGTAAGTGATAGAGCTTTCATATTTCACATTCCTTATGACAAGACATTGTCATTGATACCATTTTTGGCCGGATTGCAAAGCAATTCCAGTCTATAAATTGACGATGTCCGTCTGTCTGTCCGTCCGTCTGCCATCAACATTTTGGTTAAAGTTTCTGGTTGAGGCAAAATCTAAGGAACTATATGCAATAGAAACTTTATTTTATACATTAAGGTTGCCCATGACGAGACCTTTCAATTTATACAATAACATTTGACCTAGTGACCTTGACCTTGGACTTTGACATAGTTAAAGATTTTGGTTAAAGTTCCTGGTTTAAGAAAAATCTAAGGAACTGTATGCAGTAGAAACTTTATATTATACACGTAGGTTGCCCATGACAAGACCTAAATTAATGCCGTAACATTTGACCTAGTGATCTTGGACTTTGACCTAGTTAAAGATTTTAGTAAAAGTTTCTGGTTGAAGCAAAATCTATGGAACTGTATGCAGTAGAAACCTTATATTATACATTTAGGTTGCCCATGACAAGACCTTTCAATTTATGCCGTAACATTTGACCTTGGACTTTGACCTAGTTAAAGATTTTAGTTTAAGTTCCTGGTTTAAGCAAAATCTAAGGAACTGTATGCAGTAGAAACTTTATATTATGCATGTAGGTTGTCCATGACAAGAACTTTCAATTAATGCCGTAACATTTGATCTAGTGACCTTGACCTTGGACTTTGACCTAGTTAAAGATTTTGGTAAAAGTTTCTGGTTTAAGCAAAATCTATGGAACTGTATGCAGTAGAAACCTTATATTATACATTTAGGTTGCCCATGACAAGACCTTTCAATTTATGCCATATCATTTGACCTAGTGACCTTGACCTTGGACTTTGACCTAGTTAAAGATTTTAGTTCAAGTTCCTGGTTTAAGCAAAATCTAAGGAACTGTATGCAGTAGAAACTTTATATTATACATGTAGGTTGCCAATGACGAGACCTATCGATGTATGCTGTAATATTTGACCTAGTGACCAGTTGGTGACAAAAATTTACTTTGCAATCCGACCATACCGTCTTTAGCGGTGTTTTATTCATTACACCTTGACCTTTGACCTATTTTTCAAACACTTTAACATTGTCCAGTAGCATCATATCCCACCAATCCGTCTTCTGGTACGTTTTTGGACTTAATAACTTTCTCACTCTTTGGCCATATTACATTGTTTAGATTGAGGATCACTGACGAGGGTTAAGTACCCGAAACGTGCATATCTGGCCCATGCTGAAAATTCATCTGTTCTTAAATGATGCTATTGAATTTGAAGACGTTTAACATTTGTACCACTTGGTGAGTGTCGCTGCTGGTGGACCAGGAGTCCCGAGGGCACGTATAGCCAAGTTTGATCAACTTCGGTTGATCGTTATTTCAACGCATTCAAAAAAAATCTTGAAATTTCTAAGACATGGATCCTGTTGCATCATATCCCACCCATCCCGCTACGTCTTTTGGTGCGTTTTTGGACGTAATATCGCACTCTTTGGCCATATTACATTGTTTAGTTTGAGGATCTTTGACGAGGGTTAAGTACCCGTAACGTGCATGTCTGGTCCATACTGCAAATAGATCTGTTCTTAAATGATGCTGTTGAATTTTAAGACGTTTAACATTTGCATCACTTAATGAATGTGACTGCTGGTAGACCAGGAGTCCCGAGGGCACGTGTTGCAAGTTCGATCAACTTCGGTTGATCGTTTATTCAACGCATTCAAGAAAAGTCTTGAAATTTCTAAAACGTGGATCCTGTAGCATCATATCCCACCAATCCTGCAACGTCTTTTGGTACATTTTTGGACATAACTTTCACACTCTGACCATATTTCATTGTTTTGATTGAGGATCACTGACGAGGGTTAAGTACCCGAAACGTGCATGTCTGGTCCATGCTGCAAATTGATCTGTTCTAAAATGATGCTATTGAATTAGAAGAAGTTTAACATTTGAGTGAGTGAAATTTAGTTTTAACCCTGCTTTGTCTAAAGATATATCCATTTTACAGATAAGTGCACGCATTATCGAGAACGAGGGTGGTTAGTGACGTCCACTTACCGACCTTGAACGTCAACATGTTTAAAAACGCTTCCGTTTACTTTTTTTTCTATTTCTCTTATTCATATTTCCGTATCTCCGACACTTTGAAAAAAAACACACTTTTATTTTACATTGTTAACGCCTTTTAGAATATAACTATATCTAGAAATTTTATCTTCTGTGTTACTTATTTCTGAATCGCCCCCTTCTTTAAACATTATTGAAAACCCTACCCCCCCCCCCTTAAAATCGTTAATATGACAACCAAGTATTTTGAATCGTGATGAACGAGAACATGTACTTTTTTATAATTTTTTTTTTTGAAGAACAGTTTGTCTTTGAGAAATATGTGAAAGGAAATTACTTCTGACAAAGACTTCTTATCACTTTGATGACAAATAAGGGTACTGGGTACTTCTTTTATTTTCATTTTAGGTGGGGGGTGCACAAAATGTATTTTTCGGGAACAGTTATAGCTATCTCACTCTTTGAACGCATTATCTATAAAGAAATAGACATATTTGATTATATCATGATGAAAATAATCAGAAGAATGGTTTCAATGTGGAATTATTATCCCTATATCATGTATTTATCTATCAAAATTCATCGTTTTGCGACAAATCTCGGAATTGGTTTACACATGTATATTCAGAGGACCACTTGTCAATCAAATGAACGATAATATGTAATCTTAATTACAAATATAAATCATCAGATATGAATGTCAAATAAACAGAATTATTTTTCTTTTGCTCTGACAAAGAATACTTGGATTATTGAGCCACCTTAAATGATGCTATTGAATTTGAAGACGTTTGAAATTGGGCATAACTTGAATGATAAAGAAAAGGGAATGATCTCCAGCATGGCCACCCTGCATTCACCAGCGAAATAAACCCACAAGAATCTGACATATCTGATCGCAAAAAAAGACTTAGGACGGCCATCTGCTTTTAGCAAATGATGTGGTAATCCGGATTACGTGCGCACAACTCTCCCACTTATCCGGATACACAGAGGTCTCAATAGATACACAATTGGTGTATAAGTATAAAACTTCTCACTGTAAGGTGACGTCACAAAGAAGATAGTTAAACGCAGCGGCCTCTTGAAACACAGATTCTATGTAAATTGATCTAAAAAAAGTTCTATGGCATGCGTGTAACAGTCTGTGCTCTGCTGGCTGAAGCGAGATCAAGACCAATCACCCGGGAAGCCCGGGCAACTGTAGGATAGGACTGAGAATCAATACCAAGTCTTCTCTGACGAGATGTCAGCAAGGGCCATCATGGAGTCCCGTCGTCACGGTTGACCAGTGTGCAACGTTTGAAAAGACACTGGTACACTGTAGATTGGTCCAGTACCATGCTCAGTGATGACTTTAGGATCTTATCCTCGATAAAGCAGTAGACCGACTATTTTCTTACATTTTTGGTTGAAGTTTGATCTCCCTTTGATCCTTCTGATTTTGTTTATAAGTTCACCGTAAAATGAAGGCAATGAAATTCCCAATGATACATACTATGATGCCGGAGTAGGCCCACATTTTGAAAGAAGTTTAGAATAGTTATTTTAGAATTTTCAGTTTATGATATCTAAATCCTTGACTGATAAGTTTTTTTTTTGTAATTTGTATATTTTTGTCATGGAAGTCCGAAACATGGGAGCAAGCTCTAGCGTATCTGATGAGCTGAGAGATGTAAATGCCGTACGATGGCAATCTTGGAACATCGCCATCAAGCCAAGGAAAATTAGTTAACTATGTTGAAGCCAAAGTCTTCTCTTTCTCTTTTGTCGTATATCTTTGTTTGAATTTCTCCGTTATTAATTTTGATATCAAGATACAAAAATGGTGTAGCTTTTTCATTTGTGATAGCTTTATTCAATGTAAACTCTGGAGGATAAATTTGATTTTTGTAATGGTAAAAATATCAATATTTAAAATATCATTAACTTAAAGATACCTAGAGGTGCCGTTGAAACATTTCAAGTCGTCAAATTTCTTGAGATTTTGCATGAATTCTTTTTCGTATGTGTATAAAAACAAATCTACAACCAGAGGCGCACAATTAGTACCTATAGGAATTCAAATAACTTGCCTGTATAGAGTGTCACCTAAATCCAACAAAGATGTTGTCTAAAAGAAAGGACAAGGCCTTGCACAACTCAGATCGAGTCCATGATTTGTACGATTTGTATTCTACTGCGGAAAAGAATCCTTTTGTGTCAGAAGTACATATAAATGTTTTACCCTCTCGATCAAAACACCATTTGATAAGTTTTCATAAGCGATCTATTATCTTCTCATGAGGGAGCGTGGTGTACATGTTAGAAAAGTCTTAGGATGAGATAGATGCGGCTTTAAAATTAAATGATTTGAATCACATTACTAGAATTCTTTATTGACCAATAAATAATTGATGTCGCTATTGTTGTCAAATTCCTGGATAAAACAGTAGTTGTACAATTACTCGAGTAAGCAATAACTCGAAATTTGTAGGGAGACTTGTACATATTCATCCGTCTTGTTTGTGTGTGGTCATCGAACACTGAAGAGGTTGTTTTACACAACAATTGTACGTTCTTCGAGACCTCTGGGTAATTTGAGAAGTGTGAGGGTTGTGCGCACGTAATCCAGGATAACCACAACATTTGCTACTTGCGTGGCAAATGGCCGTCCAAAGTCGGCACCGGTTGCCCATTGGTCTCGTCGGTTTATGTGTAGTGTTTTGTGTTTCATGTTTATTATATGTCGTGTGTCTCTTTTCCGTCTCCTTGTATGCTCGTCTTTAGTGTTTTCGCATCGGGTGTTTTCTGTTTTGCTGTTGGTGCTGCAACAGGGTCTTGTTGGAGATCCCCACCCTTCTTTTGTGAAGTTTTGGCAGACAGTAAATAGTTGGTACGTCCTGTATTCCTCTACTTTTCATTCCTGAATAAAGAATGTCAAACCTATCGTATTCTGTAAGCCCATTTTATACATGTAAAGCAGCATCACAGAAACTTCAAAAGGCCATAACATTAGGCCAGGGGTCTGATCCAATAGAGAGTTGAAATGAAGAAATTTCATCCAGATGTTTTTGTAAAATGGAAGGGATAGTTTCGTTTCTTATATAAGTGTTAGTGGTAGAAAGTTCCGAAAGTAAAACTGATATGTAATAGCGCTTTTTAAAATGATTATAGTATTGTTTGCTGCATTGTCTGTCCGAGCAAAGACATACTTACTGTATAAATCCTGAAGTTTAGATTTATAAAATGATATTTTATTAATATTAATATATTTTGAGTGTGCTTCCGAATAAAGATGAGGGTTTTTTTAAGATTGTCTATTCAGATATCTACAATGTCTAAAATAAGGCTTTTCCCGTCATTGAGAGAGTGTGGTTCGACTGCATTTTCGTATTTAAACTTCCAACGCCTCATTTAGCTCTTCCCAACATTGATGAAATCTATCTTGGAAGGAATTCTATACTTATGCCCCTTCTTTAGAAGACTACGAAGCCTCGAGTCTTGATGGACAGGTCTCCAGTGATTATATGACCAGCTGGTTCGTAAACATATGCAGAACTAGCGCATTTGCATGACGTAGGACATGACTCATTAAGATCAGAGGTGACTTTATTGTAATTAAAAATAAAGCTTCGTACAGGTTTTTTTTTATATTTATAACAGATAGTAGGGGTTTCTAAATTTTCGAAATACTCGCCGACGGGTATCTTTCTTTGAACACGATGATCTCGAAATATATTGAAGATGTTTAAAAGATCAAATCCTTTGTTTATAAACTCAATTTTGATTAATCTCCTTTTCGATTGAATACTTTTGACAGCCGGATAAAGTTTATTGGAACAGAATTAAGCTAACGATGATGTTAAGTCTATATCAGTCCGTTTTTTTTAAATAAGCCAGTAGAGTAGATTTGAGTTTAACAGCCGGAATTGAAGACAGTGCGTGTAGTAGTGTAAACGTCTTCAAATTGAATAGCATCATTTAAGAACAGATGAATTGGCAACGTGGACCAGACATGCACGTTTCGTGTACTTAACCCTCGTCAGTGATCCTCAAATCTAAACAATGAATTATGCCAAAAAAGTAAGAAAGTTACTATGTCGAAAAGTTGTATCGAAAGACGTAGCAGGATTGGTGGGATATGATGCTACATGACCCACTTTTTAGAAATTTCAAGAAATTTTGATAACAGAAATTTAGAATGCGTTGAAGAAACGATCAACCGAAATTGATCGAACTTGGCTACATGTGCCCTCGGGGACTCCTGGTCCTCCAGCAGTGACACTCACCAAGTGGTATAAATGTAAACGTCTTCAAATTGAATAGCATCATTTAAGAACAGATAAATTGGCAACGTGGACCAGACATGCACGTTTCGGGTACTTAACCCTCGTCAGTGATCCTCAAATCTAAACAATGAATTATGCCAAAAAAGTAAGAAAGTTACTATGTCGAAAAGTTGTATCGAAAGACGTAGCAGGATTGGTGGGATATGATGCTACAGGACCCACTTTTTAGAAATTTCAAGAAATTTTGATAACAGAAATTTAGAATGCGTTGAAGAAACGTTCAACCGAAATTGATCGAACTTGGCTACATGTGCCCTCGGGGACTCCTGGTCCTCCAGCAGTGACACTCACCAAGTGGTATAAATGTAAACGTCTTCAAATTGAATAGCATCGTTTAAGAACAGATAAATTGGCAACGTGGACCAGACATGCACGTTTCGGGTACTTAACCGTCGTCAGTGATCCTCAAATCTAAACAATGAATTATGCCAAAAAAGTAAGAAAGTTACTTTGTCGAAAAGTTGTATCGAAAGACGTAGCAGGATTGGTGGGATATGATGCTACAGGACCCACTTTTTAGAAATTTCAAGAAATTTTGATAACAGAAATTTAGAATGCGTTGAAGAAACGATCAACCGAAATTGATCGAACTTGGCTACATGTGCCCTCGGGGACTCCTGGTCCACCAGCAGTGACACTCACCAAGTGGTATAAATGTAAACGTCTTCAAATTGAATAGCATCATTTAAGAACAGATAAATTGGCAACGTGGACCAGACATGCACGTTTCGGGTACTTAACCCTCGTCAGTGATCCTCAAATCTAAACAATGAATTATGCCAAAAAAGTAAGAAATTAAGTTACTATGTCGAAAAGTTGTATCGAAAGACGTAGCAGGATTGGTGGGATATGATGCTACAGGACCCACTTTTTAGAAATTTCAAGAAATTTTGATAACAGAAATCTAGAATGCGTTGAAGAAACGATCAATCGAAATTGATCGAACTTGGCTACATGTGCCCTCGGGGACTCCTGGTCCACCAGGAGTGACACTCACCAAGTGGTATAAATGTAAACGTCTTCAAATTGAATAGCATCATTTAAGAACAGATAAATTGGCAACGTGGACCAGACATGCACGTTTCGGGTACTTAATCCTCGTCAGTGATCGTTCATGCCTTCTGTTATTGCTTGCCAAGACAAGTACATTGTATATATCGTCTAGCGTACAATGGATTCTAGATTGCCTTCTTAATTTTCTGTTGCGCCTTTTTTCTTGTGATCTGTGTTTCCTTTTAATTGTAGGCCGGATAGAAAATACCTGAATGTTTGTGGAAGATGAAGAAATATTTCCCTGTCCATAAATATGATCAATAAGTCCTAGGGAATAGGCAGTTTGAAGTTTCGTGATCTAGGTATATTCTGCTTGCACTCTGCGTTTTTTAATGTTAGTTTTACTTTGCTGATTTTGTTTTGGATAAGATTGTACTGGGGTGATTGTATTCATTATCAGGAAAAGAGTGCTTATATTTCAAAAAATGATTATACAGAAAGTTTCTATATTTTTTGTAACGTGAACTTCTAATTTTATAAAAATAATTTCGAAAGCGAGATTTCAGGGGTTGTCCCGTCTCACCAACGTATTGCGCCCCACATCCTGTACTTGCTTCGGCGGTACATATATTAAAATGTTTCATGTTAACACATACACTACATCCTGACTTGATCAATCGATGTCATTTTCTAATTGGACATTGAACTTTTGTCCGTTCACACTGGAGGTAATATGCGATTTGGTTTGAAGTAGTTGACGCACAGAAAACCTTTTCTCATTACACTTGCGAATTTGTGAAAACCCGCTGTATTTGTTATTGAAAGTACAACCAGAAGATGAAATACATGAAGTGATAGGAGATGGAAATTTTGTATTTACTGGTGAAAGAATAAAGTTTGGTGACAAAAATAGTTTCTTACTGTTGAATTTCGAAGTTCGGAAGGTGATGCTGGATACAGAGGGTAATCTGAGAGATGCTAATTTAACTCTTGGAGACTTTAATAACTTTGCCATGATGAGTATAGGTTAAAAGAGTGGGGGTTACAGAGATGACGGAATACAGCGAAGTCAAACTAGAGAACGTGATGTAAATTAAAAAACTTTAAACACCGAGTCGCGGGGAATCGTTTTAGTCTTCTCTGACGAGATGTCAACAAGGGCAATCATGGATCCCGTCGTCACGGTTTACGTTGTGCAAGGTTGGGAAAGACACTGATACAAAACTGTAGATTGGTCCAGCACCATGCCCATTGTTTTTGTGATGACTTTAGGATCATATCCTCGGTAAAGTAGGCGACCGAACATTTTCTTCCACTTGTGGTTGAAAGTTGATCTGCCTTTGATCCTTCTGATTTTTATAAGATCACCGTAAAATGAAGGCAGTGAAATTCCCAAAGATACATGCTGGAGTCGTCCCAAATTTTGAAAGAAGTTTAGAAAAGTTATTGTAAAATTTCCAAAACGATTTAACAAGTTTATGATATCTAAATCCTTGACTGATAAGTTTTTTAGTAACTTGTATATTTTTGTCATGGAAGTCCGAAACATGGGAGCAAGCTATAGCGCACTCGATGAGCTGAGAGATGTAAATCCCGTACGATGGTAATCTTGGAACATCGCCATCAAGCCAAAGTTTTCTCTTTGTCTGAATTTCTCCGTTATTAATTTTGATATCAAGATCCAAAAATGGTGTGGCTATATCATTTGTCTTTGCTTTTTTTAATGTTAACTCTTGAGGATAAATTTGATTTTTGTAATGGTCAAAATGTGGGTTATCAGTATTCAAAATATCATCAAGATGCCTAGAGGTGCCGTTGAAACATTTCAAGTCGTCATATTTCTTGAGATTTTGCAGGTTTTGCATGAATTCTTTTTCGTATGTTTATAAAAACAAATCTACAATCAGACTCGCACAATTAGTACCCATTGGAATTTGAATTACTTGCTTGTATAGAGTGTCAGCAAATTTTACAAAAATGTTGTCTAAAAGAAAGGACAAGGCCTTGCACAACTCAGATCGAGTCCATGATTTGTACGATTTGTATTCTACTGCGGCAAAGAATCCTTTTGTGTCAGAGGTACATATAAAACACCATTTGATACGTTTTGATAAGCGATCTTAAACTATCTTTTCATGAGGGAGCGTGGTGTACATTTTAGAGAAGTCGTAGGATGAGATAGATTCGGCTTTAAAACGTCACATGTGCTACCCTTGTGTTTCAGGTTACATCTAAAGGGGCATTTAGGTATCGAAAACCAAAAGGGGTCCGTCGATGCTCAATTTTGTGCTCTATTGTGAGTGCTGTTGAGATTGTCGTCAGGATCTTCTTTAACCCATTTGTGTCACACTTATGCCCTTTGCCGTGTGGAGCTCGTAAAAAGTTCCCCGCGAGGGGTTTGACAGTAAGTGTTTTGAATATATTTCCCTGACATTGTCGCCTTTGCCCTTTCTATATTCTTTGTTGGAGATCTCCTCCCTTCTTTTCTATATAGACATAACGTAAGACCGTGCATGAATTTTATATATTGTTTTCATTTTCGTCTTTAAACATCGACGGCGGATGCGGCTAGCCAACAGGGGATGCTTACTCCTCTCGGGCACCTGGTCCCACCTCTAGCTTGCTAGGGTCCGTCGATGCTCAATTTTGTGCTCTATTGTGAGTGCTGTTGAGATTGTCGTCAGGATCTTCTTTAACCCATTTGTGTCACACTTATGCCCTTTGCCGTGTGGAGCTCGTAAAAAAGTTCCCCGCGAGGGGTTTGACAGTAAGTGTTTTGAATATATTTCCCTGACATTGTCGCCATAGCACTTTCTATATAGAAATAACGTAAGACAGTGCATGAATTTTATATATTGTTTTCATTTTCTTGTTTAAACATCGACGGCGGGTGCGGCTAGCCAACAGGGGATGCTTACTCCTCCCGGACACCTGGTCCCACCTCTAGCGTGCTAGGGGTCCGTCGATGCTCAATTTTGTGCTCTTATGTGATTGCTGTTGAGATTGTCGTCAGAATCTTCTTTAACCCATTTAAGAAAAATCATAATTTAATATGATCTGTAGCTCATCTTTGATTTTTCGACACTTTACACTAGAATTCCACATTCTAAATTGAAAGAAAGACTCGCAAAAATTATAAGTAATGCGTTTACAAGTAAGAACGGTAATCACAAATACAATTTTATTGTTGTAAACTATGACAAAACCTATTTTGTAAAAGAAAAGTCCGATTCTGAAAATAAGTACACTGAAACAGACATTATTCAGATGTTAAACTTTCTGATCGACAACATTTTTGTGGTGTTTGGAGGAAAGGTCTTCCAGCAAATTGTCGGAATTCCAATGGGGACCAATTGTGCCCCACTCCTTGCCGATATTTTCCTTTACTCGCACGAAGCTGAATTCATTCAGTCTTTGGTCTCTGAAGGGAAAAGATACTTAGCTTCTGACTTCAACTTCACTTACAGATACATAGACGATGTGTTGTCCATCAATAATCCAAAATTCGCGGATTACCTCAGCAGAATCTATCCTTCGGAGCTTGGAGTCAAAGAAACTACAGAAACAAATAATTCAGCATCCTATTTGGACAAAATGTTGTCCTACGACACTGATGGTCACATGAACACCTCACTCTATGACAAACATGACGACTTCAATTTCAGCATCACAAACTTTCCTTTTCTGAGTAGCAATATCCCTTCATCGCCTGCTTATGGCGTGTTCATATCTCAGTGATACGCTATGCCAGAGCAAGTACCAAATATATAGATTTTATTCTGAGAGCTAGGCGTCTTTCAGATAAGCTTCTCAGTCAGGGAATCGTTTGTGACCGACTAACATCGTCACTGTGGAAGTTCTACGGTCGATATGGGGAACTCGTCATACACTATGATGTTCCACTCTCCAGAATGGTGGATGATATTCTGACATAGACCATTTGTACCGTCAAACCAAAGATTATACTTTATATCTTCCGAAATGGAAGTAACCGGATGTGACAATTCTACCGAATTGAAGCGACGGGTGTTGCATGCAAGCAAGAGAGGCTGACTCTTCCTGGGCACCTGGTCTCACTCCCACATCGTTAGTTCACTTCTTTTCATGTGGTGGAGGTTTTTGTTTGTTTGCTTTGGTTCCTGTTTTATCCTGATTTTGTATGCCTTCGGTTTATGATTTTCTAAATTATCGATTTTGTGCTCTATATAGGGATATGATCACTATCCATATTTGTCATACTTAATATATCACATAAAATATAATGAATGTTTCCCGCTTTTAACGAAAGTAATATGTCACCAACAGAAACACCAAAAGAAGTCTTATGACGTCATAAAGTGACTAATTTTGACATTATTGAAAAAATGGTCAGAAATGCTCTAAAATGTGTCTTTAATTACTGTGTCTTTATAGTGTCTGGTTCATTAAAAATTGGGTTGAAATTTTCTTCAAGAAGGTAAAGAGTTATTTACCCTTCCGCATTTTTCATGGAGAAATTCGATGTGGCCACATGCGTTGAGAAACATGAAACTCAAATGACAAGAGGATAGAGTGATCATCTTTCATTTGTAATGTTTCATGTTTCTCGTTGTATGTGCCCTTTAGAAGACAGGGCCCCGACCACCTGTCCTCTCTGAATGTCAGTCGGACTCCTCGGGTGATTGCATACATGAGCTCGCTACAGCCGGCAGAGCACGGACTGTATAACGCATGCCCTCTTTTTATATCCATTTACATATTCATCTGTGTCTCTGGGGCCTCTGCGTTTTGCGGTCTTGTTTGTGTGATGTCATCTTACAGTGAGGAGGTTGTTTTACACCACAATTGTACGTTCTTCGAGACCTCTGGGTAATTGGAGAAGTGAGAGGGTTGTGCGCACGTAATCCAGGATAACCACACCATTTGCTACTTGCGTGACAGATGGCCGTCCAAAGTCGGCACCGGTTACCCATTGGTCTCGTCGGTTTATGTGTAGTCTTTTGTGTTTGATGTTTACATGTCGTGTGTCTCTTTTCCGTCTCGTGCTGTACTCGTCTTTTGTGTTTTTGCATCGGGTGTTTTGGTGTTTTACTGTTGATGCTGCAACGGGGTCTTGTTGGAGATCTCCTCCCTTCTTTTTATATCTACACTTATTTCGTGTTGCAGTGTGGAGTTGGTAAAGCAATTCCCCGCGACCCGATGTTTGAAGTGTTTTAATTTCATTGTGTTCTCTAACTTAGCTTTGTTGTAGTGTCTTCTACGTAAGACTCTAATTCACTTTTCTTCCATTATCGCATTATGGCATTTTTAAGGTCGCCTCGTATCAAACTAACCCCCTTGAGATTACCCTCTGTCACTACAGTCACTTTACCATCACCGACATTCAACAGTAAAAAAGTTTTTTACTCACCAAGAGTACTCTTATCACCTCTCAAATTTAGACCCCACAGTCGTATTTTACGCACTACTCCATCTGCAGGCTCTACATTCAGACACAGAGGGTTCTCAATTATTTCTAAGTGCAAAAGTAAAAGATGCTCGTTGTGTCACCTCATCAACTGCGACTCAATAATAACATCTAGTGTAAATGGGCAGAAATTCAAAATCGAGGTAGACCAAGACATCGATTGATCGTCTCAAGATCTTATTTACGTGATGACTTGAAATGCCAGGGGATGTGGCGCACAATATGTAGGTAAGACAGGCCAACCTTTAAAATCTCGTTTTAGGAACCATTCTTATAAGATCAGAACCTCACGTCAACAAAAACACAGAAACTTTCTTTATAATCACTTTGTTAAATATAATCATTCTATTTCGGATATCACCATTACCCCAGTTCAGACTTTTCCAAAACGTAAAAATGAAAGTAAGACCGAAATTAAAAAACGCCGACTACAAGCTGAACTTGCCTGGATCACCAAACTTCAGACTGCGTACCCTCTTGGTTTAAACGATCAAATTTATGGACAAGGAAACATTTCCTCAGCTTCTACCAATATCAACATCTTTTCAATTCGCCCAAACACTAAAAGGAAATACAGGTCACACGGGAAAAGACGAAACAGACAAAAAAGAAAACGATCCAGAATATACCGCTCTCTCAACGATTTACTTACTATAGCACGCAATGGCGGAAGACATGAGCTGTTACATGCTCTGTCGTCAATACCAGTTATGCACTTGAAATCTATCTTGGATGAAGCAGAGGTTGCATTCTTAAGAAACACTGACTGATTCAGACTTAATATCATTGTCTCATTCGCACAGTATAAACTTTATCCTATTGTGAAAAACACCTCACCTAAAAGACGATTCATAAAAATCCCGTTTATTAACAAAGGTTTTGATCTTCTAAACATCTCTAATATTTTTCGGGATCATCGCGTACAAAGTACCATTCCTCAATATTTTGAAAATTTAGAGCCACCTCTTATTTGTTATAAGTACAAGAAACCTATTCGAAACTTTGTTTTTAACTATAATAAAGTTACAACGGATCCTGACATACTTGAATCGTGTCCTGCTTCTTGAGAATGTGCAACTTCTAAATATCTCTACAAACCAGCTGGCCATGTTGTTACAGGTGACTTTTCAATTATCCAAGACAGACAGCTCCGTGGTCTTCTTATAAAAGGACCTAAGTATAGAATCCCATCCAAGATAGATTTTGTCAAATGCCGTGAAGTGCTTACGGAAGCCTTAGATAATTATACGAAAAGATGGTGTAAATCAGAAGGAGTCGAACCGCATGCTCTGAATGACTGGAAAAACCTCATTTTAGATATAACGGATATTCGAATAGATAACTTCCATAAAAACCCTCATCTTTTTCAAAATCCACGTTCCAAATCAGAAAGATATTTCAAATCCAAACTAAGTAAATTACATGAAAAATATGTCTTTGCACCAGCTGATAAAGCAGCCAACAACACCATTATCATTTGAAAACGTTACTACATATCAACTTTGATTTCGGAACTTTCGTCTACTAATACATATATCAAAAGCAATGAAAGTGCATCTAACATTTTAGGCAAGCATAACAGTGAACTGTCTTCATTCAATATCTCTATTTCTAAATTGGATCTCCCAACACTATATTGCATACCGAAACTGCACAAGTCTCCTTACAAATTTCGATTTATTGCTAATTCTAGTAACTGCTCCACTACAATTTTGTCTAGAAATCTGACGTCAGCACTTACTGCTATTAAAGAACACATAACTAGATATTGTGAAACGGTTCTAAACAGGAACGATGTAAATTTATTTTGGTCTATTAAGAATTCAGGGGATGTGATTGAAAAAATGAAATCTGGAAATTTCCAAGCCAATACGATTTCTTCATACGACTTCTCTAATATGTACACCACACTTCCTCATGACAAAATTAATGATCGATTATCTAATCTCATTAAATGGTGTTTTGATCGAGAGCGAAAAACTTACATTTGTACATCTGAATCGAAGGGTTTCTTTTCCTCGACAGACTACAAATCATACAAATCATGGACATGTAGTGACCTGTGTAATGCCTTGTCCTTCCTCTTGGACAATATTTATGTTAGATTTGGTGAGGATCTATACAAGCAGGTTGTAGGAATTCCTATGGGTACTAACTGTGCGCCTCTTGTTGCAGATTTATTTTTATACACTTATGAAAAAGAATTTATCCAAAATCTTCAAAAGCAAAGAAAATTTGATGAGCTGAAATGTTTCAATAATACTTCTAGGTATCTGGATGATATTCTAACCATTGACAATCCTGCTTTTGAATTATATAAGAATGAAATTTATCCACAAGAATTAACCCTTAACAAGGCAAACCTTTCAAATACAGAAACACCCTTTTTGGACCTAAATATCAAAATTGTAAACGGAAAGATTCATACAAGTGTATATGACAAAAGGGATGATTTTGGATTCAACATAGTAAATTTCCCTTGGCTTGACGGTGATGTTCCAAGATTACCGTCATACGGCATTTACATATCACAGCTCATCCGGTACGCTAGAGCATGTACTGATATTTTGGATTTTCACAGTAGAAATTTACAAATTACCAAAAAACTTTTAGGTCAAGGTTTCCGCTTTCATAAACTAGTTAAGACTTTCTGGAAATTTTACAAAAATTACAGTCAACTTCTTTTAAAATTCGGATCTATACATGCAACAGAGTACATTACTATGGGTATTACACAACCTGTCTTTTATGGTGATATGATAAACAAAATAAAGAGGATCAAAGGTAGGCAGCATAACCATCGAAAATGCGTCAGAATCATCAAACGCCTTTTATACCGTGGATATGATCCTAATGTCACCAGACGGACACTAGGCTTGGTACTTGACCAATCTACAGTCTTGTACAAGCGCATCCTTGAGACTTGCACTCTGACTGACTGTGACGACGGGACTCCATGACGGGCCCTGTCCAAACCTCTTTAGAGAAGACAGGGCCCCGACCACCTGTCCTCTCTGAATGTCAGTCGGACTCCTCGGGTGATTGCATACATGAGCTCGCTACAGCCGGCAGAGCACGGACTGTATAACGCATGCCCTCTTTTTATATCCATTTACATATTCATCTGTGTCTCTGGGGCCTCTGCGTTTTGCGGTCTTGTTTGTGTGATGTCATCTTACAGTGAGGAGGTTGTTTTACACCACAATTGTACGTTCTTCGAGACCTCTGGGTAATTGGAGAAGTGAGAGGGTTGTGCGCACGTAATCCAGGATAACCACACCATTTGCTACTTGCGTGACAGATGGCCGTCCAAAGTCGGCACCGGTTACCCATTGGTCTCGTCGGTTTATGTGTAGTCTTTTGTGTTTGATGTTTACATGTCGTGTGTCTCTTTTCCGTCTCGTGCTGTACTCGTCTTTTGTGTTTTTGCATCGGGTGTTTTGGTGTTTTACTGTTGATGCTGCAACGGGGTCTTGTTGGAGATCTCCTCCCTTCTTTTTGCTAATTTCAAAGAAACATGTAGGGTTTGCAGCAATTAAACGGAAAATTGCCGATTGGGATTTTCATAGTGCTAAAAGCTGCTGATAAATGCATTATTTACAACATCTCAACACACAGTTTAGTACAGAACTTTACAAAGTATCAAAGCACAAAAAAAATATTTGATCAATTGAAATGGTAAGAAATAGGGCTGATTTAGAGGCTTCGTGGCTATACCCCTTTTGTCCGACCTCGTAAGAGACGCGGCAGTGGGTATCTATCGGTTAGAAATATACCGAAGAAAAGGGGTTTTGACATTGATTAGCCTATTTATGAAGACTGCATATGATTTCACTTGTTGATTTTTTCGATAGAGAAAGTTAGATCCCTTTACAGAACACATATATAGTACAATCAAGCAACGGGGAAATGCGATGCATCCCGTTCAAAATTTCATGCGAAATCGAACCAAGCTTCATTAGATACCGAAATACTTATGATAATTAATATACTTAATATTTAAGTGAACATCCACACGAGCGGAAAGTAAATATGGCCCAGAAGTACTTATAAAATGAAGGTTTGACCACAGTCCATGAACATAGACACACATAGGAAGTATAGAAGGAAGTTTAATTTATATCACAAATTCATTTTCTGCTATGTACATACAGGTCTGCTGGAAAGAGTTATATGTACAATGTTTTGTTACATTGTTTTATTGAGAATTTGTTTTTGGCTGATGATCAAACAAGGTAAAATCTTTTAATTTTTATTTCAGACATTTTATAGAATTAAAGGTAGATTCGTTAAGATAAGTAAAGAATTTCCTTTTCTTGTGAGAAAGTTCTGGGTTTTTTTCCCAGGAATTTGTAAACCTTTTGATTGTGAAGTTTGGAATCTGATTTCGGGTATTGTGTTTGACTTTCATTCACTGATAGCTTACGATGAATTGATCACCTACGACTGCAAATTCACACAATGAAGAAAGGTTTTATTCTCACTTCTGAATGTTCCAATGGAGATTCTTAAGATTTTGCCTTGCCTTCTCGACTTTGAGACTGAATGACTGACTGGCACTTCTTCGATGTTTATTTTATGAATTGGATGATCTGTGATTCAGATGTTTGAATTTTTACGCATCTTTGTAAATCATTCTTATCAATTATTTGTCCAAAAGTATCGCCGTTTCAAATACGACTATCGGATGGAGGAGCAAATTTCATGGGTCGAGTAGAGGTTAACCTTGATGATGGAACAGGATGGGGCACGGTATGCGATGACTTGTTTGACGAGAAAGATGCTAGAGTTGTATGTCGAAGCCTTGGACTACCTTACAGGTACAATTATGCTATGCAATGTGTACAGGAATAATTAAGCTTCAAGTTATCAAGCTCTTTAATCCGAATTTCAACATTGAAAATGTTACAATAAATAACTTTTCAATCTGATATTACAGTGTTGTCTCCGTTGTTACTGCGGCCAAATTTGGGCAGGGAAAAGACTTTGTTCAGATGGACGACTTGATGTGCAATGGATCAGAAACTGCTTTGAATAAATGTCCATTTAAGAATAGAACTACAGACAACTGTGGCCATGGAGAAGATGTAGGAGTAATATGCTGGCAGGAAAGTAATAATCTTTTTTATCTTTTTTTATCGGCTGTGGATGTGTGTGTATGTTTGCCCCTAAATAGTCAAAATAGTGTTTGCTGATGCTCGTTTGCCAATTCATGGAATAAGACCTCCTGATCTTTTCAATAACGTTTCCGTTTCGGCTATCTTTTTCTGGTAAAATGATCGTGACGAGTACTTCCTACCATTCAGTAATTACATGTAGAATTATAAACATGATAAATGTATATTTCTAGGAACATATCACCCTGTCATTAGAAATCCTGATTCGATGATGGCGAATCCTTTGGACGGGGGATTGACATTACAACTTGCACGTAATGAAGACTTTAACATCAGTATTTGCAAGAACAAGTTTGACAGAAATGTAGCTAAAGTGACATGCTTTCAAATTCATGGAATAAGGTAAAGTCAAACAGAATTTCAAGAATTTTAATGTATGCCATATAAAACGCTGAGAATTACAAAACCTTAAGACACAACTAAAACAGTCAACAAGCAAGGTGCAAGGTCAGTCCCCAATGGAGAGATCAGTTTGTCCCAAGTCGAGTAAGCATCACCTGTTTTATATCAGAACACGTTAACTGCTCCGTTCAAAATAAAGTATAGTTGAAGAAAGATGGATTTTTCATATTCCGCTTTATGAATAACCTAAATATCTTAACCTAAATATCCTTTTCTGAGTAGCAACATCCCTTCATCGCCTGCTTATGGAGTGTTCATATCTCAGTTGATACGCTATGCCAGAGCAAGTACCAAATATACGGATTTTGTTCTGAGAGCTAGGCGTCTTTCAGATAAGCTTCTCAGTCAGGGATATGTTTGTGACCGACTAACATCGTCACTGAGGAAGTTCTACGGTCGACATGGGGAACTCGTCATACATTTTTGTACACTATGATGTCCCACTTTCCAGAATGGTGGATGATATTATGTCATAGACCATTTGAACCACCCAAGCAAAGATTGTACTAGCTATGTATTCCGAAATTGAAGTTACCGGGTGTGACAGTTCTAACGAATTGAAGCGGTTGTTGCATGCAAGCAGGAGATGCTTACTCTTCCTTGGCACCTGGTCTCACTCTCATATCGGGAGTCCGCTTCTTTTCATGTGGTGGAGGTTTTTGTTTGTTTGCCTTGGTTTCTGTTTTATCCTGATTTTGTATGCCTTCGGTTTCTAATTTTATGAATTATCGATTTTGTGCTGTATACAGGGATATGGTCGTTATCCATATTTGTCATTTCAACATTGTGGACGGCGAGATGTTATAGTGTTTGTTTCGTCGTAAAAAATACAGTGCTATGTTCTACTTTATGCATGGTTCACTCGCAAAAGTGCGGAAATTTAAAAGTAAGAAATATTTTGCGATTTCTTCGGTTAATTTGTGCAAAACATTTGGTCTTCTAGAAATCAGACAGGTAATCTTAGTCTTGTACTTATCAGTTACAAATTCCTAACAGAAAACGCACACATGTACAATGTACAATTGACACAATCAGTTTTATCAGCGCACAATGTCTAGCTACATATATTGTCCTTAATTAATCCATACATAATTGTGCAATTACTTTGATAAGATCTATGTTAAACATCTTCAAATTCAAAATGCAAAGCAGAATCATTTAAGAACAGATAAATTTGCAGCAGGGACAATACATGCACGTTTCGGGTACTTACCCCTCGTCAGTGATTATCAATCTATAAGCAATTCAATACGGTCAAAGAGTGTGAAAAATATAAAGTCCAAATATGTACCGAAAGACTTAGTGGGACACGATGCTATAGGAACGTTTAAGAAATTTCAAGATTTGTTGATAACAGAAATTTTCGAATGCGTTGAAGAAACGATCAACCGAAATTGATCGAATTTGGCTACACTTCAATTTCTGTTTGCAAGACTTAGTGGCAGTCTGGTAGATGCAAGCTTAATATATGGCACGTACGTCATAGAATTTGTCAGTATAGTTTTTGTAAAAGCATATACAGATCATTTACCGTAACAAACATTGCTGGTATTATTATATTTCAGAGAAAACTCTTATCCCCTAAAACGTTACGAAGCATCGGGTATTTCTGGAACCCCGCTGTGTCTTCAATTGAACTGTACTGGAAGAGAAGCAAGTTTATCAGAATGTTCTGAGAAACCTGCCTTCCTACCTAATGATGATGATGTACCTCCTGGGATTCTTTGTGGTTATGGTAATAATATATTTAAAAAAATAAAAAAGTACTTGACTTTAGAAAACGATTTACGTTTTTGACTAAAATTATTTGAAATAATCGAAATATCACGATATATGCTGAAGATTGATAGTCCAGATTAATGGAATTACATGGTCATCTTTTAAAAACTTTGTGCAAAATTAAATATAACAGGACAATGTAAACTGAGGAAACAAGGACATGCCTTATTTCACAAAACAACTGAAATCTTGTTCAAAAGACACTCCATACACTAGTTGCTAGTTGAATAATGCTCATGAATAAGTCAGAAGACATTTTTCAAATAAAATTTGAAAGAAATGTGTGTTCTTTAATATACTGACAACAGAATAACATTTGCTGTAGGTACATATACAACACCTATATATATATAAACAAATACCACAGATAAAATCGATACAATACTATAGTATGTTTATTATTATCAGATTTACAGCCTCCAGAAGGCATTAATGCATAATTCTCAAAAACAAATATCAATTACATGTATCTTTATATTGCTGCAAAGGAAAAATCCTTAATATGGATAAACATTTTATTTCATTAATAGAAAAAGTTAACCGCATAGCAATGAAAGCTACTCGCTTAGAAGGAAGATTTATAATTGTTGATAAAGAACAATCAACAATTGAATGTGAAACAGCCTTTGCCAGACCAAAGCCAGCAATTATATGGTATCTAGATGGCAATATAACATTATCCTTGGTAAAGACGAGCAGCATTGTGTCTGGATCCATGTACAAAGCTATCAGTAATTTGACAATAACACCTGACGACTTTACCCATGGGAAAACACTGCAGTGCTGTAGCAATGATACTTTAGGCCATACTTTGTGCACTCAACCATACAATTTATTTGTAACAGGTAAGTATCATTAAGTTTCATGATTTTGATATTGAGTTTGGTATCATAAAGTTTCATGATTCTGATTTTGGGTGAGGTAAGTATCATTAAGTTCCATAATTCTGATTTTGGGTGAGGTAAGTATCATAAAGTTTCATGACTCTGATTTTGGGTGAGGTAAGTATCATAAACTTTCATGACTCTGATTTTGGGTGAGGTAAGTATCATAAAGTTTCATGACTCTGATTTTGGGTGAGGTAAGTATCATAAAGTTTCATGACTCTGATTTTGGATGAGGTAAGTATCATAAAGTTTCATGATTCTGATTTTGGGTGAGGTAAGTATACTCTGATTTTGGGTGAGGTAAGTATCATAAAGTTTCATGACTCTGATTTTGGGTGAGGTAAGTATCATAAAGTTTCATGACTCTGATTTTGGGTGAGGTAAGTATAGATATCATAAAGTTTCTTGATTCTGATTTTGGGTGAGGTAAGTATCATAGCGAGCGAAGCTCGCCCTTATGGTAACGCGTATACACTTACCTTAGTGAGAAAATATGCTGAATCAAAGAGTGAGAATGTACTACTATGCTTTCAAAAACTTTCGTCCCCTCGCAGACAGAGTTACTGCGGAGATGCTGAATATTGCCATTTAATTTTTTTTTTCGACTCCGAGTATACGTATATGTTATACTCAATTTTTGTTTACAAGTTAAATTTATTGACATAAATTTTCGTAAAGCAGATTACGAAATAGCATCGACAACTCGGCGTAACCGCGGAATCTTTTTAGGAAAGCCGACATCTTCGTTTGAGTATTTTGTTTACTGTGCTTCTATGACGTCATTGACGTCATCGCGCCAAATTCTTAATGTCACTTTGACGTTGTAAGATTTTCCTTTAATGGACTTATTTTGCTTGACGTAAACGCTTCTAAAAAAGGTAAATGAACCGGCCAAAGTATTCCCATTGGCGATTTTGTGTGTTCAATCCGGATGGCTTCACGTTATCAAGTTTCTCAATCCAGAACACTTCTCGGATTTTACGATAATATTTGGAGGCATCCGAACATTTCTCCAAAATTATAATTTTGATGTCCGATATTAAAGTGGTTTTCTTTATTGAAATGTTATGAAACAGGCTTTTGACGATTGTATCTGACATCGGCGAGATGGATTTTTTTCTTTTGGGCGATATGCAATGAGTTATTTATTTTCATTTAACCGTTTTATAACAAAATTAAAATGGCTTGAAATAAAAAAAAATCACATGTAGGAAATATAACCAGGACTGTTTATAAATCCTTGGTCTGACCAGTTCTAGCTGAGCTCTTTAAACTAGATCGTTGATATAAAGTTTCAAAATCATACACCTTTTGTGTTTGCTCGTATTTTTCTGTAAATTTGACTGGAATCCCCCCCCTCAACCTAATCTTATATTTGCCGGTCAAACCTAAAACAGGAACGTACATAGAACCATATTTTAAGCCCCCCCCCCTTAAAATGTTCATCTGCTGGTCTAGACCAATTTTACAAATGCCTCTGTGTTTCCACTCGCCTTATACTGCTTTTTTTTTTGGCAATCACCAAACAGAAAGTTTTGTAAGATAGGATAAACCGTCATAGTCTAAAATCATATTTATTTTCTCTCCGCTCGCACAAAATGATTCATATTATTGAAATTATTATGTAATGCACACCAAAAAAAATCAAATTATAGATCAAACTTAGTCATCCAAATACACCGAATTTGATTCATTTACGGTGTTAACTTTTCCTGACGTGTGTTACTAGGCTAGCGAACATGAGATACATACTCTCTATATTTCTATTTTCACCTTTGCGGAATGTTTTTTTTTTCATGTTTCCCATGTTCAGTTTTCCAGTGAAAGTAAAATTTTGATTCTGAATCGGGTTTTGTAATTTACTTCAAAAAGTTTCTCATTTGGAAGTGGATAAATTAATAATCTCAAATATCGACATGGACGCTGAAAATTGATACTAGTATAATTATTTATATTGGCAACGGGTGCACATACGCTTTCCTCAATTTAATATTTATGTATACCAATTTTGTCGATCCGTCATTATCGACATCGTACATTCAGCATATTGACGGATGTTCTAGGGCGCAGGGAATGCTTACCCTTACCAAAATTAATTCTTTGCCGCAAGCTTGCGGCAAACAAATCCATGCACCACAACTGTGGGCCAGAATTGCGCAGCAAAAAGCGCTAGCGGCGCAGTATAAACCAGTAGCCGCAGACTGTGTGCCAGTAGCGACACATACATTTTTGAGTTGGGATTGTGTGCCAGACATGTACCAGAAATATTACTTTCTCAGCATAACTTAGATTGCTGATACTATGAGCCACAGGTGCACCAGAAAAGAGTCTTTTCATTTCACCCTGTACTCTTATACATGTATATGCCAGAAGTGTGCCAGAAGTGTTGTAAGTATGAAAGAGAAATAGGATGACTTGTCCACAGGTGATTAAATCAGCCAATCAGATTTCAGAAATTGCTCTGTGCGCCCATTTTGAAGAGAACAAAGAGATGCCCAGGATGAACATGCAGTGCCACAAGTAAAATGGTTTATAGGAGTTAAAGAAGATCCTGACGATAATCTCGTTAGCACTCACAATAAAGCACAAAATTAAACATCGACGGACCCCTAGCAAGCTAGAGGTGGGACCAGGTGCCCGGGAGGAGTAAGCATCCCCTGTTGGCTAGCCGCACCCGCCGTCGATGTAGGAGTGACAATAGCAATCACAACTTATTCTATATAGCCCTCTAAAATGCCCAAAGGTAAGAGTCAGTACTATGTATACATACAATGCACTTCACCGTGACAGAGCATAATATTGTGCTCAGATTGAATGTTTATCATTGACTTTAATTACCCAATCTGCAATATAATAATATCGTATTCTTAGACTATTTCCTCCGATTTCCACTTGATAGGGTAACATCTTGTTCAACAACTGTATACTATTTTCAAGGTCACGTGACGAACTGTTGCCCTCGAAAATAAATCCCACAATCCATTGGGTAATAAAAAGTTATTTTATGGCTACTTGTGGGGAACAGTCAACTATTGTCCCTCGTTAACAATTTCACAGGTCTTCTCCCCTATAAGTAGTCATGAATAACTGTATAATGTTATTGATGACCGACAGACTCCTGCATGAATAGCTGGGCTGATTTTTAAACGATATAATTTATTTTGAGTTTTGTCACCAATGTGTTTACAATGAAATGGAAGTGATCCAACTCTTTACCTTCTTCAAGAAAATACACCAGACTCGTGTTTCGAATAGTAATTCCTACAAGTAAATACAAGTGTTGCTACTGTTAACATATTACAATTCTTTATCTCAGGCGTGTCCAGGTTCTTGAGCCTCTCCAACAACATGAACAAAGAAGGAAATCAGTTCTCAAACAGCGCCCAGAACCAAGATATTGTCGGTTCATCAAACTCACAGTCACACTTTGTTATTGGGTACATCCTCTCAGGTGGAACCATACTCCTCTTGTCAATCATTGTTGCTGCTCTAGTGTATATGCTTCACAAAACCAGGAACTTGTCAGGTCACCAAAAGCAAGAGGACGATCTCAAAACGCAACTTGTGATGGAAAACTACGAGGTCGTTAAGAAATCCAATGGTATGAAAATTTTCGGTTGTTGTTTTTTTTTTTCTTTTAATTATTCTCTACAAAATAGTATATAATAGTAATACACGCAACCACCCAATTATGACACACAGTAAACAATATATGGATTCCGACTCCAATTTTATCATTTTCTTTCAGATTACGAAGTTGAGCAAGATGTGTATGAGGTACCCATGTGATGAACCAGATGAAGCTTTAATACCTTGTATATACCACATAGACAATTTAATATAACTTGAAAGTTTTTCAGAGAACTAATTGAACTGATCATAATATAGATATATGTAGTTTGATGAACTGGTTTATGAATCAAAAGCCTTGTGTTAAGTCTACACTCATGTCTGCGGACTTCGAGCATCACACTTCGAAGACTTCTGTATGCGTCACCAAATTAAAGTTGGTGTAATCCTAATGAGCATCGAATGCTTTGTGCAAAAACTTGTTTTATGTGTAAATATACATATTTATTAAGGTATAAGGGATATAACAACAATATCATCGAAAAGCTAGAAATCGTGTACGTCCATATCTTGCATGTTTTTTTTAGATAAATCAAAACAACCGGAAGTAGAGTATTATACCCCTAATGCCTTAAAGCTATCCAGTGCAATGTCGTTCATTGTGTGCTCAGAGTTATACTTCTCTCATCGCACATGATTTCTTTGATATTGACGGACTAAAGTACGGACGGACACAGGGTGGTCGTATTCAAACGCTCGATTGTTCATATTAATAATAATTTCAAAGCACTCTATAAATGTTTTCACGATTTAATATGTAGAAATTAAGTTACATAGAATCCTATTGCGGATTTTGAATATACAAAAATTTTGCTAAACGAAACACTAAAAATAGATTTTATCTATTATAATAGCATAACTATTTCAAATAGAAATCGTCCTCGAATTGAACACCATACCAGGGAGACCAGGAAGCTTTCCCATTATTGTCATGATGGGATGCCCTTAAATTATATATTTTATAAGTAAGAGTCATCACCGTTTCTGGTCTCGCATCATATGAATGGACGTTTGAATCCAATGATGACTTGATGAGAGTTCGATTTCAAGTGCACAAACACGACTAGTTTTCCTTTTTTGGTGAAGTTAGTTGCGATTGATGGTCCCTTCTTATGGTGAAAGTCACAAAGCCGCCTGAAACAAGAAATGTGCTAAATCAAATTTTCATACTTGTAAAAGAACACATTCAAGCAACATGAAACAACAAAATTGTTTTCTATATTTCAAGGTAAAGATATTACACTGTGTCCACTATTGCGATCTTGTATGTGTATTCCGCTGTGGCCATTGAAACATCGTCTTGTCGAAGACCCTTTTAATAAGCGCGTTTCAAAACATTTTTCCAGTAGAAATCCAGAGGCCAAAGGGGCTACATCGTTCACCTTATAAATGCAGACGAATGATTTGGTAGATGACCATGAGAACTTGCTTCCTGAAAGGTTTCAAGAAATTCTTCGAGCGGCTGGAGAGGGGATATCGAAAATGTGTCAGCCAGTTAAGCCCTTTGTGATAATATTTGTTGACTGATCGGCACGAAAAACACAAATTTGGTAGAGGACCTAGAGTACTTGCCTCCTGTAAGCTTTCGCGAATTTTATGCATATTTCCACAGGATATGTAAAAAGTGCGTCAGCCAATCAGAGCCCTCGGCGGCCATATTTGTTGACCATCGGCACGAAAAACACAAACTTGGTAGATAACTTTCTTGTCAAGTTTCCTGAAAATCTTTGCAGCGGTTGCAGAGGAGATGTCGAGTATGCGTCAGACTTCAGAAGTTGATTCAGATGACCATGTTTAATAATAAATAAATGACATCAAAAATTGCGTTTAATTAAGATAATTAATGAAGATATATCTCCGTTCTCATTGTTGCATTATAAGAAAATTATGTTGACCGAATTGTATTACTTGACCTTGACCTTCTAACCTGTGATCCTCTCACTGTTAATACATACAATGTCTCAATAAGGCATTATGTATAAATAGGGTTACTATTATATCTATACAAACAAGGACTTATTTATAAACTGTTTACAAGTCAATGATAGAAAGGAGCGACGGGCAGATCATATATAATGCTCTCGCATCTCATTGTATAACGGTTTATTTTCTATCCTTTTTTCCATTAGGAAACAAATTTACATCTGTTGCTATTTATTGACTTGCTTTATTGTTGTATTTTACAGTTATCAATAATTCATTTTCTCGTTGAATGTGTAGCGTACTTGGCAACAGCTGTGCATTATCGACAAATCACATGACATGATAACTTGTACATGTACGATACAAGGGTCCAAAATGTATTTTTGTGTTATCAAATGGAATCAATTTATAAGGGCATCGCAAACTGGTACATGTAGGTGTCCTGCAGAAGTCACTGTTTCCGTTCGTCTGTGCATCAATCAAGAATTTAAAATGATCGATTTTCAATATCTTCTCCATCGCAATAGGTACTGTCCAATGACACTTTTGAAATATTTAAAAAATACAGTCCAGGGTCAAAGGTTCGGGTGGCACCAAGGTCACAGAGCAAACACACAGATATACCAAACTTCAGTTGTGTCAGTATCTATATATGGCTCTGTTCTGTTGGTATAAACTTGACCCCCTTTTTTGCCATATCTCATGCCTTGTACATCCATTCTCTGATTCATTATTACTAAAATGTTCCAAGTTATAAACCTTTACTCAAAAAGAAAAATAATTTCCCATCAAGTTAATAAGGAGCTGGGTAGAGAAGGGATCGAACTTTAAAAAAAAAAGTTATATAGCTATTCATAAGAATTATTCATAAATTGCGCTGATCTACAAGTAGGGAGCGAATACTACGGTCCATAAAGCATATGACTCCGAGTTGGCTGTACATAAACCCTTCTAAACAATCTCCAAAGGATGTGACCTTTGACCTTTTCGCCGTAACATCGACATGCATTTCCCGTTCCTGATAAGTACACGTATCCATATATCCGTGGATTGGATAAATGAAAGAATTACATGTATCACCCGAAATATTGATTGTCATAAGCTCCTGAGTATTTTCATATCTGGTTTGGATAGTTCAAGGGTATCTTGATTTATTATCTAGTAACCCCTGTTGAGAGTTCCTTACAGTGATTTTGACCTTTGACGCATTTACACGTCTTGAACTGTATTTGATTAATATACTAGCATCAAATATATAAAGGGGGCTTTACAGTTTTCATATTTTAGGACAACGTTCTTATCATATTCTCATCCCTATCATCTGTGTTTCTTTTCCTCTTATCATTTCACTATAACTATGATCGTTTTCATTGTAAATTTTTCCACTTTTCTATTCATTTTTTGTCATAATAATTTAAATAATCAACAACTATATTTAAGCTAGGCTGATGCTATATACAAATTAACGAGAGGAATTTAAATGAGCTTTTCATAACTTTCTTTCCAATCCTGTATTGAAATATTTGTATTTTATGCCATGCTGATTTTCATGAATAAATATAATTATTATGTTTATTTCCATGGACCGACATTGACCTTTGATCTGTTGATCCAAGAAGTCTTTAAGTTCCTATCTGATACGTAGTCATATATTCAAATTTGATTTGGATAAATGAAGAGTTATCGAGCTACCCTCTGACATCTGAAAACGAAAATGACAAACTTTTACATATTTAATTTCCAAAGTCGATGGTTTCTTTTACCGAAAGCCTACTTCCTTTTCGAGAGTTTAACTAGCACTTTCTTATAGCGAGCGAAGCTCGCCCTAATGGTAACGCGTATACTTTTACCTTAGTGAGAAAATATGCTGAATCAAAGAATGAGAATGTACTACTATGCTTTCAAAAACTTTCGTCCCCTCGCAGACAGAGTTACTGCGGAGATGCTGAATATTGCCATTTAATTTTTTTTTCGACTCCGAGTATACGTATATGTTATACTCAATTTTTGTTTACAAGTTAAATTTATTGACATATTTTTTCGTAAAGCAGATTACGAAATAGCATCGACAACTCGGCGTAACCGCGGAATCTTTTTAGGAAAGCCGACATTTTGTTTACTGTGCTTCTATGACGTCATTGACGTCATCACGCCAAATTCTTAATGTCACTTTGACGTTGTAAGATTTTCCTTTAATGGACGTATTTTGCTTGACGTAAACGCTTCTTAAAAGGTCAATAAACCGGCCAAAGTATTCCCATGGGCGATTTTGTGTTCAATCCGGATGGCTTCACGTTATTAAGTTTCTCAATCCAGAACACTTCTCGGATTTTACGATAATATTTGGAGGCATCCGAACATTTCTCCAAAATTATAATTTTGATGTCCGATATTAAAGTGGTTTTCTTTATTGAAATGTTATGAAACAGGCTTTGGACGATTGTATCTGACATCGGCGAGATGGATTTTTTTCTTTTGGGCGATATGCAATGAGTTATTTATTTTCATTTAACCGTTTTATAACAAAATTAAAATGGATTGAAATAAAAAAAAATCACATGTAGGAAATATAAATATAAATCCTTGGTCTGACCAGTTCTAGCTGAGCTCTTTAAACAAGATCGTTGATATAAAGTTTCAAAATCATACACCTTTTGTGTTTGCTCGTATTTTTCTGTACATTTGACTGGAATCCCCCTCGCCCTCAACCTAATCTAATATTTGCCGATCAAGGCTAAAACAGGAACGTACAAAGAACCATATTTTAAGCCCCCCCCCCCCCCCTTAAAATGTTCATCTGCTGGTCTAGACCAATTTTACAAATGCCTCTGTGTTTCCACTCGCCTTATACTGCCTTTTTTTTGGCAATCACCAAACAGAAAGTTTTGAAAGATAGGATAAACCGTCATAGTCTAAAATCATATTTATTTTCTCTCCGCTCGCACAAAAAGGCCTTGATTCATATTAACTTAAGGCATATTTACAGAACAGAAACAAACAAAATGTAAACTCGATGTAAAATGTTACAGAACATGTTATTTTTGCCTCTGGGTATGACATCGTAAATCGTGCACAAGATTTGTCATTGAAAATAAACAAGCTGTAAATAATTATCATCAAATCATTATGATGATCGATGTGACGGGTGATTCGTTTGTATGTACTAAACGAATATCTGTGTAAATCACATTAGCTTGTGTTTTGATTCATAGTTTACATACATGTATAGTCTTGTTCGAGATTTTTTCCTTCTACCTCTTTTGACAGAATTTAGCCATAAATACCCCTCAATATAAAGAAATAGGAAAATAAATGATAAAATCAATGTGGAATACCGGTAAATGAATGTACATAACTTGATTTAAATTAGGAGCGCAGGGAAATAAAAGAGCTCCCTTCCCTATCCGTAGACCTTATTGTAAAAGGTTGCAATCCCATCAAAGAAGTAAAGTAGAGTTTTTTTTTTAATAATCATATTATTGATAATATATATATTTTTAAAAACAAACCATTCATTGCATATCTTTTTGATCCGCGCCTCCGAGTCTAACAGTACATGAAACTTCATATACATGTAGTTTCAATATGTAGAAAGCAGTGGACAATAGGTTTTTTTTAACGTTTAATTTCATTTTATATATATATTAATTTCCATATGTACAAAATTCATCAACAGGAATGTGGTCTTTGGCAAACTGATATGGGTGTATTAACAAGCTGAAAAACGCTAACTTTATGTTTGTCGGGCATCGAAACAGCCAGAAGCCCGGCGGGATGATATGCAAGCCCAGTGGGCCTTTCTATTCCGTAATTTCTATCAAGAAGAGTAGACTGATAGAATCCTAGACGTGAAAAGACGACCACACGGTCGTTGCCCGCGTCAGCTACATAGATTGTTCCATTAGAGTCCAATGCTACGCCTTTTGGGTACTTCAGTTGCCCATCTCCCGTTCCATAGCCTCCGAACTTGAACTGCAATTCCCCCATACTATCGAAAACTTTTATCTCATGGTGACCGGAATCCGAAACAAATATGTTGCCATGGCAATCGGTTGCAATGTAAGAAGGATTGTCAAATTTTTCGTTATCGTTACCATGGGAACCAAATTCATGGACTTTTCCTCCGTCTGGGGTGATGATACTTATATTTTCGAAAATCATGTCTGATACCACTAAATTGTCGTCTGGTAGGCAAGCTATCCCAAAAGGAAAAGCTAAAGATTCTGAGGCAATCGCATGAACATTTTCGTTGAATATATCAATGATTTTTACACATTTTCCAAGCTCATCTGCTACTGCAAATTTATCGTCTGATAACGCAGTTATACATCTTGGAATACATGTCATGAGAGTAACCATCTTCTTCGTATGTGTTAACTTGTCGAAGATTTGAAGACGAGAATTTCCATTTTCTGCAACCATCAACGATTCGTCCTCTAGAAAAACGACCCCGTACGGCAAGCATAACTGACTCAAGTTTCTGCCACAACCACCGACTTGATACAGCAATTTTGCGCAAATTTTTGCGACAGATTCTATTGTCGGACTTCTGTAAATCATGCATGAACGCGAGAACACATCACTCTGGAAGGCATTAAAATCTGTGTGTTCTACTCTAACTGCATCATTGGTTGAAGTAGAACAACTCTCCTGTCTCGCAAACGGAGATTCTAAGCCTGGAGAGTAACTCGGCAATCTTGGAGGCTTGAGTAAATTGTTTCTATGCTCATCAGATATCTTCACTTGTTGAATATCGTGTAAAACATCTTTGTAAGAACTAGCTACTTTTCTGACATCGTTTACCTTTAAAACAGATTCAAGCCTAGCTTGCAACGAGCTGAAATGCTTGATATACGATCGGCACTGATCCTTCTTTCTGCTCATACAGTCATACTGAAAATGGTACGATTGATCAAGATGTGTGAGGTCTTTCATTTCTTCTGCATGAATTTTACCAACACGTACCTGAGCGTTTTTCTTAATTTTCAGTTTTTCCTCTTCATACTCTCCTTTGAATTTTCCTTCCATACATGTCAAATGAAACATAGAGTCTTGTAACAGAAACAACTGACTCCTCAAATGGTTCAGACATCCTCGGAGTTCCTCTCTTTTAGATTCTAAACTCTCGTTCAAGTTCGAAATCTCGTGATCGGCATGGCGGCCAAACATACAAGAAACACAAATAGCCTGGTTACAAGACTCACAGAAAAATTTGACTCGTTCTTTTTCATGTTCGTCACATGCCGTTTGGGAAGACAGCCGACCCGGATACGTCGTTATAGTAACATGGGAAGCGGAAACAGAATTTGTCTGGTGTCTGGCATTACATCTCTGACAAAAATATTTTTCACAATCGACGCAGTAGGATTCCGAATTACTTGCATCGGCACAGATATCGCAATTTTGCATTCGTTGAAGTTTTACGCCTTGAATTGCATCTCTGAGTTTCACAATCCGAAAGTCTTTTGGGAAATCATAAACAGTGCACTTCGTCGCAGGTACAGAAATTCTACAAGTCGGGCATTGGAATCGTTTCAACTTCCCTTTTTCCTTGGACGCTCGCATATGACTTTCCAAGCAAATTTGGCAAAAACTATGCAAACATGGCAGTGCCCTTGGTGACATCAGTTCTCCAAGACAAATCGAACACTGCAAAAGTTCTTTCAGCGTGCTGGTGCATTTCGATTCCCGTTGTACATCCATTTCAGAGCAGTGTCAACTATGAAATCATATTGCACATTTTCAATATTCTATTAGAGAAACTTTTCTTCAAAAATTGCTCGAACAATTAAAAGTGAAAGACACCTGTCATGTCACTGATAGGTAATTCACGAATTGTATCACTTGTCTTATGTCCGCACCGTTTTATCGCAATTTCAGCTTAGAGGGATTATGGTATTTGATAAAATATCAATCATCCTTACGAGGATCATGCAACCTTAAGACGTCTCCTAACACGTGATTAACACTGGAGGCATGTTGCCTGTATCGGACATCCACAACGGACGATGATGTGGCAACTAGTTATAAAGGCCAAGCAAATAAATACACGTGTATGATGCAAAATTTATGTAAGAAATGCATATTGTAAAATTGTAAAACTGTCAACATTTTATACATCCTCTGTCAAAAAGTTAATAAATCGTGTTTATTTTACTTTCGCACAAGATTATTTAATATCTACCTCAAGGGCACAGGGTGGTATATGTTTAGTCAGAATTTCACGTAATGAGGAGCGTGTTAGATCTATTGAAAGTCCATGCAATGTTTTTAACGTACAAGCGTCATGTGACAATGAAATTTATATACGGCTCTATTATAATGACTTTATATTTCATGAAATTTCTCTTCGGAAATCATACAGTCATTTTCAAAATAAATCCAAGAGTCCCCCGGTTCACTTCGATGACATCAAAGTGCGTCTTCGTGACAAAATGTTGGGGTATTATTATTTGATATGATTTTCCTTTATGTACGTTCTAAATTTAAAAAAAAATCAAAATATTTATAAGCTAGATGCTGAGAGGCTTTCAACTATTCTGACAAACCAATCTGTATCTTAATGTTAAGACCGTGTATGTTAATGTGAAATCTGACCAGCTTCCTGTTTCACAAAAATACTTACGAACATTTTAAGACTTTTCGCAACTTTGAATCTCTTAGCTCATTGTATATACTATAAATCGCAATGTTTTGTTTCTGAATTCATATTCAGCATGTAGAAAAACAATCAAGATATGAAAACTTTAGAACCTTTAATTTAACAACGAGAGTTACGAAAATTCCTTACTTTAATCGTAAGAATTTGTGTGAAACGTGGCACTGTACATTAACTTCATAAACGGTAAGCTTATATAAGTATTTGTACAAATGTACTCTTTCTCTCTCAGTGTACTTTTCTGTACTTCAAAACTCATATTCAGGACAAACAAATATGTATTATTATTTGGTCTAACAAAGGGAACAGATGGCGGTAGGTAATTACATTAAAGCCATAGATAGAGTCAATTTCTGTGGTATACGAGTCACTAATCAATATCAAGCCTACAGTACTCAAAAGAGAAGGAGGGGTATGCAGTAATTATTGATGAAAATAAAACTTTGATGTTCAGCATTTGGGTCTCATGATAGCTATAAACATGATAACAGTCCAACAACGAAGCCCGAATATTTCCCCCTTTTGTGAATAATTAAGCTTTCTGATAAATTGCATGTAAATGGACCCAACAGTACAAAAAGGAGAGGAAAGGACGGGGAGGGGATAAAATAAAATACCATCCTAAATCCACTACAAATTACATTGTGTAGAGAAATATCTAAGAGATACAGTGTTCAATAATTCTCGTACCCCCACCCCACTCCCCGGGAAAGGGAATAAATATATGATTGTGCAAATTACGTACATTCATTTCATTGTCTTTCAAAAAGAACAAAAAGAGAAGTGCAAATAATATTTCACTGCCGTATGATATTTCTCAGAGCTGCAAACTAATGACCAATCGATTCAGGTTCTCTCTAAATTACGGCAAGCAAGAAGAACGTAAAGAACGTATATATAAATATATGATTTGGTACCAATTCCTCCACTTATGTTTTAACTAGAATAAGTATCATTGACTTTAATCTTGACCTTTGAACATGGAATCTAAAGGTTTTCATGGTTGCATTATCTGTAGCGAGGTCATTAGTCTATACAGTCCAAACAGACGACGTCAGTATTCTCACCTTTACGCCGCATGCTCGAAAAGAAAAAAAAATCAAAAAATTGCAGACGGCACGATACACAATAACATGTCCGGTCGAATCTTGACCCGCCTATTGAAAAATGACCCCGTGTCAATTTTCAATTGAATTTTCGTTGAATATTTCACCCGTTTTAGCCGTTGTCTTCTGATTATGTTGTTGAATTTTGATACAATTATAGGGTCAATATTTCATATGCGTGAAAATGGAAGCCTGGGTCAATTTTATATGTTGAATTTTGACCCTACCCTTTACATGCAGGTCAAATTCCAACGTTGAGACTTCTCAAGCGGGTCAATATTCAATGTTGAATTATGACCCTTGTTGGTCAAAATTTAACATTGAATTGTGACCCTTCTTGTGTGGGTCAATAATCAACGTTGAATGACCCTTCCTGTGCGGGTCAATATTCAACATTGAAAAATGACCCTACCCATGCGGGTCAATTTTCAACGTTGAATAATGACCTTTCTCATGCAGGTTAATATTCAAATCGCTCAAGCGGAAATTGTATGTCATGGTCAAAATGTGAATGTATGACCCAAGATGCATCCAATATGCAAGTTTGGTATATGTTCTAAGTATAATTTACTTAATATTGGCAATTCTTAGTCTTATTCTTAATCTAATCAAAATCACTCAAGCGGAAAAGTAGGTCAAAGCTAAATTTTGAATAAAGATGCTTTCAATATAATGCAAGGTTGGTACATGTACTAAGTATACTTTGATCAATAATAGCAATTTTAAGTAAAATCACTCTAGTAGAAAAAGTAGATCAGATGCATCAGAAGCATGGGTTCCAACGTTATCTTATGTAAGTTTGGTTACTGCATTATCTCTACTTTGTCTGATACTGAGCTACCCTAAACTTCTTAACGAATCACTCAAACGGAAAATCTTGGTAAGACGCAGTGCTAATCCGAATCATGGAAAGAGCCCAATATCCCATGATGAAGCATCAGTAGTTTTATGTTCACTGCAACACTAACAAAACCATATATGTATATTACATGTATATTACTTTAATATATGAATACCGTATAATGGGTTCAATTCTCGACAGACGAGTCATAATTTTATCTGTTGAGGGGCCATGATTAAAAGATAAATCCTTCAAGGCTGTAAAGAGTCATTTTTCAACACCTTCTTTCCGTTGAATCTTAAACAGACCCTTTTGAATCATGACCCCAAGGTCACTTTTCAATCTTACAACGGCAAGCAGGTCTGAATGAGAATCTAAAACATGTCCCCTGCCATTAAACACTGCGTGGGATCGAAACATAGGATGTTGTGATTCCTTACGGAGGTTTTTGATTGTTTTATCATCATTTTTAAAAGTGATACGGCACATAACTGATGAAGTAAGACTTAGTCGATATCGTTTATATACCTGAAAAGTCAACAGTTTCTGCAGACGCTTCAAGAGTTCTGCAGGGTCAAGAACGTTTCTGTCGTCGACAAACTATTGAAGTGTTTGCAAAAACTATGAACTTTTCATATACCTAGCTGATACGGATTGATTTATTAGGCATTGCCCTACTGCAACGGCTCATCAGTTTTGTAAAGCTTAATTTAAAAAATGAAAAAATACCAAAAAAACTGTTTAAGGAATCAAAACACCATACGTTTTGATCCCGCGTGGTGATTAAAGGTGAAGTGTTACTTCTTACAGTAAGCCGATCTCCTACGTCAATGCCACTGGGTCAAAGGTCAAGAATACAAAACATCAGAAATGCACAGGCATTTGAAAATTTTAAACATCCTATTAGATGACATAGATATATGTATCAATTTGTCATTTAGTTTATTTTCCCAAGTGTCGTTGTTTTTGTCTTGGACTGTCAACATGCAAAAAGATGTCCAGAGGAGTACTCTCCTTTGAAAAACTTTTTTCTCAGAACCGTACTACAGGTAGCACATATATGGACAAATCAAAGGCATCACAGTGATCTGGATAGATTTGTAAAGATGTTCTGGTATTTTTGGGTCTACTCCAAAGTGACATTTTTGAAGGGTTATTTTATAGGAATTTGTCAGAAAATCACGTTTTGTACTTAGGCCAATGGAATAAACTGAAAGGTTATTCAACACTTATCTAAAGCTTCTAAATAGAATTTATGCATAAATCGGTTTTCGTGAATTATTTCTTAATAACAAAAGGAGAGGGAGGGAGGCATATTCATAAGGCACGGTCCATTTGATATTCTGGGGGGGGCTTGGGTTTTTTTCGAAAAAAAAATTTTTGCTCTGAATTTTGATGAAAAAAATAAATTTGCTTATGGTGTGACAGAAAAAAATAATCTTGCTCTTACAAGTTATCTGAATTTGAAGAATAACCATAAAATTTGCTTAAAATTCCTGAAAATTTTTCGGCTCGCTTCGCTCGCCGCAGTTTTTACTTTCTATAAACATTTCTTGGCTCACTTCGCTCGCCATAGTTTTCTTCTGTAATGGCAAGTTCATATTTGAAAATATCAAAAGTATATGCATGTGACTGAAACACAGTAAAATGCTTAGATACATTATCAATATAATTTATTACTATTTATAGATACATGTACAAATGTATCACCATAGTGTCTAATTTTATATACAAGCTTGGAAGGAGAATTTAATTAAGTTTTTCACTAGTTTTCATTTCTACATGTAAAAACTTGCATCAGGCCCTCTTACATGTTACATGACCTTATACACATTTTATATACTGAAAATTATATATTACATATTGTAAAAATCTTTTAACTCTCTCAGTTTAGAAGTGAATTCAAGTTTTACATAAAAATAAAGTAATGTTTGAAGTAATTTAAGTAAAAAAAAAAAGAATTTCTATTGAAAAAACACACACATTCTCAATATAATTCACATCAATTGTTTTAAAAAAAATTCCTTGCTCCAACTTTGCAAGAAAAAAATAATTTTGCCCCGGTCCGGGGCTAAAAAAATAATCTTGCTCCGACAAAAAACCCAAGCCCCCCCCTGAATATCAAATGGACCGTGCCTAACCTTTTTTCTTCTTCCTCATGCTTCTTCTGAAACAAGATCAACAGGTTTCACAGGTGAGCAATATAGGCCCACTTTGGCCTCTTGTTTTCCTATGAGTAGGTCATACCCCCAAGGACAACTTCATGAGGTCAAAGGTCAAGGTTTCAGATGAAATGGCTTGTCAAAAGCAATGCTCATTTACAATATCTAAGCTATTAGGGGTGAAACGATACATCAAAAGTGAATTGCAATATACTGTTATATTTTATTAGCTGTATTGCGATATATTGCAATATATTGTTTCTTATCATTTTTATCATTCAATGACTTATCCATATAATCTATATGGGGACAATATATTGCAATACGCATTTCATATCGCGATACAGTATGAAGCATTGTAATGTATTGTATTGTGATACAATATGAATAAGTAAATATTGCAATATTATCAATATATTGTTACACCCCTATAAGCTATATACGTTTGTATGTTAGAACAATAATTAATTATGTTTCAAAGGTTTTGGTCAAGGTAAACACAACAAAAAGACAGGATAAAGAGGAATAAAAAGTCTTACGTTGAACCTTATTGGTTGAACAATACATGTACTCTTAGTTTACAAATCTGAGCTACAATCTGACAACTTTACATGACTGTGTTTATGGATTGTTAACCCCTCATAGAATGTAGATTAAACATTATACAATGTATTATCATGGACTCAGAATTTAGATCTGGCCCAGCTACCCTTGAGATAATATACACAAAATTAAAAAAAATACTCATTACTTTCATATAGCTTAACACTGTGTTACAGCCCCATCTCTTTCCCCATAATTTCAGCACATATCATTATCTAGAATTTATTGAAGGAGTCTACATAGCAGTAATAAAAGCGTTAAGGAGCAGAAACATGGGAAAGGGTGTGGCCATGGGGGAGTTAGATCATGACACATAAAATACATGTAAGCAATTTTGTCCATTTGCTTTCATACAAGCTATCACAATTGGTCATGTCAGTTTCCAAAAAAACTTCTTTGTTTCTGATCTTAAAAAAAAGATGATTAAAAGCATATATAGCAAATATTAAAGCAACGTCTAAATCACAGAAAGCAGAAAATTAAGAAAACACATTGTCAAAGAAAAATTCTGTGTGAATAGAAATGAACTCCAAAACAATGAAGTCAGGCTATAGGTACCTGGGAGGAGTAAGCATCATTTGCTGTAAGCATAGGTCACATTTACATTTTGTATCTAGCTCAAATCTACTACTTACCCACAACAAGCAATCCAATGACACCTACAATCAATGGAACAGCCAATGCATATACAGGGGAGGGAAATACTTCAAGGATTAGCTGATCATACTCAACAAAAGGCTGAAAATATATGTAGATCATGTTGATTTAGAAGTTACACAAAATATTATTAATTAACCTTTAGTTTTGACCTCAACACATGAAGTCTTCGTTGTTTTGATTTTTACTAAGAGGTAGAAGGAATGCACACATTGGTATTTCAATTGTTGAATGGACCTGATTTAATGTAAATGGCATTGACCCTAAAGTTTGATGATCAGGATGTATCATGTGTATCTTGAAAATACAATTTTGAATTAGACTATTACATGTATTATATCAGTAATATTTCAAATATTACACCTAGACTTTGCATTGAGATAGAACATGATAGGTGAACCTGATTCTCATGCAGCCTCAACAACATGATTCTATACTAAAACTATACAAAACACATCACATTAAAACACTGGGTCGCATAGCTCAGTTGGTAGAGCGCCGGACTTCCATACCGGAGGTCCTGGGTTCGAATCCCGTCAGGGGCGAACTTTCTCAGAGGTGATTTATCGTCTCGCACCCACCTGTTCTCCGACTCGGAGGGAATTAAAACGGTCTGAGTGGCCCCTCGGCAGCTGCAACTGAGGAGATTGCCTCGTGTGATGGCACGTTAAAGGCCGTTGGAAATACGGACCATCCACTGCAGTACAAGAATACACCCTCCCAACATTCATAGCATTCACTGCATACACAGCTGGAGGGTACATGTATATAGTATGGTATATGGTCATTGGTATATGGTATATGGTAATATGGTATCTACCACAATACGTGGGTGCACCTACCTAAAGGTGGAATATACGAACCACAACAACAACAACAACTGGCATGGAGATGTTCTTTGTTTCAGATATTGACCTTCAGATCTATTGTCGACTTTTAAGATGTAATTTTGTTAATGACTATTTACATTGTACTAAAATATCACATTAAAAGTTAGAATAGCAATGGGACTCCGACTGTGTGAGTGCAGGGCCTGATCAGTAATTATATAGGTCATATATGATCACACTGTTGACTGGCATTTCAAAACAAATTGATTCTGCTTTCAGTCTGTGCATTGTTTTTTTTAACTTGTATACTTACTAATATAACAACCCAGATTGTGTAATATACAAAGAGGAGTCCCCCTATCACAAGTAAGCTTCCTCCAACAATCTTGTCAACACCAAGCATTATTCTGTAAAAAAATAATTGTA